>CM068956.1:128191809-128202783 GCA_035128595.1 Eptatretus atami
ATTTAACATACTGCCATCATTCCGGAAACACTCCCATTGTCCCCTAAATGATACCCACTGCTTCTTAAATGTAAAACCTTCTTCCCTACACCATTCTTCCAGCCATTGGTTGACGTCCATTGCTCTGCTCATAATTTCTATATTGTTTCCTAATCTTGGGAGAATCCTAGAAAACATGACCTCACAACCCTTTGCTTTCAGCTGCTTACCCAATAGCCTGCATCTATTTTTCAAAACCTCTGAGTAAACTTTCCCAACATCATTCACACCTCGGTGTAACACAAACAACTTCTTCCTGCCATGACCTGATACGATATCGTTTGCCCTTCCTTTAATGTCCCTATCTCCTGTTCCTTCACAACTGCACAGAATTCTATGTCTGCAGAATTCCTGCAGAATGAAGAATCTACATATTTAATTGTCTCATCAGCCACAAAAACTGTCTCCCATCCCTCATTTCTACCAATTTCTATTGCTGTACCTACACTACTACATACACCCACTGCACCACCACTGCATGCTCCCGCTGCACCGTCACCACTGCCTGCCCCCGCTGCACAGTCACCTCTGCCTGCCACCACTGCATAGTCACCACTGCCTGCCCTGCAGCACCGTCACCACTGCGTGCACCCGCTGCATCGTCACCACTACCTGCCACCATTGCACCGTCACCACTGCGTGCACCCAATGCACTGTCACCACTACCTGCCCTGCTGCACTGTCACCACTGCCAGCCCCCGCTGCACCGTCACCACTGCCTATCCTGCTGCACCTTCACCACTGCCTGCCCCCGCTGCACTGTCAACACTGCCTGCCCTGCTGCACCATCACCACTGCCTGCTCCCGCAGATTGTGCTTGGGAAGAGTCTTTTAAACTCTTTTGTTGCATTTCCCAGCACGATCAACATTCAAATTGTTCATGAATGTTCTATTGTTACGAATTTGGAAACCTATCACACACAACATCCAGGTTCCTACAGCTCAGTTATATCGGTAAGTATGTGTTTTATAGATAGCTTCCCTTCCCTTGTCTAGTGGGTGAATCAATGTAAATGCGCTGTGATTTATTTTAATAGTTAGGAGTTTTATCGGGATTCTGCAGAGAAGAACAACCCTCCCGCCCCGAGATTCTAGCAGCGTAAACAAGAATGATGGTAAGAACAATGCCGCAGAGAAGAGCAACAACCCTCCTGCCCTGAGATTCTAGCAGCATAAACAAGAATTACGGTTAGAAGGATGCTGCAGAAAAGAACGACAATCCCCCACCCCGGGATTTTCCCCGCGCGCCGGGGAGGGGGAGGGTTGAGCACGCCGGAGCGCATAAAAGGAAGAAAAGCCAGCCAGCGAGTGGACCAGCCAGCCAGCGAGCGACCAGCGAGCCAGCCAGCCAGTGAGTGGCCAGCCAGCGAGCCAGCAGCCAGCCAGCCAACAAGAAGTGAAGGGAGGGAGCCAGTGAAGGGAGGGAGCCAGCGAGAGAGGAGCCAGCCAATGAGAAGCGAGGAAGGAGCGCTCACCTTGCGGGAGCGTCCATCGTGTTGGAGCGCTCGTGTTGTGGGAGCGCTCGTCTCAGAAGGCCTGGACTGGTCTTGTTACTGTCCTCTGGAACGTCTACCTCTTCCTCTTCCTCTGCCTCCTCCTCCTCCTCCTGAAAGATCGAGCTTGTGAAAGACCATCCGCCGCCGGAGCCGGAAGGGTTGCGTACGGAGTCTCCGGAGGGAACGGAGTCGAGGTTTGGTGGCCAGGACGGGTGCCGAGCGGAGTCAGCCTGAAGACCGCACGAGGCGGACAGGTCCGAGTTAGACCCTGGTCTTCGGCTCGACTGTCCTCCGAGCTGAAGGCCTAAATAAAGGCTCTAGCCACCACTTTTGTGTGTGTGTGTGTGTGTGTGTGTGTGTGTGTGTGTGTGTGTGTGTGTGTGTCAGTGGGCCCGTCTGATAAGTAGTGAACTGTTAAGTGTTTTTGCCTGTATATACTCTGGATTGCCTGATATTCGGTTTAACCCTGCCTCTTGAGTGCTCCTCTAGTCCCTCATTATTGTGAATAAATATCCCCTCTTGTTAAATGTATCGGCTCGTTTTGTGTTTCTTTCATTGGTTCGACATGACGCGTGATTGAGAATTAGTACGGCTGTTCGCGACGGTAAATTGTCATTTGGTCCGGCGCGACTTTGGTAATTCCGCTCTGTTACGCCGGATCCGAGTCGGCGATCGCGACTCGATTCGGACAAAGTCGGCCGAGGGTGAATTTCCCCGGTAGTTGGACCACGTGGGTATTTAGGTAAATTGAAATTGGCAATCGACCCTACCCTACGTGGTCTATCCATTGGCGAACTTCGGTCCGATAGAGGACCCGTCGGCTCCGAACTTATCCGGGGCGATGACCTATACATTCCGGGTGATCGGTCGGGCCGACTTGCAGCTCCATCTAGCGGTCGTGCTCGCGGCCGATACCCGGCCCCGCAACAGTATAACAAGCAGATGGTAACCACCCAGCACTACGTGCCACAATATTTGTCAGAATTCAGAATCTCAAACAGTTAGTTATTCTGCCCCCAGGGCACGTGACGCCATGAATGTTGATTCTCATAGTTAATTTGCCCTCAGGGCATGACTATTTTGTCCAAGTACTGCTAAACAGGTTTTTGAAAGTGCTATAAAGATGATTTGTGTTCTATAGTATTTAAGGATATAATTAAATTGAAATAAAATAGAGATTTTAAAGGCTGTAGAAAAATTAAAAATTGAAAGTTTACCACCGTTGATGCATTGTCTCATACACCACCATATTTAACAAATTACATTGGTTTTTCACGCCTGGTGTTTGTCTCCTTTATGACGTCACTAAAAACAGTAAGTTTACTGTTTGAAATGATTTTCAACTTGTTTTGACTGCCAGACAGGAAGACAGTGAAAATATTATTTTGTTCCTCTCTGCACAAATGCGATCGTGACAAATTCAGAGCCAAAGTACTTCTAAACTACAGGCTAGTTTTCTGAATCATGTTCCGATTCATGTTCAAAATATAGCACTCAATTGATATCAAGTTGTTCCTCAACCATAAAGTGGTGTTGGTAGACAGACAGACAGACAGAAGTGAACCAATTGCTTAACCCCACTTTTTGCTTCATATACACGGGATAATGAAGGCACCTCATTCAGTTGAGGTATGTTGTAAGAAGTAATACTCAATATCGGTTGTGCCCCCTTCTTGCATTTAACCTGATTGGTGCTCCTGCATCTTTATAATGCCAGAATACTTTGAAATATAACGTACAGAGATGACATTTCACATCATTCAGTGCAGAGCAGGCCGGTAGGATGGCCTGGAGGTACGCACACTCACCATTGAGCCATCTCGCCTGTTTTTGAATCTCAGCCGAGCGATAAACTGTCATTCCTTTGCTTCACAGGCAGGTTGATTCATCATTGTGTGTTCCGTACCTCGGATTGATGATAAGCTGGGCATCCCATCTGACGGCATCAGTTGGTGGACATGAATGATCCCACGGTGTCCTTCGCGAAGAGCAGCGAAGCTATCGCCGGCACCCTGAACAAATTGCAAATTCCTGCCCTAACCTGCAGAGGGCACAGCCACTCCCTCAGCCAATAATGCTACTTGCAGTCATGTGCTGCATACGAATGAAGAGATGCAGAGCGTAATGAAAAAAAGAAACGTTTCCTGTAAACTTTCATTTCTCTCTGAAAGACTTACGATTCCACTAGCTTCAGAAATTTCAGGATTCATCTGACCACTTCCATGTCTCCAATGTGGGAATGATGTGAAAGATTGGCACCACGGTCTTCACCTTTGGTATTATTGATCATTGCATGGAAACACTACTACCTAACAGCACTTTTTCATGGAGATTCAAAGAATTCTTCACAATCTCCCCCACGAGACTTCAACATTTTCCTGTTCATCAGCTTGGATAAATGTTCCTGACATGCCAACGAGAGTTTAGGTTGCTGTCAAAACATTCATTCAGATTTGTTATTTGAAATGCAAGCGTCGTGAACGCAGGATGTACAGCGCGGCCACAATGTTTTGTCGCCGTTGTAAAAATCGTGACGTTGCCTTTCCTTTGTGTGCAAGGCGTTAATTCGTTTGCTGTTTTTTTTTTCAGATTGAGTGAACGTTAACCATGGGTGATATAAGCAGTGGATGGATTGTTGTGAGCGTTTGGGTTCACGAACATCAACGAACAGAGAAAACAATGGAAGAGGTGCTCGTCGACTTCCAGTAAAGATTCTGCCAAGAATTCCTTTGGGCCTTCACAAAAGAGATTGTTGCACAGCAGCACTACAAATCCACTGATGACGTAAAACAAGCAGTAAGACTTCCTTTTAATCGCACCACTCCACAAGCGCTCCGGAAAATGTCCCACAGAACATGTGGCGCAAAATTATTCTCTGTAATGACAATGATGGAGAACAAATGGATCCACTGGACACTTAAAGCTCGTGTCATATGCTGTAAAATGTGTAATAAAGTAGAAGCGTACTGCAAATGTACGTGGTATAACTTGTAGAACTCTTCAATGTCGTCAGCTCATGTGATAAATTGCAATGTCACCATTTTTTTTGTACAAGGGGTGACAAGACATTGTGGCCATCCTGTAGAATGTTGCCAATCATAACAAGTCAGCATTTGATGTACTTTATAGGTCCCAGGAACCATGTTTGCCCCAGAAAAAGATTTTGAGGTATTACGACAAACTATCCTTTGATCCCTTCTAAAATGTATTTAATCGATGTGCATGTAACTTCACAGTTAACCCATTCGAAGAGCACAATCACTTGAGCTTGTCAATCCCCCAAAACAATATCGTGGTTGACCTTGTATTCAAATGCATATAGAGTATTGTATTTTTTTTTTAAATCCAGATCTTCCAACCCTAATTTTTGCTAATATCCAGAAATGGCTGGGCATAGCTCTTCCAAGGTCTTCACGCGTTCTATTGATATGTACCGAGATTTAAGGATCGAATCGCTGCAGAAGTGTTGGAAGAAATAACAAACAACACTATCTATTGGGTTTAACCCATGAAGGTGATCAAATCAACAATTTGTGTGGGAAGGAATCTGGCAAGAAACCACAAAATAATTCGATAAATAAACTGGAACGGCATTCGATAGACTGTGTCCCCCGACCAGGCTGAACAGTTTACGTTTTATATCCTACTGAAAGGCCGGATCTGGATCCGGACCTGAACCTAAATCGAATCGGCTTGTCCTCGTCACCTACACAACTCATCCACTACACCTAGTTTTGTCACAATCCATCCACCTCTTTTTGGTGTTTCGTTTTTAATCCGATCTCTCAATGGTGAAGAATCACTTAAAGAATGTCAGGATCTGGTCCTGATCTTCACCCAAATCGAATCAATTCATCCTTGTCAAACACCCAACCTGTCCACCAAATTTCGGCCGAATTCTGTCTGTAACTTTTTGACATATCCTGTTCACAGACAAACGGACAAAGAGACTGGGGTAAAAATATAACCTCCGCCCATCTTCGGTGGTGGAGGTAAAGATTAACTTGAAACTCATTATGTACACCAATGGAGGTGACATATCTTCATAGGATTAAAAACGTCACAGAATATTCGTTTTCACCATTAATTCAAGTCTGTAAACAAAACAAGCAGACTACTCAGTGGTGGATACAGAAGATATTATGATCATAAATACAAGATTATATATTCGCTGCACTGGAGAAAACCGAATTCTCAAAATTGACTGAAGTCCCTGTCGTGTAAGGTGCCTGAAAGTCCCTGTAATGTCCATCTTGTTTACCATGTGTACCCCGCCCCATCCCTCTCCCTTGCACAGACCTAATGCCTCTGTTCCATCCTGTTTTATGCTTCCCTCGCCCGCCCCTCTTGTCTCCTGCTCCCTTTGTTATCCGTTCCGTGTGTTAGCTCTTATACGAGCCTCGATATTGCATATTAAAAAATATATGTTGTTACAGTTGTGGGGGTAGATGTAGGAAGGAATCTCAAAGCAAAGTTTAGGATTGCATAGATTTGCTTGCTCCGTGGATGTGTAGGAGACATGTCAATGTAAATTAAGTAGGGAAACTGTGAGCTTAAGTTTTAATTGTCACCACATGGGTGGGGGGGGGGGGGTCGTGTGGTTAATGAGATAGGGATTAATACCAATTTCCCCCAGTACAAAATTCCCCCTTGTGACATTTTCCCCATGTTTTTGTATTTCAATCCAGCGATAAAAGGGGATCACTCGTTAAAACAACTAAACTGAGCTGCACATTCAAGGCGGCAAGAAAGCCCCACCTCCAGGGGTGACGGCTGTTGAGGCCACGCCCCCAGAGTGGATGTGAATGTAATAAATGGAGGCGTGACGTCAGAGAGTGGGTAGAAGGAAAGTGAGGTTCGGAGCAGGAGATCGGGGAGGACAGTTGTGAGAGGAACGTGGCTGAGACGGAGGATCTCGTTTTTGCTCTCCTCTCGGCACAACGAAATGGTTACACAATTCTCGTGTCTTGCTGTAACCTTGCCTGCATTCCGGGCAAGACGCTCATCATTGACTGTTCGGCTGAGCCCTGAAGAGTGTACATTTCTGAGTATGGACAAAGAGCGTGCCTCATGGCCTTTTCACGGGCCTCAGGGATCATCTCATCATATATTCAAGGAGGAAGGTGGGCCATCATTGTGAGCGAACCTTGTGTTGCAGAGGAACATTCGACATATCCGTTCATGAGAAGAAGCCACACGCCGGTTGGTGAGCCCTGGCGTTGAATACCACCTCACAAATGACCTCACGTACATTTCCCACCGAGAGAGCAGCTCAGCGCCATTTTGGGCACATCTTCCAATGCAGAATGAAGGGGCTCGACCCCAAAGTTCAATAAAGACCATCTCTGGACAAAGCTAAGTGCCAGGATAAAGGGAGGATTCTCTTTTATTTCATTTTCCCCTTGTCTTTATTAAAGTCCGAGTGTATAGAGAGGCGCCTCAACTTTAGGCTTTAATTTACCTCGCGTTTTTTATTACACTGAATTATTACCCTTGAAATATTTGATCTTATTTCATTAAATCCCATGTTTATTTTAAGTCGCTGGTGTCCGTGTTATCTGTCGTGGGTTCGAGTATAAAACCCTTGTGCTGTGCTTTCGTCTGCTCCGCCGCCCATGCCCCTCCCACACGTGCCATAATCTCTGAGGACACGTTTCCCTCGAAGGAAAACTGCTCGGCGATCTGGCTGGTCGGTGTTAACCGCCCGTCCACGACAATTGTCGGGGGGGGGGGGAGGGATTAACCTAACCGCCAGGGTCGTGACAATATTAAAGCAGAATACCCTATCTTTATCTTAAAAATTTAAGGCCCTGTACACCTTGACGATTTAGCCAGCGTATGCCGACGTATGAAAAATTTCTCAAAAAAAGTTGGCACACGTCGAATACGTATGGGTAAGTTTTGTATACGTTAAGAGTACGCCGAGCTGTTAGACAAAATTTTCCATGCTTGAAATTTTCGACGTATGCCAGTGTATGACTCACACGTTCCGCATAACGCTGGCCATAAGTTGTAGGCACGTTACGCGATCGTTGACACACGTCGACACACGTTACTTGTGAGTTACTCATAAGTCGAAACAGTCAAGGTAATGGTTAGCGTCAGTGTTCCAGACTCCCTGGTTTTTTTTTTTCTTTTCTTTTTCTTTCTTCTTCGGTAGACGGTGATGTTTACACTTGATTTCTAGTGCGGTTATAATATAATATAATTAATAAGCTGCCGCTCAACGATTTAAATCATAACCGCACTAGAAATCAAGTGTCAACATACCGTCATACCGAAGAAAAAAAAACAAAAAAAAACAAGTCTGGAACACTGACGCTAACCATTACCTCGACGTGTTTCGACTTAAGTAACTCAAAGTAACGTGGTCGAGTGTGTCAACGATCGCGTAACGTGCCTACAACTTTGGCCAGCTTATGCGGAACGTGTGTCATACCCGAGTACGTCGAGAAATTTTCAACATGCTGAAAATTTGTCGACGTACTCTGCGTACTACGACGTACTGCCAGCATACTACGATGTCTGCCAGCGTACTCTTAACGTATACAAAACTTACCCATAACGTATTCGACGTTGTGCCAGCTTGGTTCGGCAAATTTTCATTCGTCGGCATACGCTGGCTAAAACGTCAAGGTGTGACAGCGGCTCACACTTCGATGTCTAGTGCGGTTATGATTTGAATCGTCGAGCCGCAGCCTAGAATAGCCTACCCAGTGATCGTCGGCGATACGCTGCCGGCTATGCATAAGTTAGACTATCGTGGGCATAGGTTGTGAACGCCGACAGCACCGCTCAGCATTGTTGTATAAGTTATCTATATGTGATTGAAACGTTCTGTGTACGTTACTATACGTTATGCATACGTCCAACTCGTTATGAATACGTCCAAAACTGGAAAAAACATCAAAGTTCAGCGTACCCAGCTTTTTGCATACATTTTGATACCTTGCCATACGCTGGCTAAAATGTCAAGGTGTGACAGGGCCTTTAAATAAGAGAATTGTTATGTTATACATGACTCCAGACCCCATCACCGACATATATGACTGGAAGAACTGACTAAATATGTATTCTAAACAATGGAAAACAAACTCTCATCAATAACATAGTCTTCCAGTGAAATCTGTGATTATATTACAAGAACAGAACAGGCACTCGGGAGATCACAAACCTCCGCCAGGCTGATAAGCTTACGTTTTGTATCCCACCTAAAGGCTGGATCTTGATTCGGACCTCAACTAAAATCGAATCGGCTTGTTCTTGTCACATAACCAACTCATCCACCTGCAGTAGCTTTGTCTGAATCCGTCCATAACTTTTTCAGATATCCTGCCATATATCCTTTTTTCCCCATCACTCAATAGTGAAGAATCACTTAAAAAATTCTCAAATTATCCGGATCTGGATTCAGATCTTCACCAAAATCGAATCAATTCTTCCTTTTTACATACCCAACCTGACCACCAAATTTCGTCCAAATCGGTTCATAACCTTTTGAGATATCCTGTTCACAAACAAGCAGACAGACAGACAGACGGACAAGACGGGTGAAAACATAACCTCCATCGACCTTCGGTGGCGGAGGTAAATATTCTCTCAATAAAGTGCTCTCCGTCAATGTTTCCTCGTTTGTATTATCGTAGTGAGAACACGTTCAGATGGTGAATGCTTCGGACGTCGGAGTGGCAGTGGATTCAATGTCCACTTGCCATTTGTTTGTGAAACATTACCTTCAACCATTAAATCTGGGCAATTTGGACTTGTATTCCTCCATTCATTTAGAGTCTAAATGACTCTAAATTTGGAGCCGGTCTAAATTTTCTGGTCTAAATTTAGACCGTTTAAATTTTAGACCTTGAAATCGACCATGGAAATGTAGATGGGTCTTTGATCACATGGAATTTCATGCATCCAGAAAAATGCAAACTCTACATACTCCTCCACTTCAACTTAGGTCTGCATGGTTTCCTTTAAAATCAAGATCACTCACAACCTCCTCCTTTTAGGATTGGTTGATCGAAACTATAAAAGTGAATTTGTATATTTATTACTTTTGAAAATCAAAGATTTTTCAAGTACAGTATATTGGTTGATTGCGTGCGTTATTCTGTCTGATTGTCTGGTTTAAAAAATATATATATATTTATCACCTCCAGGTCACAATTTCAAACGAATCTTCACGAAACTTCACCACGTGGTCGAGTTCATCATAAGCAAGAAACCTATTGGGTTTGTTTTTATACGCAATGTCGAGGCTCGTATAAGAGCTAACACAAAGAACGTACAACAAGGGGAGCAGGAGACAAGAGGGGTGGAAAAGCGAAGCAAAAAACAGAGGGGAACAGAGACATTAGGAGATCTGTGGAAGAGAGAGGGATGGAGCGGGGTACACAGGGTAAACAAGATGGACACTCCAGGGACTTTCAGGTCCTTACACAACAGGGACTTTCAGGAAGGAAAGCAGGGAATTTGAAGGAGGTGGGGTTGTGGTGGATTAAAGGATGTAGAAAAGATCGTGGTTTTGGATGGGGGAAGACAAGAGGTGACGGTGAACATCTGATATGAAGACCTGGAGGGAGGAGTGGGATTGAAGAGAGTGTGGGAGTTTGTTCCAAAGGCAGGAAAAAAGAGAAATTAAAGAGTGGAGGTGAGAAGTGATTCTTGATTTTGGTAGTTTAACCAGAACGGGGTTGCTGGTGGACCTTGAATGCCCTGCGGAAATATGGGGGGGGGGGGGGACAGATAACACACAAAGCAGGGGGCGATCCAGAGAGGAGATGGTAGAAGACAGAAAGACCACCGACCTACCTGCAATGAGAAGAGAGTGAGAGACCCAGACATCCTCATCGCGGGAGATACCAATGATCCTAAATGCTTTGGTTTCCACAGCGTGAAGCTGAGAAAGGTGAGAGGCGGGAGTACCAGCCCAGACGGTGGAGCAGTAGGCTCCATCAGGCTGTAGATGAAAGCTTTGGATGTGTCAGGAGCTCAGGTGTGCAAAGGAAGGACTTTGTATGATGGAGGATTCCCTGTCGGAGACTGGCTTTGAAGCCAACTTGGTCCCAAAGATCATGGCAGTTAGTGAGAGCCAATAAGATCATCATGAGGATTGTTGAACATACGTGGATGGCGGGGGGGGGTTGGGGGAGGGGTTCCAGATGGTCCTTTCAGAGATACACAGTGAGAGTGTGAGATTTGTCAGGATTGAAAGACATGTTCCATATGTTGGACCAGCTTGTGATTTTATCCAAATCTGCAGAAGGAAGAGGCTGCTGCTTGCCGATCTGAGGGATGACAGATGGTATCGTAGAGGGTGCAGTCATCAACAAAGAGAAAAAGAGGATTTTCCAGAGAGTCAGAGAGATAAATGATGAAAACCAGAAAAAGAACAGGGCCCAGAACACAGCCTTGAGGAACTCCAGCCTGGACAGGAAGA
>CM068956.1:128203200-128232460 GCA_035128595.1 Eptatretus atami
AGCGGTGATGTTTGCTGATTTCCAAGCAGATGGCAGATGGCCTTGAGCAAATGAGAGGGTGAATTGGACAGAGAGAGGGTGAGCAAGAGCAGCAGAGCAGGTATTTAGGACACGTGGGCTGATGCCGTCTGGACCGGTTGCAGAATCTGAGTCGAGCTTTGACAGCAGCTCTCCACCTTGTCAGGAGAAAAGGACACAGAGTCCAGGGACAGTTGGGTGTGACTCGGTAAGGTGGGTACAGAAAGAGATGGGTTTGGGACAAAGATTTCGAAGCAAATATGGAGTTTAGGCATTCAGCCTTTTCATGTGCATTCACGTGAATTCTGATTTCATATCTGGCATTGAGGGATCTCCGTCCTTTATTGGGAGAGCAGAAGCGGCATATCCAGGGTAGAGTGACCTGGTCTGAATCCAAAATTTTGGAGGTCAAAAGGTCAACAAAGGCCAAAGGTCAACAAATCTGTCAAATGTCTAAAATGCTCAATTTTCATCCGATTGACTAGAAATTTGAACATGATTTGCATAATTGGTCACTGAATTCAACCACCTATAATTTTTAGGTCATTAGACAAAAGGTCAACATCGGCCAAATTTCTGAAATTGTCAATTTTTCTTTTCGTATACCTTGTCGAGGCTCGTGTGAGAGCTAAAATTTTCATCTGATTTACTTGAAATTTCAAGAGGAGTTGCATATTTCGTCATTAAATTCAACCACAAATTATTTTTGAGGTCAACATCGACCAAAAGGTCAACATAGGCTGAGTGTCTAAAATCCTCCATTTTCATCCAATTGACTCGAAATTTGAAGAGGATTTATACTTCAGGT
Organism: Eptatretus atami; assembly: GCA_035128595.1. Classification (NCBI taxonomy): domain Eukaryota; kingdom Metazoa; phylum Chordata; class Myxini; order Myxiniformes; family Myxinidae; genus Eptatretus; species Eptatretus atami. Next base: position 128,204,027 of record CM068956.1, read on the forward strand.
CACTGAATTCAACCAGCCAATTATTTTTGGGTCAACATAGACCAAAAGGTCAACATAGGCCCAAGGTCAACAACTAAGGATGTATTTCTAAAATCCTCAATTTTCATCTCATTGACTTTAAATTTGAAGAGGATTTGCATTTCAGGTTAATTAATTCAAACACCAATTATTTATTTGGTCAACATCGGCCAAAAGGTCAACAAAGGCCAAGTTTCTAAAATTTCAATTTTCATCTGATTCACTAGAAATTTGAAGAGGATTTCTATTTCTGGTCATTGAATTCAACCAGCCAATGATTTCTTGCCGTCAGCATCAGCCAAAAGGTCAACATAGGCCAAATTTCTAAAATTGTCAATTTTCATGCGATTGACTTGAAATTTGAAGAGGATTTACATTTTAGGTCACTGAATTCAACCAGTCAATTATTTTTGAGGTCAACATTGACCAAAAGGTCAACATAGGCCAAAGATCAACAATTTAGGTGGAAATTTATAAAATCCTCAATTTTCATCCCAATGACTTGAAATTTGAAGAGTATTTGCACATCAGGTCACTGAATTCAATGAACAATTATTTTTGAGGTCAACATTGGCCAAAAGGTCAAGATAGGCCAAAAAGTCAGAAGAGTCATTTCTAAAATTGTCAATTTTCATCCATTTGACTTGAAATTTGAAGAGGATTTGTGTATTTTGTCATTGTATTCAATCACCAATTATTTTTCATGGTCAAATTTGTCATGGATTTTCAAGTATCGTGCTATGCATGACATCTCTCTTCTTTCTTCGTTTATTTGTTTGTTTTTATATGCTTTAAAAACTACAAAACTACTGAACCAAATCCAACCAAATTTTGAATGTTGCCTAAAGGTACCCCATGTATGGTTTCTGTCAGGGTAGCAAATCTGGGGGACATGGTTCAAAGTGAGGATAAGATCCCAGTTCTCGCTATGTAAATGTGTATCATATATAATCCCCAGGTGGTAGCCGGAATTACAAAACATCATCTTCTTATCTACTAAACTTTGAACAACATTACTCTGATGTTGACGTCTGAATAAGAATAATTCAAAATTATCAAAATGTTTCATTCCACTCATTTCAAACGGAGGTTAAAACCAAACAATCCGACACAGAGCTTCACAGTGAAGCAGAAGTGATTTTGCTCACGCTGCACACAGATATGAGAAGCAAGGATGGTTATATATAATAGGTGATGTTTGCTATATTTATTTCAATAGTAATTCAAAGGTCGGATATGTGCCGATAATGATGTGTTATTAATTTAAACAGCACAGATGCAGTTAAGTAATGTGACTAATCATTCAGACTTTATTCTCACTAATCATTCTGACTGATGAAAAACTTATTAAGAAAGTTTAAACAACGAAACAATATGCATTACGGTGATGTTGAAATCTGAGTGAGAATAATTACGAAATTTTAAAAATGTTGCATTTCACTCAATTTAAAAGGAGGTTAAAACCAAAGCAAACAACATGGAGCTTCGCAGAGAAGTGGAAGTGATTTTTTTTCCTCCAGCACCATATATAAGCGGCAAGGTGACAAACAAAGAGAGTGACAGGATGGCCAAGAGGATGCACACTTGCCTCTAAGCTGTCTTGCTTAAGTTCAAATCTCAGTCCCATTATAAACTGTCATCTCAGTGTTGCACAGTCAGGGCAAGGCATCAACGTGTGTGTTATATCTGTTTTAAATGCTGATCATCAAACAAGGAAGCAGCATGTGCCATTTTAAATGTCTTTGGTATGATGCGGCCAGGGTTCATGCCAACCTCCCAGACTCAGAACAGATGCTCTGACCATTACTCCACTGAAGCCTTGGAGTATTAATTTACTAATATTTTTTTTAAGTTTGAAGATTTTCACTGAGCAAAGCCTGCATCAAGAGTTATCCCATCCAGCTGGTACTGGAAATTGGCTCCTGAAATCAGTCCTAAAGAAGAAAATGTTAAGGTGATCTGTTTCCCAAAGAAAAGTAGCTGGGAAGATAGTACATCTCATCAAGCAGCAGAAGCTTACTGCAGAGTGATGTGTCAAGCCAGAAGCATTCCAGTGCCTAGGATGGCTATCACAAATGAAAACAGTGACTGCATCACCATGTATCTTAAATGGTAGAGAAAGTAGCCGGGGGGGGGGGATATCAGTGAAGTAGAACACAGAAATTGGGCTGGCAGGGTAACCTCAAGGTTTGCATACTTGCCTCTAAGCTGTCGAGCCTGGGTTTGAATCTCGGCACAGCTATAAACTGTTATCCCGGAGTTTTTTCAGGCAGGGTGATTCATCAATGTGTGTGCCGTCCCTCGGATGGACGTTAAACTGGCAGTCTTGTCTGCCGGCATTAGTTAGTGGACATTAAAGATTCTACGGTATCCTTTGCGAAGAGAAGGCAAGCTGTTACCGGCACCCTGGCCAAATTACAAATCCCTGTCCTAACCTTAGTCAAACGTCAGGCCTGGCCAGCCAGTTCATGAAAGACTAGAGCCAACCCCCCCTCCCAACACCCCTCCCCCACAAAACCAACCCCTCAAGAACATGGGAATAATTGTGGCCATTAAGAGAAAGAAGAAGTCTGCCTTTCAAGCAGAGGGAAGATGTCCTCTCGAAAATGATAGGGTGATCAAAGCAGAATGTTGTGAAGTACAACATGTTGTCTGTTGACTAATGGTGATTAAATCTGTCAGTGAAGCGACGGGTAAAAATGCCTAGTAACTGATAAAGATGTGATGAGAGAGTTCTCATGTTTTTGGTCATGCAGTTTGATGTGCAGTGATCTACTTTATGCACGTTTTCAAAGGGAAACTATTGGTCCTTGTCAGGTTGTATTGCAAATAACATCTGGAAAAAAGATGGCGAATCTTACCCCATCTGTCTCCAAGAATTTCCAACGTAAACACTGTGTGACATCATTGAGTGTTCGGTCATTGGTTCACAAAAACACGGTTCTCTGGACAGGTTGATGACATGCATCACAGGACTTTCTTACTTCCAACACAACATGGTTGCTGCCACCAAAAACCCTGTGCAATTTGTGCAGTGATCTCGTGCAAACATTCCCTCCATCATTCAATACCAACGGTCCATCAACACTCTGCCCATCACAGGGGAAACTATTGGATCTCCTGGTCTTGGGTCACATTATGAAACTAATGGATCTCCTGGTCTTGGGTGACACAGACCAGCCGTACTGGCTTGGACCGAAGTCGAACTGGATGTGAATGGTGGCTGCCCCTGCCCCTACGGCAACAACTCACCCCATCTTCCATTTCAACAGCACCATTGTAGTTGTCCTTTATATCTTGTGCTGTCCAATATTGACGCACTAAAGTGAATGCACACTATCCAGTCCAAAATTAATAAACAGAGTAGCTCGACATTTCATCAGAAATAACTTCATTTTGTACCTCAAGTCGCTGACCTTGGTCAGCAGCATTTAGTCAGTGTTTTGGTTGTGACCATGAGGTGGCCCATCCCATAGCTGCCTGCCACATTTCCCAGCCTGCTTGGGCCATTCTGTTATCTGGGCACCCTGTCCGCTGGTAACAATTCATGTTGCAGCTGATGACATTTTCAGCAACTCATTCGACCTCCCCCAGCTCTAACGTTAGTGTGGGTGTTCCTACCATTGGATTTGGTGCTGGGAGTATCACCACCAAACTGTCCCTTGTATGTATGTATTTCATGCAGCAACAGCTAGAAGCAACAGAGTGAATGTTCGGGCTCATGAACAAACACCTGCAACATGCCAAGCATCTCCAGAAGCAAGACCGTGATTGGCATGTAGCACCACACTTGTTTGTCAACAAGAGTGGAGCCTAGCTGTTGAACACAGAAGTATGGCAAGGGCAGGCAGGTACGCTGAACTTACCAGTTTGGTTTCAGACCAGATCACTGTACCTTGAGCATGCTGCTTCAACTCACCCAACAATGGATGGAGGCCCTCAATGTTAGACATTAATTCAGGGCCGTCTATATAGATATACCTTGTGTTTTTGATACAGTCTGGTATCCTTCCTTACAAACTCCTGGGTCTCACTATCAGCCATGATCTTTCTTGGGTAAACCACATTTCAAAATTGGCCGACAAAGCCAGCCGGCGACTGGGCATCCTCCATCATCGAAACTCCTTTCTGGGCACACCTGAACTCCTATCCACCTACAAGGCTTTCATCTGCAGCTTAGTGAAGTACTGCTCTCCCCTCTGGGATGGCTCCCCCTGCCTCTCATCTTGCTTCCTTCTCCTTCCAATTTTCCAGTTTTCCCTCCTTGGAGCTTCCTTCCGTATCCGTTTTGTCCACTCCATGCATGCATGTATACAAACATGTATACAAACAAAAAGGACTCCATGTAAATGGTGTGACATGTATCACTGATCACCATTTGAGCCACTGATTCAAGGGCAGAGATGCAGCAGTGGTCCATATGAACAGAAACATGTGTATTATCAGTGTGGGCTAAGAAAATCCTGAGGCCCCAAAGAGGCTTGTGAATCTGCATACCTAATTGACAGTGATTGTGATGTACCTTGAGGGCAGTGACTTTCAGGAACTTTACAGGAACAGGGGAAGCCAATGTAAGGCGAGCGTGTCAAGTGGGTGAAATTGAGGAAGCATGCGGTAAATGTGCCAGAATCTGTTGTGGTTGGGGAGTAACAGTGCAAAAACTAGGGGAAAGGCTCTGCCCATGAGATGTGCCATCCATGTTGGTGGAATTACTTTGACCATGGTGATGGAATATACCACAATGATGTGGTCAAAACCTCTCTGCAGAGGGAAAGTGGGGGGGGGGGGGGGTGATGTGGCATCCATCTTAGAATGTGCTAATTATCAATGCCCATTTGTAGAACATCACAGCAGGTAGCTACCCAGTCATTGGCTGATGGCTCATGCAAATCTGTGAATTTTCACAATGGCAAGATGCCCAGAAATTGTCCAATTGCACATACAAGCTTGCGAATTAGCACAGCAGGCAGCTGCTCAGCCATTGATGAGCTGACATGAAGCAGGAGTACTTGAGAGCTTGACATGCAAAGCCCGGTTGTGTGTTGGAAATAGAACCAAGAAAGGATTGTCAAAGCCTGTAACATGACTGTGAAGATCATGAGTCGTGGTGTGCTCTGACCAGTGCGGTGAATGACACCAAATGCAAGCACACACTCTTCCAGTTCCATTCTAACCTGTGGGATGAGAGTCCTGCATGAGTTAGCACATGATGCTGTTATGGGCCTGTGATACCCTGTGCAACAAAATAAGCATCGTGTGAACAAAAGCATGCTGTTAAGATCCTGTGCTCGCTGATGAGCCAGCAAAAGCACAGAATGAGGACAGCACCTGCAAACACATACAAACACATACTAGCGGGTGTGCCTGCTTGAACACAATATGTTTGGGAGCATGCTGTTATTGGCCATTTCAGCTAAATTAAGGAAAACGCTGACATCTCACAGAGCTGGGCTAGTGTGACCACTCCTCATTTTCATAAATGCCAAGGTGAGCCAAAGAAAAAAAGCCAAGAATTCACAAGGTTTTGGAAAAGCGATGACAATAGAAAACCTATACGCCAAGAAAACCTATAGAAAACCAAGACGCCAAGGTGAACAACGAATAGCCAAGATCTTGTGAAAAAAGCCAAGGAGTGGTCACACTGAGCTGGGCCTGTGGCAGCTGGAGGAACTGCACCGGGGATGCTATTTGGGATGAACTGCGGGAGCACGACACTGCAATAGATCCACCGGTATGAGCAGGTGCGCTCCTGCAGAGAAATCAAACAAAATCGACTCTCGTGGGCCCACCCTGGATAGGCATGGTCGACCGAGGACTATTCATGTTCTTCGCCAATATCATCTTCACCCTTTGTTTGTCGTAACTTTGGAAAAAAAAGAGAAAAGCTTGCTTCATCTCAGTGTCATACCCATGTGTAGAGGTAGATGCACTCCATGAGTAATGAAACCACTTTCCTGGTATAATAGTATGAAGCTAAATGCCACTGAAATACACATGTTTAACTGGAAGGGCATTCGGTCGAGTTCATACCTCCACCACGTAATGCCTGATCCACGAGAACATATCGGATCCAATAACTTTTTGAAATATCATGCTATACAGTACTACATCCTTTTTGGCCCTTTCTCTCAATAGTAAAGAATCAATTAAAAAACTTATGGGATCCGGATTCGGATCTTCACCAAAATAGAAACAATTCGTCGTGGTCACTCACGCAACTTGTCCACCAAGTGTCATGCGAATCCATCCACAACTTTTTGAGATATCCTGCACACAAACAGACAGACAGATAGAGAGGGGGTGAAAACATAACCTCCTTCACATTTATTGGTGGAGGTAAAAAAAAACCCAGAGCTTCTGTTAGCTTGCACTTATCTCAGTTACTTGTACCCTTTGAGCAAGTGGCCATCAGATCTGAGTGGCCATCTGATCTGAGTGGCCACCTTATCCCTTGGCATATGTGGTGACTAATATACAGGTTTGTTTTTTTTAAAAAAACTGTACATACTAAATTGTGCAACATACTCTGGTTATTGTTCCATCCATTGGGACCATACTCTGCACAGAGCATCAGTGCTGCCAAAGGGGTCTCCTGGGCTATTGGGTGCAATCCTGGACGAGTCACCACTCCAACGCAGGGTACTCAAATGGCTCAATCATCCCAGAAAGCTGGCACTCATTTTGCTGACCTCAGAAGGATGACAGGCTGAGTCAACCCCACCTGATATTAATTGAACTGCTGAGCAGGATTTCAACTCAAGACCCGAGGATCCCAAGACCACTGCCCTAACCATTAAGGCAATACCAAGCATTGGTTATGGTTGAGTTGATGAAAATTCATCGATACGGAAAATAGGCCGAAAATATAAAACTCCATGTTCCATTGGTAAATACATATCACGTGGCTTCCGAAACATCATTCAAACACTATTAGGCCCAATCTGAAATATCACAAATCTTTACCCAATTTACTCCATGCTCTGGCTTTAGAGTACTTGTATCTCTTCCAGGGAGGTGAATGTGATTTTTTTTTAATTCCGATTAGGTTACAGCACATTAGGCAAGATTCAAACAATCGCAGTTATCTCATTATTATGTGTATGCAGCATCTGCCCTCCTAGTTTGTATCATTTGGGCGTTTTAAGGTGTTCTGCTGAGGGTTTTTTGGAGTTTTTCAGGTGAACAACTTTCTCAATGTTGAAATTGTCCCAGATAATTGAATTATTGATAAATCTTGATAAATCTCTGGTTCTGGTTACGATCAGAGTCGGTGAGCCGAAGATTTTTTTTTAAACCAAACTTACCAGAACTTTCCTTATAGTGATTATTATTCTTGTTTCTTAAGAGAATAAATTGTATGGGTCATCCTTGGATCAAAAGTTAATGAGCAAATTTTTTGGTCCATTGAAAATAATTTACTGAGCATGCAGTTTTATGAAGCACGTCTCCAAGATGTCTGTTTACCCACCAGCCTTATCGATCGTTTCTCGAGTGCTTTGAATTGACTAGATCCTTTGGGCCCAAGCAACGCGGCATTGGTGTGCACTGACCTTTGCATCAATATGGGCACGACACCGTCCTTGACACGCTTACAAAAAAATACAGACCAGAATTAATCTATGCTGCAGACTGGTTCTCTATCCGGTAAATCTTCCAGTCTGGCCTCTCCCTTGATTAATGTTCCTTTAAAACCCAGACCGATTGACCATGCGCTCCAGGACCTCTCTGCTGCTGAGTCCCAAAGTCACCGGACATTAAATCCTCACCCCTGCATACAGCAAATTCAAAAGGGACTCCAGGGTTTCTGGAACTGGCACCACACAGCAAATGCATCTACTCTGTAAACTACAGTGATAAAAGTGCATGCATGGCCACTGGGACATTTAAAAAGGCCCGTTTTGCGGAGCAGTCTCTGTGGATAACCGGGTACAGGGAGCTCTCCGGCACTCGGCAGGGTGCAAGGTACTGCGGGTTATGAACGACCATGCAGGATTCCTGATCTCATGCCCGCTTTCTTTCACCCGGTGATAAATTTGGATCGATCGGACCTTGGTGCGATGGACCGGAATTGAGCTGCGAGCGGTTGCTTTGCAGAGATACGGAGTATCGCTTGGACTCGTGTCGAGGAGGGCATTGCAAAATCACTTTGAAATATCCCTGATGTTATCAAGGCGGTGGTAGAATGCTTTGATCAAAACGCTTTCCTTATTAGTTACTATAAATGAGTAAAAGTAATTAATGGACATGGTGTATTTTGTTCCATTTCTAAAAAAAATAAACTATTCGAACCAAGAGCTCACTGGTTCCCTAGTTGGTTTGGCATTTGCACTTATTGAGCATGCTGAGAGTGGGGCCATGCTGATATTTGGAATGAATGCACAGTTAAGTACAGTAAACACACCGTCACAACACGACTTACTGTTGGAAGTTGGAAATGTACACCCAATTGTTTCAAACTTAAAATTATTTGTAAACCAACAAGACAGAATTTTCACAATTCACCCAGGCAACCTACTGGGGAGTGGAACCACAGTTCCAGTGATTGATGTAAAAGTTCATCCTTTTAGTAATGCCTGTATGCCTTTGCGGAAAACCTGCTGTGTCCTTCGACATAATGTCCATGATTATACAATGTTTCTTCCCATGTCCTCACATTACCCGTAGCAAGAGAGACCTGCACGTGAGTCATGCACTTGTTTGTATCGCCCTCTCCTGGTTCTTCCTCCGTGTGTAGTCCAATAGTCGGAAGTGTGTTTAAAAATGAATGCAGTACACTAAAAACATTTTTTTTGTCCCTCAACATGTGAAGGATAAAACACATTGAATGCAGATTTTTGCAGCATTGTAATTTTGTGTGACGTCTAGATGTTAAGACTCATGGAAGAGCTTGTACATTATATCATATGCAGCACAGTACCATGAGGAGACAATGTAATTTTAAACATATAATAAGACAATAGGCAAATCAACAAAGGAAATGGGATCTAAAAATTAGCCCCTAATATGGTGAGTTATGTTCTTAAATGAAAAGGCCAAACAGGCCATCACAATTGACAACTTCACTCTGTGTGTGTCGTTGGTTGTTATCTCTATATGTGGGTTTCAGAAGGTGAAACGGAGTCCTCCCAGGTCTCAAAGTATCCACCTCCATTTCTGTAAGAGATCCTGATTCAAAAACAAAGCTGTGAAGTTTTCTTGTTCTCAAAGTTTTGTTTCGAGGGCTCTTTTTGGGGATCGTTGCTGAGCCCAGGCCAACTTCCAACATTAGTTTATTTGCAATACTACTCCCAGGGATGTTGTTTTTTTAAGATCTGCATGAGGTTCTTCTTTATCATTCCTGGTGCTACTGGGACAAATCACTGGAACAAATTCTTGCTCTTCAACTTTCAAGATCTTTTGACTTCATTTTTGAGATCTTGGTATTTGGTCATTCTCTTGATTTCTGTTATTTTGGCCAAAATCGCTGGGTACTGACACCTCACTTAGCAATGCTGTCTTTCCTTTTTTGTACCTAATTACTACATCCAGTCGCAATGCTTTGTTTTCTGTGTTCACGCTTGATGGGGTCATCAGCTCGTACATGAGTGTTACTTCCTTGTTTTCAGTGATTGCTTTTGGTTCATGTTTCCATGAGTTTTATGGAAATAGGATATTGAAATTTTTTCAGAAGTGCCAGTGGATTACTCGACAAACACTGTTGTGCTTTTGCGTGTACAGCTGTTCTGACATGAGTTTTTTTTACATCCCGATAGAAGTTAGCCTGTACTTTCTGTTTGTACCTTGCACAACCTACACTTATCCAATTGACTCAGTCCTGCCATTTTCTTAAAGGCTATTGGTATAGAATCCTCGGTCTTGGACATTATAATTAATTTTCCATCCCAATTAAGCTAATCTGTTTTAGCCCTCCATTGACCCTTCTTTGTCTATGTCCAGTCTGTCCAACTCTTTATGTGTGTATATATGTATGTATATAAATATATATATACATATACATATATACCTCCCTGCTCTTTTATCATGCTACCATTTGGCAATGTATGTGTGTTGATATTTTGCTTTCTATTTTTTTTTGTCTTTTTTTTTTTGCAGTCTTTGGAGCTGTATTAGTGAGTGTTTTGGTTTCATTTGTGACATCTTCTATTCACACCTGTCTTTGTAAATTTCTTGCTCGGTGGGTTAGAGATACTTTTTCTGGCTTGCAGTCTTCATGTTTGGGTACAAATTGGATTTGGGTGTCTGTCTAACTTTTCACATACTCAGCCAATCCTACTGTTGTCACTCTGGGCACTTGGTTGAACTCCATCAGCCCGTTGCCTCCTTCTTGCCTCGGCAGGTACATTCTTGAGATGAATTAATTTTTGTGGAACATTTTGTGGATGGTGAGGAGTTTCCTTGTTTTAAGATCCAGTTTGTTGATTTCTGCTTGTGACCAGTTTATTTTTCCGCAACTGCATTGCAACACGAGTCCTGGGAGCTGGTTCGTGGCTTTGATTTTGTTTCTGGGGGGAGAGTTATGTTTTCAGGATCATCCTCGTTTACGCAGGTATTCTTTGGAAATTGTTATGCACATTTGTTTGCGACATATTGGTGGCACTGTTGTACTCCGAGGTATTTGTACAATGCTTCCTTTTCTAGTTCCTGTATTGTAGCATGTGTCATTTATTATGTTCTCTGTTTTTGTTGGTCTACCTTGTATGAATGTGGCCACGATTTTACGTTGACACACACTCTATCTCTCCACCAAGACCATACGTCAACCATTTCTCTCAGCATTTACACGACACTCGTGATAAGCTACAACCAATGACCCTTAAATCATGTAGGTAGAATATCTCAACCGGTTAGATGAGGCTGAGTCTTTGGTCTTCACTCTCCAACCACAGATAGGTCAATGATCTTTCTGTCTTCTACCATCTCCTCTCCAGCCTTGCCCCCCCCCCCCCCCCCTGCTATTTATGCGATCTGTTCCACACATATTTCGGCATGGCGCTCAAGGTCCGCCAGCAACACCCTTCTGCCAAAAAAAGAAAAAAAGGTTTAACTGCCAAAATCAAGAATCACTACTCATTTCCTTCCTTTCATTCCTCTTTTTTCCCCACCTTTGGAACAAGCTCCCACACTCTCTTCAATCCCACTCTTCCCTCCAGGTCTTCGAAAGAGCTGTTCACCACCATCTCTTATCTTACCCTCATCAAAACCATGATCTTTTCTACCCCTGTTAATCCATCCCAAACCCACCTCCTTCCTATTCCCTGCTTTCCTTCCTGAAATTCCCTGTAGTGTCCATCTTGTTTATTGCGTGTACCCCCACCCCATCTCTCTCCCTTCCACAGATCTCCTCATATACTTCCCTCTCCCATCCCTCTTGTCTCCTGCTCCCCTTGTTATACGTTCTCTGTGTTAGCTCTTATATGAGCCTTGACATTGTATATTACAAAAAAAAAAGAAGTACTCATATCACCGAAGCATGGAGAAGAACCCAAGTCCACAGGTACAGATGTATCACAGATGATGAAGAGGGGAACTCCAAACTGTAAAGGACGTTGTGTTAGTTGAAGGAAAGGAGAGGTTGGAGGGACGAATAAGCTCCGTGGATATGCACCAGTCAACCAGCCGAGTGCGTTCTCAAAAATGGCATGCCAATCACCAGAAATGACGCCGACGAGAGGATGCAATGAGCAGTTTTGAAATCGTTGCCGAGATAACAGCAGTGCAACGTCCGACAGGTAGGTTCCACAAATAAAGGGAGTTCTACAAAGAATACTTCACAGGGTATGATATCAGAAGTGAAGCTGAATTCCCCACAGACCAAAGCACAGCAAGTTGAAATTGATCCTTCGTGGTCAGAGAAGAGGTGAGTCACTGAACCCCGTCAGGTTCGCATGCAGAAGACCCCATGATTCCTCCTTCACTGATCATGTCAGTTTCAAAATGATGTGCCCCGCTTCAGAGCATGGCAGCTCAAGATAACATGTTCATGCCGACTCTCCTCGTCACCCTTATCTCCTTCTTCTTCCATTCTCAAACTCCTTGCCTTTTTCATCATGTTGTTGTTGTTGTTGTTGTTGTTGCTGTTGTTATTGTGACTTAACAGGAAATTTAACAGCCAATATAACCATCACCAAAGCACAATAAAATGATATACTGCTCCGAAACACTCTCCCTTCAAGGAGGAAAGTTTGAACAGAGTGAGAACTTTCTTATCCTTTACACCAAACATACAGAACAAAAAAAATATATATTTCACAATCAGGAGTAGCATTCAGAAATCCAAAATAAAATACACTCATAGAGCACAGAGTTTCACCTCGTGCATTCATTCTGAACAAAAATACCATTGTTAACTGAATATCCGACTATTGTGGGCCACTGCTATTATGACCCATATACCCCTATCATCCATGCACCCTACTATGTCACATAGTTTCTTGACATGGGTTATGAAGGTCATCAATTTAATTATTCACTCACATTGGATCACAGAGCAGATTTATGAAGTTTCATATTTTTCGGATAAAGTTTTCAATTCAAACAATTATGGCTGGAATACCACTTCACCAGCGACATCGTTGTCACCCGATATACCCCATGGGTAATTGATGACACGTGCCAAGTTTTAATTTTTTTTCATTGAGCAGTTTTGGAAAAAATAATGTCCAATGTTTTTTTTTAATCCAATATGGTTGCTATACCATGTGACCTACGATGTCAGGGTTAGCAATAAAATATTATCCCTGGGGAGTCCCTCTGATGTTTAAAGTTTTGCATCGATCGGACAAGGGGTTGCAGAGAAAACCATTTTTTTTTTTTTTTACAAAAACATATAGATGCAGAAACCAGACAGACAGAACACAATCCATCCATCCATTGGACCATACTCTGTGGGGAGCATTGATGCTACCTAAGCAGTCTCCTTGGCTATTGGGCACAAACCTAGACAGGTCACCACTCCAACACAGGATACCAGCAAGCTGGGACTCATTTTGCCAACCTCGAAGGATGACAGCAGTCAACCCCACCTGTTATTATTCAACAGTCAAGGGGATTTGAACTCAGGATTCCTATGATGCCAAGCCCACCACCCTAACCATTAAGCAAACATCAGGAATACACATACAGAGGTGTTGCAATCGTCTCACATCCACTTTGGCGAGTTAATAATCCCAGCAAGAGCAATATGCTTCCAGCTTTCAGTTTGGAAAAATAAATAACTAAATTTCAAAATGAAACAGAGTTAACTCAAAATAATTATGATCAAAGAAATTCGTGAAAAAGAAATTACATACAATTGACTCTGGAATTCAAAGCACTTGTTTGGACTGGATTCTAGGGAGGATGTCGGAGAGATCAAGCTGCGGTGCATCGTTTGGGAATGTCAAGATCTCTGACCTTGATTTCGCAGATGATGCAGTCATCTTTGCGGAGACTTTAGATATCCTTTTGGGGCCCTCGAGGTGCTGAATGAGGAGTCGGAGCCGCTGGGATTAGGAGTTTCCTGGGTCAAAACTAAGATCCAGGCTTTCAATGACATCTTGGATGCTGCTGTCCTGTCTGTGCTGTTTGTGGTGAGGATGTTGAGGTCGTGGAGAGATTCACTTACCTTGACAGTGATATTCATGTCTCTGCTGGCTGTGAGTCAGAGGTCAATAGACGTCTGGGTCGGGCCTGGGGAGTCATGGATTCACTGGATAATGGGGTGTGGCGCTGCTGGTACCTGTGCGGGAGGACGAAAGTCCAGTCTTCAGGTCTTTGGTGCTTCCAGTCTTGCTCTATGGATGCGAGACGGACTCTGACCAAGGATCTGAGATGGAGACTTAATTCCTTTGTACCAGGTCTCTTCGGAGAATCCTTGGCTATCGCTGGTCGGACTTTGTGTCCAAGAGCGGTTGCTGAGAGACTCAAATGAGATTTGTTACCTGCATAGTCCATGAGCATCAGATGCAGCTGTATGGATGTGTGGTCGTTTTCCTGATGCTGATCCTGCTCACCAGATTCTCTCAGCGAGGGAGTCTCGTGAGTGGAGGAGGCCAATGGAACGACCACGTGCCTCGTGGTTGCAGCAGGTTGATCGGCATCTTCAGGAGATGGGGATGGGCAAGCATCTGCCTGGGGGATGGCCAGACGAGGCCCCTGGAATACCGGCGGAAAGTGGATGCAGGCTCCCAATAAACTGACCTGACCTGACTCTGGAAACAAAAATGAGAATGCAACCATACCACTGCATATACATAATTTGAGAAGTCTCTATTTGTATCACATTTGTTTAAACCAGTGGTAAGTAAATCTGGACAAATTATTGGGACGGATCATGATTAAGCGTGTCTTTAGCATTCAAGCAAACATCATTTCCACAGGTGTGCATACAGTGGTTGTGTGCGGGCATGTCCTATATGTAAATAACATGCGAGACAACCTGGTCTGCAAAGAAGAGTCATCACTTACCTTTTGAGACTACACTTGATCACCTGCGCAGCTCTCTCAGCCTGACTGTTAGAAGCGGGTGTATTAAAGGGAGCATTGTGATGGTGCTTGATACAATTCTGTTTCAAGAAATGCTGAAACACAGCACTGCTGAGACATGAGCCATTATCACCAACCACACAATCAGGTAAACCATAAGTGGCAACCATGCCACGTAAACTCTCAACCATGATTTCGCTGAAACAGGGTGATAAGGCTAAACATTAGATCCACTTTGAATGAGCATCGATTACGACCAAAGACATCTTCCCAAGGAATGGTGCAGCATATTCTACGTGAATTTGAGACTATAGTTTGGAAGGCCAGGACCACATGTGAAGCAGTGCCTCAGGTAAGTTTCGGGCAAAAGCTTGACACAGAACAATGATGAAAGTGACTCTCTTTGTCTTTATCTATTCCTGGCCATCAAACGTGACTCCTTGCAATTGACTTCATGGTCATAATAACTGGATGTAATCCATGTAGTTCAAAACACACCTTACTCCGACCTTTAGGAGGTACAATATCCCGATTGTCCCACAGCAGGCAACCAGAATGCAAGGACAACCAAGGTACCAACCAGAATGCAAGGACAACCAAGGTAGCAACCAGAATGCAAGGACAACCAAGGTACCAACCAGAATGCAAGGACAACCAAGGTAACAACCAGAATGCAAGGACAACCAAGGTAGCAACCAAAATGCAAGGACAACCAAGGTAGCAACCAGAATGCAAGGTCGTTTTTACGAGCAAGGTATGGTCTCAATTTCTCATGGAATGAATAGGACATGGTTGAGCAATGCCACTGATAACACATTGTTTTTATCCTAGATAGGGTCGAGTCCACATTCGTCCATGATTCAATTTGTTTGGAAGTGATTGGAGCATTATCGGAGTCGAACACACTCAACAACATTAAAAAAAAACTCTCCTTGTACAAGTACATGACCTGGGTTAACAGGGAGTGGTAATCTACTCAAGGCATCAGCACACAAATTCATCAGCCAGGATGATATCTTATAGAAGAGTCGTAGGCTGCCAACTTCTCAGCCCAATGCTGAATGCATGCAGAAGCCTGCGAGTTAATTCCCCGACACTCATTGGACAGGGACTGAAATGGTTTGTGGTCAGTTATGAGTTCAAAATGTCAACAGGAAGATATACTGATGCATCTTTGTTTCACCAAAAATACGTGCAAGAGCTTCTTTTTCAAGCATGGAAAAGTTACGCTCTGCAGCTGACAAAGTGTGTGATGCATGGGCTACATGCCGTAGAATACCATCATCATGTTGGTGTTGTAATGCACAGCCAATGCCACAGGATGAGGCATCAAACCTGTGAACCAGTGGCTTAACAGTATTGTAGACTGAAGTACACCAATAACTCAGATGAACCGAGCAAAAGTTTTGCCTCTGCAAATGCCTTTCTACACTTGGATGACCACTGGCATTCAACTCCTTCATGTAGTAGTTTGTGGAGAGGTCCCAGAACAGTGCTCAGAATTGGAAGAAAATTACAGGAATAGTTCAACATACTGAGGAACGCTTTAAGCTCTGTAGTAATCACAGGAAGAGGGGTGTGAGGGTATTTGTCATTCAAACAATGAAGGGTATTTGTCAGGAATGGCAATCACAAACAATCAATTTGATCTCAGGTCAGATCAGGTGTGGGAGCATGCGCCGGAGCAGCGCGCCGCTGCGTCCACTTTCTGCCGGTACTCCAGGGGCCTCCGTCTGGTCATCCCCCAGGCAGATTCCTGGCCCATCCCCATCGCCTTGAGATGCCGATCAACCTGTTGCAACCACGATGCACACAGTCGGCCCATTGGCCTCCTCCACTCATGAGGCTCCCTCACTGAGAAAATCTGGTGAGCAGGATCAGCGTCAGGAAAATCAGCACATCTCCATACAGCCGCAGCTGACGCTCACGGACTATGCAGGTAACAAATCTCATTTGAGTCTCTCTCAGCAACCGCTCGTTGGACATTTTGGATGTTGGACATCCAACCAGCGATAGCCAAGGATTCGCCGAAGAGAACTGGTGCAAAAGGTTGCAAAAGGAATAAAGTCTCTGCCTCAGATCCCTGGTCAGAGTCCAAGTCTCACATCTGTAGAGCAAGGCTGGAAGCACCAAGGACCTGAAGACTCAGACTTTCGTCCTCCTATCCAGAGATCAACAGTGCTACACCCCATGATCCAGGTAATCCATGACTCCCCAGGCCTGACCCAGACGTATGTTGACCTCAGGCTCACAGGCAGCAGAGACATGAATATTAGTCCTTGAGCCAACCGGCCATATTTTGAAGTGAATGCTCCGGCGGGGGGAGTAATTCTCATTATGATTTTCCATTAGGGCAATATCTCAGCTTTCAGAAAATGCATGATGGACATCTGAGAACGGTAGCTTAGTGCCCGGATGGCCGCCATCTTTGAAACCACCCAGCGTGAAAATGCCCATTTGGTGGGGTACATTGTTGCACGTGTACTGGAGTTCTATACTAGCTATCGACGTGCGGTTGACGACTAAATATACGTCCGATCTGTACCGTCTAAATAAAAAATAATATGAAGTATTTGTTTATAGATTATGTATAATAAAAAACAATATCGACAAAAAATCATATATTTATTACTATTTTTGCATTAAACTTGTACTTTTTTAGTGAAACAACACTGGTATGATTTTCAAAATTATGCATTCTGCTACACCGTTCATCTGTCTGCAAAAATAACTAAAAATATCAACATATAATTCACTACGAGTGTACAAAAAATCTATGTAAAGAGACCGAAAAATACTTATATTAGGCCGCCGGTGGCATTATCTATTCTGACGATAACTCAAGTTAGGAAAAGTCGTACGGAGATGATTTTGACGCCAACGATTTCTAAATAGCAGTCGGAAATTGTTACATAGGGAATCTGCGCTTTGGCGGCCATCTTGGACCATTTTGTATAGATTAGATATAATAAACATCAATTTTTGACAACATATCTTATAGTTTCGACATTTTTATCATTTAACATGTCATGTTTTAGTCACATATCACCGGTATGATCTTCCGAATTATGCATTTTGCTAAAACGTTTATCTCTTCTAAAGATTTTAAGGTAATTAAGCCTCCATTATAATAGACAACAACATATGTTATACAATATACAGTGCCACACAAAGTTAATCATCAGAGTTGCCATCAGAGTCATTGGCATCCTGAGTCACGATAGCATCTTCCTGCACCATGTTGGAGCATCCCTGCAGCTACACACAACAGGCACTTCAACCCATTCAGTATGCAGGAGCAATCTGACGGTCGACACATCCTTCTGCATGTGCATGAGATGAGATTCAAGACGACATCTGGAGCTGGTAGACCCGACATCATCGGATTGTGAGCGAACCGCCATCATCGAGTTCCCAGCCATGTCCTGCTGATGGTGCTGGGACGGCTGGCAGGTTTTCAAGGCTGCGTCGCCATAGCCGCCTGATAGTTGGCCCTAAGCGTATGCTGCATCAAGGAGTCTTCACAAAGGCGGCAATTGTCCAGATTCGATCTGGCCCTTCTTTGCACAGAACATGTGATAACGGAGCGAATTAACACCGACGATCTTGGTGTTCTTGGCGTACAGCTGACACGTGAAGGCCTGAATGCTATTGAAGACTTCTGTTGGTACATTCCACGAAGATCCCAGATCTGTGAATGCTTGGAGATACAGATCATTCGCTGCACAAGCTTCAAAGCCTTTATCTTTCCTTGGCTAGCCAGAGCACTCACAGTGTCACACCCGCTCCATGCATGAAGCCCTGGCAATGCAGAGCAAACTCCACACCCCAATACCGCAGCCAACTTTCCAACGTCGATCATTCTGACTCGAACCTTTGTTCCTCGTCTGATGAAGAGCTGACTATCGATGGTTCTGCTCAGATGAAGACTGATCATCAGAACGTCGGTGTCATCTGCCACTAAGATGATCGTCTTGTAGTGGTAGCGGCGTGCTTTGCGTGGAGAAACATACGCGTGTCTGCTTCCTCGTGGCTACATCGAGTGCTTGCACCAACTTCCACCTGTCGCGGGTCAGTACCAGACATTTATCACCACAGGTGACATACATGTTCTGTTGCCTAGCTTTCCGCGATATCTTTCATGTTTCCACGACTCCGCCAGAAACACAATCAGTTTCTCCTTTGTCTCGCTGCAAGCAAGAGACGCCTCCAGTTCTGATTTTGTGCGGGTCTGATCACGCTGAAACTGATGCCTTCATTTGAACCGCGGTTCACACGTTCAGCTGATTTGATGGATCCTTCTGTGTATGTGTCAAAGACAACATCGATGCGCTGACTGCCTTGACCAGCGTGAAGCGCTGCAGCAAGGATGCGGTCAGATAGTCCTTCGAACGTGTCGTTCTCGCCATTCATCTTTGTATGAGAGCCATCGCATCGATTATTGTTGCATTTGACTTGTCAATATTCTCGGCTGGTTCCACAAGACCTTCCATGTGTTCGCAAGTGCAGCTTTGTTTGTTTTCTTCATTGACCCATCAACGTTTGCCAAAGACCATGGTAACGGCCCTAATGGGTGACAAAGGACAAGTTGCATGTCGAGGTTCCTTGTCTTGGCGATGAGTATCATGGTGGCAAACAGTTGTCTGTCAGCTCTCAGGACGATCTCCTTGTTGTGCCCTTCACAACTTTCTGCTTGATCTTACAAAATGTCTTCAAGTTTAGCTTCTTCACTGTGTCATAGAAGCCAGTTCCCTCTTCAAGACGTTGTTTCTGAAGCTTTGGTACGCCTCTTCCCCCCTTTTGCATGGCGTTGAGTAGATCATTAGAAACGTCCTCCCTCGCAGCCACTCCGGTAGATATACTGAGAAGACATGACGGATCATCGGCGAATGGATTGGACCAGTCATTTTCCAGTAAATCACAGATAGCTGTGACGCAAGACTCATCACGTTGATGCGAGAACTAGACAAGTCAGGTGCTTGGCGTAAGATGTGTCGCTGCCATTCACAAGGATATCTTCTCGCAGTTGCCTCAGTGGCAGCAGCCCGATGTTCTGCAGTTAGATAGTACGTGACACAGCCCCTTGTCGAAGACTAAAACCTCGTGTTCCTCCAGCTGTTTGCG
Source organism: Eptatretus atami (assembly GCA_035128595.1). NCBI lineage: Eukaryota > Metazoa > Chordata > Myxini > Myxiniformes > Myxinidae > Eptatretus > Eptatretus atami. Next base: position 128,223,632 of record CM068956.1, read on the forward strand.
TATCTTTGTTGACTGTTTCTTCTGTTGTCTGGTCAACAGCGTTCTGGCAAATGGATTCCCTGGTGTAAGCTGTACGGAGAAGTAGCCTGCATGAAATGCCTGTACAACTCGGGGCATGTTTCGTGGAGTTGCGTCATCTGTGCATAGTACACTGGTAGATATATAGCATAGTTCACCTTGTTCATTGCGAAGCACCAAGGGATCACTCTTCTGACACAAGCCAAGTAAGCATCCAGTCGCCTTCTCTATCCGCAAGAATCAACCCCAGCAGGGTCTCTATCATATCAATATACATCATCCAGAAGCGAGCCAGGTCTCCATGTTTGGTTCGCAGAAATTGTAGGTATTTCGCGAACATGTCAAAGATCTGTACACATGAATCATCATCGAGAGCAGCACGGAGAGTCTCGTGGCAAACATCATCCTGATGCTGTGAATTTTGAGTCAATGCTTCGAATCTGGGGTTCCTTGTCAGGATGATTGCTTTCTATCCACACCTGGAAGCCCTTCCAAATGAGCGCGATTAGTGCCTCGTACATCAACTTGTGGAGTCGCACAGCACGGTTGTATTGCTTGCCTTCCAGAACCCTGTTGATGGAACCTTCAGCGATGACTCCTGACTCAACAGCTACATCCCGAAGGCCTGCATCTCCAAACATTTTCCCAATGCTAGACATGAAGTTACAGATTGTATGGAAGTTCCCCATCATGAGCACGATTCTTCCATATCGATCGACATCTTTCCATGCTATTTCGGTCGCCTTAGCAAATAGTGCCTGTCTAGCACCACCGGTATACGCTCAAGCTGAAGTGATGACATGATGTTGAGAGATTCTCTATGATTTCTTGCACTGTTGCCATATCTGTGGCAGGCGCGTTTATAGTCGGCAGTAGCCAACTACATCTTCCGTCACCTGAACATGATCTCTAGTCATGATGTTGAAACCAGTCACGAACTGATTGTCTGGTCGCATGGTTCCAGCATGCGAGTCATAATCCATACGTGATTTCGGCGCTGCGCAAGTGATGTTGCGCCTGCAAGAGTGTCAGAAAGATCTGCTGGCTTGATTGCAGGGGCCCTCTCGTTTTCCTGCGCTGTATATTGGAAGTAAATCGCTGGTAGACGGGATAGATCGCTTCTTACTGCTTTGGATGCTGACGATGGAGGTTGGGTGCAAACACGACTGCGACTTCGGTTGGACGATGATACCGTTGACCGATGCGATGTTCCGCCACCACTCAGCGATTCCTCTAGCCTGTCAATGTTATCGAATGCTAATACAGTCGGGACCGAATGGTGCACATGTGACGGAAGTGGTACTGTATCTTTCTCCACACTTGCTAATTTGTCTATGCATAGCGCTGTCTCGATTCTTCCAGAACGTGTACGAACATCCTGCCCGAGTCGATTCAATATTCTGATGACCTCTGTATTACCGGTGAGCGTTTTGATGACCCACGGAAGTGGGACATGCTTCGATGTTTCTGATGTGTGCCCCGGTGTACAGCAGTGATGATATCTTGAGCCATCGACCATACCAGTGTGTCGGCACGTGCAGAGCTATCCCCACTCCCGGAAATCAAAGTATGCAATACACGAAGAGAATGTGGTATCTTCACGTAATCTGAAGTGAGGTCTGCTGGCTGAGGCGGCCAACTTTCATTGTTATGAGCATCTTTGATCTCGTGTCGCAGTGAAGTAGCTCACGCACAATGTTACTGTCATCGTCCGTTCGTTCAACTGCTTTCAGTTCTGATTTCAGGTTTACGCACTCTGCAGCTATCTCTCGCTTTGTCAGATTATCGGGCATCAAGTATACACGGTGTTTCACATTGAAGAAGATGAGCGATTCTCCAAACTCTCTTTGTAATGTGCGTTGCAGATTCTTCTTGATGGAGTCACGAACATGAACTGAACACTGATCTGAAGACAGGATATCTGTTGCAACATCAACTATTGGAACTATCCTCGGGTTCAAGAAACAAGTCAGTGCGAATGAAATTGAATAGACATCGTATCATTCTTGTTGCTCGATATTCTCTTCAATGTCAGTTTCTACTTGAGGTTTTTGGGGCCGTGTGTAGTTTCTATAGCAGGTGAAGTGGTAGTGAGCCTCAGCTGCAACCATATCTCGTGTATCAATGCCAAAACTCTCTCATCATTGCGAGCTGTCGCAGCATCTCTTATTGTCTTATCTGCTCGAAGCTCAACAGCCGAGACAATTGTTTCACGGGTACGACTTCCTTTTACGAATTTATCAGCACGCTGGCAAAAAGGCTGCGTATTGCTTTTGCATTTAGCATCGTAGACCCTTGAAGTTGATCCGGTCTCTTTCCGTGATTGTCGCCGTGCACCGCATCGCCAGTATCAACTGAAGAACTTCTAGCTGGATTGGTCAAAATTGCTAGTGTGTTTTTGTGAGTGAAGTCTGATCTACAAGCCCTATGGTACAATATTGAATACTAGGAAGTTCAACTGCGCCTTCTGGACTAGCTTTATAATTGGATAAAAGTTTCTAACTGCGGCTCGTCGCACAATGTCTTCCAAGAACTGTTGCCAGCTGGCTTGCTGAGTTCCGAGAGTGGCGACTTCTTGCTGCAAATGATGCACGTTCCGGACTCAGGTTCAAGCTTCACCCGTTTCGCCTCGACACCGGCCATCTCAGCTGAAAGAACAAAAAGACTGACGATAGATTACTGTGATAGCCGAAAAGCTCGCCAGATTACATAGAAATACTCATCAAAGTCAGAGAACATGTTTGGTGGGCAATATCTCAGTTTCAGAAAATGCATGATGGACATCTGAGAACGGTAGCTTAGTGCCCAGATGGACGCCATCTTTGAAACCACCCAGCGCGAAAAAAAATACTAATATAAATGGCGCCATTTGAAATCCCAGATGGCCGCCAAAGTGCAGATTTCCTATGTAACAGTTTCCGCCTGCTTATTAGAAATCATATGGTGTCCAAATAGTCTCCGTACGACTTTCCTAACTTGAGTTATCGTCAGAATAGATAATGCCAGCGGCGGCCTAAGTAATTTTCGGCCTCTTCATATATATTATTTGTACACTCGTAAAATTATATGTTATATTTTTTATTTATTTTTACAGCAGATGAACGTGTAGCAGAATGCATAATTTGGAAAATCATACCAGTGATGTTTCACTAAAAACAGTACAAGTTTAATGAAAAAATATAAAAAATATATGATTTTTTTGTCCATAATTGATTTTTATTATAAATAATCTATAAAAAAACTTCATATTATTTTTATTTAGACGGTACAGATCGGACGTATATTTAGTCGTCAACCGCACGTCGATAGCTAGTATAGAACTCCAGATACACGTGCAACAATGTACCCCACCAAATGGGCATTTTCGTGCTGGTGGTTTCAAAGATGGCGGCCATCCGGGCACTAAGCTACCTTTCTCAGATGTCCATCATGCATTTTCTGACACTTGAGACATTTGTCTAATGGAAATTCATAATGAGAATTACTCCCCCCGCCGGAGCATTACTTTTGGTCTGGCTCAAGGACTATATCACTGCCGAGTAAGTGAATCTCTCCGTGACCTCAACATCCTCACACAAACAGGTACAGACAAGATAGCGGCATCCAAGATGTCATTGAAAGCCTGAATCTTAGTTTTGACCCAGAAACCCGTAATCCCTCGCTCTGACTCCTCATTCAGCACCACGAGGGCCCCCAAAAGGATATCTAAAATCTCCGCAAAGATGACTGCATCATCTGCGAAATTTAGTTCAGAGATCTTGACATTCCCAAATGATGCACGGCAGCTTGATCTCTCCAACATCCTCCCAAGAATCCAGTCCATAAAAGCGCTGAAAAGTGTGGGGGGCAAAACACACTCCTGATGAACTCCAATAACAACTGGAAATAAGTCAGAGATGGTATCATCACTTCTCACAGCACTTTCAGTACCAGAGTAGAGTTCAGACAGATTGATCAGTTTTGGAGGCACTCCACGAAGACCAAGAATCTTAAAGAGGGCATCCTGATTCACTGAATCGAATGCTTTGCAGAGATCAACATAGGCTGCAAGCAGCCCCTGCTGAAATTCTCGACTGCGTTCCGTGATGACCCAAAGGGCAAGGATACGGTCAATCATTGACCTCTTTGGTGTAAAGCCTGACTGATATGGGTGCTGGTGCTCACGTAGATGGCGGTGAACCCTATCAAGAATTATCCAAACAAAGACCTTGCCCAGCACTGAGAGCAATGTCACCCCTCAGTAGTTGTTGCAGTCCTGGCGATCACCCTTACCAATCCAGAAAGAGACAAGGCCCCTCTTCCAGTCATTTGGGATGATGCCGGTGTTCCAAGCAGAGCACAGAACTGCATGCGATGACACGAGTGCAGCATTTACACCAGCCTTGAGAAGTTCAGCATGTATGCCACAGATCCCATGAGCTTTACCCCATTTCAACCGGTTCACCACAGCATGTGTTTCCACAAACAAAGGTGGGTCGCAGTTGATTGGAAGGTCAGCAATAGGGACAGTAACACCCCTGACATCCAAGTCAACAACTGGTGGATCATACTGGCACAGCCACTTAAAGTAAACGGCCCAGCAGGTCTTCACTTCATACTCCTCTGTCAAGAGTCTACCACCCTCCGCTCTAACTGCAGTACACCAAGGGACGGTCTTGGAGGAACGCAATGCATGAATTCCCCTGTAAGTAAGATGAGAATCACTTGACCACACGTGATGCTCTACCCTCTCACAGATTCCTCCCACATTGGCCTCTTTGTCCACCATCAGCGCACATACAGTTTTACACCTCAACGCCCTGAACAGCTCAGCTCTGCCATTAAGCTTGGCCCTGCAACTCTGGTCAATGGTATCTAGTGTCCCTTGAGAGACAAAATTCTTCTTCGCCCCATGGTGAGTTCCAAGATATCCACTGGCAACATCAAGGATGGTGGGCTTGAAGGTACTCCACAACTCTTCAGGATTCCCCAAAGCACCCAGACCCCCCAAATCACCACTCAGCCTGCTCACAAACTCCTTAGCTACCCTCTCATCATTGAGCTTGCCAACATCCAGCCTAGGCTGGGATGGTACCATTCTCCTGGATTTAAGCTGCAACTTCAGAGTTGCTTCCACAAGCCTGTGGTCGGTATTGAGGAACTGAGCACTCCGGTAGACCCTGCAGGTCTGGATCATCCTCCAGCAACCATCAATGACCACATGGTCAATCTCCTTTGCCACACCACCAGCGTTGGAATACCAAGTCCAGCGATGAGCCTGTGGGCACTGAAACCATGAACCAGCCACCCAAATTCCATGACTTCTTGCAAATTCAAGGAACTTAGTGCTATTCTGGTTCACAGTTCCAGACCCATGGGGACCAACACACGTCTCATAACCATCCCTATCAGTTCCAATCGATGCATTGAAATCACTTAAGACGAGAAGAGTATCTCTCCTGGGGCACTGATCAATCACACATACTCAAGCATGGCAAAGAATGCGTCCTTCACAGTGAGATCACTCGCCTCAGTCGGAGCATATACAGAGACCAGGGAAACGACACCCAAGGAGTGACAAATCCTTTGTCTCATAATATGCTCGTTGACCGGTGTTCCCTCAATTATCATTGGAGACAGCTTATTGGACATAGCTACAGCAACTCCTTGCACATGGTAACCATCGGAGCGACCAGACCAATAGTAGGTGTAACCATCCACCATGATCTCGCCACTATCAGGTCTCTGAACCTCAGAGAGTGCTGCAATACTGATGTTCAAATGCTTGATCTCAGCTGATAACAGAGACAGGTGATCATCCTCTCTTATGGATCGGACATTCCAGGCACCCACCCGAAGGGACCGCCTCAGCTTAACTCAAGGAGACGACCGTCTGGTTGACAACACCTCAGCACTACCCTGACACACCCTACCGCCATCTGACCCGGGAAGGTTGCCCTGTGATTTTCCTCCTATCATCAAAGAGTGGGGGTCTCGAAGGCTTTGCCCCAATCCCGTCATCCGGTGAGCTGCCCTGTGGAGGGCAGGGAGTGGGTTTTCAGTTTTCTTTGTCTTTTATTTTGCAGAGTGAAGGGTTTTAAGGTGGCTGGAGTGCAAATCCTGCCACCAACCTCCTAAAAAAAAAATAACCCAACTGCTGCACGATGTCCACAGACACAGTTGGTCACTAGATATGGATGGCCATTGGCTCACAAGGAGCTCCTCCGCCCTTTGACGGGTTTGGTTTTTAATCCTGCTCGGTGTCCATATCATACACCCTCCTCAACAGGAATCCTGGTGGAGAAGATGGTTTAGTTGCTGACAACCCGATCATTGAACAGGTTAGTACAGGGTTACATCGTACCTGCAGCAAGTCACAGATATAATCTGGCCTGACCTGACAATAATCACAGGCCAATCAAGTGTGATGGATTCAAGCTAATCACACCCAAATAGTGTAGTGCCATTGCCCTGTATGATCCGCAACGAGGGTAGTTTCTGTGACACATCATTGTAGGTGACTGTCACATCAGCACCACCAATCACAGGCATCAGTTCATTGGTATAAGTTCACAATTTGGCGTTCCCAGGTCTAAGTACTGTCCTTGTCTCTTGGCTAAATAGCCTTTTAAAAGTTTCAGAGCTCATGATTGACTGGCTGGCCCCGGTGTCCAGCTCCATTTTCACAGGAATGTCATTCAGCTTAAAATCCAGAACAATGGGTTTGCTTTTACCTGACAAACCAAGTGAATCATGCTCCACAGAAGCAGGTGGTGTTGCTTCACCTCCGTTCGCTGGTGCAGCCAAATCAATGGAGTGGTGAGTCGTACCATGTAGGGATGTCAGATGAAACATCTTGCATAGATGGCCAGTTTTTCCGCAGTTATGACAAAAACAATGTTTGGAATGACATAGGCATGGAAAGTGACTGTCACTGCAATGCCTGCATGATTTTCCTGTTGTAGAACTCGACGATCTCCTGCTACGCGACGGCACACAAGAGCTCGCTCTCTGAACTGTGTGTTGAGCAGATTGGTGACACTGAGGTTTACTTGGCTTCTCAGCTGACGATGATGAGTTCCGTTTGTTACCATTACACAAACTCGACTGGGAGTTCTGCTCGTTGCTGGTGATATCACACAAGCCCCTCATCAGTTGTCATACAGACACTCGCAATCAACACAGCTTTAGAAAGGTCGAGATTGGGGACAGCCAACAACTTTAGCAGAATCGTTTCGTTGTTGATTTCAATAGTGAAAAAAATCACTGAGAATCTAGTCCGATGTGAAACCAAATTCACAATGTTCAGCGAGCGAGTTGAGGTCAGCAACAAACTCATACACCGACTGATCTTCCTTCCTCTGGTGAGTGTAGAACTTTTACTGGGCCACAATTTTTCTGGGTTTTGGCTTCTTTGGCCACAATCTCGACAAGTTCATCATAGGTTTTGTCCTTCAGTTTATTGGGGGAAACGAGGTCCTTCATCAGAGCATACAGTATGTTGAGTTGCCACACATGGCGAGCAGAATGGCCCAGCGCCGATTAGCATCTTTTACTGCCGTCATCTTGTTAGCGATAAAGTATTGTTCCAAACAATCAGCAAAATCTTCCCAGTCCACACCTGGTTGGTACTCTGACAGAATACCCACAGACACCATAGTGAGCAACACCAAATGAGAAACAAGTCAATGTCATCGCCAATTGTGATGTATCCGCAGGATTAAAGAGTGAAAAGCAAACACAGCACTCAAGTCGGACCAGCGCGTTATTCCCTGGTATGCACCCATTGCCATTGTGTTCCCAGGTCACTGCACACAAAACATATCACTGGGGGTCTTCCTATCTTTCCTCTTCGATTACATGCAGCAACATTCGTCCAAGCGTTGCACGTATCCACTTCGCAAGCGATGTGCGGTCACCATATTGGCGGTCTGGCGTGGGCTGGATACACTCCAAGTCACACTGCCTCATGCTTTGTGGCCTCTCAACTCCTTCCTCGTCCCCTTCTTCGCTGCTGCCTCCTCTGTCTCTCTCTCTCTCTCTCTCTCTCTCTCTCCATCATGGAGGATGAGGAGGAGGGAGGAGAGAGAGAGAGAGAGAGAGAGGGAGAAGAGAAGAGAGACAACAGGGAAGAGAGAGAGAGAGACGAGAGAGAGAGAGAGAGAGAGGAGAGAATGAGAGAGAGAGAGAGACAGAGGAGAGAGAGAGAGAGAGAGAGAGAGAGAGACAGAGAGAGAGAGAGAGAGAGAGAGAGAGAGGAGAGAGAGAGAGAAGGAGGAGACAGAGGAGAGACAGAGAGGACAGAGAGACAGAAGACAGAGAGAGACAGGAGAGAGAGAGAAGGAGAGAGAGAAGGAGAGAGAAGAGAGAGAGAAGAGGACGAGAGGAAGAGAGAGACAGAGAGAGAGAGAGAGAGAGAGAGAGAGAAAGAGAAGGAGAGAGAGAGAGAGAGAGAGAGAGAGAGAGAGACAGAGAGAAGAGAGAGAGAGAGAGAGAGAGAGAGAGGGAGAGAGAGAGAAGAGAGAGGAGAGGGACAAGAGGAGAGACGAAGAGAGAGAGAGAGAGGAGAGATGAGAGGAAGAGGAGAGAGAGAAGAGAGAGACAGAGAGAGAGACGAGAGAGAGAAGAGGGAGAAGAGAGAAGAAGAGAGAGAGAAAGAGAAGAGAGAGAGAGAGAGAGAGAGAGAGAGAGAGAGAGAGAGAGAGAGAGAGAACAGAGAGAGAGAGAGGAGAGAAGAGAGAGGAAGAGAGAGAGAGAGAGAGAGAGATGAGAGAGACAGAGAGAGAGAAGAGAGAGAGAGAGGAGACAGAGAGAGAAGAGAGAGAGAGAACC
>CM068956.1:128233079-128249557 GCA_035128595.1 Eptatretus atami
GTGTGTGTGTGTGTGTGTGTGTAGGCAATAAGGCTTTTACCACTTCAACTTTTGTCCTAAATTTAAATGAAATCTTTACGAGAATATGGAGAAGACCATTTAATAATAATAATTGGGTCAAAATGTCAATGAGCAAATTCAAAGTAAGTACAAATTGGCCTTAATAGCTCGTCAACTGAAATTCAGTGTCCCTCTCTTGAGTGTGATCTTTTTCAGTGTCCTTGTCTGGAGTGTCCTCATTTTTGGAGTGTCCCTCTCTTTCGCGTCCTCTTTTTCAGTGTCCCTCTCTTTAGTGGCCTCTTTTTCAGTGTTCCTCTCCGGAGTGGCCTCTTTTTCAGTGTCCCTCTCTGAAGTGTCCTCTTTTTGGAGTGTCCCTCTCCAGAGTTTCTCTTTTTCAGAGTGTCCCTCTCTGGAGTATCCTCTTTTTCGGAGTGTCCCTCTCCGGAGTGTCCTCTTTTTCAGAGTGTCCCTCTCTGGAGTGTCCTCTTTTTGGAGTGTCCCTCTCCAGAGTTTCTCTTTTTGAGAGTGTCCCTATCGGAGTGTCCTCTTTTTCGGAGTGTCCCTCTCTGGAGTTTCCTCTTTTCGGAGTGTCCCTCTCTGGAGTGTCCTCTTTTTGGAGTGTCCCTCTCTGGAGTGTCCTCCTTTTTCGGAGTGTCCCTCTCGGAGTGTCCTCTTTTTTGGAGTGTCCCTCTCTGGAGTGTCTCTTTTTTGGAGTGTCCCTCTCTGGAGTGTCCTCTTTTTCGGAGTGTCCCTTCAGGAGTGTCCTCTTTTTTGGAGTGTCCCTCTCTGAGTGTCCTCTTTTTGGAGTGTCCCTCTCCAGAGTTTCTCTTTTTGAGAGTGTCCCTCTCTGGAGTGTCCTCTTTTTCGGAGTGTCCCTCTGAGGCCCTTTTCGGAGTCCCTCTCTGGAGTGTCCTCTTTTTCGGAGGTCCCTCTCCGGAGTGTCCTCTTTTTGGAGTGTCCCTCTCTGGAGTGTCCTCTTTTTCGAGTGTCCCTCTCTGAGTGTCCTCTTTTTCGGAGTGCCCCTCAGGTTCCTCTTTTTTGGAGTGTCCCTCTCTGGAGTGTCCTCTTTTTGGAGTGTCCCTCTCCGAGTTCTTTTTTGGAGTGTCCCTCTCTGAGTGTCCTCTTTTTCGAGTGTCCCTCTCTGGAGTGTCCTCTTTTTCGGAGTGTCCCTCTCTTGAGTGTCCTTCTTTTTCGGAGTGTCCCTCTCTGGAGTGTCTCTTTTTCGGAGTGTCCCTCTCTGGAGTGTCCTCTTTTTCGGAGTGTCCCTCTCTGGAGTGTCCTCTTTTCGGAGTGTCCCTCTCTGGAGTGTCCTCTTTTTCGGAGTGTCCCTCTCTGGAGTGTCCTCTCTTTTCGGAGTGTCCTCTCTGGAGTGTCCTCTTTTTTGGATGTCCCTCTCTGGAGTGTCCTCTTTTTCGGAGTGTCCCTCTCTGGAGTGTCCTCTTTTTCGGAGTGTCCCTCTTCTGGAGTGTCCTCTTTTTTGAGAGTGTCCCTCTCTGGAGTGTCCTCTTTCGAGATGTCCCTCTCTGGAGTGTCCTCTTTTTGGAGATGTCCCTCTCTGGAGTGTCCTCTTTTTCGGAGTGTCCCTCTCCGGAGTGTCCTCTTTTTTGGAGTGTCCCTCTCCGGAGTGTCCTCTTTTTGAAAATTAAAAGATGGTAATCCTCGTCAGCTCGAGATGGCTGGGTTTTGTAATCGTTCCATGTTTCTTTATTTACCATTTGAACCTCAGTGTATCTGTTCAGGCGAAATATTTTTTACCATTTGAGTGTTTTTTTTTTCATCAAATCTTCAACGAACCTTTATTATGGGAATATGGAGTGCAGTAATTAATAAACTATATATTTTTAATTTTAGCTGCTGTTTTGTCAAATTTAGTTTGAGTGCAAAGCGGACGTGGACACGGAACGGTTTTGCATTATGAGCTGCTTTCTAGTTAGCAACTGAATTGTTGTGGTTACATATCTTGTCCTTGTGTAATGAATAAATGCTTTATTTCAGAAGGAATGGTGTACCTTGTGCCTCTGCCATTTGGTCTTGCAAACAAATGGATGCAGATACAGTCTGAAAAGTTAAGTTGTTGTCAATTTCTTTGATAAATGGTGGTGGAATAATAATCCCATCGATTTACAGGCCAGTGGTAACCACTCAACACAAGCCTGTGAAGAAAGGCATTAGTTGGGCCATCATTGGGGCCCAGGCCCAGTGTGCAGCGGTAACCATTGTGAGTGATTGCATTCCATTCATACGGCTGCTATATCCATACAACATTTTCATGAGTGGGATTTGAGCGTAATCTCTCCCGATATTAATTGTTTTTTTGCATGCTCACGCAATTGGTTTATTTTAACTTCAAAATGTTTTCTTATTCTAACGTGGACAAAATACGAGACAAGCAGGCTGCATCCAGTATGGAACACAAGGTCAGAGGGTTGAACAGTGAAGAGGAGATGAGGGTCGGAACCTCCCCAACCCCAAGTTCATTCAGGTCCCCAAAGTGTCGTTCAGCCCCTCTTCCACAACCTCATCAACCCTGACACTTGGTATGACGGGGTTGCTGCTTCAAACATTGGAAATATGAAATTGAAAAGTTAAACTAAATGAATGCAAATGAATGAAAATACCCCCACACCCTCTTAAGTAAACAGACAAAGGAAAAAAAAAAGCAGAGTACAAATAACAAGCTCAAATGAGCTAAGATCCTCGTCCTCTTAATGATGACGTCATAAAAACGAATATGACATCATTGTGATGTATCAGGCTTGCGATAAATTATCTGTGCTAATGCCCGGCTGATTCCCACAAACAAAATTCAAACAGCTTGCTAGTTTCGGAGATAATGGTATAGGCGATTTCCATTAGCGGCGATTTATGACGTAACTTTTTTCTCGGAAGAATTTCCAAAATCGGAGATGGTTACTGGCTGCGCGTGGGCTTTCTGCATATACATGGCAAGTTTCACGAAGATCCGATGAAAACTCTGGGTTGTGAAACAAAAAATGTCAAAAAAATAGGAATGACGTCATAGTGATGTATCATATGTGCGGTAATTCATCTCTGCTAATGCCCGTTCGATTCCGCAAACATAATTCAAAAAGCTTGCCTAGTTTCGAGATAATTTTTTAGACATTTCCATTAGCGGAGATATTTTGACGTCATAACTTTTTTTCCGGAGGAATTTTCAAAATCGGAGATGGTTACTGTCTGCGCAGGGTTTTTACATATATACGCCAAGTTTCAGGAAGTTTCGATGAAAACTGTAGGCTGTGAAACAAAAAAGTCCACAAGAAGAAGATGAAGAACAACAAGGTGAGTAAGAACTAGAAATCCTCCAGGGATCTAAAAATCGGTATTTCTAAAGGAAGGGAGAAAATACGTAAAAACAAAACAAACTAGAAGGGCACTCGGTAGAGTGTATACCTCCACCACGTAATGCCTGATCCACGAGAACAAAATCGAATCAGTTCGTCGTGGTCACACACCCAACCTATTCCCCAAGTTTCATCCAAATCCGTCCACAACCTTTTGAGATATCATGCTATATATTAGTTTCGCCATATCTCTCAATGGTGAAGAATCACTTAAAAAACTATCAGATCCGGATGCGGATCTTCACCAAAATTAAATCATTTTTTCCTTGTCAAACACCCAATGCGTCCACCATATTTCGTCCAAATCTGTGCACAACTTTTTTGAGATATCGTGCTATCCATCGTTTTTGGCATTACCTCTCAATGGTGAAGAATCACTTTTTAAATTCTAGTTGTAGAATCCGGATCTGGATCTTCACCAAAATCTAATCAGTTCGTCCGTGTCACACACCCAACCTGTCCACAAAACTTCATCCGGATCCGTCCCCAACTTTTTGAGATATCCTGCAGACAGACAAACAGACAAACGAACAAACAAGAAGAAGACGTCGTGCAGAGCACGAAACTGGCAAAATCCATAAAACAAATTTGACCTCTAAAATAATTGGTGGTTTAATTAAATGACTAAATATGCAACTTCTCTTCAAATTTCAAGTCAATCGGATGAAAATTAACGATTTTAGGAATTCAAACTATGTTGTCCTTTTGGCCGATGTTGATCTCGAAAATAATTGGTGGTTGAATTCAATGATCTGATATGCAAATCCTCTTCAAATTTCAAGTCAATGAGACGAAAATTGAAGATTTTAGAAATACCTCCTTCATTGTTGACCTTGGTCCTATGTTTACCTTTTTCTCTATGTTAACTTAAAAAATAATTGGCTGGTTGAATTCAATCACCTCAAATATAAATCCTCTTCAAATTTCAAGTCAATCTGATAAAAATTGAGGATTTTAGAAATCTCACCTAAGTTGTTGACCTTTGGCCAATGTTGACCTTTTAGCCAATGTTAACCTAAAAAACAGAAATTGCCTATATGAATTCAGTGACCTGAAATATAAATCCTCTTCAAATTTCAAGTCAATCTGATTAAAATTGACGATTTTAGAAATTCGGCCAATGTTGACTTTTGGTCGATGTTGACCTCAAAAAATAATTGGCTACTTGGATTCAGTGACCTGGAATATAAATCCTCTTCAAATTTCAAGTCAATGGGATTAAAATTGAGGATTTTAGAATTACCATCTTAGTTATTGACCTTGGGCCGATGTTGACCTCAAGAATAATTGGCTAGTTGAATTCAGTGACCTGAAATATAAATCCTCTTCAAATTTCAAGTCAATCGGATGTAAATTGAGGATTTAGAAATCCCACCTAAGTTGTTGACCTTTGGCCTATGTTGACCTTTTGACCTCAAAAATAATAGGCTTCTTCCTAATGACAAATCTACCATGTGGTGAAGTTTTGTGAAGATCGGTTTAAAATTGTGACCTGTAGGCGACAAACAAACAGACAGACAGACAGACAGACAGACAGAATAACAAAATCGACTGACCAATAAATATACTTGAAAAATCTTCGATTTTGCAAGTAACAAACAAACAGAGGGGTGAAAACATAACATCCTTCACCTTCGGAGGTGGAGGTAAAAAGCCATTAACCACATCCTATAATTTATTTATCATTTATCATCCTATAATTTATCCTATAATTTATCAGTATTATTGTGTGATGGACAAAATAATAATGTGCAACCTTATACATCATGGTTTCTGTAAGGGGTCGATCTATGGGTTGAAATTATTACAAAATTTCAGAGCAGAGGTGTAGGTAAACACTGCACTTCAACACAACTAGAGAGTTCATAGAACACGTTACCCCCATGTAGTGTTCAGGGTATATACTTCAATTTAAATAAAATAATGATTTTAAAGATCCTTTAAAAAAATTCAGTAAGATTACTTACGCTGGATTTGGTGACGGACGGATGGATTTTTGCTGTTCCTCGAGCTATTCTACTATTCACCATTCCTCTATTTATTTTGTTCCTCCAGTTTTATTCCTCCAGTTTTGAACCTCCAGTTTTGATCCTCCAGTTTATTTTGTATTTTTGTTTTGTTTTTGGTTATTTGAATCGAGATGGTTCATTTGGTTATTGTATTTTCACGTTCTGTCACACTTAATTAGTCTTTTTTCTGTTGAGGCCAATCAGGCTGTGTGCCCATGGGACTAGTCACCCCTGACTGTGGTGTTCCCACAAAGATACATAGAGATCCCATTGTTTTTTGTTTAATTACCATTCCCCCGTGCTAAATTTTCTCACTTTTGTGAGAGCGTTATTTGGTTTATAAAGTGGTTTTGTTACTTTTATTCGCAACAAGTTAGTTTGGCACTTTAAGGAAGCATCATCATCATGGGGAAAAAAGCAAGAGGGCTTCACACGCGCCATCACGAACCGATTCGACCCTTTGGTGGATGAAGATTCGGATGTTGCTGTGATGGACACAATAATACTGCGCACCTCAACTCAACTCTAATCTAGCAATATATTTACTGCCGGGGGCGGTGGTACTTCTTGTTCGACGACTATGGCTAAAAGAGGAGGTAAATCTAAAGCAAAAACATCACACACTCACTATCTCTCTCCGAAAGGACCATCTGGCAAACCCTCCTATCTAGTTTCTTCACAATCCTCTTGAGGAAGTTCAGTCATTCAAACTCCTGGGTCTCACTATCAGCCACAATCTTTCTTGGGAAACCCACATTTGAAACTTGGCCTCCAAAGCCAACCACTGACTGGGCATCACCCGTCGTACAAAGTCCTTCCTTGGCACTCCTAAACTTTCCACCTGCCAGGCCTTCATTTGCAGCTTTATGGAGTACTGCTGTCCTCTCTGGCCTGACTCCCCTGCCTCATATCTTGCTCAGCTTGATGCCCTGGAAACCAAGGTCTTTAAGATTATTGGAATCTCCTGTGATGAACCTGAGTTTATGGGCCTGTCACTTCACAATTGCAGACAGGTCTGTGGTCTCGCTGTTTTCTACCGCCTCATTTCTGCTCTTGCACCCTCTGCTCTTTCCATGCTTTATCCAACCAGGTTTCTGCAGGACACACATGGTACACCATCAACCCCACTCTGGTGAAACTACCTAAATCCAGGATCACTGCTCACCTCCACTCATTCATTTCTCTCTTTTCCCACATGCAGAACAAACTTCTACATCATCTTGAATGTCATTCTTCCCTTGCAGGTTTTCAGGACTGCTGTTCACCAGAATCTCAGGTCATCCTCAATCCAAAACCATGATCTTTTCTACCTTTGTTAATGCCCACCCCAATCCCTCCTCCTTCCAAATTTCCAGTTTCCCCTCCTGAGAGTTCTCTTATGTATCTATCTTACCCACCACATGCAACCTCTCTTGCCCCCCATTCTTCCTCACAACCAATGTTTGTCTCCTCTCCATCTTGGCCTTTCACGATGCTCCTGGTGCTTCCCCCAATCTCTGCTGTTCCTTTTGTCCTGTTGTATCTTTGATCTGTTCCATATACTCGTACTAACTCTTCCACAAGCCTCGACTATGTATACATTTTTTTTTTGTTTAACCAGTGAGATATTTTACATCAGAGGATTTGAAGAGACTTCAAAAAGCAAAAGGGCCTCTTAAATACAGCAGAAGGAGGAGGGAGGAGAAATTTTTTTTATCTGCCAGTTCTGCAAAGAAGCAGGTACGATACAATGTGAAGCATGTGTGTAATGATATTGTTGAATTATATGCTTGCTTGATTGGCTGTATTCATCTGGATTGTACGTGTTGTGTGCATGCGCCAATAAATCCGGCAGTTTGTTCGGGTAAAGTGATTCCAGCATGTCCGTCGTCATTACATGGTGTCAGAGATTCGGGATTTTCTTCATCAATGGTGATGGAATTTATACCATCTGGTTATCTCCGGCTAGAAGGGAATGGAGCTGAGAACTGGCGATGTTGGAGTAAGGACTTTGACTGGCATATTGAGGCTGCTGGCCTCGAGTCACCGAGCAACAGTCGAAAGGTCGCCATCTTGCTGAAATGTGCTGGGCCAGATGCTGTGGATGTATACGAGAACCTCCCGTCTGAGTCAGCGGTTGCTTTGAAGATACTTGAAACTGTCAAAGAGGCATTCGACGCGTCCTGCAACCAGCGGAAGAACCTTGTCCATGAGCAATTCAAGTTCTGGGAATTTGCCGAGTCTGAAGGTCACTCATTCGAATCGTACCCGAACAAGCTGCGCATCATGGCGAAGGCATGAGAATTCGCCGATACTTATAATATGATCAACGATAAAATCATTTTTTCCATGCGCAACCTCGCCTTAAAAGAGTGTCTCTTACGTGAACCAAGACTGACTTTAGAAAAAAATGATAACTCTCTGTTTGGCTGCTGAGTCGAGTAGATCGGATGCCAGGGCCATGACGTCGATTCCCACATCGGCCGCTTCCACCGGGATCTCACAAGACATTGACTTGATTCGCCGCCAAGGGCGCCACAGTCTCTAGTCTGCTGGCGAGGGTTCCTTTGTGCCCAAGCCTGGGTCGACCAAGAGCAATATGGACACCCAAAATTGTGGGAACTGTGGGCGTATTCATCAACCTCGCCAATGCCCTGAGTTTGGGAAATGCTGCAGGAACTGCAATAAGCAAAACCATTTTGCCAGAGTTCTGCTGACAATCCAAATATGTTCATGCATTGGCGACGAGCATGGCATCAACCGAATTGCCATCTCTTAGTGACTTGTACCTTGATGGCGTGTTTACACTGCTGGTAGGAGTGTATTCATCTGGCCTTTATGTGTTGTGTGCATGTGCCAATAAATCCGGCAGTTGGTCCGGGCAAGGTAATCCCATCGTGTCCGTCGTCATAATATGGTGTCAGTCCACCTCTCTCTTTTCTGCTCCACCTCTTCAATCTCACCCTCCCTCTCGACCTCACCCTTCTCCCTCTCTCCCCCACCCCTCGTCTCTCCCCTACCCCTCTCTCTCTCCCCCACACCTCTCTCTCTCTCTCTCCCCTCTTTTCTCACCTCCTCCTTTGTATTCCCGTCAGCGAAGCGACCGGTGGTATTTGCTAATAATTAAATAAGGCCGTTAATTATAAATCTTCAAAAGGGGTGTTTTAATTAACCCAACACCCAATTTTCATTAATGCACTTCCTTGGAGTTCCCACTGTATGCATGCAAAGTTTCAGGCTGCTTGGTTTCATGGTTTTGGAGTTATGGAGCAGACACACACACAAACACAAACTGACACACACACACACACACACACACACAACACACACAACACACACACACACAACACACACACAACAAACTGACACACACACACACACACACACAACCCACACACGCACTGACCCCACACACAAACACACTGCCCCCACGCCGCCTTCCCTTCCCGCCCTCATTCCACTTCCCTTCTCCGATCTCATGCCGCCTTCGCTTTCCTGCCCCTCACGCCACCTTCCTTTCCCTGCCGCTCATGCCACCTTCCTTCCGCGCCCTCATGCGCCTTCGCTTTCCTGCCCCTCACCACCTTCCTTTCCCTGCGCTCATGCCCACCTTCCCTTCCCCAGCCCTATGCGTCCTCCACGCCACCTTCCTTCCATTCCCCTCACGCCACCTTCCGTCCCTCCCCCTCACGCCACCTTCCTTCCTTCCCCTCATGCCACCTTCCCTTTCCCTCACGCCACTCCCTTCATTCCCTCACACCACCTCTTCCTCCCCTCCGCCACATTCCCTTCCATTCCCCCTCACGGCTCACCTTACCCTTCCTCCCTCACACCACCTCCTTCCATTCCCTCACGCCACCTTCCTTCCCCCCCTCACACCGCTTCCCATCTCTCCCCACGCTACCTTCCCTCCCTTCCGCTCATGCTTACCTCCTCCCAAACCCTCCCCACTCCCCCTATGCCTCCCATCCTCTCACCCCATCCCTCCTCGCTCCACCTTCCCTTCCATTCCCCTCACACCACCTTCCTTCCCCTCACGCCACTCCTTCCATTACCCTCACCCACCTTCCCTTCCCTCCCCCTCACACCACCTTCCCTTCCCTCCCCTCACACCACCTCCTCCATTCCCCTCATGCCACCTTCCCTTCCCTTCACACCACCTCCCTTCCCTCTCTCCCCCTCCTTCTCCCCCCCTCCCCTACTGCTTCCCCTCCCCTCACTCTCCCTCTCTCTCCTCACCTTTCCTCTTCTCTACCTCTCCTCTCCCTCTGCCCCTCCCCTCCCTCCCCTCTCCCCTCCCCTCTCTCCCTCCCCTCTCCCTCTCCCTCCCCTCTCTCCCCTCCCCCTCCCTCCCTAACTCCTTTTCCTTCCTCCTCCCTCTTCTTCCCTCCTCCTCCCTCCTCTTCTTTCCTTCCTTCCTCCTCTTCTTTCCCTTCTTCCTCCCTCTTCTTTTCCTTCCTCCCTCCCTCCCCTCCCCCTCTCCCTCCCCTCTCCCCCTCCCTCCCCTCCCTAACTCCCTTTCCTTCCTCCCTCCTTCTTTCCCTTCCTCCCCCTCCCTCTTCTTTCCCTTCCTTCTCCTCTCTTTCCCTTCCTTCCTCCCTTCTTTCCTTCCTCCTCTTCTTTCCCTCCTCCCTCTTCTTTCCCTTCCTCCCTCCTCTTCTTTCCCTTCCTCCCTCCCTCTTCTTTCCCCTCCCTCCTCTCTTCTCCTCCTTCCCTCCTCTTCTTTCCCTTCCTCCCTCCCTCTTCTTTCCTTCCTCCTCCCCTCCCTCTTCCCTTCCTCCCTCCTCCCTCCCTCTTCTTTCCCTTCTCCCTCTCTTCTTTCCCTTCTCCCTCCCTCTTTCTTTTTCCTTCCTCCCTCCCTCTTCTTCCCTTCTCCCTCCTCTTCTTTCCTCTCCTCTTTCTTTCTCTTCTCCCTCCCTCTTCTTTCCCTTCCCTCCTCCTCCTTCTTCTTTCCTTCCTCCCTCCCTCTTCTTTCCCTTCCTCCTCCCTCCCTTCTTCTTCCCTTCTCCTCCCTCCCTCTTCTTCCCTCCCCCTACCTCCCTCTTCTTTCCCTTCTCCCTCCTCCCCTTCTTTCCTTCCTCTCCTCCCTCTCTTTCCCTTCCCTCCCTCCTTCCCTCTTCTTTCTTCCTCGTCCCTCTTCTTTCTTCCCTCCCCTCTTCTTTCCTTCCTCTCCCTCTTCTTCCCCCCTTCCTTCCTCCCTCCCCCCCCCTCCCACCTCCCTCCCTCTTCTTTCCTTCCTCCTCCCTCTTCTTTCCCCTTCCTCCTCCTTCCCCCTCTCTCCCCTTCCTCCCTCCCTTCCCTCCTCTCTCCCTTCCTCCCTCCCTTCCCCCCTCTCTCCTTCCTCCCTCCTTCTCCCTCTCTCCTTCCCCTCTCTCTCCCCTCCTCTCCCCTTCCCTCCTCTCTCCCTTCCTCCTCCCTTCCCCTCCTCTTCCCCTCTCTCTCCTTCCTCTCCTCTCCCTTCTCTCCTCTCTCCCCTTCCTCCCCCTCTCCTCCTCCCTCCTCTCTCCTTCCTCCTCCTTCCTCCTTCCCTCCTCTCTCCCTTCTCCCTCCTTCCCTCCTCCCCCCTTCCTCCCTCTCTCCCTTCCCTCCTCTCTCCTTCCTCCTCCCTTCCCTCCTCTCTCCCTTCCTCCCTCCCTTCCCTCCTCTCCCCTTCCTCTCCTTCCCTCCTCTCTCCTTCCTCCCCTTCCTCTTCCCTCTCTCTCCCTCCTCCTCCTTCCCCTCCTCTCTCCCTTCTCCCTCCCTTCCTCCTCTCTCCCTTTCTCTCCCTCCTTCCCCTCCTCTCCCTTCCCTCTCTCTCCCTTCCCCCCCCTTCCCCTCCTCTCTCCTTCCCCTCCTTCCCCTCCTCTCTCCCTTCCCCCTCCCTTCCCTCCTCTCTCCCTTCCCCTCTCTCTCTCCCTTCCTCCCTCCCTTCCCCTCCTCTCTCCCTCGTTCCCCCTTTCTCTCTCTTCCTACCTCTTTTCCCTTCATATTCACGTCAGCAAAGGGACGGCTGTATTGCTCGTTCATAAATGTTATACACAGTATTTATAAATTAAAAAATATATATTGAAATAATATTATAAATAAATAATGATAATATATAATATATCTTCCATTTCCTGTTCTTCACGCCGCTTTCCTTTGCCTCTGTGTTGACAGACTGAACTGTATATATAATATATATATAATATATATATATATATATATATATATATATATATATATATATATATATTAATATCAATGTGGAATAAAATCGTAACAATTCCACCGTGGATGAAACTCTGTTCCGGGTTTTGGAGGATGCTGAACGATCATCCGCTTGGAGCCTCCGTGACCGCATCACGGCGCAACACTCAACATATCCCTCCGCCGATCGTCGCCGTTCCTGGCGATACGGGAAGGAAGTGTAACGCACCTTCCAGGCAGACAGTGAAAGGCCAGTGGAAGTTGAGGACAGAAAACTGAAAAGGCGACGGCGATATTTGACTCCCCGCAACACCGAAATAGTATCGGAGCTGTCGCACTATTTATCGTGGTACTGACGCGTCCTGGACGCCATGATGCGGTTCTGCAAGTGGTAGAGGGAAAGCGAAAAAGGTAAAGTGAGAGCGATCAAGAGAGGAAGGAGACAGATCTATAAGGAGGAAGATATCCCTTTAGACGTTCGTTGCGAGCGTCACGGAATCATCTCGTGGACCTGGCAGTGTGCTTGGGTTCTGAGGATTTGGAATCTGAGTCGGGCTGCCGGGATGTAATCAGTCAGGAAGGGAGAGAGAGCGATGGGATGATTACGATGGTGATAACGATGATGGCGTGATGGGGTGATGATGTATGGGACCGGGTGAAATGAGGGGCCCTGAGCCAGGCCCCAGGTTTGCGCTGCCTCCTGCTCCCAGCGCGCAGCGCAGAGGTACCTGTCCCGTTTCGCGTGTCTACCTGTGACCTGTCCCGGTACGCGTGTCTACCTGTGGCCTGTCCCGGTACGCGTGTCTACCTTATTTATTTTTGGACATGTATAAAGAAATGTCGCACTCAGATCCGAAGGTAAATTGTACAAGGGAAAATTACACATGCTGGTCACACGAAAATTTGACGACTCGGACGAGTCTGTAAAAAGGGAGGGTAGTGTTACAATCTGGAAGCCATTATCGCACTCATCATTCAGGTCCTTCAGCTCATTATCTCGGTAAGTACGTGTTCTTTAGATAGCTCGCCTTCCATTGTTTAATGGGTAATCTATGTAAATGCACTGTGATTCATTTAACAGTTAGGTGTGCAATCAGAACGACCTTCCTCCACAACAAAGAAGAACGACCCTCCCCCGCAAAAAAGAATGACCTCCCCGCAAAGAGAGAAGAGCCCTCCCGTCCCGTGATTCAACAGCGTAAACAGGGATGACGGTTGGACGGTCCGGCAGAAAGCAACGTAAACAGCCCCCACCGCGGTTGCGGGTTGCACCAGGCCGAATGAGTCACGCCGAAGCGAGGCGGGAGGAGGATAAGGAGGAGACCTCTGCTCGGCTCGAGAGATTCCATGGTTGTTGTTCTGTGCTGGTTCCGTCGGCTGGAGTAGTGGTTCTTTCTGGTGGATGTTGTTCTGCTTCGTGGCCTATCTTGGCTCGGCTGGCTCCTTGGTGCGTGGAGCTCTTCACGGTCTCTGCTTGTTTCCGGTTTGGTGCGACTTCTTGGCCTCGTCTTGGTCGGTGTTCTTTCGGGGAAGCGACGCATCGGGTCGGAAGATCGGCGCCTCGTCCACAAGCACGTGGTCCGGAGCGCGAGGGATCCGCCGGAGCTCGGAAAGGATTGCGGCTCGCGGTGATTGGATCCAGCTCGCCCACGCTGGTGCCCGGTCCGAACAGCTTGAAGACCACACGAGTGGAAAGGTCCGAGGCAGTCCTGGGCTTCAGCTCATCTGTCCCTCCGAGCTGAAGTCCGCATTAAAGCAACAGCCACCATTTCTGGGTGTGTGTGTGTGTGCGTATGTGTGTCCGTGTCCCTTCTAACAAGTAGCAAACTGTAAGTGCTTGTTCGCTGATATACTTGCATTTATTGTATTCGTATAGTTCTGCTCTTTTGTGTTCCCTCGCTCCCCATTAATACTGTATAAATAAACCCCAATTGTAAATGTATCAGCCGTTTGTTGTTTCTTTCATTGGCTCGACATGTGTTTTGAGGATTAGTGTTCACAACTTGTTCATTTGGTCGCGCCCGACTTTGTAATTCCGCTCGTTACGCCAGATCCGAGTCGGCGATAGCGACTCTATTCGGACAAAGTCGGCCGAGGGTGAACTTCCCCGTAGTCGGACCACGTGGGTACTTAGGTAAATTGAAAAGTTGGCAATCGACCCTACCCCATGTGGTCTATCCATTGGCAACTTCGGTCCAGTCAGGACCCGTCCGCTCCGACTTATCCGGGGCGACGACCTTTACATTCCAGGCGATCGGTCGAGCCGGCCGCGGCCTTCCATCTAGCGGTCGTGCTCACGGTCGACCCCCGGCCCCGTAACAGTATAAAAGGTTTTACTACTCAAGACCAAAAGTATAAAGACCTCACCACTCAAGACCAAAAGTATAAAGATTCACCACTCACAGCCCAAAACGTTAAAAAGACGTTCACCACTCAAGACCAAAGATATAAAGACGTTCACCACTCAAAAGCAAAAGTATAAAGACGTTCCCCAACAAGACCAAAGTATAAAGATGTTCACCAATCAAGACCAAAAGTATAAAGAGGTTCATCACTCAAGACCAAAAGTATAAAGCGTTCACCACTCAAGACAAAAGTATAAAGACGTTCACCACTGAAAGCCAAACGTTAAGACGTTCAGCAAACAAGACCAAAAGTATAAAGAGTTCACCACTCAAGACCAAAGTATAAAGATCAACCAATCGAGACTAAAAGTATAAAGAGGTTCACCAATCAAGACCAAAAGTATAAAGACGTTCACCACTCAAGACCAAAAGTATAAAAACGTTCACCACTCAAGACAAAAGTATAAAGACGTTCACCACTCAAGACCAAGTATAAAGACGTTCACCACTCAAGACCAAAAGTATAAAGACGTTCACCACTCAAGACCAAAAGTATAAAGACATTCACCACTCAAGACCAAAAGTATAAAAGGTTACCACTCAAGACCAAAGTATAAAGAGTTCACCACAAGACCAAAAGTATAAAGACGTCACCACTCACGACCAAAAGTAAAAGACTCACACGATGCCAAAAGTATAAAGACGTTCATCACTCACGACCAAAAGTAGAAAGACGTTCACCACTGCATGGCCAAAGTAATAAAAGACGTTCACCAACTCACGACCAAAAAGTAGAAAGACGTTCACCACTCACGACCAAAAGTAAAGACGTTCACACTCATGCCAAAAGTATAAAGACGTTCACCACTGATGGCCAAAAAGTATAAAGACGTTCATCACTCAAGACCAAAAGTATAAAGACGTTCACCACTGATGGCCAAAAGTATAAAGACGTTCACAACTGATGGCCAAAAGTATAAAGACGTTTCATCACTCAAGACCAAAAGTATAAAGACCTTCACCACTCAAGACCAAAAGTATAAAGATGTTCACCACTCACCACCAAACGTTTTAAAGACGTTTCACCACTCAAGACCAAAAGTATAAAGACGTTCATCACTCAAGACCAAACATTTAATCCAAGACGTGACCAATTAAGATGGAATGTTTAATGTGGTGACGACGTGTTTTACCAGTGCGGTGGAAACACGGAAACATGACTTTTTGTTCGCCAAGTTGGAAATCCCAACATTGTGGGGTTTGTGTCAAAAGGACGAGGAGGGTTAAATTTAAATAGTTAAACATTTATTTAAGTTAAGTGTCGTTTAAACACGTGACAGTTGGCTCTGACACGACGGTACTGAACTCACACTCGCTTCACTCCACGTCACACGTTCCTACAGCACCAAATACATTTGTCCCAAACAAGGCATCGCACTCCAAGTCACAGTGACACGCGTACGACAGTCACAGGTAGACACGCGTACGGGACAGGTCACAGAGACACGCGTACAGGACAGGTCACAGGTAGACACGCGTACCGGGACAGGTCACAGGAGACACGCGTACCGGGACAGGTCACAGGTAGACACGCGTACCGGACAGTCACAGGTAGACACGCTACCGGACAGGTCACAGGTAGACACGCGTACCGGGACAGGTCACAGTAAGACACGCGTACCGGGACAGGTCACAGGTAGACACGCGTACCGGACAGGTCACAGGTAGACACGCGTACCGGGACAGGTCACAGGTAGACACGCGTACCGGGACAGGTCACAGGTAGACACGCGTACCGGACAGTCACAGGTAGACACGCGTACTGGACAGTTCACAGGTAGACACGCGTACCGGACAAGTCACAGTAGACACGCATCCTGGGACAAGTCACAGGTGGACACGCATCCTGGACAGTCACAGGTAGACACGCATCCTGGGACAAGTCACAGGTAGACACGCGTACTGGGACAGGTCACAGTACACGCGTCTGGACAGGGTCACAGAGGAACACGCGTACTGGGACAGTCACAGGTAGACACGCGTACTGGGACAGGTCACAGTGTAGACACGCGTACTGGGACAGGTCACAGGTAGACACGCGTACTGGGACAAGGTCACAGGTAGACACGCGTACTGGGACAGGTCACAGGTAGACACGCGTACTGGGACAGTGTCACAGGTAGACACGCGTACTGGACAGGTCACAGGTAGACACGCGTACTGGGACAGTCACAGGTCACAGGTAGACACGCGTACCGGGACAGGTCACAGGTAGACACGCGTACCGGGACAGTCACAGGTAGACACGCGTACCGGACAGGTCACAGTAGACACGCGTACCGGGACAGGTCACAGGTAGACACGCGTACCGGACAGGTCACAGGTAGAACACGCGTACCGGGGACAGGTCACAGGTAGACACGCGTACCGGACAGGTCACAGGTAGACACGCGTACCGGGACAGGTCACAGGTAGACACGCCGTACCGGACAGGTCACAGGTAGACACGCGTACCGGGACAGCACAGGTAGACACGCGTACGGACAGGGCACAGGTAGACACGCGTACCGGGACAGGTCACAGGTAGACACGCGTACCGGACAGGTCACAGG
>CM068956.1:128252225-128266398 GCA_035128595.1 Eptatretus atami
GGGTGGGGGCTGTTTACGTTGCTTTCTGCCAGACTGTCCCAACCGTCATCCCTGTTTACGCCGTTGAATCACGGGACTGATGAGCTCTTCTTCTTCTTTGCTGGGGAGGGTCGTTCTTCTTTGTTGTGGAGGAGGGTCGTTCTGATCGAACCCTAACTGTTAAAATGAATCGCAGCGCATTAACATAGATTTACCCATTAAACAATGGAAGGCGAGCTGTCTATAGAACACGTACTTATGCTTCAGTCACATTTGGCACGGCGGCCGTAGGGTCTAAAAAATCTACGGCCACTAGCAATTATAGGTGCCGCAGTATTTCCACGGTCACACAATGTAGCAGTCACACATGTTTTTATTTTTCGGGTAGCCACACGGGTATTTAGTAATTGTGGAGACCGAAAACGTGGGGTGCCGTACGGTCTTTGATTTGATGTCGCACGGTGACCTTAGGGCGTCCCTGCGCGGCCATAGAATTTTCAAGGCAGACGCAAGGTAGCCTCAAGTGGGCCCGCAAGGCGACCGCAGGGGCCCTAAGGCGAGCGTGCGGCCAGACGGACGGTAACGAGTGGGTATATATATATATTTTTATATATGTATTATCATATCTCGTATCTGTCATATAGATTGTGGACCAGGTTATTATACAGATGGCGCTGGTTGTTCCTCAACGGCAGAGGCTGGGCTACCTGCGCCTGCAGCTGAGGCGGGTGCATCGAGAGCGAGATTACCTGATTGCAGCCCTTTTCCTGGAGGAGCAGCGGCTGGCCCGATGGCAGCGAAAAAGGAGGACGATGTGGGTAAAGCCCTGGCTGTTGCGGCGTGTCACCCTGGGCCACTACGACAACCTGATGCAGGAGCTGAATGAATCCAGGGGTGACTTCAAGGCATTCCTGTGTATGGAACCTGCAATGTTCCAGGAGATGCTGGTCCGTGTCGCTCCCATAATCACAAAAAGCGATGGTGCAAGCCCCCCCCTTGCGCCAGGCCTGAAGCTGGCCATAACACTCGGTTCCTGGCAACGGGTGACTCCTACCACTCGCTTGCATTCAGCTTTAGGGTGGCACATAACACAATATCACTATGTACCAGGATTAATTTCACAACTCACCAGTCCACTTAATCTCCTTGGCAAGCTCAGCCAGTTCCGCCTCCTTCAGCTTGGTGTTGCGGTACTTCTCATGTCTGAGGTTGTAAAAGTAGGGATGGGCCTCGTAAAATTCGACAATGCGCTGGAGAGCGGGAGACTCATCCTCATCCTCATCCTCTCCATCAGGGTCATGGTCCTGCTCAGGCTGGGTGTCTGGCACCTGTTCTGGCTCCATGGATGGCTGGTCCTCTTGCTCATCCTCAGGGACTGGGTTGGTCTTTTTCTTGGCACCTTTCCCCTTGTCCTTGGTTGATCGCTTCTTTGGAGGCATGGTGATGTGTCTGGTCTGAGCTGCTGGTGAAATGTGATGATGTGTGGGCAAACACCTATACTCCGATCTCTAGCGGTAGCGCACGGTGGACGCACGGTCGACGCAGACTGCCACGGAGGCCGTACGTAGGACCACGGCGGGCGTAGGGGAACCGTGCGTCGACCCTGCGTTGCCCGCAGGTAGTCACACAGACCGCAAGGCCACCGTATGGTGAACACAGGGACGCCTTAGGACTACCCTACGGCGACCGTGGAAATAGTGCGGCCGCCGTAATTTTTTGGGGGTTGGCAAAATTCATTTTTCATTGATAAGAGCCTACGGCAGCCGCAGAATGACGCAAGCCCACCTACGCCCTACGTACAGTCGACGTGGAACACATCTACGCATGGCTACGGCTTGTCGAATTGCTACTGCCAACCTAGAAATGAAAAAAGTTATAACTCACGCGTCTAATTCCACGGAGACCCCTACGGCCTGTAAAAGATAGCCATACGCCCTAGGGCCACCCTGAGGCCACCTCAGAAACTCTGCGGCCGCCGCACGTTTCTGTCAATTCAGGGGGGGTACGGCCGCCGTATCCTAGCCGAGAGCAAATGTCACTGAGGAATTACTGAGATAACTGAGCTAAAGGACCTGAATGATGAGTGCGATAATGGCTTCCAGATTCGTAACAATACTTTGTTGAGTGGTGAACGCTTTATACTTTGGTCTTGAGTGTGAACGTCTTTATACTTTTGGTCTTGAGTGGTGAACCTCTTTATACTTTTGGTCTTGAGTGGTGAACGTCTTTATAATTTTGGTCTTGAGTGGTGAACGTCTTATACTTTTGGTCTTGAGTGGTGAACGTCTTTATACTTTTGGTCTTGAGTGGTGAACGTCTTTATACTTTTGGTCTTGAGTAGTAAACCTCTTATAATTTTGGTCTTGAGTGGTGAACGTCTTTATACTTTTGGTCTTGAGTGGTGAACGTCTTTTACTTTTGGTCTTGAGTGGTGAACGTCTTTATACTTTTGGTCTTGAGTGGTGACGTCTTTATACTTTTGTCTTGGTGTGTAAGTCTTTATACTTTGGTCTTGAGTGGTGAAGTCTTTATAGTTTTGGTCTTGAGTGGTGAACGTCTTTATACTTTTGGTCTTGAGTGGTGACGTCTTGAGTAGTAAACCTATTTATACCTTTGGTCTTGAGTGGTGAACCTCTTTATACTTTTGGTCTTGAGTGGTGAACCTCTTTCAATGTTTGGCCGTGATTGTCGAACGTCTTTCAACGTTTGGTCGTGAGTGTCGAACGTCTTTCAACGTTTGGTCGTGAGTGTCGAACGTCTTTCAACGTTTGGTCGTGAGTGTCGAACGTCTTTCAACGTTTGGTCGTGAGTGTCGAACGTCTTTCAATGTCTGGTCGTGAGTGTCGAACGTCTTTCAACGTTTGGTCGTGGGTGTCGAACGTCTTTTAACTTTTGGTCGTGAGTGGCGAACGTCTTTCAACGTTTGGTCGTGAGTGTCGAACGTCTTTCAATGTTTAGTCGTGAGTGGCGAATGTCTTTCAACATTTGGTAGTGAGTGGCTAACGTCTTTCAACGTGTCGTCTTAATTGGTGAACCTCTTTCAACATTTTGTGTTAAGTGGTGAATGAACCTCTTTGAACTTTATGTAAACAGTGAATTGTTTTAAAGGTTTAGTCATTGTGGTGAAACTCCAAATGTTTTCTCTTAAACTGTGAATGCGTTTGATTTAAATCTTAATGGAGAACCCAAACAAACTTTTGTATTTTTCCTGAAAACTATTGAGAAATATTCATTATGGTCTAATTTGAAGGGAAGACATTTTTGAATTTTTTTTATTTTTCTTGCCATTCACGAAGTGTCGAAAAAAGCCCTCGAGTCTCGATTTTTTTCGATTTCACCAGTGATGTCACACATTGAACCCACCTTGATCCGAATGGTGGCTTTACATCGAGAAAGTGTATGTCGAGCTCGGATTCCGATACTGATTCCACTGTCATGAGTAACTCTGATGGTTGTCAGTACGTTTGAAACTGATCAGTGGGATTTTGAAGAAACGATTGGAGACAAAATTATTGATGGAAACGCTTTCGGTGGAATTGTGGAGCCAAATCGTTTAGATCCTTGTGCGAGTGAATCGGAGGAAGAAGGCGGAAGTGCAGATGAAGTTGTTAAAAAGATGAAAACACTGGTCGTATGTTCACGACAGCTCTGTAGGTTTTGGTTTTATAAGGGAGGGATTTTGTATTAATTGATAAATCGGTTAATATTATTTGAGCAGAAATACCCATCATCGCCCGGCACACGCTGACATCGCGGACATAATGGTTGACAAATGCTGTGTTCTACCGTCGCAGGCTGACCAGGTGTCTTGTGCGTTAAGGGATCGTCCCATTTCACACTCCTCCCGGACGCCATTTGTGTGCGCGCCGTGTGCCACCGTCATGTCCTTGAGATGTCGATGTCCCACCCCAGTGGATGGGGCGGTGATGCTATGGCAGAGAGGGAGTGTGGGGTGGTTGTGGGTATTGTTGGGGTGATGGTTGATGGTGGGGGCTGAACGTCTTTCATGTTCACCCCCATAAACCATCACCCCAACAATACCCACCACCAACGCGTCTCCCTGAAAGTTTTAGCGTCCTCGTTCAAATCCTTTCGGAGGAGTAGATGATGATACATACTTTCTCTCCACGATGTAAAATCATCGATGGTGGTTCATTTGATTTACCGAAATTTGTGTTGATAATCAATAATCATTTTCGGGTTCTGTTGTGTTAACTGCTGGCCAGTGGCAACAGGCGTTTGATTCACCGCTCAAATTGTCCGTATACACGTGCTGTTAGCTCAGTGGAGATGGTGTTAGTTTCGAGGGATGGCTGTTTCTTCCGCTTCTTGGGGATGGCATCCTCTCTCAATCGTGGCAGATAGCCACAAGCCATCTCCGTTGTTTCATAACGGTTCTCTGTAAAATGTTCCGAGCACAAAAGTGAACACTTTGTGAGCTTGGTCCACGCTCGGGTATTTCGGACAAACCCCGTCTAATTTCTGGCAAACATAGGGTCTTTCGTCCATCTCGGTTTGCATTGCTATAACCACCAAGGGACGCATCGACTCGGCATATTTTTGGGAAATCAAAACTTATTCACCTTTTGAGTTGAATCGTACTGCGATGTAACCTGGAGACAGTATGGATCTGGCGTTCGACTTCTGGGTGTGATGTCACGCATAATCTGAAGAAGAAGAAGAAGAAGTAGAAGAAGAATTAGACTTTTAATTGCAAATGTACCGACTTCATAATTCGGAAATTGGAAATAGACATCATATGTATTTTTGTAGGGTATCAAGGGATAGATTAGTGTTGAGGTGGTCTTGAGCGTTTGGGTTCCCCTTTAAACTGTGTATGTCTGACTTTAATCTTAAACTCTGTATGTCTTTGATGTTTAATCTTAACCTGTGAACAACTTTTACTTTTAATCTTGTACTATGAACATCTTGATGCTTAGTCATGAGTTGTTATTGTTTCGTATGCAGCCTGTGGCTGCTGTTTGCATTCATTTTTTTCTGGAAGCTCGGCTGTGCCGCTGATGCAGTGCCACTATTACCAGTAAGCTGATGCTCATTTTGCCGACTTCGGAATGATGACGGACTGAGTCAACCCACATGGTGTTATTTCAACGGGTCGATAGGGGCTCAATCTCAAGACCCCAAGATTTAAGGCCAATAAGACCTCATCCGATAAGCCAACACCAGGCTTTAGTCATGAGTGATTAACGTGCTTACATTTTGTCAAAAGTGATGAACGTCTTTAACTGTTTAGTCATAATTTGCGAGTCTTTAAACATTTGGTCATGAATGGTTAACCTTTGAAATGTTGTTGATGGTAAACTCTTTTTCAACTTTTTGATATTCAGTGAACCTCTTTTTAAATGTCAACTGATGTGAATACTTTCAAATATTATTTGGGAAGACTGAATTAAATGGGGGTAGACAACTTAATTTGAAGAGGGTTAATGCTTTTCAAACGTCAGTTGCGGAGGTGAACTTGGGATGTCGCGGAGGGTGAACTTGGGATGTCGCGGAGGGTGAACTTGGGACGTCGCGGAGGTGAACTTGGGACGTCCGGAGGGTGAACTTGGGACTTCGCGGAGGGTGAATTTGGGATTCCGGAGTGTGAACTTGAGTCGGAGGGGAACTTGACGTCGCGGAGGGGTGACTTGGACGTCACGGAGGGTGAACTTGGGACGTAGCGGAGGGTGAACTTGGACGTAGCGGGGTGAACTTGGGACGTCGCGGAGCGTGAACTGGGTGTCGCGGAGGTGAACTTGGGACGTCACGGAGGGTGAACTTGGGACGTAGCGGAGCGGTGAACTTGGGACGTTGCGGAGGGTGAACTTGGACGTTCGCTGGGGCGTGAACTTGGGACGGTAGCGGGGGTGAACTTGGGATGTTGCGGGGGTGAACTTGGACGTCGCGGAGGGTAACTTTGGACGTCGTGGAAGCGTGAACTTGGACGTTGCGGTGGGTGAACTTGGGACGTCGCGGAGGGTGAACTTGGAACGTAGCAGAGGGTGAACTTGGGACGTCGCGGAGGCTGAACTTGACGTCTGGAGGGGGAACTGGAAAGTAGCGAGGGTGAACTTGGGACGCGTGGGAGGGTGAACTTGGGACGTCGCGGAGGATGAACTTGGGACGTCGCGGAGGGTGAACTGGGACGTCGCGGAGGGTGAACTTGGGACGTAGCGGAGGGTGAACTTGGGACGTAGCGGAGGGTGAACTTGGACGTAGCGGAGGGTGACTTGGGACGTAGCGGAGGGTGAACTTGGGACGTCGCGGAGGGTGAACTTGGACGTCGCGGAGGGTGACTTGGGACGTCGCGGAGGGTGAACTTGGACGTCGCGGGGGTTAACTTGGGACGTCGCGGAGGGTGAACTTGGGACGTCGCGGAGGGTGAACTGGGATGTAGCGGGGGATGGAGTAGCGGAGGGTGAACTTGGGACGTTGCGGGGGTGAACTTGGGACGTAGCGGAGGGTGAACTTGGGACGTAGCGGAGGGTGAACTTGGACGTTGCGGGGGTGAACTTGGGACGTAGCGGAGGTGATGGACGTCGCGGAGGGTGAACTTGGGAAGTAGCGGAGGGTGAACTGTGACGTTGCGGTGGGTGAACTTGGGGTAGCGGAGGGTGAACTTGGGACGTACGGAAGGAGTGAACTTGGGACGTAGCGGAGGGTGAACTTGGGACGAGGGACTGCGCGCGGAGGGTGAACTTGGACGTCGCGAGGGTGAACTTGGGACGTCGCGAGGGTGAACTTGGGACGTAGCGGAGGGTGAACTTGGGACATGCGGTGGGTGAACGGACTGCGGAGGGTGAACTTGGACAGCGTAGCGGGAGGTGAACTTGGACGTTGCGGAGGGTGAAATTGGGACGTAGCGGAGGGTGAACTTGGGACGTCGCGGAGGGTGAACTTGGGAAGTAGCGGAGGGTGAACTTGGGACGTTGCCGTGGGTGAACTTGGGAGGTAGCGGAGGGTGAACTTGGGACGTAGCGGAGGGTGAACTTGGGACGTCGCGGAGGGTGAACTTGGGACGTCGCGGAGGGTGAACTTGGGACGTTGCGGTGGGTGAACTTGGGACGGTAGCGGAGGGTGAACTTGGGACGTAGCGGAGGGTGAACTTGGACGGGTAACGGAGGGGTGAACTGGACGTCGCGGAGGGTGAACTTGGGACGTTGCGGTGGGTGAACTTGGGACTCGGGTAGCGGAGGGTGAATTTGGGAAGTAGCGGAGGGTGAACTTGGGACGTCGCGGTAGGGTGAACTTGGGACGTCGCGGAGGGTGAACTTGGGACGTCGCGGAGGGTGACTTGGGACGTCGCGGAGGGGTGAATTGGACGTCGCGGAGGTGAACTACGCCGGACGGGAACTTGGGACGTCGCGGAGGGTGAACTTGGACGTAGCGGAGGTGAACTTGGGACGTCGCGGAGGTGAACTTGGACGTTCGCGGAGGGTGAACTTGGACGCCGTGGAGGGTGAATGGAAGGTAGCGAAGGGTGAACTTGGGACGTTGCGGACTTGGGACATTGCCGCGTTGGGACTTCACCCTGGTAGGAGAGAGGGGACGCCGCGCATGTGGCAGGCAGGGGACGAGTGGGGGGGGAGATGTCTTGGGATGGACGTCTTGTCTCCATTTGGTAACGGTTCGTCGACGTCTCCTCTCCAATGGGTAACGGTTCGTCGACGTCTTCCTCTCCAATGGTAACGGTTCGTCGACGTCTCCTCTCCAATGAGTAACGGTTCGTCGACGTCTCCTCTCCAATGGGTAACGGTTCGTCGACGTCTCCTCTCCAATGGGTAACGTTCGTCGACGTCTCCTCTCCAATGGGTAACGGTTGTCGACGCCCTCTCCAATGGGTAACGGTTCGTCGACGTTCTCCTCTCCAATGGTAACGGTTCGTCGACGTCTCTTTCCAATGGGTAACGGTTCGTCGACGTCTCCTCTCCAATGGGTAACGGTTCGTCGGACGTCTCCCTCTCCAAGAACGCATGGTAACGTTCGTCGACGTCTCCTCTCCAATTGTCAGTTTTTTTTCCACGTCTCGTCTCAATGTATAACGGACTACCGTCATCTGTGCCCGAACGGACGTGGTGTTGGCGTTGAACGTGTTGTTGGTTCTGGCTAATTGAACATTTTGTCCTTCATTTGTGTTGTAAATGGGGAATGAATATGTCGTTTGAATGGGAAACATTTTTCATGATTGGTCATTAATGGTGAACTTTTTTTGAAGTCTCACATAAATGAGAAACATTTTGACATTTACGATTTGTAGGTGATATGGGTAATCATTTTCCAAGTCTTATCCTCAATGAACACTATTTTAAAACTTCTTGTCATAAATTGGGAAGGTTTTTTAACATCCACTTGTAAATGGAGATGGTTTTTGAACTGTCATGGTGAACATTTTTAAAAGTTTACTCGTTCGTGGTGTATTGTTTTTAACAGAGAAGCAAATGTGGACCGATTTTCTAAGGCTGTTTGTTTGTGAAGAATGGTGAACACTTCTAATCTAGTTTTAAATTGGGAACGTTTTTTTAACTTCTAGTTGTAAACGTTTTTAAACCTTTACTTGGATTCGATGAACACTCTTCAATGTTAGCTGTAAAGGCTGAACACTTCTGAACATAGGTTGTGGAGCGTGATTGCTTTTAAATGTTATTCATAAAGGGCGAGCACTTTTATGTTTTTTGTAAAGTGTGATCACATTTAAATCTTCGTCATAAAAGATGAATAAATGCTAGTCATTTCGGGGAATGAACGCTTTTAAATATTTCGTCCAAATTGTAAAAGTTTTTGTTGAGACATTTACTAAAGGGTGAATGTTCTAAAATGTTTAACAACGGGTGAAACATTTTTGATGAAATGTTTTGTTGTGAAGGGTGAATGTTTTTTGATCAAACGTTTCACTCTCAGACATAAGGGATTTTAAGCTCTTAATGTCAATGACAGTAATATCAATGTGGAAATTTTCTCGGAGGGTTTAAATATTTGTCATTATTACCTCTGCCCCCAAAGGTGGGCGGGCACCAATACGAAATACAATACTGTATATGGAATGTGTTTGTTACCATGTCCTGTATAATACGCACCTAGACCTTTGCAATACTGCGGTCAAAGTAACCCTTTGATGACAAGAATGTTAGTGTCACTTAAATCGCTAATTCCCGAGTTCACTTTAGTTCTCGCTATGTTTGCAATAGCGGCTGGCAAATATACGTTCTCGAGAGACGTTGTAACATTTCCTCACTGCGTGCACATAAAGATGGCTGCTTTTTTTTAAGACCAATTTTAAAATACACCATGAAATGTGAAGTTTGTTCTGAAACATTTCGTCACTACGTGTACGTAAAGATGGTGGTTTTTATAGGATTAATTTCAAAGTCCAACATGAAATTAAAGCCCATAACAAAAAAGTAATGTTACCTGTTTCTTTACATCCAAGTACTGACACTTAGTTTGGTGCCTAAAGAGGGCAGGCCCCGTTTTGATTTTGTCAGGCAGATATATTTTTTGATATTTTTAAATTGTTTGTTTTTTTTGTATACATAGTCAAGGCTTGCAGAAGAGTTAGAACACAAAACGGATCTCAATGCAAATTAACAAAAGGTAACAGCAGAAAAAGTGGGAGGAATGCCAACAGCAGGGCAAAAGGAGAAAATAGACAGAGATGGGCAAATAAGTGATGCGGGTAATGATGAACGGTAGAGGAGAACGCAAGCGGTGGACAAGATGGATACAGAAGCAAATTTTTTTGGGTGAGGGAGTGGTGGGTGAGGGGTGGTTTAATGGGTGTAGAAAAGGTCATACTTTTGGATGGGGGATGACTTGAGATGGTGGTGAACAGCTGCCTTGAAGACTTGGAGGGAAGAATGCGATTGAAGAGTGTGGAAGTTGGTTCCACAGGTGAGAAAAAGAGGAACAAATGAGTGGAGGCAAGTGGTGGTTCTGGATTTTTGCAGTTTCACAGGCGTGCGTCCTGCAGATACCTGGGGGTGAAAGACAAAGCACAGAGAGGGCAGAGGGTGCAAGATCTGAATTTTTCAGCAGCAGCCTGGATTTAGACATCTGTCAGGATGGAGCGGAGGCCTCGGATGTTTGAGGTCTACACAGAGACTATGGGAGGAGCTGCTGATAAAATAAGGATGTGGAAAGGAGCAACGAGAGGGTGTGGGGTGTGGGGAAGCTGTGGCGGTGTGGGGAAGGGGGTGAAGCTGGAAGGGGCAGGAGCAAAGCTTGGAGGGGAAAGAGTGGGTTGGGGATAGTAATCGAGAGAGTGGGCAGAAGAGGTGGAAGCTGAGAAGGGTGGGATGAGGGGCGGGGAGAAAATGGGGTGGGGGGGGGGAGGATACTGACATGAAGGGGAAATTATTGTCATGTGCACACAACCTTTGCAAAATGGATGCCTCAGGATTCCCAGACTGGATAACCTGTGACAGACTTCATGGGTGGGGTGGTGGTGTTTTTGGTTGAAGGTATGGAGGAAAATTTGGCTGCAAGTGAAGAGTAGGCTGGATGAACTAACTACAGGGTGGGGCATTTATATCTGACACATTTGCAATCTTTCTAGCCGAAAGCAGTCTTGGCATAACTAATTATTACTTACGAAATCTAAAGATTATAAGTATATTGATGACTTCCGTCCTCTGTTTGTGTGTTGTTTGTTTGTGTGTGGTTTGTTTGTAGGCACGATAACTCGAAACGGAAGAAGCTACCAATGTCAAATTACACCACGTGATTCAGGAGGGTGATGGCTAGCCTGATTAGATTTTGGTCAAAATCGGTCAAAGGTCAAGGTCACAGTGAGGTCAAACATTAATTCCGTAAATTCATGTGGAGAAATGGAGTATTTTGCTTCGGTCGACGTTACGAGTTCGTTTTGTCTTCGGTTTTTGCGATCGCTTAGGACGCTTAACACTCACTCGGTTGTCGAAATTCTGGTAAAAATCGGATGTTTTGGAGACGTTTTAAGATTGTATAAAAAATTATTTCACTCGCCGCGTCACGGCTCGTCACGTGGTGCAGCGCGCTCGAGCAGACGCGCGTTGAGTCCGTAAAGGTTTTGCGGTTGCGCGCTGACGGTGTTTTCGATAAAGATGGTGTTTAAAAGTCATTTTTTTATCCCAATGAAGGTTATCTTCGCATGCCTGACTTGCTAAGCCGTCGGATTATGGAAAGATTGTTGGTGGATGGCTGAATATTACGGTTTTGTGACTTTGATAAAATAATATTAAATAATTGCGTGGAGAAATGGAGATTTTTGCTTCGGTCGACGTTACGAGTTCGTTTTAACTCGGATCGCAATTCTGTTTTCACTTTTGGTAATGGCTAAGTATGCTTAACACTCGGTTGTCGAAATTCTGGTAAAAATCGGATGTTTTATGAGATTTATGTCGGGTGTCGTGTCTGAGGCTTAACTGAAGATTATGCTAATGAGGGGGATTGTAACACACGGCATTACGCACTCGTTTTAAAGTCAATTTCAATCCTGTCTTCACTTTTGGTAACGGTTAAGTATGCTTAATACTCGGTTGTCGAAATTCTGGTAAAAATCGGATGTTTTATGAGATTTATGTCGGGTGTCGTATCTGAGGCTGAACTGAAGATTATGCTAATGAGGGGGATTGTAACACACGGCATTACGTGCTCATTTTAAAGTCAATTTCAATCCTGTCTTCACTTTTGGTAACGGTTAAGTATGCTTAATACTCGGTTGTCGAAATTCTGGTAAAAATCGGATGTTTTATGAGAGGTTTGGTACAGAATCATCGTAGAAACTTCTGGTTTGCGTCGCTACCTTCTCTAGAGACAGCTTTTATTAGACAAGGTCAGAGGTCAAGTTGACGATTTCGTAAGTACCAGTCTATGACTGCTTGTTGTTTCCTTTGTTTTACAGATAATACTTGAAAGTTTTCAATGATGGAGCACTTTAAATGCAATGAGCATTTTTTTGAATTTAATTTTTTTTTAAATGCAATGAGCATGCCAATTTCACAAACAAGGTCATCATGAGAGATGAGGCAAACTTTGATTTGGCAGATTTAACTCCACCAGATTTCTTCCTATGGGGATTTCTGAAGGGCAGAGTTGATAAGGAACATCCAACATCGATCGATGAATTGAAGGAAATCACTGCAACCATCCGCTCTATTGATCAAGAGACATTGCTTGCGGTAATGAACAATATGATGATCCGCTGTCGTGAATGCACGAATTCGAAAGGGGCCCATTTGTCTGATGTAATTTTTAAGAAATAAAGAATCAAAATTGATTTTAAAAATTTGAAGTATGTGCCTATGTTGTGGAGAAATTTTATTTTATTTGGTTTAGAAACAAAAAAGTTAGAAGGATAATAAACCCATCAGATATAAATGCCCTACCCTGTATTTAGGAATGAAAAGGTTTTGAGACATGAGCCTTGTGAAAGAGAAAAGGAAGAGATTTTGTAGAAGAAGAATGAATCGTTTGTTCCTGGTGGAGTAATAAGCAGAGTAAGGTATTTTAAAACTCATTTTGTAAGCGTTTTTTGATGTTATGAAGAGCTTTTAAAGGATTTAAACATTTTATTCAGTAAATATTCAGTTTGGGGATATTGAAAAGAAGGCATAGGGACATGAGTAACTGAGCACTGAGATTGAGCTGAAATGAGAAACTGAGCACCGAGTTGTTAGGTGTATATAAAAATCCACCCAACAACTCGTGACAAAATTCTCTTCAACGTGGCCTCTTTGTATGTATGTATTATCGTTCACAACACGTGATGGAAATGATGTTCTGGACTGGCTGCAAAAAAACCCATTTAGATTTGTTACCATGTACAATACACACCCTAACTTCAAGATATAAAGTTTCATGAAGGAAATGTCTTGCATTCAAAAAATTTATTAGTTTCTGCTGCTTTCCAACGAGGCAGGAAATCAGCATTATTGAAAAGATAATCTGCTACCTTTGACAATTGACCTACCTACAAACCAACAACCTGCAAGCATAGAACAGAAGATTATAGTTCAAGATTCAAGTCAAACATTTATTGATGGAAAATAAACCTGTTGCTTCGCTGCCCAGAGATATTAAGGAGAGAGAGAGAGACAGACATAGAGCAAAGCCGGTAAGCGACATGGCTGCTCGCCTCGATGGAAAGCTGGCCCGACGCGACTAGCCGATATTCATGTACATGCTATCAATCAATTTAGCACAATAAATATGATTATCACAGCCCTTTTAGTTTGCGCCCAGAAACCCGCTTGTGAAATTTCAGGCATGTTTCCAAAGAGACTCTAACAAATGGCAGCCCTGGTAATTCCATTTATCTATCGCTAAAGATTTTATTTTTTTATATGATGCTGTAAGACATTCTCCTTGGGACAAAAAAAACAGGTCCCTCGGAGGTCCAGTTTCGGAGGTATTGATTTTTTTGTACAGTCCACAATAAGTGTACGATGTACGATAAAGTATTTTAGCTGTTGCTAAGGCCTAAGTCACATTTGCTCTACGGCGAGGATACGGCGGCCGTACGCCCTCTGAATTGACAGAAACGTGCGGCGGCCGCAGAGTTTCTGCGGTGGCCTCAGGGTGGCCCTACGCCATTTGGCCTATATTTACAGCTGTAAGGTCGCCGTGGAATTATAGCGCGGAGTTATAACTTTTTTCATTTCTACGTTCGCCGTAGCAATTCGACAAGCCGAAACAAAAGAACTGGTTAAAAAAAAAAAAAAATTAACACCCATTGTTACCGTCCGTGTGGCCGCACGTTCGGCTTAGGGCCCCTGCGGTCCCCTGGGGTCGCCTTGCGGTCGCCTTGCGGCACCTTGCCGTCTGCCTTGAAAATTATATGGCCGCCGCAGGAACGCTCTAAGGTCACCGTGCGACATCAAATCAAAGCCGCACGGCACCCCCACGTTTTCGGTCTCCACAATTTGTAAATACGCCGTGCGGACTCCCGAAAAATAAAAACATATGTGACTGCTACATTGTGTGACCGTGGAAATACTGTGGCCGCGTATAATTATGGTGGCCGTAGATTTTGGAGACCCCACGGCCGCCGTGGCATGTGACTTAGGCCTAAGCAACGGAGGTATGCTGGCAATGTGAGCAACACATTCATTTTGTGTACATGCTAGCCACATGTACACATTTCACCCAAGTTTCATCAAAATCAGACTCTTCTTAGAGATTCGCAATTAACCGTTTCTGAAATTTCGACTGTACT
>CM068956.1:128266423-128277313 GCA_035128595.1 Eptatretus atami
AGGGTTTTGAGACATGAGCCTTGTGAAAGAGAAAAGGAAGAGATTTTGTAGAAGAAGAATGAATCGTTTGTTCCTGGTGGAGTAATAAGCAGAGTAAGGTATTTTAAAACTCATTTGTAAGCGTTTTTTGATGTTATGAAGAGCTTTTAAAGGATTTAAACATTTTATTCAGTAAATTCAGTTTGGGGATATTGAAAAGGAGGCATAGGGACATGAGTAACTGAGCACTGAGATTGAGCTGAATGAGAAACTGAGCACCGAGTTGTTAGGTGTATATAAAAATCCACCAACAACTCGTGACAAATTCTCTTCAACGTGGCCTCTTTGTATGTATGTATTATCGTTCACAACACGTGATGGAATATGTGTCTGGACTGGTGCCAAAAAACCCATTTAGATTTGTTACCATGTACAATACACACCCTAACTTCAGAGATATAAGTTTCATGAAGGAAATGTCTTGCATTCAAAAATTTATTAGTTTCTGCTGCTTTCCAACGAGGCAGGAAATCAGCATTATTGAAAAGATAATCTGCTACCTTTGACAATTGACTACCTACAAACCAACAACCTGCAAGCATAGAACAGAAGATTATAGTTCAGATTCAAGTCAAACATTTATTGATGGGAAAATACAACCTGTTGCTTCGCTGCCCAGAGATATTAAGAGAGAGAGAGAGACAGACATAGAGACAAAGCCGGTAAGCGACATGGCTGCTCGCTCTCGATGGAAAGCTGGCCGACGCGACTAGCCGATATTCATGTACATGCTATCAATCAATTTAGCACAATAAATGATTATCACAGCCCTTTTAGTTTGCGCCCAGAAACCCGCCTGTGAAATTTCAGGCATGGTTCCAAAGAGACTCTAACAAATGGCAGCCCTGGTAATTCCATTTATCTATTCGCTAAAGATTTTATTTTTTTATTGTGCTGTAAGACATTCTCCTTGGGCACAAAAAAAACAGGTCCCTCGGAGGTCCAGTTTCGGAGGTATTGATTTTTTTGTACAGTCCACAAAGTGTACGATGTACGATAAAGTATTTTAGCTGTTGCTAAGGCCTAAGTACCTTGCTCTACGGCGAGGATACGGCGGCCGTACGCCCTCTGAATTGACAGAAACGTGCGGCGGCCGCAGAGTTTCTGCGGTGGCCTCAGGGTGGCCCTACGCCATTTGGCTATATTTTACAGCTCGTAAGGTCGCCGTGGAATTATAGCGCGGAGTTATAACTTTTTTCATTTCTACGTTCGCCGTAGCAATTCGACAAGCCGAAACAAAAGAACTGGTTAAAAAAAAAAAAAAATTCACCATTGTTACCGTCCGTTGGCCGCACGTTCGGCTTAGGGCCCCTGCGGTCCCTGCGGTCGCTTGCGGTCGCCTTGGGCACCTTGCGGTCTGCCTTGAAAATTATATGGCCGCCGCAGGAACGCTCTAAGGTCACCGTGCGACATCAAATCAAAGACCGCACTGGCACCCCCACGTTTTCGGTCTCCACAATTTGTAAATACGCCGTGCGGACTCCCGAAAAATAAAAACATATGTGACTGCTACATTGTGTGACGCGTGGAAATACTGTGGCCGCGTTTAATTGCTAGTGGCCGTAGATTTTGGAGACCCCACGGCCGCCGTGGCAAATGTGACTTAGGCCTAAGCAACGGAGATTGTGCATAGCAACCATTCATTTTTGTGTACATGCTAGCCACATTGTACACATTTCACCCAAGTTTCATCAAAATCAGACTTCTCTTAGAGATATTCGCAATTAACCGTTTCTGAAATGTTCGACATGTACTCGCCCAAAACCTATCTCCTCCTACAAATATTTTTGTTAGGGCTGCAAATTGGCATGAAGGGAGCTAGATAGATTGCGCACAGAACTCTAAGCTTCGATTTTCGATTTTTTTTTGATTTTTTTTCGATTTTTTGACCACTTTAAAGGCCGTTGCTATGCCGTTGCTAGGGCCCGGGTCCCATATTCGAAAGCACACGATTCCAGAAATATTGGTCCTACCTACCAAATTTCATTGGAATCCGTTGGTGGTTTAGCCCCTAGGTTGACCAAAGTTTCGTGGCAGACAGACAGATGGAAATGTCCAGAATAAGGGTGCTCTAAGAGCAGCCAACATAGATACATAGAGACAGGGTGGGATGAGCGATGCCTCATCAAACGTTGCTATACACTGCAGGAGGATGGGTGTAAGGAAGGGGATGTGAGGGGAGGAGAGAAAGGCTACAGAGGTCTACATTTTATTAGGTGGGGGAGTGATGGTGGACAGAGAGCAGAGGGAAGGGGTGGGGGGGGGTTGAGAGGGTTGAGGGAGGAGGTGGGGTTCGCAAAGAGAATGATATGTTATGCTTAATTCACACACACACACACACACACACACACACACTAATTTAAGTTTCAGTATACAGCGATTTTGGCCTAAACAACACAGACAGCAAGATTCCAAAAAGAAGTGAAAAGACCCTGGAAGTTGAAGAGATCTGAAATTGTACCAGTGATCTTTTAAGCAATGGGAATGATGAAGAAGAACCTCATAGAGATCTTAACCATCCCTGGGAATTTTAAAACAAATGAATTACAGTTGGAAGCT
This sequence comes from Eptatretus atami, assembly GCA_035128595.1. Taxonomy (NCBI): domain Eukaryota; kingdom Metazoa; phylum Chordata; class Myxini; order Myxiniformes; family Myxinidae; genus Eptatretus; species Eptatretus atami. The sequence continues at coordinate 128,269,022 of CM068956.1, forward strand.
GTCTGGGGCTCAGTGACGATCATCAAAAGAGCCCTCAGAACCAAACTTTGAGAAGAAAACCTCACACCTTCGTCCTTGGTCCATGATTCGTAACTGCCTTACCGAAATGAGGTGGATATCGAGACCTGGAGGACTCCATTCCCTTCTGAAACGAATATGGAGATAACGAATCTTACACACACACACACACACACAACAACAACACACACCCACACACACACACACACACACACACGTGCACATCCGAGTCTGCCTACATGCATGTGTGCTCGTATGTGCAGTGAACTTTGCACCCCTCCAGTCGGCTCACTCCAAATCTGATTCGTACATGCTACAGTCCCCTCAACAGAGGGGGAGATGTGAGGAGCAGGGGGAGGGGGGAGAGGTGGAATCGGAAAGAGGGAGAGGGGTGAGAGATGGATTCCAGCAGATGAGATGCCCAATTTAACGTCCATCGGAGAGACGACACACACATTGATGAATCACCCTGCCTGTGAAACACCGGGATGATAGTTTATAGCTGGGTCAGGATTAAAACCCAGGCTCGACAGCTTTGAGTGAGCATGTGTACCTCTCAGCTTTCCTGCCATGATGTGGCGATTCATTACTTCACAACAATGAACATTTTTTACTCATTGTCATCATATAATTTATTTTGCCTTCCTTCTTCCAGTATAGATCCGCAGTATCACCATTAATTGAAGCTTGTAGAACACGCACCAAGTAGCTTCACCTAGAAATCCACAAAATGGTTGAGGAAACTTTTAAAAATGAAATGTTTAATTTTTATTTGTATTTATCTATGCCGAAGTGACTGGTCGAACACGACATGACCAAAAGTATGCGGACACCCCTTCTAATTTGTTGATTTGGCTATTTCAGCCACATCCTTTGATGACAGCTGCATAAAATCAAGCACACAGCTGTGCAATCCACAAACATTGGCACAAGAATGGGCTGTATGGAAGAGCTCAGTGACTTTCAACGTGGCACCGTCATTGGATGCCACCTTTCCAACAAGTCAGTTCATCAAATTTCTGCCCTGCTAGAGCTGCCCCTGTCAACTGTAAGTGCTGTTATAGTGTAGTGGAAACGTGTACGAGCAACAACAGCTCAGCCGCAAAGTGGTAGGCCACACAAGCTCACAGAACGGGATGTCGAGTGCTGAAGCACGTAGCGCGGAAAAATTGTCTGTCAGTTGCAACACTCATAAGCGAGTTCCAAACTGCCTCTGGAAGCAACGTTAGCACAAACACTGTTCGTCGAGAGCTTCGTGAAATGGGTTTCCATGGTCGAGCAGGCGCACACAAGCTTAAGATCACCATGCGCAATGCCAAGCGTCAGCTGGAATGCTGTAAAGCTCACCGCCATTGGACTCTGGAGCAGTGGAAATACGTTATCTGGAGTAATGAATCACACTTCACCATCTGGCAGTCCGACGGATGAATCTGTGTTTGGCGGATGCCAGGAGAACGCTACCTGCCCGGATGTATAGTGCCAACTGAAAGTTTGGTGGAGGACGAATAATGGTCTGAGGCTGTTTTTCATGGTTCAGGCTATGCCCCTTGGTTCCAGTGAAGGGAAATCTTAATGCTACAGCATAAAATGACAGATGATTCTGTCTTCTAACTTGCCACAGTTTGGGGAAGGCCCTTTCTGTTTCAGCATGACAATGCCCCCGTGCACAAAGTGAAGTCCATACAGAAATGGTTTGTCGTGATCAGTGTGGAACTTGACTGGCCTGCACAGAGCCCTGACCTCAACCCCATCGAACACCTATGGGATGAATTGGAATGCCGACTGCAAGCCAGACCTAATCACCCAACATCAGTGCCCAAAATCACGAATGCTCTTGAGGCTGAATGGAAGCAAATCCCTGCAGCAATCTTCCAACATCGAGTGGAAAGATTTCCCAGAAGAGTGGAGGCTGTTACAGCAGCAAAGGAGAGACCAACTCCATATTAATGCCCTTGATTTTGGAATGAGGTGTTGGACGAGCAGGTGTCCACATACTTTTGGCCACGTAGTGTATAACGGAAGAATGCACAAAAAGGGGAAAAGTCGTGGAAAATATAATTTAACATTTTCAGTGAGCCAGCCATCGCCTGTTGCACCACAGAACAACACGTGGCCAACGCATGCGAGTGGCCCCTGAACTTTGTTAAAGTTGATCGATATAGTATTCAGTGACAGTGCGGATATCGTAGAGCGCTCGCCAAGTGGCTTAAGCACTCCAATGAAATGGTTGATAAGAAACGGCTCGCTTGGCACGTGATTAGCAATCACCGAATCATCATATTAAACATGCACCTCACAGAGATGCCCCAAATGTCAGATATGTCCGAATTGGACAAATGAACACTGTTTTTAGGAGCCGGAACTGCTGTTAAGTTCAATTCTGGAGCTTAAATTTTCAATTTACCTTAGTTTAAGAGATTCTTGAGGTTATCACATGTGCGGAAATGAAATAACGCCACAAACGTTGGCATCTCTGGGCGTTTATAAGCATTGCAATGTACCCAGCGATTCATAGCTATGATGAATAGGTATTCGATAATATGAGTGAGGAAAGTGGAAAAAAAAAACTTTCTCGTGAAGAAATCGTTGCACCCTGTTCCAAGTCAGGCCATGGTTGAGCAGGCCAAAAAACATGGCAGCTTCAGACCCCAGTTAGGGAACCCAGGATATGCCTTAAGTCCCCAGAGAGCAAGGTGGCCATTGAGTGCCTGATAAAGGATATAATTAGATAAGTTGTTAATTATCTTCAAAAGTGGTGTTTCAATTAACCCAAGCACCCAATTTTCAGTCCTGCACTTCCTTCATGCACAGCCCAATTTAATGTCCATCTGAGGGACAGCATACACATTCATTAATCACCCTGCCTGTGAAACACTACGATGACAGTTCATAGCTTAGGTCAGGTCAGGTATGGGAGCATGCGCCAGAGCATAGCTCGGTCGGGATTCAAACCCAGGCTAGACAGCTTAGAGTGAGCATGCGTACCTCTCGGCTTTCCTGCCGTGATATGGCGATCCATTACTTCATAACAACTGAAAACATTTTTCAATTCTCTCTTGAACGCAGTTTGCTTTACTCATTCCAATCCTCTAATTTATTTTGCCTTCCAAACTCCGAGGATTTCCCCACGGAGAATGGAGCTACTGTCGCCACGCCCACAGCTCGCACCTTGGCAGCTTTAGCCTGTTTTAAAATTATTTTTGTTGCACCCGATGACATTACACTTACGGAACAGTAGAAAAAGTTAAGTTTAATGGTTTGGCAATTTTACGTCTTCTTGTGTAAATATGGAAAAGGAGAGTGCACAGCCTTGCTTAAAGCATATAAATATACGTTGAGTTATAGGAATCAGTATTTTCTTAACATTTTCAGATTTCGACCCTTATTTAGTGCACGAGATCTGATCCTAAAACCCGAAATCCTAATTTGATTATATGCTTCAATTAGTCCGTGAGAGGAGATCGTGTTTCCAAGAAAGGCATTTTTAGTAGGCCGAATCAAAATGGTGGCTAAGACCCCTGCAAGTTGAAGTTGGCCTGACCAAGGATAAGCCTTTCATGATGGAAAACTGTTAATTATCTTCAAAAGGGGTGTTCATGCACTCCTTTGGAGTTCCCTTGGTATGTATGCATGCAAAGTTTTGGGTCGCTAAATTTCAAAGGAGACACACATACACATGCACTGACATTTATTATTATAGATATGTATGTTACTCGTAAATTTGTTGCAAATCGGAATTGGCTCGGGAATGCTTATACTTGAACTGTGATGGATTTCAACAATTTTCAATTCGAACTGCCCATTCAACAACTTGCATGAAATTGCAAACATGAAACAACAATCCAAATTATTACATAACTTGTTTTGATTGACTCTTTCCTGATGGACTAAACATTTACATAATTATATGATGAATTGAAATCAACTGAGAGACCTAAGTAGGGGGATTTTGTTGGATGTGGGACTCTCATTTCCCTCATTGCCTTTAATGTTAACTCAGGGAAAAACTATTTTACCCGATCAATAAAAAGGAGGAATTTTTTTTCTTACAAACAGATCTCCTCTGGCACCAACTTCTCCTCCTCCCCCACCTCTTCCACTCATCCTGAACCAGCTTCTCTGCATTAAATTGTTTCTGGGACCACCAAGTTCTTCCATGAGCCTCGACTCTGCATCAAACACTTTTTTAAAATTTATTTTATTTTATTTGACCCCCCTATTTTATTGCACCCCCTTCCCCTTACCCTGAACCACCCACCACTCTACCCTCTTTCTCTTACCAATTTATACCCCCATTTGAACAGAGATTCTTTCCCTTTATATCCCTATCTATGAATAATACTCCTTTGTGCTATAAAACTTTACATTTAAAGTGATGTATTTCAGATATCTCAGCCATTAAAAAATCAGTTTATGCAAAATTACTTCTATATCAGTGACCTAAAAACTCTGGAAAAGTATAGGGTCGAGCAAAAATCAAACCAAAGAGTGGAGAAAATCACAAACTTGGTATTTAAATGGGAAACATAATGAATGTGGACAGTATCAAAAAGTATCATCTAAGGAATAACCAAGACAACCGTAAATAAAGCACACAGACTGAGAGGTTTAAAAATATTTAATGGATGTCAAGAAAATGGAAAAAATCACTGTGTTGAAGAAGTTGGGATCGCTGTTCACAATCTCCAGCATGTCTGTGCGATCTCCAAACGGAGGTGCTTCTGCTCGATCGTTAGCAGCTTTGGCACGAGCTTCGCTGAGATTCTCCTTAAGCCCAAATCCTCAGTCACAATGAATGAACGGATCCAATGCTGACGCCCGCCTCGTCTGCAAGTTCTCTGATCGTGATTCGACGATCCTGCATCAGCAGGGTCCTCACTTGGTCAATGACGATCTCATTCGGGATGTTGAGGGCCTACCAGAACGTGCTTCACTTTCCACTGATGTGCGACCATCTTTGAAGCAGTTGTACCACTCTTTATATGTTGTGGTGCCCATTGCTCTGTTCCCGAAGGCCTGTTGAATCTTGCGGATCGTTTCCACTTGGGAATCGCCAAGCTTTACACAAAATTTGATGCAGTAGCGTTGTTCAAGTTTTTCCGTCATTTTGTCAAAAACGAAAATCCGACGGCGCTCACTTACACTTCCTCACTCATCGGCGGTCTGTGGCGACTGACAGCTTCTGCAGGTGGAAAATATTCACGCATACGGATTAGGATCGCCTACTACGTGCACCAAACCACACCTCCCTGGCTTCATTTGTTTACGCACACAAAATTAAGGTTGGATACTTTTTGAACACACCTCGTACATATATGTATATATATATATATTATATATATATATATATATATATATATATATATATAGATGTTTGGTACTACAGAACTTTAATATGGATACAAACAAACACGACATAGTGACCAAAGCTTTTCGTGCTGCACTCCTCAGTGTTAAAAAATCACAGCAAGTGAAGAAGGAAGTGAAGGTGTGTGCTTCATACGCAGGTCTCAATAAGGTAGACGCTGATTGGTTCAGCCATAATGACATCACGGTTAATCCGAACGCCCAATGGTCGGCTCATCATCTTCAACTCGAGCTCCCATTGGCTGGAGCAGAGTTCGTCGATGATTGACGTTTGCAACACATCCTGGAGAGAAGGGGAGGGGTTTCCCCTGAGGTCCATCATTCACATTTTGTTACCGTAAACACCTTCTTTTCTTCTAACTTTCATCACCATCGAGAATGTTGATAAATAAATATGTTGGTGTTTTTTGTTCTTGGGCTAAATATCTTTGTTGAGTTGAGACAAAATGATAACTCTCCTCAGTGTTCTGCTCTGAGCCCTTCGCCCAGCCCTCGCCCACCCCAGCGCCCTCCTTCCCTCCGCCCCTCCCTCTCCCTTGCCCAGCTTCCCCTCTCAGGCCTCCCTCTCCCTCCCTTCTCCCCCCGCCCTGCCCCTCCCCTCCCCGCTCAAAGCCCAAGCCTCTCCAGCGCTTTTCCCCCGCCCCTCCGCCCTGCTTACCCTCTCCCCCTCCTCCCCCTTCCCCCTCGCTTCCTCCCCTCCTTCCCTTCCTTCCCACTCCCCTCCCCCCTCCTCCCGCTCTCCCTCCCCTTCCCAGCCCGCCCCTCCCCCTCCTCTCCCCCCCCCTCCTCCCTCCCCCCCCCCCCACTTCCCCCTGCTTTTCCTCCCCGCCCCTCCCTCCCCCCTCCTCTCATTCCCTAGGAGCAAGCCTCTCCTGAACACATCACCCTCCCCGGGAGAGCCCCCCCCTCCTCCCCCCCCCGCTCGCCCCCGCCGCCCCTCCTGCCTCCCTCTCCCGCCTTCGCCTCCTCCCTTCCTCCTCCCCTTCTCTCTCCGCCCCAGAAAAGCTCCCCTCCCAAGCTTCCCCCCCCCCTCCCTCCCCCACCCTCCGGCCCTGCCCCCGGCCCTCTCTTCTCCCCCCTCCTTGGCTCCGCCCCCCCCTTCCCCCCCCTCAAAGCGCCCCGCTTCCTCAAGCCGCCCCCCCCTCCCCTCCCTCCGCTATCTCACGCTCTCCCCCCAGCTCCTCCCTCCCTCTTTCTCCCTCGCTCCCCAGCCTCCTCCCCTCTCTCGCCCCTCCCCGCTAGCCTCCTCCAGAGCTCCTCCCTGCAGCAGCCCCTTCCGCCTCGCCCCCCCTCCCTCTCTCCTCCTCCCCTCCCTTCTCCCCCCCCCCTATGCGCGCCCCTGCCCCCCCCTCCAAGCCCCCCTTCCCCTCGCCTCTCGCTCCCCTCTCCTACCCCATCCAAGCAGGGGCAAGCCCTCCGGCCCCCCCTTAGCCCTCCTCCCCCCTCCCCTCTCCCCTCCCCCTCCCCCTCCTGCTCCCTCTCGGCCTCCCCTCCTCCTCCCCTCCTCCCGCTCGCGCCCCTCCTCCCTCCCCTCTCCTCTCCCCCTCCCTCCCCCCCTCCCCCCCCTCCCCCTCCCCCTCATCTCGCCCCCCATCCCGAAGCCCTCCGCTCCCTTCCTCCCCCCCCCCCCGCACCCCCCTCGGCCCTCGCCTCGCGCCCCCCCCTCGCGGCGCCCCTCCTCCCTCCCCCCCTCCCTCCCCTTTGCCCCCCTCCTCTCCGCCCCTCCTCCTCCCCGCTCCCCCCTCCTCCCTCCCTCCCCTCCCCTCCCTCCCCCCCCCCCTCCCCTCGATTCCCCCTTCCTCCCCTCCCCCCTTCCCCCGCTCTCCGGCCTTCCCCCCTCCTTATTCCTTGCCCTCCCTCCTCACTCCCCGCCCCTCCCTCCCCTTCCCCAGCCCCCCCGGCCCTTTTCCCTCGCTTTTCTCCCCCCGCCTCCCCCTTCCCCTCGCTTCCCCCTCCCCCTCTCTTCCTGCTATCCCCCAGCTCCTCCCTGCTTCCCGCCCGCCTACAAGCTCCCCACGTTTTCCCCCCCTCCTCCCGCCTCCTCGCTCTTAGCAGAAAGCCCCCCCCGCTGGCCCCGCCCCTTCCACTTCCCCCCTCCAAGCTCTCCCCTCTCGCCCTCGAGCTCCCTTCGCCCCTTTCCTCTTCCCCCTCCTCGGGCCCTCCCCCCCCCCTCCCTCCGCCCTCCTCCCCTCTCGCCTCCCTCCCCTCTTCCTTCCCCCCCCCCGCTTCCCCCCCCCCCTCCCCCCAAAGCCCCCCTCCTCCCCTCCCCCCCTCCCCCCCCTCCCCTTTCCCCCACACGGCTCCCCCCCTCCCTCCCCCCAGCTCAGTCCCTCCCCCTATTCCCGGCCCCCCCCGCCGCCCCCCCCCGCTCCTCCGTTCTCCCCTTTCGCCCCTTGGCTCCCTCCCCCCCCCTCCCCACCCTCCTCCCCTCAAGCCCCCTCCCCCCTTCCCTCCCCGCCCCCCAAGCTCCCCGCCCGCGCTCCTCTCTCTAAGCAGCTTCCCCCCTCCCCCCCAGGCCCTCCCGCCTCCTCCCCTGGCCCCCCGCCCTCCCGCCTCCCCTTCCCCCCCCAAGGCTCCCCTAGCCCCTTCCCCCTCCTCTCCCCGCCGCCAGAGCCCCCCGCTTGCCTCCTCCCTCTCTCCCCCCCCTAGCCCCCCCCCCTCCCCATTCTCCCGCCTCCCCCTCTCTTCTCGCTTCCCCCCTCCCCCCCCCTAGCCCCTCACCCCTCCCTCCTAATTCCTCCCTCCCTCCTCCGCCCCCCGCAGCCTCCCCTCCCTTTCCCCCTTCCCCTCCCCAGCCCTCAGGCAGCCCCCCTCCTTCCTCCTCCCCCCTCCCTCGCCCCCCAAGCCGCTCTCCCTTCCGCCGCCTCTCCCCGAACCACATCATTTTAAAATGTCCCGTGGAATTCT
>CM068956.1:128293084-128303947 GCA_035128595.1 Eptatretus atami
CCGCGCCTGCTCACCGCGGCTCCGGGTCCTCGTAGCCCTAACGAGCCGGCGCAGTGCCGCTCTTCTTGGCCTGCGCGCCCTCTGCCTCTGGCATCGGGGCCGTGCTCCTCCCCCACCGGCTGGCCGCATGGTTGCGCGCGCCTGTTTTGTTTTGCCTCCCGGCCCCTGTCCGCACGCCGCGCCCTCATGCCTCACTCGCGCGCAGCGGCTACCCCCCACAGTCTGGGGTGTGCGGGCGTTCCCTCCCTCCCTGCTGGCGCGGCCTTTCTCCTTGCCGCCGGCTCCCCCACCCCCTTCCCTGCCTACCTGCGCCTCCGCACCCCCGGGGTACCCTGGTGTCGCGGCCGCTGCGCGCTCCAGCGGTGGTGGGTCTCTTCTTGGCTGCTTCCCCTCCGCTCTTTCCCTCCGATTCCGGCGCCCCGCCCCGCCTGCTCACTGCGCCGGGCTCCGCGCTGCCTTGCGCGGCGGGCCCGCTGCGTCCTGCGTCGGCCGCCCGTTGCTGTGTTCGCGCTGGGCCCGGTCCATACCGCGGGCCGCTCCGGCCCCCCCGGTCGCAGGTGGACCTCGGCTCCTGCCTCCCGTGCTCCGCCTGTGTCGTCCCGTGCGCTTTCCTCCGGGCCTTGGCGCGCTCTCCCTTCCCCCATCCGGCCTTTCCCGCCTTCGCGTCGCGCCCTCGGCGCTGTCGTGTTCCCACCGGTGCGTTCTGTGGGCCTGCGGGCGGTGCTTCCACGCCGTTCCGCCCGCGGTGCGTGCCGCCCTGCCTGTACCCGTCCCCTTGGCGTCGGCCGCCCCCGCGTCATTGCCTCGGTCCCTGTATGTGGTGGCCCGGGGTGGCCCCCGCCTTGCCGCCGTTGTTCCGGACGTTGTCGCCCGGTCACCCCCTCTTATCGTCTGCTCCCAAACAAAACCCGCACAGAGCCGGCCCCGCGTCGCGCTCGGGCCTCTGGCCGCCCCCCCCGGCCTGGCCCGCGGGTCCCTGTGAATTTGCGGGCCGTGCCTGGCCCCTGTTTTTGCTGAATGCCGCTGCCTCTACCCCTGGCCGCGGTTTGTTCGTCCTGCCGCATCCCTCCGCCCCCCTTCCCGTCGCCCCCCTGCAGGCCAGCTCTTGCGCTCCTCCCGGCTTCCCCGCGCTCCTGGTCTCTGCTCTGGTCCGGCCGTTCCTTGCCGGATGCTCCTGCGTTACTGCGTCCCCACTGGCTCGCACTCTCCGGCCGCACCGACCTCCTGCGCCGCATGGCCGGCGCGTCGTTGTTCCGCTGTGGCCCACGGCCCGGGCTTGCACAGGGGGGTGTTTGCACCTGTGCCGGGTGGTCGACTGGTCTTTTGCTACCAATACGACCGGCAACGCTTTCACTCCTGTCCACGGGCGACTTCTCTGCCCTGTCTCTCTGGGACGGGCTTGCGAGTCCAGGCCCTGGATTGCTGCGGCTGGGGGTCGGTGTTGGGGCGGTGTCGCGCCCAGCCGCTGCTGCGCGGTTTTGTGTAAGGGCGCGGGTTGGTGCGCGCTATTTTCCCCGGTTCCCTGGGTGCCGGCTGTGGTCTCTGTGCTACGGGCCGCGCATTGCTGGTGCGGCCTGTGGTGGGGGGTGTGGAGCGCACGTGGCCCACCTGCATGTCGCTGTTCACGCGTCCCCCCCCCCCCCCCCGTGCCGCGTGTGGGCCCCCCCTGTTTGGCGCGTGGCCAGACGTTGTCTCGCCGGCGGCCTGCCCGCCGTCCGCGCGGGTCTTCCACCTGTCGTCCTGCCCGCGCGCCGAGCGCGCTGGTCGGCCGGGTCGTTGTGTGCGCGTGGGCCAGTCCGGCAGGGTGTCCCTCGACCTGCCGGGGCGTCTGCCTGGGCCGTCTGGCGTCGCTGCCCGCCCGAGGCGGGTCCGGACGCCGCGGTACTGGCTTTGTGTTGATTGGTTTCGTTTGGTCTGTTTGTCGTTTCCTCATTTGCGGCATTTACGGGGGAGGATGTGCTGTATCACGTGATTCGGGTTTTCGTCATCAGCTCGCCCGCGGGGTGGCAGTGTAGTACACCGGCCGCTATAAAGCGGGTTACTGCTACGCTCTCGCCCTCCTGTTCGCTGCACCTCGGCCCCACCCAGTAGCGCACCGCCAAGTTCCTACGATGTTCGTACCTCAAACCCTCGAATTTTGACCTCACTGTGACCTTGACCTTTGACCGATTTTGACCAAAATCTAATCACGCTAGCCACCCCCCCTAATCACGTGTGTAATTTGACATTGTAGCTTCTTCGTTCTCGAGTTATCGTGCCTACAAACAAACACACAAACACACAAACAGAGGACGGAATCACAATATACTTACGAAATCTTTAGATTCGTAAGTAACAAACAAAAAAATGAAAAAAATAATAACTAAATTATTTTTAAAAATTCATTCCATCCCTTTGTGTCTCCACCACATGCCACACGCCACACCCACACATCACACCCACATTCAACACGCCACACCACATGCCACATCCCATTTATTCCCCTACCCCCATTGTGCCCACGCCATCCCACCCTTTCCCCCTCCTCCACCCCTCCCTCCTCCACCCTCCCCTCCTCCACTCTCCCTCCTCCCCACACACACACACACGGGGAGGGGAAGGGGGGATGAGGGTGTGGGGTGCACTTTCCCAAATTTATTGAATCATTTTATTTTTTATTTTTCAATGTAGTAAATGGTAATTAAAATTAACCCACATCCTTGCACACACTAAAGAAACACATATGAAGCACAAAATGCAAACGCCGTTGCCATCATTTCACAGCAATTTAATGTATTCCCACTTACGAATGGCATCTCGCCATTCATATGTATTTATTGATAGACTCACTTTTAAAATAAATGTATATAATGCATCTATGTTATAAATCCTGCCCACATAGCAATTCAATATTGTGGGAGTGTGTGCTGATAGTCCTCTCAGGGGGCACCAATCCACAGGTTTGGAAAGAAGAGAGATCACGAAGACTTTGTTGATATCAGTGAATAATGTTGATTGCTGGCTCAAACGATGGAATGTGGTCGAACAGCTTTCTGGAAAAGGATATGGGAGGTTGGAGGATCATTATCACCCCCCACCACATAATAGTTTTGAATATTACTAATTAAATAGGTCTCACCTTTCGAGATAGAGGAGTGGGACCAAAAACTCAGACATAATGGTGAAAACATGCCAGTTTCGCGTCAAGGTCGTTCAAAAAGTCCCAACCAAATCCATGAATAACTCCGAGTTTCACAAAGAACATCATTTTTGTGAATGAATTGCAAGAGTACCGTGAAAGAAGACCATCCTGTATAAGCTGTTTGTATGCATATAAGAGCTGTTACAGTATTACATTTATAAAATGAAACTACCTCGACTTGTCGATGGCTGAATTCACTTGATCCAGTTCGAAAAATACATTAGCAAAGTAGCTGTTGTGTGTCAATTCAAATCCAAATCATCCCATGATAGCGAGTCTTCTCGATTGAAAACCTCTAAAATGTCATTGGAGAGTCTAGAATCTTCTATCGCCGAGTCAAAGCTAGGAGGAAAAATAATATAGTTAATCAATTTGAGATACAATGACAAAAAGGCCAGTATTGTAGGTGGACTGGGCGAGCATGTCGACTTACCTGCCGGTTGGCATTTCTTCAAAAATGACATCACAGCAGATATGATGAGAGGTTTTCTTCAATGGTTGAGAGTGGGAGGGGTATCGATCTTCCAGTTGCAACACATGGTCCCAGTACTTTTCCACTCCACATGCTATAGTGAGAAAGGTAAGCACACCAAGTATCTCTTCCGTTACACACACGCTTTCACCAAAATGTAATGAGCCCCAGAATCTCTCAACAAGAACTTTCTGTTGAAGCTGGGATAAATAAAACATTAATTGGCAAACCGGCTCAGTTGCAGTCTGAAAAAAAAAGAAAAAAAGAGAACCACCCACTGCCTACAGTGTCATCTGGTACACCGCACCCCCAGCATAACTCGACTGTCGACTGGCACAACATGGCTTTAGAAGTCTTTTGGGGGGGGGCAGTCTGTCAACTCCACAAGCATGCCAAGGATTGCATTTCAGGAGTTATTTTCACAAAGGATATAAACTGCAAAGAGGAGGAGGGAACAGGTTTTTTGGGGGGGGTTCGCTGTTATACTCTTCCAGTGTCTATAGGTGGGGATATAAAGGGAAGGAATCTGTTCAAAATGGGGGTATAAATAGGTAATAAGAGGGTGGAGGGTGTGGTCAGGGGTGATGTGTAGGAGTGCAATAAAATAGGGGGGTAAAAAAAAAAAAAAAAAGTTTTATGATGCAGAGTTGAGGTCAAGAAGAGCTTGGTCCAGAAACATTTCAGGCGGAGAACTGTCAGGATGAGTGGAAGAGGTGGAGGAGGAGAAGGAGAAGTTGGTGTCAGAGGAACTGTTGTGAGAAAAAAAATTTATCTCCTTTTTTCTTGCACAGGATCGTATCGTTTTCCCTTAGTTAACATAAGTCAACCGGGAAATGGGATAGTCGCACATCCAACAAAATCCGCTACTGCCCTATACTTGTGAGGTGCGAACAGCAATTTCCATCCATCGAAACCGATACTCAACACTTCCGTTATTGCTGTCACGCATTGTCCCACTTCTGTTTAAAATGAATACGCATCAAGGACTTGCCTTACTGCTGTAGATAATAATCTTTTGCCTGATCCTCGAAGTTTCCAACACTCCCCAAGCAGAACCACCATTCATCACAGGTCAGCTAAGTGACGTGTCACACCAATCGATTTGGATGCCCAATTAACCATTCCCGGAAACAACACTTTATTCCACAATGCAGGTGATATTACAACTACCCTTGATTATGAATGATGAATAACTTCAATCCAGTATCAACTTAACCTTTTCCATTTGCACATGCTTCAAGTTGAACACCGTAGATTTACAAAAATATTTAATTCCAAAATACCAGTGAAGCCACCAAAGTTGTATCATTCTTAAAGGTTCACAGCAGTTGAAACACCATGCACTGAATAATTAAAGACTATTAAATGAGGATTTACAAGGAGATGCACAGAATGAGAACTTTGCTTGATTGCTTTGAAAGTGTTTTCAGGAAGGAAAGGATTAAAAATGGCTCTTGATCTCACAGGTAGCAGCTGGAATTAGCAAGGGTGAATATTTAAGGAAAGAGAGGCTCAAGCCACAAAATCAAGTGTGATACCTGGGAATCAAAAAAAAAATAGAAAAAAAAATGACATGTCACTCAATTTGGAGTACATACTGGTATCACTTTGAATGGTGTGTTCCAACACTGTCAGGGTTTCCCAGTGAACGCAAAGACAAAAAACATCGCTGCCTCAGGAGTGCATTGGTCCTACTGAAGCACTCCATGACTCATTCCAAGTGGCAGTCAACTCTGCAACTGCATGAACCAAATCCCTCTTAGCACCAGGCAATCAAAGCAATGCTCTGCATTGTGGTAGTTCAGAACTCATCGAGGGTATAAAAACTCGTAGGTTGACAAAAGGATTGTGAAAAAAGTGAATGGGGTGAAGAGGCAGTAGAAGTTAAAAAAAACAAACATTGAAAATTGAACAGGTATAGAAGTACAACTAAACATAAGATGTATGAGTAGGAGGTTGCAACAAAATAAAACTAAACAATCAGCTTCTCCAAAAATGTTTGTCAATTCAATACATGTAGGCCTCTTCTGCACTCCAGCCAACAGAGCCATGTGAGCTGTGCCGACCCACACAATTTGGTACAACAAACCGTGGAGGCCAACAGCACTGCAGAAGAGCTGTCAACAAGTAATCTGTCCTCGCCATACGTCTTATTTAAAATCGATATGTTTCAAAGACATTATACTGAAAAAATACGATCATTTAAAGTGTGTTCCTGCAAAATATCTTTCTTTCCAATAAACAAATCTAATCACAGTCAAGTAAATGACACATGTCCCACCTCTCGAAGTGTTGGTTCATTGGAGCCACCACACATCAAGCCATTGATAAAGAGGGTGACAAGATAACAACAACACCACTTGACAAAACTGGTTCACACGGGACTTGGCATGGTAGGAATAAACAAAATGTCTTGCAATGTTTTTTTACTTTAAGAGCTCAAAGACAGTTTCGTGAATCGAAAAAAATGATAAAAATGATTGTAAGCAAAATTCAATCATAAAACATAATTACCAAAGAACGCTAGAACCGTACTCGGTAGAGCGCATACCGCCCGCCAGGCTGAATAGTACGTTTTGATCCCACTGATGGGCCAGATCTTAATCCGGACCTGAACCAAAATCTAATCAGCTTGTTCTTTTCACCTAATCAACTCGTTCAACAAGTTTGTCATCGTCACAACGTTTGGAGATATCATCCTTTGTGCGTTTTTTTTTGCCTTATCTCTCAATGGTAAGAATCACGGTTGAAATTAAAAAATATTCTCTTATTTGGATCTCACAAAAAATTGAATCAATTCGTCCTTCACACACCCCAAACTTGTCCACCAAGTTTTGTCCGAATCTGTCCACAACTTTTTGAGATATGTGCTGTATATTGTTTTGCCCCATCTCTCAATGGTGAAAGCATAACTTAAAAAAATTGTAGTATCCATATCCAACAGAACCACATCCTTTTTTGTGGATGGGCTTCAATTTCTTGTTGTATTTTAAGATCAGTCTTAATACAACACCATCTTTACAAATGTGTAGTGTGGAAATGTTCAGAACAAACCACATTTCATGAAGTATTTTTAAATTGGTTTTGTATAACAGCCATCTTATGTACATGCACTGAAGAAATGTGCAAACGTTTTGAGAACATTTTTTGCCAGGCACAAGATTGTAAAACACGCACGACGCTAAAGAACTCGAATTACGACTTAAACTGACAAATTGTTAACATTGTTCATTAAAGGGGTGACTTGACCGCAGTAATAACAAAAGAGTCGTGGGTCGTATTAATACATGTAACAAACAATTCCATATATTAGCCGAGTACCCGCTTACCGGGCGAATGTTGTTCAAGCATGCAACAAATTCTTCTGATGCTATTGCATTTGTGGGTGTAAGGCAACTGACAGCTCTGATACCGTAAAAAATAAAATATACAACTGGTTACGTGAAGAAGCAAAACTAACAGACTGGCTTATATTCAAACACTCACTGACGGGAAGTAATACTGTATGTAAATGGTGGAGACTTGGAGAATACCAGGGAAAAGCCTGTAACGTGGTAGCACGATACACTTTACATGAGAATTTGCATCCCACCCCCCCCCCGAAGACCACAAGCAAAGATAAAAAAAAACCCTTGTACATTAAATTGGGGTCAGCGAATCGATGTAGTAAGTCTGGATGTAATCCACGAAATGAGGAGAAGTAGCGGTGACAAACAAAACAAACAACAAAGCGGTTTGAATTATAGTAAGAGTCATAACCATTTTGGGGTGGCTTATGAATTTGGAAATTACGGCAGTTAGGAAAATGATTGATTGTATATAAGTAATTGCCAAGGTACACATATTGAATAATTTAAGGAGAAGCGTGTGTGTATGTATATATATATATAATATATATAATATATATATATATATTATATAATATATATATATATAATATATATACGTAATATTAATTACTGATATTGTAGAAGGAAACAGAATAAGGACGAGAAGGATAACAAAATCGAAGAAAATTTTTATAGACACGCGGGCGGGACGGAGAAGCCGCTGCGGACGGGAACGCCTGGCGGGAACGAACCTGAGCGGGGGACAGAGACCCCTGCCGAAACGCTGGGCGGACAGAGACCTGCCGAAACGCTGGCGGGAGCGAGACCCCTGCACGAAAACGCATGTGCGGAGACGGAGAACCCCTCCGAAAACGATGGCGCGACGAACACTGAGAACCTGCGACAACTGCCGAAACGCTGGGCGGACAGAGATCCGACGCGCTGACGGCACCGCCGAAACGCGGTGCGGACGGAGACCTCGAAACGCTGGGCGGGACAAGAGACCCTCCGACGCTGGCGGGACAGAAGACCCCTCTGAAAACCTGGGCCCGGGACGGAGACCCCGAAACGCGGGCAGGACGGAGACCCCCGAAACGCTGGGCGGACGAGAACCCCCGAAACTGCAGGCGAACGAGAACCCCTCCGAAAGCTGGGCGGAACGAGCCCCCCGAAACGCGGGCGGTTCCCCAAATTTTATTGAATCATTTTATTTTTTTTATTTTTTCAATGTAGTAAATGGTAATTAAAATTAACCCACATCCTTGCACACACTAAATGAAAACACATTATGAAGCACAAAATGCAAACGCCGTTGCCATCATTTCACAGCAATTTAATGTATTCCCACTTACGAATGGCATCTCGCCATTCATATGTATTTTATTGATAGACTCACTTTTTAAAATAAATGTATATAATGCATCTATGTTTATAAATCCTGCCCACATTAGCAATTTCAAATATTGTGGGAGTGTGTGCTGATAGTGTCCTCCAGGGGGCACCAAGTTCACAGGTTTGGAAAGAAGAGAGATCACGAAGAGCTTTTGTTGATATCAGTGAATAATGTTGATTGCTTGGCTCAAACGATGGAATGTGGTCGAACAGCTTTCTGGAAAAGGATATTGGGAGGTTGGAGGGATCATTTATCACCCCCCACCACATAATAGTTTTGAATATTACTAATTAAATAGGTCTCACCTTTCGGATGGTAGATTGAGTGGGACCAAAAACTCAGACATGAATGGTGAAAACATGCCAGTTTCTGCGTCAAGGTCGTTCAAAAAGTCCTCAACCAAATCCATGAATTCACTCCGAGTTTCACAAAGAACATCATTTTTGTGAATGAATTCTGCAAGAGTATCCTGTGAAAATGAGGATACATCCTGTATAAGCTGTTTGTATTGCATATAAGAGCTGTTTGTACAGTATTACATTTATAAAATGAAACTTTACCTCGACTTTGTCGATGGCTGAATTCACTTGATCCAGTTCGAAAAATACATTAGCACAGTAGCTGTTGTGTGTCAATTCAAATCCAAAGTCATCCCATGATAGCGAGTCTTCCTCGATTGAAAACTCGTCTAAAATGTCATTGGAGAGTCTAGAATCTTCTATCGCCGAGTCAAAGCTAGGAGGGAAAAATAATTATAGTTAATCAATTTGAGATACAATGACAAACAGGCCAGTATTGTAGGTGGACTGGGCGAGCATGTCGACTTACCTGCCGGTTGGCATTTCTTCAAAAATGACCATCACAGCAGATATGATGAGAGGGTTTTCTTTCAATGGTTGAGAGTGGGGAGGGGTATCGATCTTTCCAGTTGCAACACATGGTCCCAGTACTTTTCCATCTCCACATGCTATAGGTGGGAGGGAAGGTAAGCACACCAAGTATCTCTTCCGGGTTTACACACACGCTTTCCAACCAAAATGTAATGAGCCCCAGAATCTCTCAACAAGAACTTTCTGTTGAAGCTGGGATGATAAGTATATAACTTAATTGGCAAACCGGCTCAGTTGCAGTCTGAAAAAAAAATGAAAAAAAGAGAACCACCCACTGCCTAATTCAGTGTCATCTGGTACACCGCAACCCCCAGCATAACTCGACTGTCGACTGGCACGAACATGGCTTTAGAAGTCTTTTGGGGGGGGGCAGGTCTGTCAACTCCACAAGCTAGTGCCAAGGATTGCATTTCAGGAGTTATTTTTCACAAAGGATATAACTGCAAAGAAGGGGGAGGGTCAACAGGTTTTTTGGGGGGGGGTTCGCTGTGTATACTCTTCCAGTGTCTATAGGTGGGGATATAAAGGGAAGGAATCTGTTCAAATGGGGGTATAAATAGGTAATAAAGAGGGTGGAGGGTGGTTGGTCAGGGGTGATGTGTAGGGAGTGCAATAAAAAGGGGGCGGTAAAAAAAAAAAAAGAAAAGTTTTGATGCAGAGTTGAGGTTCATGGAAGAGCTTGGTCCAGAAACAATTTCAGCGGAGAACCTGGTACACAGGATGAGTGGAAGAGTGGAGGAGGAGAAGGAGAAGTTGGTGTCAGAGGAGATCTGTTTGTGAGAAAAAAAATTTACTCCTTTTTTCTTGACAGGACGTATCGTTTTTCCCTGAGTTAACATTAAAGTCAATCCGGGAAATGGGATAGTCGCACATCCAACAAAATCCGGCCTACTGCCCTATACTTTGTGCAGGTGCGAACAGACAATTTCCATCCATCGAAAACCGATACTTCAACACTTCCGTTATTGCTGTCACGCAGTTGTCCCCACTTCTGTTTAAAATGACATACGCATCAAGGACCTTGCCTTACTGCTGTAGATAATAATCTTTTGCCTGATCCTCGGAAGTTTTCCAACCACTCCCCAAGGCAGAAACCACCATTCAATCACAGGGTCAGCTAAGTGACGTGTCACAGCCAATCGATTTGGATGGCCAATTAACCCATTACCCAGGAAACAACACTTATTCCACAATGCAGGTGATATTACAAACTACCTTGATTAATTATTAATGATGAATAACTTCAATTCCAGACTTATCACTTAACCCTTTTCCATTTGCACATGCTTCAAGTTGAACACCGTAGATTTCACAAAATATTTAATTCCAAAATCCAGTGAAGCCACCAAAGTTGTATCATTCTTTAAAGGTTCACAGCAGTTGAAACACATGCACTGAATAATTAAAGACTATTAAATGAGGATTTACAAGGAGATGCACAGAATGAGAACTTTGCTTGATTGCTTTGAAAGTGTTTCAGGGAAGGAAAGGATTAAAAATGGCTCTTGATCTCACAGGTAGCAGCTGGATTTAGCAAAGGGTGAATATTTAAGGAAAGGAGAGGCTCAAGGCCACAAATCAAGTGTGATACCTGGGAA
>CM068956.1:128303957-128314425 GCA_035128595.1 Eptatretus atami
GAAAAAAAAATGACATGTCACTCAATTTGGAGTACATACTGGTATCACTTTGAATGGTGTGTTCCAACACTGCCAGGGTTTCCCAGTGAACGCAAAGACCAAAAAACATCGCCTGCCTCAGGAGTGCATTGGTCCTACTGAAGACACTCCATGACTCATTCCAAGTGCAGTCAACTCTGCAACTGCATGAAACCAATCCCTCTTAGGCACCGCAATCAAAGCAATGCTCTGCATTGTGGGTAGTTCAGAACTCATCGATGGGTATAAAAACTCGTAGGTTGACAAAGGATGTGAAAAAGTGAATGGGGTGAAGAGGCAGTAGAAGTTAAAAAAAACAAACATTGAAAATTGACAGGTATAGAAGTACAAACTAAAACATAAGATGTATGAGTAGGAGGTTGCACAAAATAAAACTAAACAATCAGCTTCTCCAAAATGGTTTTTGTCAATTCAATACATGTAGGCCTCTTCTGCCACTCCAGCCAACAGGAGCCATGTGAGCTGTGCCCACCCCACACAATTTGGTACAACAAACCGTGGAGGCCAACAGCACTGCCAGAAGAGCTGTCACAAGTAATCTGTCCTCGCCATACGTCTTATTTTAAAATCTGATATGTTTCAAAGACATTATACTGAAAAAAATACGATCAATTTAAAGTGTGTTCCTGCAAAATATCTTTCTTTCCAATAAACAATCTAATCACAGTCAAGTAAATGACACAGATGTCCCACCCTCGAAGTGTTGGTTTATTGGACCACCACACATCAAGCCATTGATAAAGAGGGTGACAAGTATACAACAACACCCTTGACAAAACTGGTTCACACGGGACTTGGGCATGGTAGGAATAAACAAAAATGTCTTGCCAATGTTTTTTTACTTTAGAGCTCAAAAGACAGTTTCGTGAATCGAAAAATGATAAAATGATTGTAAGCAAAATTCAATTCATCAAACATAATTACCAAAGAACGCTAGAACCGTACTCGGTAGAGCGCATACCGCCGCCAGGCTGAATAGTACGTTTTGTATCCCACTGATGGGCCAGATCTTAATCCGGACCTGAACCAAAATCTAATCAGCTTGTTCTTTTCACCTAATCAACTCGTTCAACAAGTTTTGTCATCCGTCCACAACGTTTTGAGATATCATCCTTTGTGTCGTTTTTTTTGCCTTATCTCTCAATGGTGAAGAATCACGGTTGAAATTAAAAAATATTCTCTTATTTGGATCTTCACCAAAATTGAATCAATTCGTCCTTGTCACACACCCAAACTTGTCCACCAAGTTTTGTCCGAATCTGTCCACAACTTTTTGAGATATCGTGCTGTATATTGTTTTTGCCCCATCTCTCAATGGTGAAGCATCACTTAAAAAAATTGTAGTATCCATATCCAACAGACCACATTCCTTTTTTTGTGATGGGCTTCAATTTCTTGTTGTATTTTAAGATCAGTCTTATAACAACCACCATCTTTACAAATGTGTAGTGTGGAAATGTTTCAGAACAAACCACATTTCATGATGTATTTTTAAATTGGTTTTGTATAACAGCCATCTTTATGTACATGCACTGAAGAAATGTTGCAAAGCGTTTTTGAGAACATTTGTTTGCCGGCCACGATTGTAAACACAGCACGAGCTAAAGTAAACTCGGAATTAACGACTTAACTGACAATTGTTAACATTGTTTTCATTAAAGGGGTGACTTTGACCGCAGTATTACAAAAGTCGTGGTGCGTATTATACATGGTAACAAACAAATTCCATATATTAGCCGAGTACCCGCCTTACGGGCGATGTTGTTCCAAGCATGCAACACATTCTTCTGATGCATATCTGCATTTGTGTGGTGTACAGGCAACTGACAGCTCTGTACAGTAAAAATAAAAATATAAAACTGGGTTACGTGCATGAAGCAAAAACATACCGACTGCTTATAATTCAAAACACCTCACTGCACTGGGGACAGTAATACTGTACTGTAAATGGTGGAGACTTGGAATACCAGGGAAAACCTGTACGTGGTGCTGCACGATACACATTTACATGGAGAATTTGCATCCCCCCCCCCCCCCCAAGACCACCAGCAAAGATAAAAAAAAACCCTTGTACATTAATTGGGTCATGCTGATCCGATGTAGTAAGTCTGGATGTAATCCACCCAGAACTGAAGGAGAGTAGCGTGACAAACAAACACAAACACACAAAGCGGTCTGTGAATTATAGTAAGTTTCATAACCATTTTGGGGTGCTTATGACATTTGGAAAATTATGGCAGTTAGGAAATGATTTGATTGTATTAAGTACTTGCAAGGTACAACAATTGATAATTTAAGAGAAAGCGTGTGTGTATGTATTATATTATATTATATATATATATATATATATATTATATATATATATTATATATATAATATACGTATATATTAATTTACTGATATATTTTGTAGACTGGAAACGAATAAGGACGAGAAGGATAACAAATCGGAGAAAATTTTTTAGTAGAAACGCTGGGCGGGACGGAGACCCTGCCGGAACGCTGTGCGGGACGGAGACCCCTCCGAAACGCTGGGCGGGACAGAGACCCCTGCCGAAACGCTGGGCGGACAGAGACCCCTGCCGAAACGCTGGGCGGGACGGAGACCCCTGCCGAAACGCTGTGCGGGACGGAGACCCCTCCGAAACGCTGGCGGGACAGAGACCCCTGCCGAAACGCTGGGCGGGACAGAGACCCCTGCCGAAACGCTGGGCGGGACGGAGACCCCTGCCGAAACGCTGTGCGGGACGGAGACCCCTCCGAAACGCTGGGCGGGACAGAGACCCCTCCGAAACGCTGGGCGGGACCGAGGACCCCTCTGAAACGCTGGGCGGGACGGAGACCCCTCCGAAACGCTGGGCAGGACGGAGACCCCTCCGAAACGCTGGGCGGGACGGAGACCCTCCGAACGCTGGGCGGAACGGAGACCCCTCCGAAACGCTGGGCGGGACGGAGACCCCTCCGAAACGCTGGGCGGGACGGAGACCCCGCCGAAACGCTGGGCAAGACGGAGACCCCTCCGAAACGCTGGGCGGAATTGAATGAGTCTTATTGAAAAAATGTGTGTATGTGCGTGTGTCCCCAATTGCATGTACCCTTCCCTTTTGTATCTTTTCCCAATAACCTTCCACAATGTCTGCAAAATGTGAGTTAAAACCATTCTCCAAGAACTTCCTGCCATTTTGTACCTTTCACAACAGGATGTCTGGAGAGTCATTTGCGCCAGACATTGGTGATCCAAGACTGAGCCCCCGAGATTGGGCCAACACTCAGGTATATCCCATGCGAACAGCAACTTCAAGGCCAAGGCAAGATGGGGCAATCAAGAATACTTGCACCGATGTGCAGAAGACCAACACAGAACCTTGTTTCCAAGGGAATGGGGAGAGATTTGAGAGCAAGGTCATGGAAGGAAGGACTTCAAGGCATGATGGTAGTGTTGGTGCTGAGAGGACAGGGGATGTGCCAATGTCTATGATTTCTCTCTGTTGTAGAGCTCCAGAACAAAGGATTTGCGTTGTGGATGCTGATAACAATGAAACTGTGAAAAAGCAGGTGCCAAGATATTTGCATGAGGGAGTCGACACCCCGAATGCAGGGGATGATATGAGTAAAAAACAATGTGGAATTGAGGTTATTTGTGGCACCGTTCCTCAACCTACAGTTATTTCTGTTATCACCCTTACACCTAGTTCCATAGCAGATCCACCAGCCAATTGTAAGATAAACTTGACAAGTCGTTCCGCAGTTGCACCAGAAGATCGCCTTTTACCTTTCCCAATGACAGCAGAGACTCAGATCACTGAACATCCAGCAAATAGTGTGGCTGCAAAATTGGGGCATACCTCCTTTGTGGCTAATCGGGTTGCATTATCGGCATTGAAACCACCGACCACCACTGCAGCTGCTGTAAACCACCAGAGATCTAGTAAATTGTTGACTCTGCCATTGGAGGGAGGTGTAAAAGTTGAGGACAATGTCGGAGTGGATGTCATGGCAGGGGCATTGAAATTGAATGGAGAAACTGAGAATTGTCCATTATCTGGTGATTCTTTACATGCAAAATTGGAAACAGCAGCTGTGGGTGAGTCTGGCCAAGCTTCATATGCAGGGGACACAAAATGCCTTATAGAATCTCGGCAGAATAACCAGGTTGGTGCATTATTTGCAGACGAGATTCCCTTTGATGCACAGACTGCCAAACCAGTTTCTTCTGCTGGTGAGAAAGTAACTGCTGAGGACTTGAGTAAGCTTTCTAATGCAGGGATAGATGCTGATAAAACAAGTGAAATAAAATGTCAGGATAATCCCATCCCACCCTTACAAGTAACCAATATCCCGATTGCAGATACAAGTCAAGAACTTCATTCAAAAACTGCTGCTAATGTTGTTCATGGTACTTTTGTCGCCCTTGAAACACTTGATGCTCATTGCCCTGACAATGCTTCCATGGCCATTCCTGGTTCCAATGACAATTTAAGCAACAGATTTAATTCCCTGCTCAAGCCATGTGAGGCAAAGACAGAGGCTCCCAGCATATCTTATCAAGATGTGAATTCTTTGAGCCTTAGTATGGTTGTTGAAACAGGTGGGATCTTCTTTAAAGAGCCTACAGAGGCTGTTGAGTGTATAACAAAGGATGTGCCAACTTCCATGTTCACTTGCAACACGTCAAAAGTTCCTGAGCAGCCAGCACTCTGCTCAAAAAGTGATGTGCTCCCTCCTATGCATTCTGAGAATGATGGGGATATTGCTTCCAAGGCAGAACTTAAGTACAGAGATCTCGATACAAAATCTCCTGGCACTGTCTGTTTTGATCCTTTGTATTCTTCATCAAGTTCATGTACCAAAGTAAAATATATAGAAAATATGGGAGAACATTCAAAGAAGCTATCATATCAAGAAAAGTCTTTAGACGATGTTGATATTCAATCCAGTACTGAATACGTTTGCACAATGTCTCAGCAGAGTGCTGTTGAGGATGAGAATAAGACCAAACGACCACACGGAGAAAATTGGGAAAAACCTTCAAAAGAAATAACGACGTCCGTGGCTGAGCAAGAAACATTACCTTCAATGACACAAGAACGTATGAAGAGATTTATCTCGAGGGAAGGCAAACTCCAAGTGGTATCGGTTCTTCCACAAGACACTGAAAGAGAAGATGGAAAGATTGTGAAGAATGCGGTACCTATGACTGCTGAATTGAAGCAGCAGGGAGAGAGGCCTGTAGAGGATAGCTCACATACCTGTGATGATGAAGCAAAAGAACCTGAATTTTCTCCAAGATCATTGGCCACATTGATTGCAAATCCACCACATTCAACTTGTCTGATCAAAAGCACAGCAATGGGATCAATACAAAATGTGCCCAGCATTGACAAGTCTATTGGTGAAACAAATGCTCGTACAGTTAAAATCTTGGGAGAAGACAACTGCCAACAATTTGCACCTTCTGGAAGAGATGGGAATATGAAGAGTTCTCATGATGCTGCTCCCCAAACAAAGAGAGAACATTCATTCGCTGAAAGTATGGTTGATGTCATTGAAAACATACACGGGAATATAAGGTTTGATGGTGTACAACAGCTTGGAGAAGAACCTGAACTGAAGAGATCAAGTGATTTGGATCAAACTCAGGAAGCTGGAGCTGAGTGTGAATCCATTTGGGAGGAAGGAGCGCAACAAGGCAATGTGTCTCCAGCTTCTCCTGTGTCTCCCGTCCAGACGAGAAAGTAAGTGCCATGACTTATTGTTCGTGTGTCTGTTGCACTGTTTGCCGAACTTGATGTCCTGCTATTCCGGTGTAATTTTAACAAAGCGAGTTTTCCAAAATCCCTGCTGTCAAATGGTGTGTGAATTTTCTTTTCTCCATTCTTTCATAATCCTTGCTTATGAGACAACAACGTGATGACATCATAAAATGCTTCTTGGAATTTGTGTCTCACTGTATATATCCATAACGACGACTCTGTGCGTTGCATTAACATGATGATTGTCAGTTTTGTTTATGACTTGCCTGTTCTGATTGGAGACTAAACTGAAAAGGTAAACTATTTGTTACAGATTTATAATTTGAATTGTATTAGTTGGTATTTTGAGGTTGAGATAATCCTGCCAAATGTACAGAATGTGTTCTGTACATTTCTTGCAACCTGTGATGGCATTCAATCAGCCCGTGTGCTCTTGCAGAGGTCATTCTCTCATCCTTGTTTTCCTTCCTGCTCTCCTCTTACCTAACACTCTAACTCTAACAGGCCAAACATGAGCAAGAAAAATGATATAATTATTTTCCTTTCCAGCTGTCTATTATAATGTCTGCCACAAAAATTTCCATTAATAGTTTGTGGTGACACCACAGCCTTTGTGTTTGTGCTGCTTTCCTGGCAGATCTCGTAGGAAAGTACGCCGTGTTTTCGTCATTGAGGATGATGAAGACAGCAATGATGGTGTGGGCAAAGAAGGTGACTGCTTTCGGTGTGTGCGTGCGCGCGCCCGCGCACGCGATGTATCACAGATGAGATTGTCACCATATTGAACAAATTGTGAAGCTTGATGTGAAAATATAATTATCTTGTATTCATCACTGATCTGATCTGATCTGATATGATAAAGTGACTCAGCATGTTCCGGTTGTTGTTCACAATTGAATGCTCTTGGAATAAGAAGAATGTACAATGCACCTTGCCAATGAAAACACTTCAGATCAGTTATTGGACTTTTTAGAAAATTTTAACGATAATTGTTTTTACACATTTGCCATTGCTATTTTTGAAACAACTTGCAAATATGATAATACCATTGTTTGAAACTTCTGCATGCTAATTGATTATTTATTGGTCATTATCTCCAAATTTGATTGCGGGTAACGCTCGAATTGCCTTTCGTCGGTGTGACTAAACTAAATTATTTTAGCACATGGGTCATTCCTTATTAAAACGACAAAGATAGTGATCGTTTTCAGCCTGCCACTCAAGTCTTTATTAAGGCCTAGGTCACATTTGCCACGGCGGCCGTGGGGTCTCCAAAATCTGCGGCCACTAGCGCAATTATACGGCGGCCGCAGTATTTCCACGGTCACACAATGTAGCAGTCACATATGTTTTTATTTTTCGGGAGCCGCACGGCGTATTTATAAATTGTGGAGACCGAAAACGTGGGGGTGCCGTACGGTCTTTGATTTGATGTCGCACGGTGACCTTAGGCGTTGCTGCGGCAGCCATAGAATTTTCAAGGCAGACGCAAGGCGACCGCAGGGGACCGCAGGGGGCCCTAAGGCGAACGTGCGGCCAGACGGACGGTAACGAATGGGTATATATACCAGTTCTTTTTTTACTGAATAAAAATATAACAGTATATATAACTGAATATAACTATAACTATAATATACCGTGGTGCCCCCAGATCCGAACGCCCCATTGTTTGAACAAATTGGAATCCGAACAATTTTTTCGAGAAAATTTTGCCCTAAAAACCTAATACATTTTAAAAAACCGAACACAACGTGGCGTTCATGTTTGTTCACGTGTCTCCCCCACCTGTTGAGCCGCATCTTCGCGCTTTGTTCATTCAGTTCGTCGGTGGAAGTCCTCGTGAAAGCATCTCTCGTGTGTCGATCGATACTTTAGGCCTCAGTCACATTTGCTCTACGGCGAGGATACGGCGGCCCTACGCCCTCTGAATTGACAGAAACGTGCGGCGGCCGCAGAGAAACTGAGGTGGCCTAGGGTGGCCCTACGCCGTATGGCTATATTTTACAGGTCGTAAGGTCGCCGTGGAATTATAACGTGGAGTTATAACTTTTTCATTTCTACGTTCGCCGTAGAAATTCGACAAGCTGAAACAAAAGAACTGGTAAAAAAAAAAAAAAAAAAAAATTACCCATTCGTTACCGTCCGTCTGGCCGCACGTTCGGCTTAGGGTCCCCCTGCGGTCGCCTTGCGTCTGCCGTCAAAATTCTATGGCCGCCGCAGGAACGCCCTAAGGTCACCGTGCGACATCAAATCAAAGACGTACGGCACACCCATGTTTTCGGTCCCACAATTTATAAATACGCCGTGCAGCTACCCGAAAAATAACAAGGACAAATGTGTCCAAGAGCAGCGTCCAAACCTAAAGGTTTTGTCGGCTAAAAAAAAAATTCAAAAATTTTTTTTAAAAAACAACAACAACAACAACAACTTCCGATATTTCGTCAAGTGCCTTCATTAAGCTAATAGCGAAACCCGTCATAATGTATTTACGTATTTACGATATATCGTGTATTTACGAATATATATGTATTACGTATAGATATATCGTATACGAATATATAATGTATTTACGAAATTACAATATGATAAATGGAATAATCTTTAAATAGTAACGTCAACTTTTCGAAACTTTAAAGCAAATGTCCGAATATATTTAAAAGTTCATGATAGACGCTCTCAAAAGGCACCGTCTATGTGAGGATGTGTACATGTGCTCAGTATTTAAGGCGTTCCGGATCTTGTATATACAAGAGCCGAGTCCGAGAGATTAAGGTTTTGTCTTCACAAGAAGAAGAAGAAGAACAAAGAAGAAGAAGAAGAAGAACAACGCCGAGCTCTCTATGAACAGCGTTCGCTACGCGAGACGCTGCCAAAAACATATGTGACTGCTACATTGTGTGACCGTGGAAATACTGCGCGCGCTTTATAATTGCTAGTGCCCGTACATTTTGTAGACCCTCCGGCCGCCGAGCCAAATGTGACTTAGGCTTTACCTCGTGTTTTCACCTTCATTTGTGATGTTGTTTTTTTAATCATCTTGTGTTTAATTAATAACAAAAAAAGCAATCCGATCACGTGGTGTGACGGACTGTCGGGCAAGGATTGAATTTCACAGCAAAACCAGTTGTAATTTGGAATATCCATGATACGTCAGCCCGATGCGTTTGATGAAAGTGATTGTGGTTCTGCGGGCATCATGTTTGATGAGCTGCCCTGGGGGCAGCATCTCGCAGAGTGCGTGAGCGATCGGAACCCAGGCCGGAGCACGAGCCTGTGTGGACCTTTGGATGTGGTGATTGTACCAGTTTACATACAATACACCGCCACCGAAGGTCATTTACTCATCTTATTTTATCTTAAACATGGGTAATTTCAGTTTAAAGTGTCTTGAAAGTGGGTTTTCTTTGGGTCCACGAACGGATTAATTCACTCCATTATTTCTTATTTGGAAAATATTTTTGGAATCCGAACTTTTTGCAATCCGAACAGCCTCCTGGAACAAATTAAATTGGGATTCTGGGGGCACCACTGTGCAAACACCTATACTCCGATCTCTAGCGGTAGTGCACGGTCGACGCAGACTGCCACGGAGGCCGTACGTAGGTGCACGGCGGGCGTAGGGGAACCGTGCGTCGACCCTGCGTTGCCCGCAGGTAGTCACACAGACCGCAAGGCCACCGTACAGCGATCGTGGAAATAGTGCGGCCGCCGTAATTTTTTGGGGGTTGGGAAAATTTATTTTTCATTGAGAAGAGCTTACGGCAGCCGCACGAATAACGCAAGCCCACCGTACGCCCTACGTACGGTCAACGTGGAACACATCACGTCATAGCTTGGCTTGTCGAAT
This sequence comes from Eptatretus atami, assembly GCA_035128595.1. Classification (NCBI taxonomy): domain Eukaryota; kingdom Metazoa; phylum Chordata; class Myxini; order Myxiniformes; family Myxinidae; genus Eptatretus; species Eptatretus atami. The sequence continues at coordinate 128,313,596 of CM068956.1, forward strand.
TGCTACGGCGAACGTAGAAATGAAAAAAAGTTATAACTCCACGCTATAATTCCACGGCGACCCTACGGCCTGTAAAATATAGCCAAACGGCGTAGGCCTCCCTGAGGCTACCTCAGTTTCTCTGCGGCACCGCACGTTTCTGTCAATTCAGAGGGCGTACGGGCCCGCCCCGCCCGCCCCGGCGCGCGGCCGCGCCCCCCGCCCCGCCCCGCCCCGCGCCCCGCCGCGCCGCCCGCCCGCGCCCGCGCCCCCCCGCCCCCCCCCGCGCCCCCGCGCGCCCGCCGGCGCGCCGGCCGCGGGCCGCGCCGCGCGCCGCCCCCGCCCCCGCGCCCGCGCCCCCGGCGCGCCCCCCCGGCGCCGCCCGCGCCCCCGCCGTATCCTCGCCGTAGAGCAAATGTGACCTAGGCCTAAGTGGGGTTTGCTGAGTGTTCTTGAAACCTACCTTTGTGCTTAATTCTGGCATCATTGGTTTAGCAGTTCCCAAGGTACTACATTGTTGACCCTAGCCTACCACGCATTTATTTTTAACATTGAATTTATCCTCATAGTGAGTGGAACTTGTACATAAATCAATCACATGCGTGGCAAAGACGTTCGTAGATATCAACGTACTTTAATTTGAATTACAAAGGCAATGGTAGACAATGGACAAATACGCATTGTATATGGTATTTGAACTTTGGTTCGGAGAATTAAGAGCCATCGGATCAAAAGGGAATGAAACCGCTCCTCCTTAATATTTTCACATTTCAGAATCTATTTGGGCTCTAGAGCTAAATGACTTTTTTGGAAAGCTCGGAAGCCTTACTTCCACGTGAAACAAAATGAAA
>CM068956.1:128331043-128351915 GCA_035128595.1 Eptatretus atami
ACGTTCTAAGAATGATTCCATGATCTTTGCAAAATTTCCTCAAGTTGTGAGTTGTACATAATCCCATTATCACTCCGTAGAGTCTCCGGTAGACCATGTCGACTAAACTGTGCTTTTAGCCGCTCAAGAGTTGTACTGCAGCGTAAATCTTCATTCTCACTCTCAATGAATTTGGAGTAGTAGATAACTGTTATAGGTAGTCTTAGCATAAAACTGGAACAGGTCTGTCCCAATTTCACTCCAAGGTAGATTCTGTGTAGGAGTTGGTTTCAGGGGCTCAGCAGGCAGGCGATTGTGATAGTCTGCACACTTGGGACAGTTCTGAACAGTTTGCTCTATGTCCGCATTCATGGAGGGCCAGTATAGAACCTCCCTAGATCGTTGCTTACACTTGACTATTCAAAGATGCAATTCGTGAATCAGGCTCAGCATGCAGAGTCTCAGAGTCGGTGGGATGACAATTTGCATGCCTTTGTATATGATGCCATCCATAAACGAAAGTTCACTCCGGGAATCCCCGTATGGTCGAAGACAGAATGATACATCTCGCCTGGCCTCTGACCATCCGTCAAGAATCATGGACTGTAAATGACCGAGTTCTGACTGAGTAGCTTTTTGAAGGTCCGCATACCTCTCGTCAGAGACGGATAGAAAGTCCAGAATTGAAATATGCTCCAAGTTGTCCAGTTCTGATTGAGTATCTGACAGGTACGCTCTAGAAAGGGTGTCTGGAAGTTGCATATCCGCCCCTCTTCTGTACTGAATGTTGAGGTCATACCATTGCAATCGTAGCAGCATGGTCTGCAGTCTCATCGGAGCGGACAGCAACGGCTTCTTGGTGATCATTTCCAGAGGCTTCTGGTCATTGTAGACTGTGACTGGTTTCCCAAATATATAACAATGAAACTTCTTGCAGGCATGAACTATGGATAGCATCTCCTTCTCTATTTGTGCATACCGTGTGTCTGTCTCCGTAAGGGTCCTGGAACTGTATGCGGGAGGTCAGTTGTCCTGGAAGAGAACTGCACCAAATCCACTTCAGCTAGCATCACAGTGAATCTCGACTGGTTTGTTAACATCAAAGTACGCAAAAACAGGCGGAGAACAGCAAAGTTCCTTCAGTCTTTCAAATGCTGTGGCTTGTGCTGGTTGCCATTGATATTCAATGTCTGATTTCAGCAGCTCTTGGAGTGGAACTAACTCGTCACTCCACCGAGGGATGAACTTTGACAGATACGTGATAAATCCAATGAAGTGCCTCACAGCTTCCTTATCAGTCGGAATCGGCATACTACGAACTGCCTAAATTTTGGCCGGATCAGGATGATAATCCATGAGCAGACAGTATGTGTCCTACGTACTGTACCTGTGACTGGCGGATTTTGCACTTCTGCAGATTCAACTTCAGATTGTAATTTGTTGCTCTCTCAATAACCTTTTTCAGAATTTGATCATGCAGCTCCACGTTTGGACTAGCTACAAGAATGTCATCCATGATCACGAATGCTCCATCTATGCCTTCAATCATGTGGTCCATAATCCTTTGAAATTTTTCAGGGGCACATTTCAGTTCAAAACAAACCCGAAGCCACCTGTACCTCCCGAATCATGTATTGAAACACGTCAAATAGGACAATTCCTCATCCAGTTTGATTTGTAGGAACCCTAACTTCGCGTTAAGCACTAAGAACACTTTGGCATCAGTTATCCTTGCAACGACCTCCTCAACCGTGCGCATGGGATGATGCTCCTTCTTGATGACTTTGTTCAGATCAGACAGATCAAGACAGATTCTCAGTTTGTCATTTCTGAGAGATACCACCATTGAGCTGACCCATTCAGTTGGTTCATTAACTTTGACAATGTATTCATCGGATTCCATCTCCCCCAGTCGGGTTTTAATATGTGGCAAGAGGGAAGCGGGTTGTCGCCACGAAGCGTATACTACTCCCTTCACACCAGGTTGCAATTTAATTGTATACATGCCTGGCAGAGTTCCAGTAGTTCGCACTCGGTCTGGATATTCCTTCAACTTAGCAAGAATGTCACCGGGGTCCACTTTGGTTCCAATGGAATCAAGTCTGATGATCAGACCCAGAACTTCACAGCTGTATCACCGGATATTATTTTTTCCTGTGAGAGAGCGACCACTTCAAATGTTGTGGTGAATGTCTTGCCACTGTACTGAGTAGAAAGATCCATGGCTGCTACGGGTTTTATCCTGTGATTCGAGTAGGTGCACAATACCTTTGCTGATTGACGGAGTTCGGCAGTGTGCATGAGACGCTGATAATCAGACAGTGTCATTGTGTTGCAGCGAGCTCCGGTATCAATTCTGAAGGTCACTTGCCTTCCTGATACCAAGAGAGACTGCCTCCATTTATCACCTCGTGATGCAGCCGTTGTCTGCAGTGCACCAATCCATAGAATTTTCCCATTGCTTTCATCCATGTACTCGGTTGTATCAGCACAAGCACCATCCAACTGAGTTTTAACTGAGTGTATGCTGGCACGTCGACGGCAAGCTGCAAGCCAATGTTTCTATTTCTTGCAATAAGAGCAGGTGGATCCAATTGCTGGGCATTCACCGTGATTGCGTGCATGGTTAGGATCCTTACCACAGCGATAGCAGCTGGCCTTACGCTGGGGTCTATTCGGGGTTGATCTCCTGCGTGATGGCAGTTGTGGTGCTGGGTTCAATTGTGGTTTCGGCCTCGATTTTTGTAGTGTACTGCTGTTACACTTGTGTCCTCATCACGGACAATGCGAACTTGAGTTCTTGAAAGTTCATATTGCCGACCCACTTGAAGAGCTTTGGCCAGCATAAGTTCCTCACCTCTGTCTAGCAGGCACTCCTGGATCTTCTCCTCATACACGCCTTGGATAATCGCATCCACGAGCACATCTTCAGATTGCACATACTCGCAGTCCAAGAGAATGAGACGCTAGTCCTCAACAAAGTTGTCACACGACTCCTCAAGAGCTTTGTTTCCTCTTCAACAGCCGATGCCTCGCGATGCGCTTGTTTTTCGGGGACGAATATTGGTTCACGAAAAAATATTTTCACGAAAAATATAAGTGACCACTATATTCGTTATTGTTGTGTGTCTGTCTGTCTGTCTGTCTATCCCGAGCATAGCTCCGTGGGTTTTGATCCGATCCTGATAAAATTTTGGTGGAGGTTTATATCATGATCTAGTTGTGTTTCCTGAGAATGGGCGTGGTACGCCCATTATGGGCGGAGCCACGCCCAAAAACATGTCTTTTTAGGGGTAGCCAATTTCAATTTGCATCTTCCTAGGGGTTTTGTCGAATCTGGCAGGGGTTCAGTATTTGGTTAGCCCAATGGCACCTGCATAGCCCACAGAGCTCGATTTTTCATTTTCATCCCAAGAAGGTCACAAGGTCACGAACTTAGAAAATTGCGAATGTGTGTTTTAGGGGTAACCGATTTCAATTTGCTCTTCTTCCTAGGGGGTTTGTCGATCTGGCAGGGGTTCGGTATTTGGTTAGCCCAATGGCACCTGCATAGCCCACAGAGGCGATTTTTCATTTTCTCCCAAGTCAAGGTCACAAGGTCACGAATTTAGAAATTGCGAATTTTGACATAAAAATCATACGACTGCCCAAACTTTGAGAGGCGAGGATGACAATATTTTTATGCATAATCTTGAGGTCATTCCCACCTAAAGTCTACAAACCATTTTGCTCTATCTCGAACACCTTGCCCGTGGCGCCTCCTTAAGTTTGTTTTTACGCTGATTTCATCAAAGTATGGAATCCTGTGAAATGCCATATAGCCTATATGACTTATATTGTTCCTGGAATGTCCAGAGGAAGTTTTGCACCAAAGGTCATATCCTTGACCTTTGACCTTTAAAGTTCACAAAGGTCAATTTTCAAAGTGGGAATCGAACCGGGTTTTCGACCTTCTTCGACGAACTAACTCCATTAAGCTATAGCACGTATCCTGTTTCCTTATTTTAATGTCACAACATTGTTTTGGGACCTTTAAAGGTTATGCAAAGGTAAATTTTTAAAGTTGTTGAACGAAACGGGTTTTCGACATTTTGCAGCTAATAACCTGTCACTCGTACCACATCATGTTGATCATTTTTATAACTTGGTCAAACATTATCACATATCTCATCCTTGACTTCTGAACAATCTACATCGTCAAATACGCTCGTGACCATCGTCGTCTTCAGACTTGTACAATTCAATTTATCCAGAACTTTGTTGGGGTCATCTTCTCACTTCATCCATTCAAAAGTCTTGTATTCTCTCGTCCTTGTTCTCCGATCCACGTTCCAAGCCAGCCTGCCTTGCGTTGTGCAGGCAGATCACCAATGGACCGTCGAAAACAAATCCAACGTGATTTTGAAATCTAAATTCCTGATAACGAAGCCGAATCCCAGTCAATTGTGGGTGCTTAAAGTTAACGGATGCCACAGTTTATGTATTCAGATACCAGATTCAGATGGCACGAATGAACGAGTTATTTGCAGATCACTTCTTAACGCTGTAACATAGCAACATCCAGCTTGTCAACCATCTGGGCCGTGCCGGAAGTGTCTTCTAATTTTTCTAGTTCCGTTCAGATAACCAGCAACAAACAACACTAAAGTTGTTTCTGAATTGCAGGCACTTCAACATACATTACAATAATAATGCCATTCCTTTCGTGCAGAAAGGCGCAGAGGTTGCCGAGGCAGATTGGCAAGGAGCACAGTCCTGGAGGAGTCGCCACTCCGACGGAGGTTACCCCAAATGGTTATTACCCAGTATACTGGCACTCATTTTACACGATCTGGAAGGATGACGACGCTTGTCAACCTCACCTGGTGTTAATTCACCGGTTGACAGAGGCTCAAACTCAGGATCCTAAGGTGCCAAGCCAGCCACCTTAACCGTGAAGCCTACGCCAGCCTTGATATTTGCACTTATCACAAAATTAGTATTTGGGAGACTGTACCTAACAATAAAATGGGGGAAAAACCCCAAAACATCAAAGAAAGAAATCGCTGATTTTGGTGAACAGTCGGAAGCAATGCAGCTGGTGATGAAAATATATTGAAGGGATGGTGAAAACAGGGTTTGATCAATCCATATCAACAGCAATATTTTTCTTCCTGATCTAGCAGAACTCAATTATTTGTACAAATATGAATGCCAATTATTTATTTTATTTTATTTTTAGCAGAAAAGGAAGGGAGGAGTTGACAAATACTGTATATGTGTTGGAAAAATTCGTTTTTCCTCTCCTGAAGTTCTCTCTTTAGTGTATCTCCATTTTAACATATAGCAGGTTCAGGTATCAAAACTTGTAGTTGGATGGTGATACGTATCTTACGGCATCGTTTTGAAATATCCCATGACCTGTTCCTTGGGATATGGTGAAATTGGCATTATTGGTTACGCACGTGAATCTGTTGAAGATGTGTGGTTACGCACATGAATCTAGTTTCCCTGTTCGTCACGTGTTATAATTCCTGAAGACATTTCCAAAATAAGAGTAATGGAAATGGCAAATGCAAAGCAAACATTGTTTTTGCTACTCGGATATTCTGAAGCCTGAATCTCCACAATCCTTGCTTTACATGAAGATTTGCTTTTGGGATCAAGTACCCCAAGAGGAGTCGGCAATGTGAAAGGTCAGAACTCTTTTAGCACCTATTAGACTAGCCACACGTCCCCGACAGTTGGTTTCACAAATTATTGGTGGTTATTCATGTGTGAATTAAAAATCTGTGCAGGGTATAAATTACAGCAATACGAGCACACACTGCAGTGCAAATCTCCAGTGAATCAAATTAATTTCCTGTCATTTGGTTGCAATGATTTCTGGAAACATCCCCACCCCCCCTGCCTTTCACTTCCACTTTTTGTCAACCCTTTCCCTTTCCCCCCATCCCCCTACCCTCTCCTCTTCCTCCCCACTCCACAGCCCGTCCTGGTCCTCGTGATTGTTGTAATTCTATCCTCCTGCAGGGAGGGAGTTTTTCTTTTTCTTTCTTCCTTTCTTTCCAAAAAAAATTACAATCGAACACCATTCCTTCATTTCTGAGCCAATCCTCTTTAAACTTGGTGTGGAGGTACCATGGTCCAATACACCCCTTAAAAAAGAAGAAAAAATAAGAAGGAATTTGCCCATTTTGGTCCTCCGTTCTAAGTTTAATGGGCCAAAGGTGTGAAAAACTAAAAGTAACATTTTGTTTTGCCATTCCCTTGTATTTTAATCTATCGAGGTGAAAGTAGGCACAAAGGTCCTTTCAAAACATCCCCTGCAGGGACGCAAAGAAAAATTCATACGGAGTCCCTTTTGCCGATTATATACAGTAGTCAACGGTCAAAATTGGTCATAAAATTGGTGTTGTTTTTTGTTTGTTTGTTTTGGTTTGCCATGCCTCTGTCATAACACATTATCTTGCCAATTATTGTCCATTCCCAACAAGAGTTGGCAAGATAATGTTTCCACAGCCTCTACAGATCGAAGCAGACATACGTGTGACATACATTAGTTTAGTGCTTTTCTTTAGCTTCCACAGTGGGTCAAAGGTCAAAAATCAGATGCAAGCTTAAGTTTACTCGCATTTAAATTTCAGATAAATCCAGACAAGACTTTGCCCAAAAACAATACCTTGCCACAGTCCCTACAGACTAAAACAGGTACACATTGGTCTTGTCTTCTTTATGATTTTTTTGGGGATCCATTAAACTCCTCAACTCATATTTATCTCATGGGAATGGGGAGACTTTTCATTCGCTTGTGACTATCTGAGATTCTTGATAATATTTTGAGATTTGTGATACAGAAGGCATGGTGCAGCTGAAAATGGTGATAACATTGGCAGTTGCTGGTGACTCGCTTATTCTTCTCTGTGATCGTAGGTTTGTTGCTGATTCTCGATGATAGGCTTTGATTTTGGCTTAAATTTGCTTACCTGTAAAACGTGCTTTACTTCAAGACAAATATGGGAAGAACGTCTTGAAAATTACATTTTGCACATTGTTGTTTGATTCTTGATTAAAATACATCATATTTGTCTGAGCAGGTAAATCTTGTGATCAAATGGCTCATTCATCATTTTGTCGTTTAGCATTTGAAAGTAGAATACATTATTATTTCAGGAATGTCATACTTATTGTTGAATCAAAGGAATAGTTGTTTCAAATGTGCAGCCACAGCTGTATGTGATGCTCATTCATTCATTTGTAATCGTGAGTCAGAAGGTGACTTGAAAAGTGCACTTTGTTTACGTAGGCCGTTGCTGGGCCCATCACTGTTGTGCTGCATGGTCCGATGGAGTCTGCCTCTCAGCCGAACTGGAACTCATAAATGTGGATAAGGCACTGCTTGCTGCCAGTAGACAGGTAAGGCGGACAGCAGGAAAGATTAATGTTGTTTGGATGTGGACTTCGTAGGTGTATCAAAAGCGGTTGTTGGTAAAGTGTCAGAAACCTAATTGAAATTTTACAGCAACATTGCAAGTAGCTGATGAATGTTTTTTTTTTTTTTTTAAATCGTGAATGCTGGGTAACTTAGGGTGTTGCCCTGTCCTTCTTTGGCAGCGCTGTGACCACTGTCGCCGTTTGGGTGCTTCTGTGAAGTGCTGGGTGGAAGGCTGCCGACGTCTCTACCATTACCCCTGTGCACCGGTGGCCGGGACTTTCCAGGATGTCCGTTCGCTTTCGCTGCTCTGCCCAGATCACATCCACCAGGCTGTGGCAGTTGGTACGTCAGTACTTCGTCATCCGTGAGGGGGACTATTGTTTCAGAGCAAACAAAGCAGTATATCTTTCATTGCGTGGTGCAATGGGGGCACCTCGTAATGTATAATGCACTGTACTCAAAAACGGATTGCCGGACACGATAAAATACCACTGTGATTTGCACCAACATAACCTTTTGAGTGTTCTCAGCTTTACATTTGGTTTTTATCAACAAAAGTGCTGAATTTATTTTGACAAAACAGCCCACGTTCATGGTTAAAGCCAGTGACTTGGCACTTAGGATGTACTGCAAGTGCAAGCATTTTCTCATCATTTCTTAATGGTCTGCTGCAACATTGTCAAATATTTTTTTTCCCTTCATGGAGTTTATCTTAGGTGCATTGTGCTTCACCTTGACTTATGCATGCCCCCACAGACATAACAAGATGTTTGTTTGAATTTCAATTCCACCTCCCAAACCCTTACCTTCCCACTCACCTTGCTCACATACGCTTAAACTCCAGCTGGAGAGGAGGCAAATTGTGTGATGTGTGAGAATCCCGGAGATTTGTCGAACCAGATGTTCTGCACAAGCTGCGGGCAGCATTACCACAGCCGCTGCCTGGACATTGTTCCAGGAACAGCTGTGCGTGCAGGCTGGCAATGCCCAGAATGCAAGATTTGTCAGAACTGTAGGTAAGTACCACTGTGCAGTGATGAGAACTGATAAAGGCAAGATAGTTTAAAGTTGATCATTGTTGATAGTGGTGTTTGCATTTCGCTTTGATCGTGACTTCGCTTCTCCATTCTCTTTTCCCAATTTCTGGTTTCATTGTCCTGTTATCGTGATCCCCCCAATAAGTTGCACTTATTCCTTGCCCTACTAAGCATGCATATAATACAGTACTACTGTCTTGTAACCAATTAAAGTTTTTTCTTTTTTTCATCTGGTGGTCCAAAAACGAAGCATCTCCCTCTCCTTCCTCTCTTTCTCCCCCCCACCCCCTCTCTCTGTCTCTCCTCTCCTCTCCCTCTCCTCTCTCTCTCTCTCTCTCTCTCTCTCTCCTCTCTCTTCTCTCTCTCTCTCTCTCTCTCCTCCTCCTCCCTCCCTCCCCTCCCCTCTCCCTCTCTCTCATCAGGCAACCGGGTGATGATGATAAAATGCTGGTTTGTGACGCTTGCGATAAAGGTTTCCACACGTATTGCCTTCGCCCTGCTGTCAACGCCATTCCCCAAAACAGCTGGAAGTGCCAGGTGAGAAATTTTAAATTCCTCTTCTTGTTTCCTGTGTTTTTTTTTTTCTTTCTTTCTTCTTCTTCTTGCTAATTATGCACTGCCAATTTAGTGGTGCTTGGTGTTTCTGGCCTGTGGGACACTGTCCCTCCCATCTTTAAAAGTCACTGCTTTTTTTTTTCTGAATTGTTTTTTTTGCAACGATAAGAAAGGAGATTGCATTTATTTATTTTGGCAGGATTGCATATATTTTACAGGGCCACTGTGGAATATGTGGAAAAAATGAAAATGTAAAAAAATATATTATCCAATCCAAATCGCATTCTTTATTACAGCTTCACATACGTGGTTGTGAGTATGTGATGTGATGGAGCGATGGCTCATTCTATAGATTGCTCTGAGACACCCATTGCGCTGAAGAGATAAACAGCATCATTTTAAGAGGTATATCTGTCTCTGTTTGGTATATTTGCTTGATGAGCAAAAGAGACCTGAGAAAAAATAATATTGGAATGAATCACCTGAGCCATGTAATGGAAAAAGCGTATGAGCAGCACCTTCCACCATGAGTTAATGCAAGATGGAGTAGAAGGACACACAACTCTAATACCTGATAAGGAAAAACTATTCTGGCGATAATGAGGTTTACTTGCCTACTTATCTACTTGTATTTGGTACGTCAAAATGTGATGTGCAGCAGACATGTCAGACACAGTGCCATATCCAATGTGGGTTTCCAGGGATGTAGTTTGCATGCTTTCTTCTTCACTCTATCCAATCAGATATTGATATGTCGGCAAAAAGTTCTTAGTCCAAATGAGGAAAATTATTCAGTGATGAATTGAGATTCTTCAACAGGTTAAATTCAATTTCCAGTACCAGATATTTATTCCATCAGTCAGGATTCTCCACACTTTGAAATGTATCTGTATATCGGTAACAAAGTAGGTCTATGTTCACATGCAGCTTCTTTTTTTTTGATGTCTGTAAAATGATCTGTATAATCTGTGTAATAATGCGCTTGTCCGTCCGTGTGTAACGCTACTTTCCACCCATTGGTTGTACAGCTGGCCTGACACCACCCACAATACACCTGAGAAATCATACGGCCGCCATGTTGGTGTTTTCCGAAGCAAAGACATTCGTAGCTGTCTATATTCACAATCACTTGCCCTCCCTATAAGTTTTCCTTCATAGTGTAGTAGTAGTGAAAAATCGTGCAAATTATGATACAAGCATCAAATTTGGCATTTCTGTTCTGCAGGGCTTTCTGATCAAATCTGCCCGATTGGCCATTTGAAAATCCAAATTTTGAAAAATTTGAAGAAAAAAAAAAACTTCAAAAAAATTTGAAGTCACAGCTGGCTGAAATTCTTGAAGCACAAGTGAACATCCCAGACAGAGAACAAGGGAGATGCAGTCATCATTGATGGCTCAGCACTTATCAATGCCCTACCTCCAGCACTTCAAAGATATTTGATGACTATGCTAAATAAGACATCATCCCAAAGGTGGAATCCTATGGTGCCAGGTACGAGAGGGTGGATGTAGTGTTTGATGTGTACAAGAAGTCAAGTCTGAAGTCCGAGGCAAGGTCGAAAAGGGGGCAAGGAATCAGAAGAGAGTGACAGGAACCAGTAAGACCCCAAGTAACTGGAGAAGCTTTCTTCGAGATGACAGCAACAAGACTGAGCTGTTTCACTTCCTTGCGGAAAAGATGTGTGAAGCATAGACGACAAGCACAGTCATTGTCACAAAAGGAGAAGATGCCATTAGCAACACAAGGAAGTCACTGGATGCTGTGTCTCTATGTTGTCATGAAAAAGCTGACACTCGAATATTTGTACACGCCAGGGATGCAACGACGGATGGTAGCAAGTCCATTATCATTAAGGCTAATCACGGACGTACTAGTCATAGCAATATCTGTACTGCCATCCTTACAGGAACTAGGTCTTGAGAACATGTGGATTGCCTTGGCCAAGGAGCCAAGGCGCGATGGATTCCAGTCCATGAGGTAGTTTCTGCAATAGGGCCTGAGAAAGCTAGAGGGTCCCATACTTCCATGCGTTCACTGGATGTGACGTCGTGTCTGCCTTCCACGGTAAAGGAAGAAAACTGCATGGCAGACTTGGAACGTCTTTGATGATGTTTCTGAAACATTCACCAATCTCAGCCAGCATCCAACATTGATTCGTGATCTTGACTTTTAGTTATTTTTTTTTTTTCAAATTTTTCAAAATTTGGATTTTCAAATGGCCAATCAGGCAGATTTGATTAGAATCCCCTGGAGAACAAATGTGCCAAAATTTGATGCTTGTATCATCATTTGCACGATTCCTCTCAAAAATTGCTGTTATCTGCCCCACTATCAGTGTAAAACAACCAAAGCAACTGTGAAAAGGATCACCAAATATCGAAAGGTTGGAGTTCATAGGTGTCACGGGCTTTGTGAAGCCCACAGTACGTATGGGCCTCAGACTTCATGCAGTCCTTAGGCTTCAGGCCTCTGGTGTCAACCTCTGAGCTGGTGCAATTGAAATCTATCCGAACTACAGTGCCAATAGAAAGTCGACACCCCCTTTCAAAATTTTCAACTTTTGTTGCCCTATACCCTGGAATTAAATTGCAATAAATTAGACTTTTTCCACCTTTATTTACACGTCGTAACCCACAACTTCCAAGTGCAAAACAAATTCTACAAATCTCAGTAAATTAATTAACAATACAAAACTAGAATATGTCTTTGTTGGATAAAGGTCCACCCCTCTGAGTTACGACTTGGTGGAAGCACCTTTGACAGAAATTACAGCTGAGTCTGTTGGGATAGGTCCCCACCAACTTTGCACACCTTGATTGGGCAATATTTGCCCATTCTTCTGAACAAAACTGTTCAAGCTCAGTCAAGTTGCGTGGGGAGTGTTGATGGAGAGCAATCTTCAAGTCATGCCATATACAGTATGTTCGATTGGATTTAGGTCAGGGCTCTGACTGGGCCACTCAAGGACATTTATGTTTTTGTTCCTTAGCCACTCCAGTGTAGCTTTGGCCGTGTGCTTCGGGTCATTGTCATTCTGAAAGGGGAACTTCCGTCTCAAGTTCAGCTTTCTTGCAGAGGACAGCAGGTTTTCCCCTCGGATTTTTCTGTATTTTGCTTCATCCATTTTCCCTTTGATCCTGACAAGTGCCCCAGTCCCTGCTGATGAGAAACATTCCCATAACATGATGCTGCCACCACCATACTTCACAGTAGGGATGGGGTTCTTTGGGTGATGTGCTACATTGGGCTTGCGCCAAATGTAACATTTTGCATTTTGGCAAAAAAATTTCATCTTGATTTTGTCAGACCACAAAACTTTTTGCCACATGGCTTCAGAATCTCTGGAGTGTTTGTTTGCAAACCTCAGAACGGGACTTAAAGTGGGCTTTTTACCCTCACCTAAGGAGAAGGTATTGCATTTAGATCTGTTTGTTTGTTACTTGCAAAATTGAAGATTTTTCAAGTGTATTGGTTAGTCGATTTTGTTATTCTGTCTGTTTGTCTGTGTGTTTGTCCGTCTGTCTGTTTGTTGGCTACAGATCACAATTTTAAACCGACCTTCATGAAACATCATCACATGGTAGAATTTGTCATAAAGAAGAAGCTTATTGTTTTTGAGGTCAAAAGGTCAAAAGGTCAACATAGGCCAAATGTCAACAACTTCGGTGAAATGTCTAAAATCCTCAATTTTCATCCCATTGACTTGAAATTTGAAGAGGATTTGCGTATCGGGTCACTGAATCCAACCACAAATTATTTTTGAGGTCAAATTTGTTTTATGGATTTTGCAAGTTTCGTGCTCTGCACGACGTCTTCTTTTTGTTTGTTTGTTTGTTTGTCCGCACAGAACTTTAGTATTTTTCTCCACAATCACTTGTCGGATTGAGACAAAATTTTCGCCATAGGTATGACTACTCCTGTAGAATGTTTTAATGATAATTATGACGTCAAAGGTCATGTGGTGTGGCAGCCATGTTGGAAAAACAGAAAAACTTTGGACCTCTGTATCTCTGAAACTGCACCAAGGAAAAATTTGAAACTTGGCACATGGCAAGTACTCATGGGTAATGAGTGTGATTTTTTATGACGTCTTTGGTGCCTTCGTCATGATGTCATAATTGCATATGAAGAGCGCTACATCTACTCAGTATGTAAAATTTTGGGGGTCATCTCGGGACAAAATTGTCCACAAAAAATAATTCATGATGTCATCGGTCAAGTGATTCGGCAGCCATTGGTTTTTTTAAAAATCCTTCAAAAATCTTCTTCTTTGAAATGGCTGAACAAATCGAGGCGAAGCTTTACGCGTATGACCACCTGTCCGTGAGGAACAAAAGGTTCACCCATATGATGTCATAGGTCACATGGTTTGGCAGCCATGTTGGATTTACCCTAAACCCCATAAAAAAATCTTCTTCTCCAGAACTGCTGGACAGATCAAGGGTAAACTTCACAGAAATGTTCCCCAAGCCTTGTGTGTACAATTTGTTGAGGGGTAATTGATAGGTCACATTGTTTGGCAGCCATATTGGATTGAAGAAAAATATTAAATAATGTTTTCTCTGGAGCCGCTTAATCAATCGACATGAAACTTCACAATTATGATCTATGGGGAATACATGTTTTAAATTTCAACTTCATCGGACAGATGGTCTGGCAGCCAGAATTATTTAATTTTTTGATCTGGGTTCGTTTTTACTTTTTTAAACTTTATTTATTTATTTACTTATTTTTAAAAAAGGCTCACTTTGCTGTGCCTGGATGGGTTTGAGGGTAGAGGAGTAGCAGCTGCAATGCGAATCCTATCCAAGTCCCTCCTGATGACTTAATCTTTGCTTTTTGCTTATTCGGGTTCCTTCTGATGACTCCAATGCAGGACTGTACCAATTTGGGCTTCCATTTGATTTGAATTGAATTTATTTTAATCCCATTCTAAATTCAATTGAATAATAATGAAAAACGTCATGGGTCAGAGTCAGGTGTCCAATCAAAGCGGGGACGTCTTGGTACCCGGTTATCACTGCCAGCAGTTATAAAGTGGCAGTTCCAGTTATGTCTCTTTTTAATTACATAACACCAGTTCACAAACACCACAAAAAATACACCACACAAAACAAGTTCTGGGTAGGGTTTGCGATCTCTGATTGCTCTTTCTATTTTTTTTCTTCAAACCTGTTCCTTCTTGCCACCATACCGTACAGGCTAGACTTGTGGAGTGCTTGAGATATTGTTGTCACATGCACACAGTGACCAGTCTCTGCCATAAAGGCATGTAGCTCTTTGAAAGTTGCCATTGGCCTTTTGTGCCTCTCTGATCAGTATCCTCCTTGATTGGTCATCCAGTTTGGAGGGACGGCCTGATGTATGCACGGTCTTGGTGGTACCATACACCTTGCACTTCTTAATGATTATCTTGATTGTACTCCAAGGGATATTCAAGGCCTTAAAAATATTTTTATGCCCATCCCCTGATCTGTGCCTTTCCATAACTTTATCCCGGAGGCCTTTTGAAAGCTCCTCAGTGCTCATGGTTGAGTCTTTGCTGCGAAATGCACTACCCAGCAGAGAAGACACACAGGAACAGCTGATTTTATTCTGAAATAATCAGAATCACTACAATTTAACACAGGTGGAGGCCAATTAACTTGGTGTGTGATTTTGAAGGCGATTGGTTACACCTGAGCTAATTTACAATTGCGATTATAAGGGCGGTGGACACTTATCCAACCAAGCTATTCTCGTTTTGTATTTTTATATTAATTTTCTGAAATTTGTAGAATTTGTTTTTCACTTGGAAGTTGTGGGTTATGGTGTATAAATAAAGGTGGGAAAAGTCCGATGTAATGCAATTTAATTCCAGGCAATAAGGCAACAAAAAGTGTAAATTTTGAAAAGGGGCGCACACTTTCTAAAGTCACTGTATATAACCACGGTGCATTATATATGCACATTGCACATAGCATAGGCAGTAGGCATCTTTTTTTTTTCTCCAAACCCATGTTGTTGTTTCTTTCTCGGGAGCGATCGAGGCACCAATTTGTTGTCTATACACCGCCCAATAACTATGTGGAATTCTCTCAAGCAAGGGCTTTTACCACAGAGGTTCCACGGGTCCCTGCTGTTATTTCCGACTATTTTCTCTTAAATGACTCGACCAGGGACCATAAAACCCATGTCATTTTAAGGTCTTTGTCAGGAATCTCGTGAGATTGTGAAATAAATAAAAAAAAATCCGTCATTATTTACTTTTAATAAGCCTGGTGTTGGCTTCGTGGTTAGGGTGGCGGCTTGGGATCCTAGGGTCCTGAGTTCAAGCCCCGTTGGGCTGCTGAATTAAAAATACACCAGAAGGTTGACTCAGCCTGACATCCTTCCGAGGTCGGCAAAATGAGTACCAGTGTACTGGTGAGGGGGACACTGCATCAGCGGCATAGCCACGTCCCAACCAATGATGCAACCAGCAGCCACAGGCTGCACTCGATAGAGAGAGATTTACTTTTAATGATGTGTATATATATGTGATGTGTGTTTCCAGCTCCACTATGAGCCTTATATCCTGTAAAAAAATAAATGCAAGTGTCGTATAGGAACTATTCTGGGTGGGGTTCTGATGGCTGAGAGTTGAGGTAGCAAAGGTCAGAGGGGAGATGGAAAAACACAAATGCCACTGATATGTTTGTGAGGTGAGAGCAACAGGTCTTGCATGTATACCCATCACTGGGATACCAATAATGTTGAGAGCTTTAGTTTCCTGAGAATGTACCGAAGACGTGGGTGATGCAAAGGTGCCGGCCTATAGGGGAGAGCAGTATTGCGTTGATCTTTGGACAAAGGTCATGTAGCCTTTGAATATTTGTGATTTTTCAAGGAATGACTCTTAACAATGGAACATGCACAGTTTGTAGCTGACTTTGGAGGCCAGCTTTGATATTCCTTTCACCCATGAGAGGTTCTGGCTGATGGTAAGGCCTAGAAGTTCAAGAGAATAAACCTCTTCCAGTTGTTGGTGATTGAAATAGATAGGATTGAGTAATTTGATGATCATTCTGAGTGACAGGTTGAGACTGCGATTTGTCAGGATTGAAAGACATGTTCCTTTTATCAGACCAGTATCGAATCAATTCCATATCAGCAGAGAGTGATGCAGCTGCTGCCTGCCTTTTGCTGTGATTGGGTACTGCATGGCATAATGGGGTATGATGCCAAAAGCAAGAACCGGTTTCACATGGCATCAGAGAGGTCGTCTATGTTTATGAACAGCAAGACTGCCCAAGATACTGCCTTGGGGAACTTCAACCTATACTGGGAGTTAATAGGAGGAGATTTCATCAATAGTGCTACGTGGACGACAATCACCTGAAAACCGCAGAAAAGAGGTTGCCGACCACACTGGAGAATAGCTGCAGTAATATCCAAGCAATTAAAGTTTTCCACGGACCAACGCTAGAGTTGTTGAAAGCCCGTAGTCCTTCAATGTTGAATACCTTGCCGGTTATAAGTCAGGATCAGTAAAAACTTAGTTCTCCAGGGATGCCAAACGAACACACACATTGCCGTGGCAAAATGGTGGGAACACGATGCTCACACCCTCTCTTAAGAAATAAATAATTTATTAACACACAAGAGCATGGAACAAAACCATGAACATGAAACACAACTACTACACAAGAAAATCTACCCATCTATGAGTGCACACACTTGGTGAAAGAAAGAGGGAAAAGCATGGGGTGAAGAAAATCACACTGGTGAATTTGTACGTTGGCAGCAGGAGTCAGACATTGGACCAGGAGCAGAAATGAGTGTTGTGTACAGCTGCCCCAGAGACCAGAGTCGCTGCCTCTCTTTCAGAGCCAGACATGTCTTAGAGGCAAGAGCTGGAGCAGTCCCAGCAGCAAGAAGCTCATGGAGTCCAAGACAGATAATTATCACCGGCCCTGGAGTTCAATCAATCATGGACTGGGAACGGTCCCAGGCCGGCCTCCCATATGCTTAAGGACAGCTGGATGTAGCCACCTCTCCATTTACATCGCCATTTGCACTTTGGTGAATGAGAGCGATGTAAGTTGCCTTCCAGGCAGACACGAATCGGCCGAAGGTGAAGCACAGGCTGAATAGAGACAGGAGAAGAGCAGCAGAGCAGGATTTGAGAACATGGGTAACAAATGGCATCTGGGCTGTCATTGATGCAGATTCAAAGCTGGACATATATTTTTCTACCATCTCGGGTGAGAAACACACACCATCCATGAGATAGCACGGATATGAGGGGACAAGTTGGGGATTGCTTGATGAGTTAAAAAAAAATTGAGACCTTCTGCCTTGTTTCGTGCAGTGTGTGGTCAGGTCTTTTGAGGTGATAGATGGGATGAAAGGGAAACCTCCACCAAGGACGGTTTTGTGAAGTCACCACCAGGACTTTGAAAAAGTATATTACTAATATATTTTGCAGTGATGCTTTCCAGTGATGCTTTATGTAATCGGTGGCAGATAAGCGTAGGCTTTCTATGAAGTTAATTTTCATTTCTCCGGACACTTATGTCCCAGCACCCAAGCGGCACATGATCCACTGCAAAGTGGGAAAGCCCTGTGTTTGAATGACAGGATTCCAGCGATCCGTTTGAATGGATATACGTATGAAGGTTTTGAAGAAGAAACATGAAAAATCATGAACCTACTTCACAGTTTCATGCATTTAATTATTTTGCAAACAAAAGGTTAAATTCCTTTTTTATTATCTCAGCAAAACAGCCATGAGTAGTGTACTGTTCAGCAGGCGGACATAAATCGCCAGCCATTGGCTTTACAAACAACACGGACCCAGTGCGACAATTAATGTTGGTCTTTGCGATCATTTTTATGAATTCTATCAGCTTTGACACGTTTAGCATTGATTCTGTGATTTATATCAAAGATTTCTTTTTTAAAGTATTATTTAGTTTCTTTCAAACCATTCTTTTCGTTTTTTGTTTTCCTTTAACTGACTGTTTACTTGCTTTTTTTTGTCAATGATCAATCTGTTGTTATTCCTCAGCACTGTTCTGTGTGCGGAGATTGTGGCAGTTGCACACCGGCAGACAGCACCGACCCATGTTGGCGTGTTGATGGCTCGTTGTGCACACAATGCCAGCAGCAGAGGGCAGATGGGCTCACTTGTCCACTCTGCAGAAAGGCTTGGGGCAACAGGCCACCTACCAGCCTGCTAGTTTGCAGGCAGTGCCACTGGTGTGTATGATCCATATTTTTATCCACCCCTCCCCCCCTCCCCCCCCCTCATGTGCATCAATAGTTTAAGCTATGTATCTGCGATCGCCAAGGGTAGCCCTCCCCCGGCTTACCCTTGGCGATCGCCCGCAACTTATCCTTGGCCCACGATCCAATGATGGCATATTTGTTCGGACTGCCATATGACCTTGACCATTAACATTTCGGGATAGAGTCTAAATTAAGAAAATGTGTCCTCATCTACAATGTATCCAAAAAATTCAACATCATGAAAATCAGAGGGAAATTATTGAAGGTGTGATCAAAAAGGTGTTTTTTGTTAATTATGTTACAATGCAAAAAAAAAAGTAGGTCAAGGACACGAATCGTATATCAGGTGCACAACTTCAGTGCAGGTACGCTATTATGATGCAAAAACATCTTGGAAGGCCAAGCGGTCTTTGAGATTCTGCATTGGCAAAATTGAGCGTTGGTCTGAAAAAAAAACGTATTTTTTGTCACCGTTTGGCCTTGACCTTTAACCTGAAGAGGTATAATGTAAATTAAGCATACATGCGATTTACACTAGGCTATCTCGTGAGGGCAATTACATTCCGATCGGACAAACCTTGGTGGAGTTTTGGTGAAAAATGTTAAAATGTCTAATTGGGTCCTGGCCTTACTTAGGTCACGGTCAAAAAAACGTCAACCCAGCATACTTTGTATTCCCATTATTGATGAAAAATTTCATTCCGAAAGTCCTTATACAATGGCAGCAGAAAAAAATAGGGAGAAAAACCTCAATGGTGAGGTCATTTGAAATGAGGTCATTGCCCTTCACCTTGAAATGAGGTCATTGCCCTTCCAACCGTGATTGATGCACTTAATCCCAGACGCAGTCAAATTAATACACCAGGGGCAGATTCACTGTTTTCCTTTGCAAGGTAACTGTATAAGCAGATCATCAAGCATGTACATTTTTTGTTATTACTGCACAAATGGAGTGTTTGACCTTGGTCTAACTCACAATTCCAAAGGATTGGGTAAAGTGGGCTCTCAGGACTTTGAATGTGAGTGGTCATCTTGTTCTAAATGAGCGCAAAACAAGCTGTTGTTCATGTGAACATCTTTTGATCATCAAGCTTATTTTTCATTATGGGGAAAAAGTGGCTACATTCTTCATATTACTTGCCATTATTTGAACTTTGAAAACAAAACTCCAACCATTATTACCCCCCCCCCCCCCCCAATACACTACCCCCACCCTGCCCCTTCCCCTGCACAGCCTGAAACAGGGTTTTGCAATTGTGTGTATGTGTGTGTGGTGTCGTTGGTTGCTATCTCCATTTGCGGGCTTGAGAAGATGGAACAAAGTCCTCCCAGGACTCAAAAGTATCCACCTCTGCTTCGGTTAGAGATCACAGTTCGTGGACCTAGCTGTTCAGGCAAAATAAACATCGCCCGTACACATCCGGAGAAGAATACCATCCGGACTCGTCCAGAGGCAACCACCATCCTGATACGTCCGGAGACGAATATCACCGCCCGGACGCGTCCGGAGACTATCACCGCCCGGACGCGTCCGGAGACTATCACCACCCGGACGCGTCCGGAGACTATCACCACCCGGACGCGTCCGCAGACGATCACTGCCTGGACAATTCTGGAGTTGACCACCATCTGGACACATCCGGTGTATCAAATAATGTGCAAATACAACTCTCTGAACGTTTATAAGAATTACAGCTGAAATGCGATAACTTCGAGAATCTCCGAGCCTGAACGAAATTTCAAAATTAAAAATGCGGAATTGACTGTGACTGCTTAAAAAAAATGTGGTCATTTGTCCAATTCGCACATTGTCTCCGGATAGTGTTTAATTCGCGATCAGAAACGTGCAGAGACTAAATAAAACCAAAATTACTTGGAGACCCAAGCGTCGGGTGTTATCAAATATATTTTGCTTTGAAACTCGCAAAGAGAAACCATATAACCTTTCTAAAGCACTGCATTAGAAACAGTCACGAGGACAAAGGAAAACGTGATCGTTCGTATGTTGCTGAGGTTAAAAGTCTCCACTTTGAGGATGTTGCTGAGGATCTAAAAGAAATCTCCACCACCCATCATCATCATAAGATACGGGATAAATTTTTCCACCACAGCGCCCGCAACAAAGCATGCACACACATTCACAGAGTCCCTTTACAGATGCAATGAGAAGGGCACTCTGTGGAGCGCATACCTCTGCCCCGCAATGCCTGATCAACGAGAACATATATATTTTGAAATATAATGTGATGTATTGTTTTTGGTTCGCGGGCGCCAGCAGTGTCCACTATTTTCGTTGTGGCTGTGTGTCTGTCTGTCTGTCTGTCTGTCTGTCTGTGACTCTCTCCAGAGCATAGCTCCGTGACGTTTGAATGCGATCTTGATGAAACTTGGACACAGCTAGATATCATGGTCTAGTTGTGTCTTCTTGTATGAGGGGCGTCCCACACCCTTGTGGGCGGAGCCACGCCCACTTGAACTTTTTATTTATTTTTATTTTTTTTCTCGCAATTTCATTTCCTAGAAGCTGTGCGTAATGTCCATAAGTACAACATATTAAAAAATCGGATTTTATTTGGTCAATTTTGACAGAAGAGATAGGTTTTTACGGTAGGGCTTCCTCAAAAGCTTCCACTA
>CM068956.1:128351925-128364425 GCA_035128595.1 Eptatretus atami
AATTGTACCTATCGTGGCATTGTTCAATAATGCCCGCGAACCATCATCGCCTCCCGGCTAGTTGGTCTCTCAATGGTGAAGAATCACTTTGAAAATTAAATAAATCTCGTATCCAGATCCGGCTTTGGATCTTCACCAACTTCGAATCAATTCTTCCTTGTCACACACTCAACCTCCCCACCAACTTTCATCTGAATCCGTCCACAACTTTTTGAGATATCCTGCACACAGACTGACAAACAGAGAAGCAACCAAGCAGACAGAGAGGGCTGAAAACATATCGTTCTTCAACTCCTTCAACTTCAACTTCAAAATATACCCATATGTACCTCCACCTAGTAGCAACTGCTGTCTGTACATCCCAATCAGGACACGAACTGTACTGCTATCAACTGTAGGGCGCTTGGCAAGTGGCTTAAGCGCTCCAATTAAATGGTTGATAAAGGCCCAGTCACACCTTGACGTTTTAGCCAGCTTATGCCGATTTTTGAAAAATTTGTCTAAAAACGCTGGCACACGTCGAATACGTTATGGGTAAGTTTTGGAAACATTGAGAGCAGGCTGAAAAACACTGCCAAACGTCGTAGTACGCTGGCTTTCATCGTTGTACTTTGCGGTTGTCCTCAAATTTTAGCATGCTTGAAATTTTACGACTTATGCCAGCGTATGACTCACAAGTTCCGCTACGCTGGCCATAAGTTGTAGGCACGTTATGCGATCTTGACACACGTCGACCCACGTTACTTGTAAGTTAATCATAAGTCGAAACACGTCGAGGTAATGTTTAGCGTACCCGAAACTTATTTTTAACCTATGAGTAACGTGTTGTAGACACGTTACGCGATCGTTGACACACGTCACACACGTTACTTGTAAGTTACTCATAAGTCGAAACGCGTCAAGGTAATGGTTAGCGTCAGTGTTCCAGACTCCCTGGTTGTTTTTTTTTTTTCTTCGGTATGACGGTGATGTTGACACTTTGATTTCTAGTGTGGTTATGATTTAAATCATTGAGCGGCAGCCTATTAATTATATTATATTATAACCGCACTAGAAATCGAAGTGTCAACATCACCGTCATACCGAAGAAAAACAAAAACAAAAAAAAACAGGGAGTCTGGAACACTGACGCTAACCATTACCTCGACGTGTTTCGACTTATGAGTAACTTACAAGTAACTTTTGTCGAGTGTGCCAACGATCGCATATCGTGCGTACAACTTATTCCCATCGCATGCGGAACGTGTGAGGCATACGGCAAGTACGTCGTAAAATTTTTAACACGTTTAAAATTTCAAGAAGTACTCCACTTACTACGACGTATGATAGCGTACTTTAGCGTTCTATTCACGTATACCAAACTTACCCAT
The DNA here is from genome assembly GCA_035128595.1 of Eptatretus atami. Lineage (NCBI taxonomy): Eukaryota > Metazoa > Chordata > Myxini > Myxiniformes > Myxinidae > Eptatretus > Eptatretus atami. The sequence continues at coordinate 128,353,296 of CM068956.1, forward strand.
ACCGTATTCGACGTGCGCCACGTTTTAGACGCATTTTTCAGAGGTCGGCATACGCTGGCAAGATCGCCAAGGTGTGATGCGATGTTGACACTTCCATTTCTCCGGCGGTTATGATTTGAATCATTGTGCGGCAGCCTTTTAATAGGCTACGCACGTGATCGTCGGCGATACGTGCAGCGCGCTATGCATAAGTTGGACTATCGTTGGGCATAGGTTGTGAACGCCGACAACAGGCTAAGCATTCGTTGGTATAGTTATCTATAAGACAACGAAACGTTCTGTGTCCGTTACTAATAGTTATGCATACGACCAACTCGTTATGAATACGTCCGAATCTTTAAAAAAAACATCAAAAGTTCAGCGTAAGCCAGCGTTTTACATACATTTTGATACGTTGCCATTGCTGGCTAAAACGTCAAGGTGTGACTGGGCCTTAAGGAACGGCTGGCTTGGCAAGCAATAGAAAACTGATTGGTAATGGCACATACCCGCAAAAAACTAAACATTGCCGATTTCTTAACATTTTCAGATTTCACTCCAGATTTCGAGTTATTTAGTCCACATGATCCAATCCTCCAAACTCAAATTATATTTCGATTTTTACTTTTAATTCTTCCGTGAGAGTAGATCGTGGAAAATCGTATCATGTAATGCATGAAATCACCCCCAGCTGCTAATTTGAAAACTATAGCACATACAAAAGCGATGTATGCAGCAATTTGTAGATAGGTGTATGAGGCTTTTGTTGATATGAGTGAGGAAAGTGAAAAATAACATTTTGAATGCTTTATCTGTCATAAACCGTTTCGGCCTGTTCCAACTCAAAGCATCGTTGAGCAGACTGAACAAAATTGCGAATTAAGACCCCAACAAGGGAGATGTGAGGTGACCAACATGCATGCGCCTTAAGACCCCATGGAGGGAGAGTGAGGTGTCTGAGGATTTACCTGATGAAGGATATAATTAAATAAGGTTGTTTATTATCTTCAAAAGGGGTATTTCAATTTAGTCAAACATCCAATTTTCACTCTTGCACTTCCTTAACAGTTTCCTTAGAGTTCCCTTAGTATGCATGCAAAGTTTTAGGTTGCTAGGTTTCATGGTTTTGAGTTATGGAGGAGGCACACACACACTTTTATTATTATTTATGGAGAACACAAATTTATTAAAAGTAACAATTCTTTTTAACTGTCGTTTTCATCAAGTTTAGTTTTGAGAACAGAGCAGACACGGATGAGCCTTGCATTTTGAGATGCTTTCTAGTTCCACCCTTGGCATGCCGTTTCTTCTGTGTCAGCAATGTGTGGATGCCCTCAATCTCAAGATGTCAGGGCTATATCTCTGGACATCTGTCCATTTGATTTTGTCTCGCACTCAGACTATTTTCAAACCGTTAAATAATGGTATTCAGAGTTTCCTCATCAACTGACTATCAGATTTCCTTTGTGCTTCACAGCATTGGGTTGCTTTGGACAGAACACGATGATGTGTTAGTTATTGAATAAACCATTATATCACTTAGCAGACAATTCCACACTGTGCCAGATAGTTCCGCACCCTTCCACCAGGCATGCTGTGGCAATATCCCTCTATAGATCTGTGGAAAGTAAGCAACTGATCATCTCCCTGGAACTTGTGTTTTTGTGCAAGAAATACTTATTTTCTCACTTTGTGCACAAGGATCAGCAAGTAAAACCTCAATTTATTTCTGTTGTTAACCTCCGGAAGAGTTATTGTTTGTAGAACCTGTGGATGTCACTTTCAGCTATAATCTGTCTTCAGAAGATCATATCTCTTAGATGGCTTCTAAAATATCCCCCCAACCTCAAAATTCTCCACAAGGCCAAGTCTTTCCTCTGCCTAAGTTTGCTACGGTGTACAAAGCCATCACCCAGAATGTCTTGGAATATGTCTCCCCACTGCTCTGGACCTGCTTCCCACGTTGCCCCACTTTCAAGCCCTGGAATCCGAGGCCCTCCATGTCATTGCAATCTCACATCAAGAAGTTGTCTCAGGGTCTGCTTCTTGCTCAATATCGGCAAGTTGTTGACCTTGCATTTCTATGGCTCCTTTTTATCTTGCCTTTTTATTTTGATTACTATTTATTACTTTTACCCACATCACTTTTAGAGTTGCTTTAGTTTATTTGTCTCACGACCTTACATGTCTTGTTTGTTTCTGTATTATTTTCACTTTTCTACTCGTCCCAGTCATCTTGACCTTTCATCCCTGAACTCACCCCCACCCCTTCCACAACCCTTGTCAAAATCAGTCATGCTCACTCTGTGTGCTATCTCACCACTAACTTTGCTCTGATGCACACATCTCTGACTCACTCCCACCATCTATCAACTTCCACCCATATCCTGTCTCCATCTTTTCTCCGAAGAAAGGTTAACGCCTGAAATGTAAGCCTCTGCTTGCTTCCCATGGCAGTTACCACATCTCGATCAATGTCCTGTTGATTTTTATCCATCTTTCCGTGTCCACTGAAGCCTACCAACACTAACCTTCATGAGCTAGACCAGTTCTTCATTCTAAAGCAGGTCAACATTGGTGTGGTGTCTTCTTTCTGATTTTACAGGTTCAAAGGTCAAATTGTACAAACAAATGCATACAAGACGTAGCACAACAGCCCCAACAGAAAATAAGCAAGCCGATATTGGTCCCTTTTAATATCACATTGGCCCAAGGTCAAAAATGGTCGCATTATTTAGGGTGTTGGCCTGCTGACTGACGGTGCATCGTTTTTAAATAGCGTTGTGGATGAATGTCTTGTACCACACATCTAGCTTTAAGCTTTGTTTAATGAACCATCTCCTATCACCCTTTCCCTTTCCACTTTCTAAGCTTCCTTAATTGTTTAATTTCCTGAACAACTGGCATTATGATTTTGAGATGACACTTTTGGAATAATATAGCTTTCATAATGCAGCTTTACTTATTTTATTCCTGAAGTGTTGCATTATCTCCCACCAGCTCTATCCATCCAGAATGTGATGAAACTTCACCACCTGATGCCCCGGAGTACATTTGCCCATCGTGTCAGTCACGATCCTCTTCCTGGGAAAGACAGAAACGGGTTCCTGTGCCATCTCGTGGCACAGCTTTGGGTAGGGAATCAAGCCAGCGACAGCCAGTTTCAGGTGATCGCATGTCTACCCGATATAATTATATTACCTTTGGCTATCTATACCATTCAGATCAGCATCACAATTTTTTTTTTCTTGCGCTTGCAATCATAAAATGAGAAGTTGGAGCAGAAATACTCATGTCTTAGCTATTGGAAACGTTCAGAAGTCCACTGTAAAGCAGTATGTTGTCACCTTTTTGTATGTTTAACAAGCTCTGATTACTTGATTTCCTTTGTAATTCCTGCAGACATGACTCTGCAAGGACCCGCTGGCCTCATTTTTGACTCCTCCAAGCACCTTCAAGATCGACCAAGTGGTGTGTCAGAGAGTTATTGCCATAATGAGCAATTGTGGCCTGTGGCATGTAAACAGGAAGATGAGCTCATACAAGGCGAGATCACTGATTGCAAAGAACAGTCGGTTAGGTGTCGTTTGTCTAAGTCATTCTCTTCACCCCTGTCAGGATCAGCAAAACCAGTTGACAGTCTCCAGATTACTCAGGGTGGCTTTGGTGGCTTGGAATATACAGCGATACCTTCAGTTCTTAATAAACAGCAGGTCTTGACTCATTCACCTGGGAAGAATGCTTCAAGACGTGTCCAGGACTTCTCAAGATCACTTTCTTTACCTCGCAATGCTCTTTCTACCACGGGGGGCAGGCGTGGAAATAACCATACAAGAGGAAGAGCTCTGCGAGGTGGATGCGGGGGTGCTAAGGCAATGCCTGGCTCTCAGATGGGTCCAAAACAAGAGAGAGAAGCAGCTGAACTTAAGCTTCCTCGGAAAGTGGAGGCAGCACTCGAAACAACAGGCAATAAGTTACCATCTGAAGGAGCTGTTGCGGTAAATGCACCAAGTGAAAGAGCACCATCATTGGCACCCTCTTGTTTTGGATCTTCATCACCAGAATCACAACAGGCTGCCACCACTGGAAAACCATCAATCTTCAAGCTACGATTTCCCCCCGGGCGCCAGCGTGTTCGAGCACTGCAGGTTTGCTTGTTCTGTATAGCATTGAATTAATGGGAAGTATGGGGAATTTTGTGATTAACTCATTTGCTCACAGCTTTATCTCATTTGTTGTTTGTTTTTTGTTTTTAATTCTCCTGACAGTCAAATTGGAACAAAAGTCAAATTTCCAGATTTGATAATTTTTTGCATTTTTTTTTTTCACTTCACATTCTCATATGCAAAAAAGGTAATTAAAGCACAGGGAATGTGATTTCAAAAGAATATAATTATGCCAATGTAGTATGCAACTTTGTTTTCATTTAAAAAAAAGTGATAATTCTTCTTCGGCACTCGGTCTTTTGGGGGGTTTCTTTTGCACAAAGACCGTCACTTTGACTTGGGAAGAAGCCGAGTGTTGAGTACCTAGTACTGACCTGAGGGAGCATTGCAGGTAGTAAGTTATATAAGGGGTTATTTAAAGGGCTTATTTCCAATATTACAACGTTTACTTGCTAAAGCCAAATTGTAAGAATGTTTCTATGGCAGAGAAGCGAAGCGATCAATTGCTAAATGGTAATAAACTTGACTGACTGACTTCAGGTGTTGCAGGATTCAATATGCACCAAAGCTAAAAGTTTAACAAACATGAAAATGGCTTTTTTTTTTTCTTTTACTTCACAGGAATGATTCTGTGAGATTTGGCTCAAAACACCTGAAATTATTAATTTGAGAAGCTGTTATAATTTGTCAGCGATGGGAGTCACAGAACCCATCATGAAGCATGCTAAAGTCGAGTCAAGATTAACAAAGCATCGGAACACCAAAGACCATTTATTTTGGCATTTTTGAGACTAGTTGTATGAGTTGGCAAAATATTGAGTTGAATTTTTGTCACTATTTTGACTTTGGGACATTCATATTCGCCATGCTGATTTGGTATCACAAATGCCACATGCTGCATGCTGGTTCACACCGGGAGGCATTTGGCATATTTGTTATACAAGCCAGCTGACGTGAGAGGCCGAGAAAAGGCACGCGATCCAAAATTGAATATTTGACGTGTAGAAAGAGCATTTGACGAGGAGGTTGTGGAAATTAGAGGAGCAGCACAAGCCGGATTGTGTGAAATGCAACCGTCGGTTAACGTTTGGTGTAAGGCATACCTTCTTTAACACCTCCCAGAGAAACATGCAGAAAGAAGTGTTATCGTAAAAAAAATATATTTACATAATTTTTTTTAGTTTTGACACTCATCTGGTGGAAATTGATCTCACATTAGCATCGGAGAATCTTGTGATCATAATGGATGCAAATGTGTCACACCTGCATTTTTCAGGGAGACTAAAATCAACATCAGAATGCTGTCTGAATTAAAGTGATAAATCCAGCCACGATCAAATTGTTAACATCATCAAGCAGCAAAGGTAACTTTGTTAATTTCCCAGTAAGCTCAGTGGGAACAGTCACGTCTTGCCTTTGTTGATTCGTGGTAAGTTGTGAATATCATGTGATGGTTTTGCATAAGGATGGCAAGTGGAAAAATGAAAATTAAAAAAAAACCCAATGTTTGTTAAAACTTCATGTTTTATTTTTATTTTTTGCGGTTGTTGAAATTTGACTTTTTTCACTTTATTTCCAACCCTATTAAGCTTTGAAAAACTTGCACTTTATGAATACACTGTGACAGTTTAATAAGCCTTCCTCTGCAGGGTTCGTGTTAAAAGCCGGTAACCGGTTATTTTTACCATAGCTATCAATATTTAAGATAGTTCTCACCAAAACTTTTTTATTTACTTAATTTAGTTATTTACTTCTGTAATCTGCCAAAATAATGCAATCAAAGACGACTTATTCTGGCAAGAAAAAATTGGTAACCTGCCACTACAGATTGTATCAATACTCACTGAACTGATTTGCCTTTATCAGCATCATTATCATGGTCGTTTGCTGACCGTATGAGGTCTCTTTTTGTTTACACATGTGAATGCAAAAAAACTGTGTATTGATCATTTTGTTTACCTCAAGTTGTCGAAATATCTGCTATAGCAGGAAAATTTAAAGCCAAATTAACACCTTGTAAAAGTTCTTTTTTAAAACATTACAAATTGCTTTAAATGTAGGAGCATCAGGGGGGCTTTGCCACTCCCCAACCCCCCCCCCCCCCAAGGGGGTGCTCCTGCACCCCTCTGGAGGCCTAGGCGGCCACCAAATCCACAGCTTTATGAGGAGTTACCTCCTGTTCAAACAAAATTACCTCCTATTCCAAAAATGAACAAGAACCCCTGCTCTGTAAGCCGACTCTTGTTGAATGCCTCGTTGCATTGTTCATATTGTCAGTTGTAAAGACATGAGAGGGGAGGTAAAATGGCTTAAAATAGAACAAAAGTATCGAAGCAAATAAAACATCAGTTCTATTGCAGTGGCATCAGGAAACTAATCCACCCTGTGGAAAAAAACAAAAACATTGTTCCTTCATGGTTGGTGGAGGGGGGTAGTTGGGTACTTTTAAATGCCGTCTGTACGTCGTAATGTTGCCCCATAAGCCTCTATCACAAGAATAATGGAAAACTTTTGAAAAACAGGTTGTATACTTTCTGACTAGCATACGGTTCCAACATTGATGTAATTGTAGAATCAGTGCAGCTGTTGATGTGCGGGACACTTTAATCGTGGGAAAGACGGTTCAGTATTGGCGTGGTGTGCAAGCCGCGCCAGTAAACTGGCCATGCGGTGCCACCTTGCAGGGGCCGGGCGTGGTTCACCACAGCCGGCGCTGTGCACGGGGTTCGGCACATGGCACAGGTCGGGGTCGGGGTCGCGGTGGCCAGCGTTCTGTCTGCCCAGTCGGCGTTGCTGCGAAGGGAGTGAGTGGAGGGGTCAGCTTCCTTTTGTTTCACCATTGTGCATCGCATTCCCCCACATGTGCCGCCCCACTCATCTGCATCTGCACTCGCTGCCCTGCTCGTCTGCTATTTTTACGTCTCGTTTCCCCCAACCCGCAGTTTACTAAACAGCTCCGCATCGTCATGTTTTATTCCCAAATGGAGTGCATCTGCATTGTGGTCCCCTTTATTTATATTATTTTCTGGACAGTAGCAATGTTGATTGCCCAATACCTTGCTTGTCTTCTTTTTTTTTGGCTTTTGCTTCACACTTGGGAGGGGTTGGGGGTGCATCCTGGGAAGAAGAGATTCTCATGTGGATTTATAGCCCATGTTGGTAGCTATGTTGGTTCTCTATGTTATGAACCAGTTGATAGTGCTGGTGGATTTGAATGCCAAGGCTTGTTCTTGTCCAGGGTCAACCTGCAGAAATGCTTCACAAAAAGGAGGAGCAGCCAGAGGATGCCATGCCAAATGCTGTGGTGCTTTTTTCCACCTTCGACAAGTTCACTCTTAAGCAGGTAAATCAAATTACCTGAAGTCAAATATTCAAACAACACATGTTAAATTATTTTCTGGATGAATTTGTATATTTGAAAATATGCCCTGATCTCCTTTTCAAAACTTTTTAATAGTGCTATCGAAGCCTCTGATCTGGAGTTGCTTATACATGTGTCACCTGCCACAATGGAATGAGTGAAAAGTTGCACAAACTTTTCTTTCAGCACAGCCAAAAAATGCTCCGAAATGATCATGTTTCGCAACAGTTCGTGTGATTGATGCCCACATATTGTAATTCGCCGGAAAGCTGATTTCATCATCCATCCATCCATCCATCGGGACCATACTCTGTGCAGAGCGTTGGTGCTGCCTAAGTAGTCTCCGAGGCTATTGGGCACAATCCCGGACGGGTCGCCACTCTGACACAGGATATCAGCGAGCTGGCACTCATTTTGCCGACCTCGGAAGGATGACAGGCAGAGTCAACCTCACCTGGTATTAATTCAACAGCCGAGGGGGATTTGAACTCAGGATGCTAGGATCCCAAGACCACCGCCCTAACCATTAAGCCAACACCAGGCATAATTTCATCAGCTGTCCTGTTGAGACTGTTTCGTGAATATTCACTGAGCGGTTTACCCCGCAGCAATGCGGGAATAACTGTAAATCAATCGACCTTGTATTGATTGTGGAATCAAATCAATATTCCTGAAGAATAATTGCCGATTTGCCATCAGCGGTCACGTTGTGCAGAACGCCAACGCGTATTTATTGCTAGCACCACAGCATGAGCATTTTGAACTGTTTTTCTTGTGAACGAAAGAACTTGCAAACATTCCACACGGAGGCTGTGCCAGTCGATAGCAATACACGCTGTTGATCGGGATCTACGACGAGGCCTCGACTCCGAATGAGGCATTTGTGTTATGACCTTTGTAATTTTGTGTGAAGGATAGAAGGAAAACCTAGGCTGAATGTTATATGAAGACGAAGTTTTCGATCATGTCAGTCATGTTAATTTATTGAAGGAGTTAGAAAGTTTTAGCAGTTTTCTCTCTGTTATAAAACTGCTACATAATGAAATTTTGTGACTTCCTTTTGCAAAGGTTGGCTGGGGGTATTCATCAGGGGTATCCTTTATCAGGCATTCGATATTATTTGGTTGTTGAGCCTCTTTTGATTATATTGCGGACGGAGCATATCATCTCTCTCGAGTGGCCGATCACACTGAACTGATAGATCCTGTGAAAGTCTCCATCTATGCTGATATGTGTGTTATGCAATACTGATGAGATACATAAATTGATAGATTATCCGAACTATTAAGGTACAGCCTCTTCAGCCTCAGTCATCTGGAACAAGTGTCAAGCAGCGTGGATGGGCCTATCCCTGGTTTCCTTGCCGGCATTCCCAAAACAACTGTCTTGGGATTTTAAAGGCTTCAATTACCCTGAAGCTTTCTTCATGGATACAACGTGACCAGCAAAAATTTGGGATGGTCTTGACACCCTCGAACGAAAGCTATAAACATAGGGGCAATACCGCAGGGTGCTCACCTGGTAGCGGCTGGATAAGAAAACCAAGGAACCACTGGTAGGTGTGGATGACCCACAAAATTTGTAACAGAGAAGAAAGTAAATACCTATGGGTGTTTTTTTAATGCCGTGAACAAACTTTGGTACATCATGGGTGATAAAGGTTATGGTCAAGTTTCATCGGAATTGTGTTTGTGATTTCGGAGAAGAAAGCAAATACATATTCTGGGGGGCAACCCCCCCCACCCCTCCCATAGAACCCCTTCGACCCCAATTTTTAAAATGTTTTGAACAAACTATAGGAAATCACAGGTGATTAAGGTAGTGGTCAAGTTTCATCGGAATTGCGTGTGTAGTTTCTGAGAAGAAAGCAAATGCCTGTTTTGGTGGGGCAACCCCTGTAGACCCCCTTAGGGCCCGATTTATGTATTCATTTATTTATTTTTTAAGGCCATGAACAAACTTTGGTACATACACGTTGATGAACGTTGTAAAGTTTCATCAAAAGCGGATGTGAAGTTACTTTTTACCTGTCACATGTGGCAGGTTGTTGCTGTTGTCGCTGTTGTTGTATTTGGGGACGGATTTTTGTGGCCAAGTATTTGTTGTATTAGTAGACGGACAGACGGACGGATGGACTGACAGATGATGCGCCATCCCATAAGCTCTCTGGAACTAAGTTCCAGGTGAGCTAAAAATGGAAAGGCCCACTGAGTCTTTGTGCTACTGACTCTGCTGTCCTACAAAGGAAGGATTCTGGTTATCAATAATCTGGCAGCATCTCTGCTGTGGTACAGAAGAAAGGTTGTGCATTCTCAAGAACCCTTCCTGCTGAAAATACAGAAGACCTTCATCAACTTTTTACCTGTGACATGTGGCAGGTTGTTGCTGTTGTTGTTGTTGTTGTTGTTGTTGGGGTTCCTGGTGTGGGGTTGATTTTTGAAATGTGCACCCATTCGTCAGCCAGCTGCCGGACCACACCCACATTGGTCACTTGACTCCACCCACCATCGCACCCAGACAAAATGATATGGCCACCATCCTGGTCTTCTGATGGACCGAACACATCAGGCCTGTTGTCCTCTGCTGACTGGACACTGGCCGGGTTTGTTTTTTTTGTGTCGAAGGTTGTGACCACAGTGTGGTCATTTCTCATTTGTTTGGGAATGGGAAGCGTTGGCTGCATCGGGAAATTTTGAATGTTCCCTTGAATTAGGGTGGCCAAGGTCTGGTAGATATCATGTGCAGAACAATGGCCTTCAGCATCTTCTTCTTACGATATATAATTCACCATCTGTCCCGTCTGTCTGTTCCCAGGTACCGCAAAAACGGCTGAACCGATCGCAACCATTTTTTGGGTGTGTAATCCTGGGACCCCTTGGAGTAAAATCGGCATACATATAATAACATGACCGCCCTTGATGGCTCCCAAAGGGAGCGGGTGCTTCTAGTTGGTTCAATTTGCAGCTCCTTTATGGTCCATCCACCTTTGTCTAATGGTCCACTGCGTTTCATTTTCTTCACCAAGCTGGGAGATTAAATTATTCGTCTGGATTGTTTTTAATGGACCTCCAACACATGGACTTGTGCCTGCTTCCGCCATTTTACAATGGTATTTTAAAGGTTTGGCGAGTTTTTATGGTTGATCAAAATCACATGTTCTTAAATGAACCTTTTTTTATTTTTATTTTTAATAATGCACTTTTGAAGGAAATAAGAACAGATCGTTATTTTGTTGATTACCTTGTCCAAAATGGTACACACAATGTTGCCAACTGAGCGGTTGATGATCCGAGATGGTCGAGTGCTGCGGCACTGGCAGCCAAAGTCGCGATGCAGTCCAGCCGTTTAGTATGGAAATTATTACGTGAGGAACCCACTGTATATCGCAAAGGTAAGGTTTATTGGGAACAACTTTCCAGCACCGTCGATGGCAAATAGCCCACCAACCTAGCTTCTCTTACCCAAATTTGGCATTCACTCCATTCGTGATGTTTTCTGGTTTCGTCTTGAAATACTTGTCCACGATCAAACTTGCTTAGTTTCCTCATCAGTTGGTTCGGAAGACCGGACCAGGTTTGATCAAACTTGTTAAAGCTGTTCGCAACTCTTTTGGAACTTGGCGAG
>CM068956.1:128369425-128371701 GCA_035128595.1 Eptatretus atami
CTAGTCGCCTTCCATACCTCATTGCATTGGCACGGGTAGCCTCCCACACCTGCTTGCCTCAATGCGTTAGTGCTAGTCGCTTTCCACGCCTCATTGCGTTGTCGTGGGTCACCTTCCTCGCTGCGTTGTCGTGGGTCACCTCCCACACACTCCACTCCCAAACCAACCCTCAGCTTGAACATTATTGTTATTATTACCTCCGTCACCAAGGTAAAGGAGGTTCTGTTTTCACCCCCTTTCTGTCTGTTTGATTGTGTGCAGGATATCTCAAAAAATTGTGGGCAGATCCAAATGAAATTTTGTGGATAGGTTCAATGTGTGACCAGGATGAACTGACTAGATTTTGGTGAAAATCCGGATCCGGCGACTAGAATTTTTTTTAGTGATTCTTCACCATTGAGAGATCGTACCAAAAACAATATATAGCATGATATCTCAAAAAGTTATGGACGGATTCGGATGAAAGTTGGTGGACCTTTTGGGTGTGTGATAATGAAGAATTGATTATATGTTGGTGAAGATTTGAAGCCGGATCCGGATCTGATAAATTTTTTTAAGTGATTCTTCACCATTGAGAGATAGGGCTAAGCTAATATTGTTGTGGGGCCGAGTTTCGGTGGCGAGCACCACCGCTAGATGGAGCAGTAGAGTCGGCTCCACCGAACACCCGGATTTTATAGGTCGTCACCCCGGATAACTCCGGAGCCGACGGGTCCCTTATCGAACCGAAGATCGGTAATAGGTCGACCACGTGGGATAGGGTCGATTGCCAATTTCAATTTACCTAAATACCCACGTCGTCCAAACTACCGGGGAAATTCACCCTCGGCAGGATCTGCGTGATCCGGGCCGTTACCGAGCCGTACCTCGAGCGGAGAGTACCAGATTCCTGCCGGGCCGATTGCACAATTACGGCAACAATGAGGCCTCCTAGTTCCCATTCGCAGCGCGGCAAACCAATGATAGAAACACAGAAACGAGCCGATACATTCAACAAATGGATATTTATTTACAATAGGCAGGGAGGGAAACACAAGAGCAGAGTTATCTGACTATAAAGAATGCAAATTTACACACAAGCACTTATACAGTTGCTACTTAAAGACGGGCCCACACACAGACACACACACACACACACACACACACACACACACACACACACGCACACAGAAATTGACCCGTCGGGTCTTTATTGAAGGCCTCCACTCGAGTACAAGGTGAGCTGTGAGACCAGAACCTGTTCTTGGACCTGTCCACCTCGTGTGGCTTCGAGAATCGGCTCGGCGGACTCGAACCCGCAACGATGATGATGACCACACGACGACGACCACGACCCTTTTCTCACCACGATGACCTCCACCACCTCGACCCTTTCACACCACGACGACCTCACCACCTCGGACCCTTTTACCACCACGATGACCTCCACCACCTCGACCCCTTTACCACCACGATGACCTCCACGCACCTCGACCCTTTTACCACCACGATGACCTCCACCACCTCGAGCTCTTCACCACACGATGACCTCCCACCACTCGCAACCTTTACCACCACGATGACCTCCACCACCTCGACCCTTTTACCACCACGACGACCTCCACCACCTGACCCTGTTTACCACCACGAGACTCCACCACCTCGACCCTTTCACCACCACGATGACCTCCACCACCTCGACCCTTTTACCACCACGAGATCGACCTCCACCACCTCGACCCTTTTACCACCACCCGATCCCCCACCCTGACCTACACCTTGCCACACCACCTCGACCCTTTTACCACCACGAGTGACCTGCCACCCACTCGACGCTTATCACCACCACGATGACCTCAGCCACCTCAACCCTTTTACCACCCGCACAGATGACCCTCCACACCCTCGACCCTTTACACCACGACGACCTCCACCAACCTCGAACCCTCTTTACCACCGCCGATGACCTGCCAGCCACCTCGACCCTTCACCACACGACGACCTCCACCACCTCACCCTGTTACCACCACGGACGACCTCCACCACCTCGACCCTTTTACCACCACGACGACCTCCACCACCTCGACCCTTTTACCACCTTTACTACCCAGCCTGGCGTTTCTTATATTCCTTTTTCCTCCGGGGTGAGGAAATCGCTGTCTGAGGCGCTCTCCACCCTCATTGGATGGGGCTTCGTGGGAAGGTCGCTCTCTGTGGCCATCTCAATCCCATTGGCCGGGGTGCCGTGGGAAAGTCGCCTTCTGTGGCGTGATTGGACAAGGGGCACGCCCCTGCCT
>CM068956.1:128371885-128384966 GCA_035128595.1 Eptatretus atami
TACCGATATAACTGTTCTATCAGGACCTGAATGTTGAGTGCAGTAAGCTTGCAAATTCGTAACAATATATAGCACAATATCTCAAAAAGTTGTGGACGGATTCGGACGAAACTTGGTGGAAACTTTGGGTGTGTAGGAAGGACGAATTGATTCGATTTTGGTGAAGATCCGAATCGGGATCTGGATATGAGAATTAATTTTTAAAATGATTCTTCACCATTGAGAGATCGGGCCTAAAACGATATAGTACTGTATAGCATGAAATTTCAAAAATATATTGGGCCCGATATGTTCTCGTGGATCAGGCATTACGTGGTAGAGTTATGCGCTCTACCGAGTGCCCTTCTAGTTATTCCCGAGCTTTCGAAGAAAAGCGGGAATATTGCGATCGTCTCCGCCGTCCGTCCGTACGTCCGCCGTCGTACGTCCGTCGTCCGTCTGTCTTCCCTTAACTTCTCTTACACTGTTTGAGATAGGAACTTGAAACTTTGGACATAGTAGATATATGTATGGGGAAGTGCACAACACTGTCGGATTTTTGATATGACCTCTAGGGGCCGGGCAGAGGGGGTGGGGCTGGGGCTGATTTTTTAAAGTGTATTTACCATTGTACATGGTAAATTCTTTTATTGGATTCGCTATATATGAGATATCCCTTATTGTCGGGTTTTCCGTCTGTCTGTCTGTGTGTATGTGTGTCTGCAACGCGAGGCTCCACAGCACGAACCAGCGAACCGATTTCGATGAAACTTTGCCAACAGGTGCCATATGGTCTGGGAATGTGCGCGTTTGAATGTCGTTGCTAGCAACCACCCGTTGCTGTGCAGCGGCCGAAAAACCGCGTACAGTATTTTCAATACTTGTCCTTCAGTTTTGAATGTGGAGAGAACGAGACTTCGGAATTAAACACTTCGAGAATTTAGAAATTTTACTCGAGCGCGATTTTTGATTGAGGTTTTATTTTTCAAATGTAGTCCTTCAAAAATCGGGTGTCTATTTACCGTCATTTTTTATGAGGGGCTTAGGAAAGTGGGTGGGGCTTAGGGAAAGTGGACGTGGTTGATGAAAGTGGGCGTGGCTTATGGAAAGTGGGCGTGGCTTATGAAAAATATGTGTGGCTCAGGAGGTGTGGTCAAACAAGAGCATTGAGAGAAGTTTATCGGGTTTTCTGTGTGTGTGTGTGTGTGTGTTGTGCGTGTGTGTGTGTGTGTGTGTGTGTGTGTGTGTGTGTGTGTGTGTGTGTGTGTGTGTGTGTGTGTGTGTGTGTGTGTCTGCAACGCGAGGCTCCACAGCACAAACCAGCAAACGATTATTTTTCAAATGGTAGTCCTCAAAATAGGGTGTCTATTTACCGTCATTTTTTATGAGGAGTGCCAGTGGCAAAATCGCAATAGGAAAAATCTTGCCAGGCAGAGAACAAGGAACTGATATGTGACATACGTTGGCAATGATCTTCGTCGGTGGATCGGTCAGAATGAAAAGCATCGTATCCAGCGCTTCGATCCTAGCGGATGTCCTCGTCGCTCCTACCGGGTTGTAAAGATTTACTTATTTGTGGCCCCCATGAGTGACAAACAGTACGTAGTGTATTATGCGACACATGTGAGGTTGTCCTTAATCTTGGATTTGATTACTGAAAGTGTGTTGTATTAGAGGTGTGAAGGGTCCATGGTTCACAATCAGATTTAAAGACTATTTTCTGAGTTCTAATGATTAAATTAGGCGATTTTAAGAGAATGGAATGCAAGTGAAGTCAACTGGATTTGCTGGGACAGTGTTAATTAATGTTATAGGTGTAGGAATATATGTCGAACATAACTGGGAGTGCAGGAATGGACTTCGTCGGATTGTGGAGTGAAAAGCCTTAGGAAGTGGATAATATGTCTGAGAGTGGTCTGAGTGAAACTGATGATCAACTAGAGAGGGAGATTCCAGTCCTTGTGGGTCAAGTGATTGCGGATTAAAGCATGGAAAGCGGGGTGGGGAAATGAGATAAAATTGTGCACTCTCCGGTGTAGGTAGATCTAAGTGACAATGTCATAGCTTTTAAAGTGGTAGCAGAGGGCGGATGTTGTAGACAGACAGGGGTGGGGAAGTGAAGTGGAGGCTAAGCACGAGGGAACCAGAGCAGGACGGAAGCACGGGCACGTGGCGACTGGTGGGTATACTCAAAGGATGAAAGGATAGTAAAAATGCAGAACCGAATGTAACGAAATCAGTCAAGACCCCGGACTCACCAGAACAGACATAAAACGATGTGCCGAAGTCTGAGCAACGTTGGTGCATCTGTTGATATGGAAAAAAAGTAATAAAGTTATTTTATTTCTTGGGGGTTTTGATAGTTGTTATTTGATTATGGATCAAGTGATATGCTTGGGATGGTGTGATTGTGGTTGAGGAGCAGTTTTTGCGAATTGGAAGGCCTGAGGAGCTGTTGGGGGCAGAGGAGCGATTGGGCGTCGATGCGATAGATTGTATGCACAATGGTGGACAGGCCTGTCTATGCACCAGGCGCTAACGTGTGTTGAATGGAAGGCAAATTGAGAGCGTAGGAGCATCACTTGATTAGTTATGAGCAGTCGTGAGAGCAGACTTAGCGTAAGATTATTTTATGGTTTTTTTCCTTTTTTATATTTTACCTCTTAATTGAATATCGTTCCGATAGCATTAAATATGAAAATTCGACACGTTATGAACCTGCAGTGTCCGTTCCTCTTTGTTGATGTTTATTTGGTGGGATTAAACCAGAAATGAAGACTATGGTTGACTTTTCCAAATTTTGTTTGCTGTTTAACCACGAGGAGTATCGAAGTGCAGGAGTGTAGAAAATTGGAGCAACACTTGATGGACAGCTGCAAGATCAGAAATCACACCAGGTTGGAGGAGTGGTTAAGACTACAGGATATGAAACGATTTATGGAGCTTCTGTAAGGTCACAACCGAGAGAGGTTAGAGCCGTGAGGATTACACGCTATCGTAGGTACTAAAATGCCACAGATCTCGTCTGGCGATCCTAATAACACATATCACCTAATTATTATGACTTGCGTCTCCAATAAATGCATTGTCGTTCCTCTTTTGATAATTAACGCGTAATTTATATACCCGAGAAATCATGCTGACTAGCCAGAATTCACCATTACTCACACGGGTGAAGACAAAAGTGACTGTGCGTAGGATGTTGTAGAACACGGCTATGGTTTAGCCAAACAAATAAAACAGTTTTAGAAAGCATAAAGTGCGGCTCACCAAAATATAAAGCGAGCAATTGATGCACCCTCCGGATAGATAGCTCTTAGACTTTTGTGGAAGGGGAGAACAGTCAGACATCAAATTTACTGCCGGCGGAATCGCGTGGATAAATATACCTTTTTACACAGAGCCTGGTGCCTCGCGTAAGTGCATGCATAATCTGCACGAGGTTAAAAACTCTTCTGATAGTAGAAAAATCTATTAGCCTGCATTCAAAATGATTTATAGTGTTTGTTGGTTCACTAATTGATGGACAACTTACGGACGAGCACGTGTGAATGCAACTTGAGCGATGCACGAGAGACAGGTTCAGTTTGCTCTGCATAAATGCTCGAAAGGGTTGCGGTCGGTAGGCGTGGGAACTAACAGCGATGTTGTTTATTCAGTCCTCACAATTCTGAGCATAGAGCATAATTCACCTTAACCAACACCATTCTCAAGCCATTTGTGTAGTTCTTATTTGGACGGTTGACTCGGTGGCTGAGCAAGAATAATGCAATGCCATAGTCCTGTCCACCATGCCGACCTCGAGCATGTTTACGAGCAGACCACACGCGTTGTATTGCGCAAAGGGTTGGTGCTTGGAGACATGCACAGCGTTGCGAGAGACCTGTGGCCTAGCTTCGGATACCAGAATTCACTGGGCGCCTTTTGCTCTGCGATGACGTGTACATCAGCTTCCACATCTTACTTTGCCTTCAGCCACAAACTCCATCTCTGTGCCACTTGAGAGTGGCAAATGCAGATTGGTGAGTGGAGCGTGTGAACGCCCAAAGTTTGGTATGCCATTCCTACTTCCTTCAAGGAAGTTTGGTTGTGTTGGTTGTGTTTATAGATTTATAGTTTGTTGCATTGTTTCGTTATCGCTTGTTCTGTTGACTCATATTGTATTCAAATCATAATATTGCTTTTTGGGAAGTGTTATGTTCTTCGACGATATGGCAATGGACATTACATCATGTGACTCACCTGCTCGCTCCACCATCCTTGCAAATGCATTGCTATACACATCGCCTCTCTAGTCGTTAGACTCGCCTCGCCTAAGCTGTCAAATCTATGTTCCTTTATTCTCCACTTATTCTTTTGTTATCTCTGCCAGGCATTGTTCATTTCACCTCAAAAATATCTCATTACATCTCAACAGGAAATTTTACAAATTTAAATTTTCCGATTATATTTGATCTTTATAGCAGCGGGTTCCGAACTGCCTAATGAATGTGTAGGTACACAGTTCAATATTGTCTCAATGTTCGGACATAATGATGGTGAGTGCTCGATAATAGTCCAGGGCAATCTGCCACGGCCCGAGGTTTTCATATGTTGGCTACGAAACAAAACCGATCACGGCAGAATCGTTAAATCCCTTGACACAACAAGCCAGGCCGTGTATACGCTTCTATCAACGCAGTTTCGTTCAGAGGGCTTGCTACTGAGTGCTTAACGCACTTCGCGTAAACGTAACAGAAGCTGTTCGCACCATGCGGCGCAGCACCACGAGTCGACGCTAGCTCTATAAATAGTGAGCGTCCACTCGTACCCTGCATATAAGACTTCGATCTCGATAGCTTCTTTGGACGATAAACTAAGTCAGGCAGCCCCATCTTCGCCCCATTGCATATCTAGCCGCATTCTGGTGTCCTGCCTCGGGCGCGATGTCGTCGCTCAGGGTCGGTCGGAATTCACTCGCGAGTAGCTAGATTTCTATTATGCACACCGACTGTGGTTCCCTCGTTTGCACTTTGGATTATGAATATTCTACTTTATATTTTATCAAAAATAAACTAATATAATTTACAGAACCCACATTGCAAGAATGGCTCACATTAACACGGAGAGCATAGTAATCGATACATATTAAAAAAAAGTAAGAACAGTGTCGACGTACTCGCTAGTTGTATTCTCTTAAAACAAAGCTATTTAGTGCTCACAAGTTTTTCGGATGTGGTCGTACTCGTGAGCGTGGCAGGTGGCTTGAACATCTCCAAGAGCTGCTAGCGCATGCCCGTCAAAGTTTAGAGGAGATGCAGATATACGGGGACTTTAACAATGATACGTTCGCAAGAGAGAGATTGAGAAAAAGGTTTGTGGGATCAGTTGGACAATGATAACTAACTAGACTGCAAAACAAATCGCAATACCTCCACACCATTGGCAGGAGAGAGTTGATTTGATCGCATACGTAGGCTTCTGCATCTGTACTCTAGTCGTGCACCGTGGATTCAGAATTCTTCAAACCGCAACGCTCTTTAAACTTTGTGCTAATGGGTCAACAGTGTTATAGGAACCTCTGTTATCACGAGAGCTATCACTGCAGATGCATTAACCCTTTTGGTCAAATCAAAGAGGGGGTTGGAGAGATACCGAATAGTATTGTCAGCCCGTGTTGAGTTTGCTCCCAATCATTGTCCTCCCGATGTGCTCTCGCTTGGACATGTCTGTATTTGAGGATCAGAAAAGCAGGTTCGAGTTGTGCACTGTCTACATCAATTTTAAGAGTACTAGGATAATGCTACATCACATCTTTAAGCGTGTTCCAATTATTAATTTCCATTCAGCTTACCATCACCTAAATATGACTATCATTTATTATTAGTTGCCTACTAGGGAGCTTTTATGGTGTTCACTGATCCTGGGGACTGCGATCTCGCTGGCCAGAACGAGGGAAATTATTTACTGGCGATGCGGCCCCGCCGCATTGCAAGCTTTTATAAGTCATCTATACCACCCAGTAGACTTCACAATTTTCTCGAAAAATAAAGTTGGAATTGACAGCATCGATTTTTGCTGGAGTATGGTTTATCTCATCACCACCTTCTTTACCCCTTTTTCCTACTTAGTCTTCCACTAGTCCTTACACGCTCCCAATGGTTTTTGCTTTTTTAGACTTCCTCAGGTATGAATTTGCTTCTGAAAACTACTTGGCTCGTTGTCTCTGAAATCACGAAAGAGTAATAAAAGACTGAATCACAGGAGCGGGGCATTGACAGATTATCATTGTTGACACTCTCGAGACTATCACTCTATTTCGGAATACATGGCCATAGGCTTTTGGTCAAAATACTTTCGGCTCAAATGACTCAGACTTCACTATTAGAGGCCCAGAGCCTACATATGAGGCTTTACGGGACAGAATCATCTTCGTGTCCTGGCCGTTGTGTATCCCACATTCTTCCTCTATGATATTTCTGCTCCGGTATCTCCAATGATGGCTTGAGAGGTTCGCCTCTTGCAACCAACTCGCTACTTTTCAGAGTTTCCCATCAGCGTATGTGCAGAGTTGGATGTGTTGAGAGATGTCTGGAGTCCATCTGAACTGGCAGTTACCAGTACCCCATGCTACCCATATTTTTAGTGCTGTGAACAGTATCCTGAGGTGGACTTAGTGTGTATGGGGTCATTTGTCCTGTCTGGACGACCGCTGACCCACCAGATTAAGTCGTCGCGCTTCAGGAGAACGCGTTGATGCTTTAGGAAGCAGTTGCTTAGAACCTGTTCTTTGATCGGCCGGCACAGTGGAGCTCTTGCAATACATTGCTCCCTAGTCTCCAAATTACGCCCTTTGCGGTTTAGAGTTTTAGGTGTTATTTTTCCTTATATTCTTCTATTGATGCGCAATGAAATTTACCTTTCTAATTTGCGCACCCAAGTGTCATGCTTCAGTATCCTGCATTTGTTTGAACAGGTTCTCTTAGCGCTAACCCCAAAATCGGGAACTCGAATGTTGCTTCCTGCTCCATTGATTGACTGTAGTAATGAAGTATTATTTAACATGTTCTTTGTCTCTGGTTTATTCATTTGCTGAAGGGGTCATATATATTTCTTTGTATTGGGTGCTACTGCAATATAGAGAGGATAAAATTCGTAGCGTTTACCAAAGCTCTAAGTTTTTGGGTATCGGATCCAGAATTGGTTGCTCATTTAATAAGTAGCGACATTATAGGAGGACCTAGAATTATGTTATTGTTGCATAGCGCTTGTGTTTTCATGTGTGGGTGTTTTTGTTGTCTACTTCCAGCTCTTTCAAAAGGCTTATTGATGTACTCGCTGTGGCTCTCTTCCTGAGCTAGATTGCTTGCGCACTACACTGGGATTCTTCCACCATAGTACGAAGCGCCCCTTTACCACTCTGACTTGCGGAGACGTGTTTTAGTTCTAGGATTGTCTGACTCTTTGAACTGTTCTCTGATCCCTAATGATGTGGCCTCGAAGCGTGCACGCTTTGTATATCACTCGTCATAGGTTGGATTCCTTTGACAGTTGTATTTATGGTTTTGCTTGCTCTCCACCATTCAGGAGACAATCATCTGGAACTTGCATAAATTCTGAAATATCATTGCTCATACGTTATTTACATTTGCTCTTGCAACGGGACGCTTTTTGTCCATTGCGCCGAATGGTCAGTTTTCTGTGAGGACGCTTCAAAGCCGAATACTCAGATGACCTAGTGGCGCGTGTTACAACTACTACTTGACTGAACATCGTCGCTGCGGCTGATGGACAGCAGAGCAACATCACCGGTACTCTTACACGCGAGATGGACGTCACGTCGTGCTTCGAGATTGTCACGCTTGAGTCCATCGTGGTGGTTGCTCGATGACCACCATCGAACATTCTAAATTGTATATCACAGGTGTGTCACTATCTAGCTTTCTCTTCATTCAGAATCTGATCAATCGTCAGTTTTATTTTAAATTTGTACAACCCCAGTCCGTACACGGACAAATCACAGAACGTCGATTTATTCGACTTTCCTTTTTCCTCTATTCATAACCGTAGGTTACTGTACCCTTGACCTCGATTTTCCGCTTGTTTTTATATGTGCTATTTTTGTGTCACCATGTCGAACTCTCTTAAGACGGATAGACGTTCAATTCTTACTAGTTATAGTACAAAGGAGGTACAGTGAACTGATCACGAATTTTAATCGTAAAAGCACTGCTTAGAGAATCTCAATATAACTTATTACAATTGCAGCAATTAAATCATGAAAAATTTTTTCAATCAGAATCGATATTAGATGTTGAACCAAAATTTAATCACTATGAAATATCTCGGTGTGCTTGATTTTTTTTTGATCTCTCATGCTCAGAGGAAGTCAGCTCCTGCAATTTTGCAGAAGTTTAGATGAAACTTTTTAGCACACTCGATATTTTTCAGCTTTTTTTTTTTATGACTTTTTGTGTGTTCCTCATCTCTTTGCATAACCATTGGAAAGAATACGAAAATGATTGTTCGGAAAAGTTATTCCCACAGCACTGTTGACGTACCTGACGGAGATCGCTCCACACAATAATTTTTTTATTTCTACGAATTCTTGCAACAAAAGTTTTCTGGAGTAGCAAGATGTTTGGAAATTATTTTTTGATAAAAGACGTTTGCTTCTGCTTTCACCCTTTCTGTCCTAGGTTCATCCCAACACAGCTCGGAGTGGGGGTTTAAGTCTGGAGACTTGTGCTTAGCCATTCCATGATTGAAGGTTGCCAAACTCATATCTTTCGTTCGGTTTTAACGACTACTGTTTTTTATTCCTCTATAGGTAGGTCATTGGCGCCATGATCATTTGCCTGGATTGTTGCTATTTTCTATGATCTTTGTAAGTTTATATATAAATGATTCCTAGTGTAATCTATTGTTCTAGGATATTGAATACTCGCTCTGACCTAACTTATGCGCTCTACGCACCTACCGGCACCCCCGTATTGCCCCATTGGCGCTTTAAGGCACGAAGATTAATATTTTAGTGCCCAAGAGAGACAGTCCCAGATCGATCACGCTTCACTCAAACCTCCTATGGCTACTATGACAATAGTTTCGGTGTCGACACACCCTCGAGGAAATCATTGACCCATCAATTAAAATCCTTTCTGTTCTCACGCCACAAACGCCTCTTTCTCGTTCCGCATTCAGAGGCCTACCACCCCCTACAGAACTACTAACCCATCACATTCAAGTTGATGGATAAAGGTGTCTGTCGTCAAACGGAGTTTTCACAGATTTTTGATGTGTAGGTCAATTGAACGGCTCCATAAGCCCTGTTGCTCTCTCGCCATTGCGGCCTCTCACTTTTTTTCTCCTCCGTGTGGACGACGGTCCACAGTGGCTCTCAGGACTGAACGCCGAAAGCAGGCGTGCTCAGGTGTGGACTTCAGTGAGCGGGACCATGATCCAAGAGCCAGCCTCCACGGTTCTATTGGCTTTAAGCCTTTATGCTGCATCCAAGCATGGGACTTGTATGGGCAGATATTGGTCTTTCTTGATTTTTATCCGTTCTATCCGTGCCGACGGTCCTTGGAGAATAACCATGTCAACGAGCCTGTAAAATATTATAAGCATGCAAAGTCTTGCTAGCAACTCTCACATTTTGAATTTGATTAAACTTATCAGAATCATGTATCGGCACTAATTATACTCTACTTATGCTTTAATGTATTCTGATAGCCTGAAAACAGTGCTTGTTTCAATAAGTGTCTTGAAGCGCTGTCCGTTGCCGTGCGCACGCACACAAGAGACCTCGTCCTTGATAGTTCGAACATGCAGGCTTACTCGTCATTGGACTCTCAGAACTGTGCGAAATCTCTGTGCAGTCAGATTTCTATAAGAGGCAATATTAATCTTTGATGTCAGTGCTAAGTTGGTTTTGAGGGTTTGTGGACTGCTTTGTCCTTGTGGTCATCGACGACCGACTCCGTGCCCCACATTGTGCACAAGTATTTTTCACATATGCATAAACTGTTCAGGTGGTCATACATAGCAGCATAAATTCATCCACGACCATGTTCATCTTGCCCTTACTCTTCGATTACCATGTTTGAAGTAACAATTAACTCTTCCTGTTCATGTCGAGGTCCGACATTATTCCCCTAAGTTAGGTTGTAACTACTTCAAGGCCTCTTATGTCTAGGTCGTTTCTCGTTCATTCCCTTCACTCCGTTCATACGACCTTTGCTTCTTAGCATGATCTGTGTCGTACATGAAAGACTTACTAGTGTTAGAGTTGTGTAGTTAAATGAAGTTTTTCGATGCTTTACATGTCCATTGCGAACTTTGCTTTCATGGTCTTCCTTTCTCGCCACTATTATAGCTCTTAGTGAGAAATATACTTACGTAATAGAACACAGCTTGCAAGTCTATGAATATCCAAACAACAATATTGTCCAAATTATATGTCCATTGGCAATGCTTAGGATGTGTTTCCTTGTAGCGCATTACAAACAATACTGGATTTCCATGTTACATCTGCGCTCATTAAACATACAACGCCACAGTATAGGGCTTCATCACTCCAGCGTTTCCTGACAGGTTAGCAACAATAGAGTCGTGGTCGCTGCTGTGGACACCTGGTCATGAATTGTCTTGCCATACAACGTTCAAGGCTTAATTACTTCACAATTGCTGCAGAACAACTGCAGTTTGCATAACCCAATTACTTGGATTCCCTGAAATGTAGTGGTGCTTGTGCTAAGCAACCTGAAATTTACATTTATTTTTTCCACGTTTATATTGTACAACCTAAACTTTGTTTTTCTAATCTCTGGCCAAGGTTTAACGCTTAAGCTTTGTACCATTTTATGTTATCACCTGGACTTCAATACTCTCCTACACAATTATCGTGCAAACTGAGGAAAATGGGGCTGTGCTGGTTCTGCTTTAAAATTACTCCTGGTGTGATGTCTATGGCAAGATCAACAAAACAAAAAAGGCTCCACAGTGAAGCTCAGCAATTGATTTGATGTTCTCGAATAGTAGCGTTCTTTTGCTCCAGTATCTTAAGCAGTCCGGATCATGGGATTTCTACTAGTAACTATATACTAATTTTAAATGCCTCCATTCGAAATTGATCTATCTTTTGCAATCAGAATTCAGTTGTTCTGGATGGAGTCGTGCGTGATTGGTCACTATTGTTGCTTGACCTGATAAATCGGCCTTCCTTGGAATGAGGTCCACCCTACTCCTGAAACTCATTAGAACGCTGATGATCCTATTAGGTGTCAGCCTCGATTACTGGTTGAAATGTACAGGAGCGGAACGAGAGTTCACGCAACGTACAACAACCCGATCGTCCTCATGACAATTATCAGGGACGCTGCCATCACATGCGCAAGTCTACGGATTCGCATGGTGAACATACATGGCTGTGCATCCAAGATGGTTTTAGGTTTGCCGAACAAGGCCGACGACACGATATGTTTTATATTACGTTAGGCGAGGTGTAGTATTTCGAGCAAGCCTCTTAATCAGCGGGGTGCATCGAAATGTTTGTATGTCAAAATGGATTTGAAAAAGAAAAATGTTGGTAAAGTACAAGTTAAGTGTGGTGTTAGAATTCCTAGTGACTATGATCAATTAACTCGAGCACCGTGTGGGTCTAAATCTGTTGCCGTCAGAGATTAATTGACGACTGGCAAAGGAAACCCGTCCTTGTTCGGGGACAGGACATTTGACAATGGGACCAACGGAAGGGTAACATGTCCGCCGGAAGGTGCTCCGGATACATCCTCAACCAGGACGCCTCAGCGCTCGTCTCTGTAATCATAAAGAATAGAAACATGCCTATTATAGCCCGACGATTAGAGATACCGCGCAGTTCTACTTTCACGAGAGTTATGCAGATGGCGACTATCGGTTCTTTACTCGGTCTTGCGCTTATGTGATCACAGACGAATACAATTCACAAAAAAATGCCAACATCGGCCACCTTGATGTCAATCTTGTGTGATTTCGACTTATTTCCACACCCCTTTAACGACGGTATGTCAACTGAAAACTCCGGATCAAGTCATCTCGGAGACATTTTATTGATACGATGTACAGTAATATATGTTTGCATTGATTATCAAAGTTTTATTGTTGTATATTACCTACTCATTTACTATTTTTCAAATTAACATCCGATATGCGTTCCTATGTTTCTGGAATATCATGTTAGTGGAAAACCCATTGTGGACTTGCTTGCATAACTGCTCACCAGGGGGACATTGTTAGTCTTGCATTACGCAGTATTGCCATAACTGCTTTTCTAATATTGTTGAATTAACTTGTGTTCTTGTTGGGTTGTGTTATATATGGCCTTATTTAGAATACCAGCTAGGCTCCGGGCCCTAAGGAATATGGTAAAAGCACATATGAACAAACTTTATATTATGTTTTCCGCGACAGAGAATTCGGACAAGAACGGGGTTAAACCACCACCTGAATTATTTTGGTACGCACTTTACTTTCTTTACCAGATCTGACAAAAACCACAAGTCGGGACACCTCCGAGGACAGAGAGGAGTATCATAACTACAAACCAACCCCAGATTTCATATTAATCGGAAAAATTCAAGTCACCAAAATCGCTTTAACTACGGACTTACAACGAGGAGCCGGTCACTAAGAGCATAAAAAAAAATACATAGAGAGTATCAAGTATGCATACACCATGAATATATGACATGTCTACGTTTACCACGGACAAAACACCACAAAACCAAACAAAACAAACCTACTTATTGACTTAGAAACCCCGGGCACTCAAGAGGGATGCTTGGTACCCGGTAGCCAATACTTTGATCCTCCACCAGCCGAATATTGGATAATACTATATTATCAAACTTGAACAGTATTAGCCAAAGAAGCTCAAAGTTGATCCGAAGGCGAATACGATAAATAGAGCCCGACACCTCTGGCTATATTCTAGGATTCATCCCTTAACGAGTAAAATTCAGATTGGCGTTGGTTACTAAAATGTTACACCGTCCCAAATGTCTATATCCACCCCAAGCAAACAGACACACACCCGCAAGTGATATAGTGCAATAAACTCATAGCCCATACACGTGACCTATTA
>CM068956.1:128384991-128396524 GCA_035128595.1 Eptatretus atami
CTTGACTCCACCCACCATCGCACCCAGACAAAATGATATGGCCACCATCCTGGTCTTCTGATGGACCGAAACATCAGGCCTGTTGTCCTCTGCTGACTGGACACTGGCCGGGTTTGTTTTTTTTGTTGTCGAAGGTTGTGACCACAGTGTGGTCATTCTCATTTGTTTGGGAATGGGAAGCGTTGGCTGCATCGGGAAAATTTTGAATGTTCCCTTGAATTAGGGTGGCCAAGGTCTGGTAGATATCATGTGCAGAACAATGGCCTTCAGCATCTTCTTCTTACGATTATATAATTCACCATCTGTCCGTCTTCTGTCTGTTCCCAGGTACCCGCAAAAACGGCTGAACCATCGCAACCATTTTTTGGTGTTGTTAATCCTGGGACCCCGTTGAGTTAAAATCGGCATACATATAATAACATGACCGCCCTTGATGCGCTTCCCAAAGGGAGCGGGTGCTTCTAGTTTGGTTCAATTTGCAGCTCCTTTTATGGTCCATCCACCTTTGTCTAATGGTCCACTGCGTTTTCATTTTCTTCACCAGCTGGGAGATTAAATTATTTCGTCTGGATTGTTTTTAATGGACCTCCAACACATGGACTTGTGCCTGCTTCCGCCATTTACAATGGTATTTTAAAGATTTGGCGAGTTTTTTATGGTTGATCAAAATCACATGTTCTTAAATGAACCTTTTTTTATTTTTATTTTTAATAATGCACTTTTGAAGGAAATAAGAACAGATCGTTTTTTTGTTGATTACCTTGTCCAAAATGGTACACACAATGTTGCCAACTGAGCGGTTGATGATCCGAGATGGTCGAGTGCTGCGGCACTGGCAGCCAAAGTCGCGATGCAGTCCAGCCGTTTAGTATGGAAATTATTACGTGAGGAACCCACTGTATATCGCAAAGGTAAGGTTATTGGGAACAACTTTCCAGCACCGTCGATGGCAAATAGCCCACCAACCTAGCTTCTCTTACCCAAATTTGGCATTCACTCCATTCGTGATGTTTTCTGGTTTCGTCTTGAAATACTTGTCCACGATCAAACTTTGTAGTTTCGTCATCAGTTGGTTCGGAAGACCGGACCAGGTTTGATCAAACTTGTTAAAGCTGTTCGGCCAACTTCTTTGGAACTTGGCGAGTTGGTGAGTGGTATGCTTGTTTGCCTTTATAATCTCCCCCTCCAACCTAAATGGAATACTTTTTGTCATTAACCTGATTCATAAGAAAACTGCTGACTTGTCTTGGAGAATTGGCACACTGGGTGCTACCCACTAATGGGCTTTGTATATATATATATATATATATATATATTATATATATATATATATATATATATATATATATATAATAATAATATATACATCCATCCTTCCCACTTTTTCCAACCAGTTCCTTTCTGTAAAACCCTCGAGACTCTGTCACACGCTTATGTTGAATGTACACACTTGATTCCTTTATTTAGTCTAGACCTAGAGAGTGGTGCATTCAGCTTTCCTAACGTTCACTCTGAAAGTGTTTATTTTTTGGTTTCTCTTCCCTGACACATCAAAATGAGGTCTTCCTGGCAAATTTGCTTTTTGCATTGGGAATAAATCTGTACATCGAACTAGGAAGGTGGAACTTGACAATCCTTTGGGGGTACAGTTTAACCTCTTCGTCAAGTTTAAGGGATTAGTATTTGTCTTGGATGGAATTTTATTTTTATAATTCTGTGAATCAGACACATTGCTTTGAGAGCACATGTGCAGTTAAAATTTGCACTTTGTACCATCGTCACAGATGGTGCTTTAGTACCGATTGATTGATTTCCAGTGGTTTTTAAAGCCTACTTTGCCCCCTTCCTTTCATGTTTATTGCCTTGTTTTTGCACAAATTTTAATGGATATAATTTGTTAGCTGGAAAGATGAAAACATTCTCTCTCCTCTCTCTCTCTCTCTCTCTCTCGTCTCTCTCTCTCTCTCTCTCTCTCTCTCTCTCCTCTTCTCTCTCTCTCTCTCTCTCTCTCTCTCTGTCTCTCTCTCTCTCTCTCTCTCTCTCTCTCTCTCTCTCTCTCTCTGTCTCTGTCTCTGTCTCTGTCTCTGTCTCTGTCTCTGTTCTCTGTTCTGTCTCTGTCTCTGTCTCTTCTCTGTCTCTCGTCTCTTCTCTCTCTCTCTCTTTCTCTCTCTCTCTCTCTCTCTCTCTCTCTCTTCTCTCTCTCTCTCTCTCTCTCCCTCTTTTTTCCCCCTTTCCGGTTGTGCCCAATTGTTCCCCTGCTACCCCACTTTAAATTTAACTTGCTCTTCCATTAGCCTCACTCTTGTAGAGAAAAATAGTTAATGATGCAGATTAGTGAATTATGGTTCCTTTTTTTTATTTGTGAATGCAGAAATCTCAGCTAATGGGGAGCAAAATAACAGATTGCCTCAGGTTCAGTCAGACCCATCCCATTAATGGGGAATGGGGAGACGAAGACTTTGCACATGAGTGGCGAATTAAGGAAAGCGGCTAAGGAGTGAAGAGGTTGGTGAGAATAGGAGAAAGCAGTGGTAGGATTGGGAGCGAGCAAGAGTTGAAAGACTGCGAGAGAGCGCACAAGACAACACCACACAGTGGAGTCTGTTCCACAGACAGAGAACAAGGGATTAAGGAAAATGGAGGTCAGGTTGTAACATTGGGAAAGGTAACCAGGTGTTGAATTCTTGAAAAGCACTTTCATCTATCTATAATTCCAGCAATCTCTGTGTGTCTGTGTGTGTGTTGTGTGTGTGTGTGTGTGTGTGTGTGTGTGTGTGTGTGTGTGTGTGTGTGTGTGTGTTGTGTTGTGTGGTGACCGCTGTTTCTCGACAACCTCTGGTCCGATCTAATTGAAAACTTGCCAGGTATATTGCTGGGGACCTGAGGATGTGCCTTTTCAAGGTTTGATATTAATCGGAAAGTGCTTCCCAAGTTATGGCCATTTATTTACCAAACCAATGGCAAGACACGTTGTTGCGTGGGCGTGGCCGATGGGGAAGGAAACTCAGCCGCGTTCCCCATTACGGGTTACAACGTACGGGCTTCCGGAGAGTGATGACTTCGTGTATTCTAATAATTTCTCGATTTCTTATGCGCATTTATAGATAAACACAATGGCCCAAGTTATGATCGTTTTCATATTAGACGGTGTATAAATTTCGGGAACATCGAGTGCTGGTATGCTCCGAACCAGGAAGTAAATTTTTTCTCTTTCTTCTCTTCTCTTTTTTGTTTTTCCTTGCCACGACATTGCGAAAAAGGTAAAATACCTTGCGCTATTGAATAATTGGTATTAAAAATAAATTGCGAATAATCGTAACTGCGAATAATATCGAACTTCCGGGTCACGCACGTACGGCACGTGAGAGCGAAGAAACGGCCTGTGTGGTTTATTTATTTATTATTATTATTATTATTTTTTTTTTTATTGTGTTTTTTTTTTTACGGCACGTACTAGTGATTATAATCCACACAACACTGACCAATTGATTTCACCTACAGGATTTTTAAAATATCATTCAGTAATATTTGTTTTTAAATGACAATTGTTATAGATAAATCGCAAAGGTTTAACCCAAAAATATAATACTCATGCCACCCAATACTCGAGTGCAGACAAATCATTAATTTGATTTGCTTACTTGTCTTCAGCTTTTCTGATGAAATATGTCGAAACTTCGGGCAAAGTACCATCTCTAAGTGTTCCGATATTTATTGAGATATCTGCCTCTGTTTCTAATGTGCAAGTGTAGAATAATGGAGCTAAAACGTCATCTTATCTGTAATGCTCAATTTCTCAGTTTGTTTGTTTCTGATAACTCTCAACGTATTTCCCATACCTCGATTATACATTTGGTGTCTCTTGCTGATGTTATTTTCTGTATATTTTGTGAATCTAAAAATTGATTTTTAGATCCTCGTGGAGGATCTGTAGTGTTACTCACGTTGTTGTTCTTGTGGACTTTTTTGTTTCACAGCCTACAGTTTTCATCGAAACTTCCTGAAACTTGGCATATATATGTAAAATACCCTGCACAGACAGTAACCATCTCGGATTTTGAAAATTCCTCCTGGAAAAAAAGTTTATGACGTCAAAATATCTCGCTAACGGAAATCGCCTCAAAAATTACTCCGAAACTAGGCAAGCTTTTGAATTTGTTTGCGGGAATCGAACAGGGCATTAGCAGAGATTGAATTACCACACTATGATACATCACTATGACGTCATATCAATTTTTATGACGTCATTCCTATTTTTTGACATTTTTGTTTCACAACCAGAGTTTTCATTGGATCTTCGTGAAACTTGCCATGTATATGCAGAAAGCCCACGCGCAGACAGTAACCATCTCTGATTTTGGAAATTCTTCCTAGAAAAAAAAGGTGACGTCATAATATTGCTGCTAATGGAAATCGCCTATACCATTATCTCCGAAACTAGGCAAGCTGTTTGAATTTTTTGTTTGCGGGGAATCAACCGGGCAATAGCACAGATAATTTATCGCAAACCTGATACATCACAATGACATCATATTCGTTTTTATGACGTCATCATTAAGAGGACGAGGATCTTAGCTCATTTGAGCTTGTTTAAAAGACATCTGACATTTTTTAGTGGTGGATCACACGTATTACCTAATGGCAAGGACTTGGGAAAGGCTGTACTTATGATAAACTACATATAAACAGATATTATTGGGAGTTGGCTTGGGATCCCAACACAATGAGTTATGTGCAGAGATGGGATCACCAAGCAGATTTCTGAGTCCATTAATCCACCAGCTGTTGTTTTCTTTCCACTCTCATTATGTCTTATTCCTTGAGATCTCTTGTTCATTTTCATCAGTTATATTTCTGTACTTTTTGTGTTGCCTCCATGCCTCGCAGGTCTCACAGTTTACTCTCCTCCCCACTCCCACCCCTCCACCACCATACCTCCTTGCATTCATGCTAGTCGCCTTCCATACCTCATTCGCATTGGCACGGGTAGCCTCCCACACCTGCTTGCCTCAATGCGTTAGTGCTAGTCGCTTTCCACGCCTCATTGCGTTGTCGTGGGTCACCTTTCCTGTCGTTGTCTTGGTCACCTCCCACACACTCCACTCCCAAACCAACCCTCAGCTTAACATTATTGTTATTATTACCTCCGTCACCAAGGTAAAGGAGGTTCTGTTTTCACCCCTTTCTGTCTGTTTGATTGTGTGCAGGATATCTCAAAAAATTGGGGCAGATCCAATGAAATTTTGTGGATAGGTTCAATGTGTGACCAGGATGAACTGACTAGATTTTGTGTGAAAATCCGGATCGGCGACTAGAATTTTTTTTAGTGATTCTTCACCATTGAGAGATCGTACCAAAAACAATATATAGCATGATATCTCAAAAGTTATGGACGGATTCGGATGAAGTTGGTGGACCTTTTGGGTGTGTGTAATGAAGAATTGATTATATGTTGGTGAAGATTTGAAGCCGGATCCGGATCTGATAAATTTTTTTAAGTGATTCTTCACCATTGAGAGATAGGGCTAAGCTAATATTGTTGTGGGGCCGAGTTTCGGTGGCGAGCACCACCGCTAGATGGAGCAGTAGAGTCGGCTCCACCGAACACCCGGATTTTAGGTCGTCACCCCGGATAACTCCGGAGCCGACGGGTCCCTTATCGAACCGAAGATCGGTAATAGGTCGACCACGTGGGATAGGGTCGATTGCCAATTTCAATTTACCTAAATACCCACGTCGTCCAAACTACCGGGAAATTCACCCTCGGCAGGATCTGCGTGATCCGGGCCGTTACCGAGCCGTACCTCGAGCGGAGAGTACCAGATTCCTGCCGGGCCGATTGCACAATTACGGCAACAATGAGGCCTCCTAGTTCCCGTTCACAGCGCGGCAAACCAATGATAGAAAAACACAAAACGAGCCGATACATTCAACAAATGGATATTTATTTACAATAGGCAGGGAGGGAAACACAAGAGCAGAGTTATCTGACTATAAAGAATGCAAATTTACACACAAGCACTTATACAGTTGCTACTTAAAGACGGGCCACACACAGACACACACACACACACACACACACACACAACACCACACACACGCACACAGAAATTGACCCGTCGGGTCTTTATTGAAGGCCTCCAGCTCGAGTACAGGTGAGCTGGAGACCAGAACCTGTTCTTGGACCTGTCCACCTCGTGTGTCTTCGAGAATCCGGCTCGGCGGGACTCGAACCCGCAACACGATGATGATGACCACCACGACGACGACCACGACCTTTCTCACCACGATGACCTCCACCACCTCGACCCTTTCACCCCACGACGACCTCCACCACCTCGACCCTTTTACCACCACGATGACCTCCACCACCTCGACCCTTTTACCACCACGATGACCTCCACCACCTCGACCCTTTTACCACCACGTGACCTCCACCACCTCGAGCTTTCACCACCACGATGACCTCCCACCTCAACCCTTTTACCACCACGATGACCTCCACCACCTCGACCCTTTTACCACCACGACGACCTCCACCACCTCGACCTTTACCACCACGAGACTCCACCACCTCGACCCTTTCACCACCACGATGACCTCCACCACCTCGACCCTTTACCACCACGATGACCTCCACCACCTCGACCCTTTTACCACCACGATGACCTCCACCACTCGACCCTTTTACCACCACGATGACCTCCACCACCTCGAGCTTTCACCACCACGATGACCTCCACCACCTCAACCCTTTTACCACCACGATGACCTCCACCACCTCGACCCTTTTACCACCACGACGACCTCCACCACCTCGACCCTTTTACCACCACGATGACCTCCACCACCTCGACCCTTTCACCACCACGACGACCTCCACCACCTCGACCCTTTTACCACCACGACGACCTCCACCACCTCGACCCTTTTACCACCACCGACGACCTCCACCACCTCGACCCTTTTACCACCTTTACTACCCAGCCTGGCGTTTCTTATATTCCTTTTTCCTCCGGGGTGAGGAAATCGCTGTCTGAGGCGCTCTCCACCCTCATTGGATGGGGCTTCGTGGGAAGGTCGCTCTCTGTGGCCATCTCAATCCATTGGCCGGGGTGCCGTGGGAAAGTCGCCTTCTGTGGCGTGATTTGGACAAGGGCACGCCCCTGCTTCCTGGGCGGAGTCCCGGTCTGAGGCGATGGAAATCTCCGCCCACGTACGTGGCCGAACGCACGGTGGCAATGGCCGTCGGTGTGTGCAGTGTAGTGAAGGAGGTTTGTTGTAAACGACACTCCGCGGCGCACACATGTAAATCCCGTTAGACTCAGGTAGGGGCCCTAACTAGAAACACACACATACCGATATAACTGTTCTATCAGGACCTGAATGTTGAGTGCAGTAAGCTTTGCAAATTTCGTAACAATAATATAGCACAATATCTCAAAAAGTTGTGGACGGATTCGGACGAAACTTGGTGGAAACTTTGGGTGTGTAGGAAGGACGAATTGATTCGATTTTGGTGAAGATCCGAATCGGGATCTGGATATGAGAATTAATTTTAAAATGATTCTTCACCATTGAGAGATCGGGCCTAAAACGATATAGTACTTATAGCATGAAATTTCAAAAATATATTGGGCCCGATATGTTCTCGTGGATCAGGCATTACGTGGTAGAGTTATGCGCTCTACCGAGTGCCCTTCTAGTTATTCCCGAGCTTTCGAAGAAAAGCGGGAATATTGCGATCGTCTCCGCCGTCCGTCCGTACGTCCGTACGTCCGTCTGTCTTACCCTGTAACTCTCTTACACTGTTTGAGATAGGAACTTGAAACTTTTGGACATAGTAGATATATGTATGGGGAAGTGCACAACACTGTCGGATTTTTGATATGACCTCTAGGGCCGGGCAGAGGGGGGGGGGTCATGGGGCTGATTTTTTAAAGTGTATTTACCATTGTACATGGTAAATTCTTTTATTGGATTCGCTATATATGAGATATCCCTTATTGTCGGGTTTTCCGTCTGTCTGTCTGTGTGTATGTGTGTCTGCAACGCGAGGCTCCACAGCACGAACCAGCGAACCGATTTCGATGAAACTTTGCCAACAGGTGCCATATGGTCTGGGAATGTGCGCGTTTGAATGTCGTTGCTAGCAACCACCCGTTGCTGTGCAGCGGCCGAGAAAACCGCGTACAGTATTTTCAATACTTGTCCTTCAGTTTTGAATGTGGAGAAACGAGACTTCGGAATTAAACACTTCGAGATATTTAAAAATTTACTCGAGCCGATTTTTGATTGAGGTTTTATTTTTCAAATGGTAGTCCTTCAAAAATCGGGTGTCTATTTACCGTCATTTTTTATGAGGGGCTTAGGAAAGTGGGTGGAGCTTAGGGAAAGTGGACGTGGTTGATGAAAAGTGGGCGTGGCTTATGAAAGTGGCGTGGCTTATGAAAATATGTGTGGCTCAGGAGGTGTGGTCAAACAAGAGCATTGAGAGAAGTTTATCGGGTTTTCTGTGTGTGTGTGTTGTGTGTATTGCGTGTGTGTGTTGTGTGTGTGTGTGTGTGTGTGTGTGTGTGTGTGTGTGTGTGTGTGGGTGTGTGTGTGTGTGTGTGTCTGCAACGCGAGGCTCCACAGCACAAAACCAGCAAACGATTATTTTTCAAATGGTAGTCCTTCAAAAATAGGGTGTCTATTTACCGTCATTTTTTATGAGGAGTGCCAGTTGGCAAATACGCAATAGGAAAAATCTTGCCAGGCAGAGGAACAATTGTATGTGAACCAATACGTCTTGGCAATGAATCTTCGTCGGTGGATCGGTCAGAATGAAAAGCATCGTATCCAGCGCTTCGATCCTAGCGGATCCTCGTCGCCTACCGGGTTGTAAAGATCTTACTTATGTGGCCCCATGAGTGACAAACAGTCACAGTTTTACTGTATTATCTAATTGATTATGAATAATTATAATTAATATTATACACAGTTCATTCCTATGATTAAATTGATGCACAGTTCTATTTTGCTGGACAGTGTTAAATTAATGTTTCATGAAATGTGACATTACTTGCAATGACTTCTGATTTAGTAAACATAGTATGTCTTTGGTCATAAAGCACATCAAATAGAAAAGAATAGTCAATCCATTTTGCAAGATAAAATTTCACCTAGTGTTAATGGGACAAAGCAGTGCGCGCGGAATATGCGACGGTGTGCCATCGACAACGTAGTTCTAGTTATTGTTATTATTATTTTAATTTCTTTTCTATTTCCTGTTTTTAGGACAT
Organism: Eptatretus atami; assembly: GCA_035128595.1. NCBI lineage: Eukaryota > Metazoa > Chordata > Myxini > Myxiniformes > Myxinidae > Eptatretus > Eptatretus atami. Next base: position 128,394,276 of record CM068956.1, read on the forward strand.
GTGTGTGGTTTGTGGGAGTTTTTGGCCGAGGAGCTGAGGGCCGACTGTTGGCTTGTTCACAATGTGGACAGTGTTATCACCCCTACTGTGTGGGCATTAAGGTAGGCATCACTTTTGTGAAGTCTGGCAACTACCAAGATTATTTTTGTTCATTTAATTTTTACCTTTAATGATTCTTTGCATTAATTGAAATAGCACTGTTATGAACCTCAGTTCCTCCCCTTTGTTGATGATTGGTGAATTAAACAAAAATGAACTTGTACTTTTCCAAATGTTGTTGCTGTTTAACAATTCTGCAAGTAGAAGAGGCACACATGACACGCATCAACACAATCACCATTGGGGAGTTTTAGACTTTGGGGTTAACGACGTAAAAGCATCACTTGGCTTACATATTTTTAAGCTCTTCCAATAATCTTGTTTCTATATTAACCCAGCAGTATTTATTGAAGAAATCATGACTACCAGATTCTTTACACTGAGAAAAAAGTGCTGTGTTGTTGAAGAAAATGGTTTCCGAACCAACATAATGCCTCAACACATGCGGATGATGCACCTTGTTGCTGTTGAGGACATGACATCAAAATTACTGCGATCTTTATATTACACAAGTGCCTGCTATTGTATATTGAGGGTTAAAACTTTGTGTAGAAATCTTTAGCTGTTCACGTATTTGTTTCACTAATTGAGAAACTGACGGACGAGACGATCTGAGCCATGAGGCGGTTCAGGTTTGTGTAGGTCGGATGCTCTGTTTATTGAGTCTCAAATTCTGAGATAAGCATAATTCCACTTAACCAACACCATCTCAAGCCATTTGTGTAGTTCTTATTGGACGGTTGACTCGGCTGAGCAAGATAAATGCAATGCCATAGTCCTGCCATCCCATGCCGACCTCGATGCATGTTTACGAGCAGATCACACGCGTTGTATTGCGCAAGGGTTGGCGCTGCTTGGAATGCACAGCGTGCGAGACCTGTGGCCTAGCTTCGGATCCTGGGCGCCTTTTGCTCTGCGATGACTGTGACATCAGCTTCCACATCTACTGCCTTCAGCCACAACTCCTTACTGTGCCCACTGGAGGTTGGAAATGCAGTTGGTGAGTGGAAAGCGTGTGAACGCCAAGTTTGTATGCCATTCCTACTTCCTTCAGTAGAAGTTTGTTGTTGTTGTTGTTGTTGTTGTTGTTTATAGTTGAGTGGTTTATGTCTGTGCATGATACAGATCCACCCACCCCCCCCACTCCTCCATTCTTGCCAACTGCATTTCTTTACTTTCTTTTGTTTGCAGGTGTGTGTGCTGTACACAGTGTGGGGCCACATCTCCAGGCCTTGGCTGCGAGTGGCAGAGTAACTACACGCAATGTGCACCATGCGCCAGCCTGGTCACGTGTCCAGTTTGCTCTCAGGACTACAGCCCAGGGGATTTAGTCCTGCAGTGTCGGCAATGTGATAGGTCGGTGAATTAATTTATTTATTTATTTATAAAAAAATTCACATTTGCAGATGACAACCAGGAAGGACAGCGCAGACAGTGTCCTCACAAGCAAAGTTTTAATGTCACTTGCTGTCAGGTGGCTGCACGCATCCTGTGAGGAGATGCAAACGGAAGAAGAGGTGGAAAAAGCTGCTGATGCTGGTTTTGATTGTGGCTTCTGTTGCTCACGTCGTGGACGACTTCTTGGTACAGTTAAACCCTTTCCAATCATGCAGGGGAGTACATTCACGGTGCTTGTCCATTCCTTCGTGCAATTGAAAGATTGAGTTTCCTTAAATGTTGGAAATATTGCTTCCAAAACACATTACAAATAGCTCATATTTGATAAGTTATGGAGTCGTGGCCAAAAATATTGGCACCCTTGCACTTTTTTCAAGTAACTCACAATTTTCTCGAAAAATAAGTTGAAATTGACAAAAGTATTTTCTCTCCACAATTCTTTATTTCACTGTTACTGTTACAGAATGTTTGCTTTTGATTCAGAACTTAATATATCCTTTTAAATCAGAAAATAAAAAGAAATGGCATTGACAAAAATTGTTGACACCTGAGACTTCATATTTGGTAGCATGGCTTTTGGTCAAAATAACTTCAGTCAAGCACTTCCTAAAGCATGAGCTTCGTACACCTCTCTCCTGGCAGTTTGACCCACACTTCCTATGCAAACTGCTCCAGTTCTCCAAGATTTGAAGGGTGCCCTCTCCCAACTGCTCTTTTCAGATCTCCCCACAGGTGTTCAATGGGATTTAGAT
>CM068956.1:128397077-128410362 GCA_035128595.1 Eptatretus atami
TGCTTTCTCCACCATTCGAACAATCCTTCGCTGCAATCTTCGATCAAGTTATCTCTTGCGGCCATGTCCAGGGAGGTTGGCTACAGTGCTATGGGCCTTAAACTTCCTGATAACATCGTGTACGGTGGACACAGGAACATCAAGGTCTCTGGAGATGGACTTGTAGCCTTGAGATTGTCCATGCTTGGGCTCCAATCTTGTGTCTGACCACCTCAACAATTCTCTGGTTTTCTCTCTTTTTCTCATGCTCATTGCGTACACACCAGTGACACAAAACAGCAGAATGTCTCTTTTTCTCCATTCAAACTGGTTGAATGAGTGATTTTATATTGCAGGCACCTGCAACTCACCACAGGTGAGTTCAATTCCAAAGTAAAGGAGAATCACCTGCTTGAAATCTAATTATTTCAAACAACTTCTAAAAAGTGCCAATTACATTGTCCGGGCATATTTGGATTTCTGTGTGGAATAAGTTAAGATTTAGCAATTTTTTCAGGTTTTTTTTTGTTTTGTTCACTGCAAACCAAAGAAATACATATGCGGATCGCAAAATATTTTTTATTTCAACAATTTTCTGGAACAAATGGTAAATTATTTTGAAAAACGTGCGGGGGGCCAATATTTTTGGCCACGACTGTACATGGCGATTATTTTCTATTTTCAACTGTATTTTATATAAAACCTTGTAATTGTTCTCCCCCCCCCCCTTCATTTTTAAGCACAGTAATTTTGGGTCGACCAATTACACAGACATTTCCCCAATCTTGCATATTAAATCTTTTCTCCACCCACACCCTCCTTTTCTGTTCCTCAGAGCCTCCTCGACTCTACACACAAGATGGTGTCTGTCTCACCGAGTGTGGCATGAACCAGCTGCAGCGCCTCTCACTTTCTCCCGGTGGACGCCCACGGCCTAGGCTGAAGCGAAAGCAGGCCTCCAGTGTGGACTCGGACACTGATCCAGGTCATGGTAAGCCACTGCCAAGCATGGAGTTGGAAGGTTCTTTTTGATTATCCTGCATGGGCCTTGGATAAACATGACGAATAAATATAAAGGCAGCACTCAAATTTTGATTCAAATATGACGCAAATACCTAAGATATTGCTTTATGTATTATAGTTGACGTGCGCACACAACAAGCAGACCTTTGAATGTGAATGAGGTTACGCATGTGTGAAACCTGTGATCAATTTCAAAGGCAAATTACTTTTCAGTGCTAATTGGTTTGAGTTTGTGGACTCGGTTTGTCCACTCAGAAGGGCAATTTGCACAATGTATTTCACAATATTGCATAAACTGGCAAAGAAAACACGACCAGCATACCATGAAAAATAACCCGTTACTCCAAGTCGATTCCCAAGTTGGTTTAATAGTTGGTATGTTGTGTGTCGTGGCTTATAGCTTGTGGAAATGTGGATTTTGACCCATTTACTCTTGGAAATGACTGAACACAGCTTACAAGATGTTCAAACAATATGAATGTTGGATCGTTTCTTGTGTACAAAAAATATGCATGTTAATGCAAAAATCAACCCAATTCTCAAAACCAGCTGTTCCTGCAGATAGCACATGACGTGTGTGTGTGTGTGTGTGTGCGTGTGTGTGTGTGTTCTCGTGTTCAGTATCTACAGCAGACAGTGACGTATAACATTGCCCATCGAAATATTTTGATCTCAGAATCATTTGGTACATGTGAAATGAGATGAATCATTGCCTTTGCCATTGTCACCTCGTTACTTTGACTGTACGAGGAACGAGTTCCTCTATAAAACGCCATTCACCAGAACTTAATCAGGGAGCTGTCGACTTCGGAGCAGAGATGTGTATAGAGCAAATGGTGGACAAGGCCGACGACAGATATGTTTTTAGAGGAGAGTTATATTTGAGACTTTAATCACTGATCAATTTTAGCAACATGAGAATTTGAAAAAGAATTTCTTACAGATATTTATTCCTGTGTTTAATAATAACTGCTACGTGTGTAGTTCAAATTTTGCCTCGAGTTATTGACACTGGCAAAGAACCCGTCCTTGCGGACGGGGTAATTCCCCCAGTTCTATGCCGTCTGTGCCTTATTAGCCCCCTACCGGTTTCACCGGAGGAGACTAGGTTTGCTCTCTGCCTGTCCGCCTGCCCATCCATCCCACCTGTGGTTTTTCAGACTTTTTCCCACACCCTTTAACATATTCAACTGAAACTCAGTACATGGCTTTATTATGATAAGATACAGAAGAAGTTCGAGTTTCAGGGTGTTTCCTCAATTTTTCAAATAATGATACCCTTTTTGGACTGAGAAAACATCGCATCAGTCGGGGACATGGATTGCAAAGCAATTCTCGCTCTTGAATTCTGTTCTGTTGTTTTATTATGCCTTTTAATACCAGCTTCCAGCACTATACAAATTTATTTGGAGAGAATTGGGGTTATCCACCAACCCTGAATTTTTTTTATTTTTTTTTTATTTTTTTAACCACTGAAAACCAACACCCTGAGTACAACCACCAGTTTTTATCTCATTCCATCCAGCGGTTCAGGAGTACATAGAAGTCATATACTGTATATGACTGTCTTTTACCAGGACACACACACACACACACAAACCCAAACTCTTATTGAACTAGAACGGCACTCAGTGGAGCGCATACCTCCACCAGGTTGAACAGTTTACGTTTTGTATACGACTAATAGGCCAGACCTGCATCTGGACCTTAACCAGAATCTAATTGGCTTGTTATTGTCACCGACCCAACTCATCCACCAGGTTATGTCATAACTCATCGACAACTTTTTGAAATATCATGCTGTATATTGGTTTTGGCCCCATCTCTCAATGGTGAAGAATCTCTTTAAAGAAATTTTTGATTCTCGGATCTGGACCCGCATCTTCACCAAAATCTGATTTATAATTATCCTCGCCAAAGGAGAGGGTATTGTGTTTGGGTCCGTTTGTCTGTCTGCTTGTCTGTTTGTTTGTTTGTTTGTTTGTCCACACAGAACTTTCGTGTTTTTCTTCCTAACCGCTTGTTGGATTGAGACAAAATTTTCACCATTGGTGCGACTACTCATGTAGGATGTTTTAATCATAATTATGACGTCATAGGTCACGTGGTGTGGCAGCCATGTTGGAAAAACTTTGGACCTCTGCATCTCTGAAACTGCACCAAGGAAAAAATTGAAACTTGGCACACGGCAAGTACTCCTCATTGGGAATGTGTGATTTTTTTTTGATGACATCATTGGTGCCTTCATTATGACGTCATCATTGCAAATGTAGAACACATCTGATCAGTATGAAAATTTCTGAGGGTCATCTCGGGATAAAATGGTCCACAGAAAAAAAAGTTGATGACGTCATCGGTCACGTGATTCGGCAGCCACATTGTTTAAAAAAAAAAAAAACCTTCAAAAATCCTCTTCTCTGAAGTGGCTGAACAGATTGAGGCAAAACTTTATATGTATGACCGCCTGTCCATGAGGAACAAAACGTTCACACATATGATGTCATAGATCAAATGGTTTAGCAGCCATATTGGATTTACCCGAAAACCTATAAAAATCTTCTCCAGAACGGCTGGACAAATCGAGGGGAAACTTCACAGAAATGTTCCCCAAGCCATGGGTGTCCACGTTTGTGAAGGAATAATTGATATAGTTCATATGGTTTGGCGGCCATATTGGATTGAAGAAAATATTAAATAATGTTTTCTCTGGAACCACTTAATCGACGTGGAAATTCACATTTACAATCTAGAAGTGATGGGAAATACATGTTTTAATTTTCAGCTTGATCGGACGCATGGTCTGGCAGCCAGAATTATTAAATTTTTTGATATGGATTTTTAAAATATTATTATTATTATTTAATTTTTTTATTTTTGAATAAGGCTCACTTGGCTGTGCCTGGATGGGTTTGAGGGTAGATGAGTAGCAGCTGAAATGCGAATCATATCCAGATTCCTCATGATGACTTCATCTTTAACTTTTTGCTTGTTCGAGTTCCTTCTGATGACTCCAATGCAGGACTGTACCTATTTGGTCTTCCATTGAATTTGAATTTATTTATTTTACTCCCATTCTAAATTCAGTTGAATAATAATAAAAAAACGTCATGGGTCAGGGTCAGGTGTCCGATCAAAGCGGAGTGCCCCAAAGCGGGATGTCTTGGTACCCGGACATCACTGCCAGCAGTTATAAAGTGGCAGTTATAATTATGTCTCTTATTAATTACACAACACACCAGCACACAAACACCACACAAAATATACCACACAAAAGCAGTTCTGGTGAGGGTCTGCAATCTCTGATTACTCTCTTTCTTGTTTGTTCTCGTCACACACCCGACCTGTCCACCCAATTTTGTTTCAATCCGTCCATAACCTTTTGACGTACCCTGCTCACAGACAGACAAACAGATAGGGTGAAAACATAACCTCCATCCACCTTCAGTAGTGCAGGTAAAAATTAAAATGTTATCTTATCCAGATCCGATACGTATCTTCACCAAAATAAAATCAATTCTTCCTTGTCACACACCCAACCTGTCCACAAAGTTGCATCTGAATCTGTCCATAACCTTTTGAGATATCCAACTCACAGACAAACAAGGGTGAAGACATAACCTCTGTGTAACTTAGGTGGTGGAGGTAATTATTTGTGCTCTGATACTTTACTGCCTTTTTCCAGGTGAACCACCCACCTATTACAATATTTAATTGATTTTTTAATTTTTAATTCATGAAAATAAGCGACATTTATTTTGGTGTTAAGTATTCTTACTAATTAAATTAAAAATGGAAGACAATTGTTCATTTATAACCATACCTATACCCACTGTCTTTCAACCTGCTACCCTTTTATTTAACCGTACTATGTTCCATGATATTGAGATAAATTAATTTTTGAGGAAATTTGGCTGGTTTTGCGGTTATGTTCCACAAGAGTTTTATTGGTTACTTCCACTACGTGTATCTGATGTCTGACTGTTGGCTCCAGATGCAGACCTTGAGCAAGTGGGGAGTGAGGTAAACAAGGAGGATGTGGAGGCTGCAGCAAACCCTGAGAAAGGGACCACAGATGGAAAGCAAGGGCATTACGAGGGGCAAAAGAAAAAGAAAAGGAAGCTATACCGACCTGGTAAGACTTCCAGGGGCTTTTTGCAAACCTATGGACTTGTGCTGTATTCATTCATTCCAGTTACTTCCTCCTGTCGATGGGCAGAACATGCTGCCTGAAACGTTGAGGCCCACTTTCTTTTTACTTTGGTGTTATTTTCTTTGTTTAAAGTATAAAGAATGTAAATAGCTCATTTAAGAGCTCATACACGGTGAAAATCCTAATCCTTTTAACTTATTACCATCCATTGTAAAAAAAATTTGCACCGAGGTTGAGGCTCTTGCACGAGATGTCCTCGAGAGCTGAGGTTATCGAGAGCCTATTCACCTTTGAGGGTCGAATTTGTGGCCCTCCATTTCTTCTGTGGGTCACACCCCTGCAATTTATACTCGATGTCAAGACAAAATTTTGCACGTTATACCTCACAGCAATCCAGTAAAAGTAATCATTCTAACACTCGTAAGACAAAATATGCAGGTTATAAATCAATTTACCTTCACACTTGATACTTTACTCATCATCAGGTTCGAATACTTGTCATTGGTCACAAGCGAATGACTCCATCACATCAGTTTGAAGATACTAAAGCAGCAGCATTTAACAAAAAAAATGCATACTCTTTTTATTTTGGTAACAATGTCACGTGGAATGCTCTTATTTGCTGATTGGGGCACATGCAGCGTCCTGCAAGCCAATGTATTTCGAACCCCTGCCCAAGAGTGAAAGGTCAACAAACTGACAACAGCATGGGGGTGGTGTGGGAAGATTGAAACATGTATGAAGGAGTGAAAACAAAGTGTGATTTTTTTTGGTTTACAAGCAAAAATGGTTTTCTGCATTTTGGGTTTTCACCTGTTGTGTTGACTGCCTCAACATAGTTTGCTTTGCTTACGACGTAATAATTGGTCTCTGTTTATCTTTTTTTCTTCTTTCTGTCCATTTATTACTTGCGAAATCAAAGATTTGCAAGTATACTGAAACGCAAAAGAAACTTACCACCTTTTAAATCTTTAAATATTAACAATAACACTGCGTGTAGTAAATGTGTGGACAATAGTGTCCTCACTGTCAGACAAAAAGGTCACGGATGGTCACTTGAACCTTCAGTTGTCACTTCATAGCAGCTGTTGAACAGCCTTTTTGACTGTCAGTGATTAGCCAAGGGGTACGGGATGATTTTAATGAGCTGCACGTGATGTCTTGATATTGGCTTTAAAAAGGCCAGTGCAAAATGGGCATTTCAATCAACATGCCACGATTGTCAAGGGATCAACGGCAGCATGCCTTGGGCATACTGCAAGGTGGATTGAGCTACCGTGAGGTGGCACGTCGCCTTGGCTGTTCACACCAGACGATATCGGCCCTGGTGGACAGAGACACCCTCCACAACTCTGCAGATGACAGACCTCGATCAGGGAGGCAAAGAGTCGGGCAGAGCTGCTTCAGACATTGAGGACTGAGTAGGACAGAATCCAGCAGCAATCCATCCAAAGACTGGTAGGCAGTATGTGCCGACGATGCACTGCCTGCATCCAAAACAATGGTGGCCACACACGCTATTGAAAGGGGACTGACATTGCACCCTGTGCTTGTTCTGTACTGTAGAACAAACTGATGAGATGGTGTATCTTGGTCAAAAACTTGACATGTCATCAATAAAATGCCAATGTTTCAATTAGCAATTGTTGGTTTGTTTTTATTTTGAACTGTTACAATTTTATAACATTTCAAACAAGTGGTAAGTTTCTTTTGCGTTTCAGTATATATTGTTTTGTCTCTTTGTCTGGATGTCAGTCACCCATCCTACAGGTCACAATTTTACTTTGATCTTCACAAAACTTAATCACCTGGTTGAGATAGTAAAAAGCTAGAAGCCACTTCTTTTTGAAGTCAAGAGGATGAACGGTCAAGGTCACATAAAATCGGCAATTTTCATCCTATTGACTCGACATTTGAATATACTTTTCATATTGGGTTGCTGAATTGGTTCAATGATAAAAACCTAGAAGTCTATTGTTTTTTTCGGTCGAAAGGTGAAGACTGCATAAAATCATCAATTTGTACTCAATTGATTTGAAATTTGAACAGAATTTGCATATTAACTCACTGAATTGGTTCGCCAATCAAAAACTAGAAGCCTATTGTTTTCAAGTCCTAAGGGCAAGGTCTCGGTGACTGATTTTGCAAGTATCAGTCTGTGGCCACTTGTTTGTTACTTGTGAAAATCGAAGATTTTCCAAGTATATTGGTCAGTCGATTTTGTTATTCTGTTTGTCAATCGACGACAGGTCGCAATTCTAAACCAATCGTCAGCCAACTTTATCAAGTTGTAGAGGTAGTCTCAACTGAGAAGCCTATTGATTTTGAGGTCAAATTTCTAAAATCGTCATTTTTTTTTCACCTGATTTGACTTGAAAGTTGAACAGGATTTGCATATTGTTACTGAATTGGGAAACCAACTCTTTGAGCTCAAAAATTCAAAGGTCAACTCAGGGTCAAAGTTCTAAAATCATGAATTGTTATCTGAAAAATCGTCAGTTTTCATCGATTGACTTGGAAATTAAACAGCAATTGCATTGTGCATTACTGAATTGGGAAACCAGCTAATTTTGAGTTTAAAAGGCCAAAGGTCAACTAAAGGTCAAACTTCTAAAATCAATTTCAATCTGAAAAATAATCAATTTTTTTCCGATTGACCTGAGCTTTGATTAAGATTATCAATTTTAATCTCAATGAAATGGACAATTTGATGTATCCATGGCAATCTTTGGAGTGGGGGTGGATTTTGAAAGTATCGTGCTCTGCACGATGTCTTTTTCTTGTTTGTTACTTGCAAAATCAAACATTTTTCAAGTATATTGGTCAGTCTATTTTGTTATTCTGTCTGTCTGTTTGTCTGTTAATCGTCTACTGGTCATAATTCTAAACCAATTGCCATGAAACTCCAAGTTGTAGAGGTAGTCTCAACTGAGAAGCCTATTGATTTTAAAGTCAAATTTATAAAATAGTCATTTTTCATTTGATTGATTTGAAATTTGAAGAGGATTTGCATATTGTGTCACTGAATTGGGAAACCCACTATTTTTGCTCAAAAGGCCAAAGGTCAACTCAAGGTCAGGCTTCTAAAATCATCAATTTTGAAATGAAAAATCATCAATTTACATTCTGTTAACTTGAAAGTTGAACAGGATTCGCATAGTCCATCACTGAATTGGGAAAATAACTCTCTTTTTGAGATCAAAAGGTCAAAGGTCAACTCAAGGTCAAACTTATAAAATCAAATTTCATCTGAAAAACCGGCAACTTTCATCCGATTAACCTGAAAATTAAGTAGCGATTGCATAGTGCACCACTGAATTTGGAAACTAACCATTTTTGAGGTCAAAAGGGCAATCTTCTGAAATCATCAATTTCAATCTGAAAAATAATCAATTTTCATATGATTGACTTGAGCTTTGCTTCAGATTGGCTAATGAAATGGACAATTTGATGTATCCATGACAACCTTTGGAGAGGGGGATGCATCTTTTTCTTGTTTGTCTGTTTTTTTTCATGTTTATCGCCTGCAGGTCACAATTTTAAACTGATCTTCACAAAACATCACCACATGGTAGAGTTTGTCATTAGAAAGAAGCCTATTGTTTTTGAGGTCAAAAGGTCACATAGGCCAAAGATCAACAAATTTATCAAATTTTTTAAATCCTCAATTTCATTCCGATTGACAAAAATTTGAAATAGATTTGCATATCAGGTCACTGAATTCAACTACCAATTCTTTTTGAGGTCAACATGGCCAAGGTCAACAAATTAGGTGAGATTTCTAAAATCCCAATTTTCATCCGATTGACAAGAAATTTGAAATAGATTTGCATATCAGGTCACTGAATTCGACTACCAATTCTTTTTGAGGTCAACATGGCCAAGGTCAACAAATTAGGTGAGATTTCTAAAATCCTCAATTTTTCATCCAATTGACTTGAAATTTGAAAATGATTTGCATATCAGCTTACTGAATTCAACCACCAATTCTTTTTGAGGTCAACATAGACCAAATTTCTCATATTCTCAATTTTTATCTGATTGATTTGAGATTTGAAGAGGAGTTGCATATTTGGTCATTGAATTCAACCACCAATTATTTTTGAGGTCAAATTTGTTTTATGATTTTGCAAGTATTGTGCTATGCATGACATCTTTCTTGTTTGTTTGTTGGTTTGTTTGACTTGTATGCATTCCTAAACCTCTGGACAGAATTAGTTGAAAAGCAGTGGGAATTGTAGTCGGAGTTTGCCTGGAAAGGCGGGGTGGGGGGGGGGGGGGAGAGTTCGTAGAGGGGTGCAGGAGGGGAGGCAAGAACATAACTAAATTCATAGTTCAGGGTGGAGGAGTGTGTAAATGTGTATTGTTTAGCACCTCCTGATTGAAGCGAGTAACACAAGTCAGAACTAGAACGGCACTCAGTGGAGCGCATACCTCCGCCAGGCTGAACAATTTAAGTTTTGTATCTCACTGATAGTCTGGATCTGGATCCGGATCTGAATCAAAATCGAATCTCCTTATTCTTGTCACCTAACCGACTCTCATTGACCTAGCTTTGTCATCACTTGTCCACAACTTTTTGAAGTATCATGCCATATATCGTTTTGGCTCCATCTCTGAATGGTTGAAGAATCGCTTAATAAATAAAAAAAATTATCGCATCCGGATCTTGATTTGGATCTTCACCAAAACTGAATAATTTATTCCTTGTGCCACATCCAACCTGTCCACCAAGTTTCTTCCAGACCCGTCCATAACTTTTTTGAGCTATCGTGTTATGTATCGTTTTTGGCCCTTTCTCTCAATGGTAAAGAATCACTTTAAAATTTCTAGTATCCAGATCCAGATCTTCTCCAAAATCTAATCATTTCATCCTTGTCACACACCCAACCTCTCCGCCAAATTTTGTCTGAATCTGTGCGCAACTTTTTGAGATATCCTGGTCACAGACAGATAGACAGGGGTGAAAACAACATCCGTCCACCTATGGTGGCAGAGGTAATAAAATATGCCATAGATATCATAAAAGTGGGGGAATTATGGCATCCCTAAGGACAGGTTCTTTGCCTCTATAAGTAATTTGGAATAAAAGCCAGCATTGGGGACCCATATACAGTGCAGTATATGGGATGATTAGGTTTGAAACCTTTTTGCACAACTTGACACCATTTTGATGCCGTTTTATTTTCTTTTGCATATTCACCAGAAAATGAATGTTTTTGGTCGAGAAAAGCAGGTAGCACTTGTCCTCACTGCACTCTGGTTAAATGTTTCATCCTAGCACTTTAGAAGCATGTGGAAATACAATTTGTTGCACAGTTCATAATGTAATTGCCAAGTCAATGCCTGTCAGATCGAGGTAAGGCCAAACATGATTAATATGGTGGTGCATTAATTTTAAAAGTCTAATTGATCATCAGGTGAATGTTGCTTATTATGCTGCGCATGCGAAGCGAAAAGCGGGGTTAAGCGACTAGTTCACGTTGTCCGTCTGTCTCTCCACAAATGGCAATTTATGATCAAGGAACAACTTGATTTCAATTAAATGTTATATTTTGAACATGAATCGGAAAACAAGCCCATAAAAACAACAAGATAATAATTAAAATTATTTAATTTTTTTAATAACAACAAAATAAAAATAAAATTATGATAATAATAACGAAAAACAACAAAACAAGCCCGAAAACACAGTTGCCCACTGGAAAGCTTTAATCACCGATAATGGTTACACATCTGTGATTGGCAAAATTATCTCCATAGAGCACTTGTTAAGGCAAACCCGAAAACAACAAAACAAGCCAAAAAACAAAACAAGCCCAAGCCCGAAAACAATCGGAAAAAAAGCTTCGCAGAACTTTGGCTCTCAATTTGTCCGGATCGCACGTGCGCAGAGCGGAGCGAGGTAATTTTTTTTTTTTTTACTCCGTCTGCCTGCCTAGCAGTGAAACAAAATTGAAAATCATTCCAAACAGGAAACTTACTGTTTTTAGCGATGTCATAACGGACACAAACAGGCACAAAGAACTCGTGCAACCTGTTAAATAAGGTGGTGTTTTTACGTTGCATCAACGGCGGTAAACTTCCGGAAAATATAATTTCTACAACCTTTAAAATCATCATTTTATTTCAATTGAATTGTGTATACTTCAATGCGGTCGAACACAAATCGCCTTCTTGACGCTTTCAAAAACTTTCCGTTTAGCAGTACTTTGACAATTCACAGCATTTTACATCATCTCGACCAATTAAATTTGCTGCTCGCAAACCCCGTCCATGTCCTTTTTTTTAATCAAGACTGGGTAAGGTGTTCTCTGGACTCTCTCGTTTGTCATTGTCATTATTTTGCATTCTAGGTGTTGGAGGTTTCCTTGTTCGGTGTCGACTTCCTCAGTCAGCAACTCGTGGCAGTACCTCCATTGATCGGCTGCCCACCGGGCAAAAAGAATTGCGGTGTGAAGCAGCCAGGTGTGATTCTTCAAGTGAGGAGGGTCTTTTGGGACCTGAAGCTGGAGATCGAGTCAGACCGAAGCTGCAGGGAAAGCGAACTCGTCTTGAGGATAGCTTTCCTCCTTATCTTCAGGTTTGTCGACTCCTGTTGGCCTTTACGACTGCAAATCGTATTGACGATATCGTAAACCGCTTGCCTGGGAGTCGAATCCATTTAATATTAATTACTTTCTCCCACTGTAAACGAGACTGCTGAATGCAAATTGTTACTTTTATATATCAATCGTTGTCTTTCTTGCGGAATATTTGTGACTATTTTATACTAACCCTCAAGTTTCATTTCAGTTAATTTTGGATGTGATTTTGTTTTGGGGGGGGGTGGAAGGGCGGGGGGGAGGGGTTGATAGTTGTCCACCACTATAAATATTAATTTTTTTGTTTTATTGCTTACTTGTTCAATAATTGTATTGTTGTTTTTTGTTTCAGGAGGCTTTTTTTGGCAAGAGTCTGCTGGAATCTGCTCGTGAACGTCGACTGAGTGCTGATGGTCTTTCTGACGAGGCAGTACCTATTCCAGACAGCAATGTTGACCAGGCCAAGGAGCTTGTAAGGCCGGACATTCCACCTGCTCCAAGTACCCAAACTGTTGAGCCATCAGAGGACTCGCAGGGAAAGTCTGATATGCAAGGTGAGTTGCTGAAAAAGGTTACGAGGTTTTATTTCAGGTATGACCTGGTGTGAATGGAACAGAGAGATGTAATGGGCAGCCAATTTTGGATGACGCATCAATTATGCCTTTGAACCTTTATTATTACAGTTAACCATTGATTTTGATGTGTAGGCGTGGAACAGGTTGACGACCCTCTTATGGACCTTTCTGAGGACATTCTTGGTATCCTATCGGAACCAGCAGTGCCAGGTGAGAAATACTTGTTTTTGAAAACTGCGAGTGAAAAAATAAATCGACACAGCATGCCTCGTTTTTTTTTTTTCGATAACTGACTGGGTATTTAGTAATAATACGGCGCAGTGGTTCAGATGCTCAGAACAGCAAGCCATACTGAAACATTCAAAATTCTGTGTTTGTGAGAAATTACCCGTAAAGTTACCTTTCAAGTGTACCACTTCAAATTTCTGTTCTTGGTTTTCTACAGTAAATTTAGAATGCAATTCTGGAACCAAGGCAAACAGAGTTCCCGCAGCAAGTGCAGCTTTTATCCCCGAGCCTTTGGACAGTGCCTTCCTGACGGGGGACTTGGACCGGATGGTACCGGCAGGTGTGTACATTTCCTGGGCAATCGCTTGAATATCTTTAGGCTTTGAATGTTTTGTCTAGTGGAGGTGCGCAAAGAGCCAATGACCAACAGATGACCAACGAGAGTTTTGTGGCAGGCATATTGCAGTGATAGCTACACAACGCTGACTGACCTGGGTATAATTTGAACACCAGATGTTCACCAAGGTTGAAGTTAAAATAAACACAAATTTAAAAAAACGGAATTACTGCTTCTGATCATTATAAAATTTTACCTCGCATGCTTTTATGAAAAATGCCCCATAAAGCAATGAATTAAGTGAACCACTTATATTAAGTGAACCGCCTTATAATTTCTGTGAAAGCAGGCCACGTTTTTCCTTAATGGGTCCGTGATTGGTTGTGAAAAGCTTGCAAAGTTTTTTTTC
>CM068956.1:128423465-128459225 GCA_035128595.1 Eptatretus atami
GTGTTGTCTGCTCCTGTAAATGCATGAAATGCCGCAAAGCCTTTGCTCGATCTGCACCAGAGCTTTCCATATTGGTTTCTACTCCAAAATCCCAGATGCCATTGAAAACACAAGTATTTTTTCAGTAGGATTTCATATTTGCTACAACCAGCACCAGTACATTCTGTGTCTGGGGAGAAGAACATAGAGCTGTGCATCGGATGAGTAAGCGACTGCAACCAAACCTAACTGCAACATCAGATGAGAAGCCAGAACTGCATGTGGATGATCAACAAGGTGTCGTGCTTCTTCATGGTTGTTGCCTTCAAGAGTCCAATTGACTGTTGCTCTCGTGTGTGGTCCTGCAGCAGAAGCAATGACAAGCTTGGGGGATTCTTTGCTGTATTCAACCGTCTTTGATGCCAGATACTCCGTCAGATCAGCCTGAGTACAAAGAGTACAAGACTGCTCGGCTTTCTTCTGTCTTCTGACTGGAACAGACCTTCACACTGGGCAGTTCAGTAAGGATCTTCTCCTTCAGCCACCATCTGTGAATGCCGGAAATGGTTTTCCATACGTCTGGTCCAAGCATTCTCGTGTATGCGGTTTCAATGTCATCAATTGAGAGGTCGGCTTGGTTTTGAGTTTGCACATCAACTAAGATTGATCAGCTCAATCAGACATGCATTTTGATGAGCGGTATGGACTTTTTTTGAATGAACTCTTTGTGTCACCTTGATCTCGCGTGGCATGGAATACAATGTTTTGTCCACAAAAGATTTGTGATATCTAATATATCTACCGCATGGGCATCTGTTGGGAGATACACGTGTTGCAGTCTCGTTTTGAATGCCTGGATTTTGCGACTTATCTACAGCTGATTTGAGAGTTTCTCCAGAGACTTTTGTGTGCAGACTTTGAACCAACTGTTCATCAGTGTCTCTTGACAGAAAGAAACACAGGTCCTTGGTCCAGCTGGCACCGTACATGAGCGTGTGAATGGGCGAAGACTGACACAGATGGGCTTGGTTCATCCATATCAGTCTTACTCTGTTCTGTCCATGTCTTTTGGCAGGGTATGACCCAGTGGATAATGCATGCTCATAGTGGTCTCTGGGCTCGCTGAATGTGGTCTTTGTTGCGACCAGGTAAACAGGTGCGATGCCAAAATGCATGCTCTTCACATAGTGTTTCTTTTTTGATGTCCGTGAGCCACTTTTGCATTCAACATAGTTTCCATCTTTCAAGCTGGCTCTCTCCTTTACTGTTATCTAGTATCTTCTGGTAGGAATCTAGTCTAGGGATGTATACCAAGTGTCTTTACTTTGGTCATCAGACTGACAGAGTATGCACAGCTTCCAGTTAATTATTTCTTGGCCCTGTCTCTCTGCTCCAAGCTTATGAAGCTGAGACATCTTTGCTCATGTTGCTCTATACAGGTCTGCAAAAAGAAAGGTAAACACCACCCATTAACATACAACACCCAATACTACACATACAATATGTAAGGTATAATGTACATCAAAAAATAGTCAGAGGGCTTTACAGTTGACACACCTGGAAACACAGCTAACATGTGCTAACTAGCGTTAGCTTGGACATGCTGCATACACACCAACGCGTAGAGTAAGAAACAACAACATACTGGATTTGTCTGAATTATTTGTGATGTTCCTTAATACCTGCAGATACTGACGTATAACTGCAATTACAATCACCACAGAAAACCTACAAATGCCAGGCACTAGATTATGTACTGTACACTGACTTGTTGCACGAAGTACACTTTTGTTCAGATACCACCACTTGGATCAGGTTCCTATGTCACCTCGGAGCCAGGATAAGGAGATAAGCGTAAACTTCAGTTATGCGCATAAAAAATCCAAGATGGTGACCTAAACCTGTTGCATTGATCATCTGTACTGATTTATAATTATCACCATTGGATTTATTTCCCCCAAAAATGTAGATTTAGCCACTGGAATCATGAACCGAGGTAATCTAGAAGTCAAGATATTGAAAAAATAGTATTGGAAGGTCGCCATTTTAATAATCCAAGATGGCCGCCATATTGGCTTCTGGGAAAATGGAATCATGCATTTTCTGATTCGTTATTCTATGAAGTTTCCAAAAATGTATAGTTTTCCTAATCTCCAAAAAAATATAACGAACTCATATTTCTGGACATGACAGTGTCCTGGACATGACATGACAGGACATGACAGTAGTGAACTGGACTAATATGACAAACAGAATGAAGGCCTGTATACAGCCTTGCCTAGCTCCAGTCATCATGTTAAAGGTATGTGTTATACCTGTGGAAACACTCTCCTGCACCCCATCATGCAGGCCGGCAAAACCAGGATACCCAGCTTTGACAGAAAGTATTCAAACCAAAGCATGGTTTGAGGAATCTCGTCTAAACCTTTCATTAGTTGTATAATAATCACAGCTTCTTTGTTTCCTGCACTTCAGCAGTTCTGTCTTCCATTCTTGTACATTTATCAGGAATACCATGTTTGCCCATTGATGTGACAGAGGCTGCTAGTTGTGCATGCAAATGCCTTCCTCACCTCATCCTGGCTCAACTCAGTTGCAAGGTATTTATCCATCATGGGCTGAATCACCCTACCTAACACTGTCTGCTCAACTCCCTTTGGCTGATTCAACATGGTCTAAAAATATTCCTCCCACCTTGAGAGTATGGCATCAGGCTCTGTGAGATGTGTACCATCACTGCAGTTAACATGGTGCAGGCCTGGAGGTACATTGCTGCCAAGTAGCTGCGTCACTGCGAAGTAGTGCCGAGCATCATGCTGAATATGGTATGCCTTGATATCTCTCTCTCTCTCTCTCTCTCTCTCTCTCTCTCTCTCTCTCTCTCTCTCTCTCTCTCTCTCTCTCTCTCTCTCTCTTTCTCTTTCTCTTTCTCTTTCTCTTTCTCCCCCTCTCCCCCTCTCCCCCTCTCCCCCTGCTGCATGGCCCAACCACCAATGAATGTGCATCTTCCTTTGTTCTTTCTGACAGTGGTTGTGACAGACTATGCAGCGTGCTCTAGTGACAGGATTTTTATTCACAAGGACAGCTCTAATGGAACAATTTTGATAAGGAGATTGTGAAATTCTGCACTGTTCGCATTCAGCCCATCCAAATGCCTCCTTTTGGATACCTCCAGAATCTCCCATACAGCGAGAACAGTCTCCCTGAGCTCGTTCCTTGTTGTAATACCTCAGCTCCACTTCACCAGAGGTCTGTAGGCACTGCTGAAACACACAGCATTCTCCCTTTGTTGGGAGACATTCGGGCAACCAAGACTTGTCTGATGGGGCTTACCCGGGCTGTGAACACCGAGCTTCAGTGTGTCGTAGACAAGCTTGTGGTGAGTCTGACATTGCTGCCATATTCCCTTGTTGCTGCCTCTGTGCTGGAAGAAAGTTTTGCCGTATTTTCAGGCAAATAACCCGCCCATGGTATACCCCGTACCTGGGGAAAAAGTGATCTAGGAAACTTTCAGGCATGTATATTCGAACCGATGGATTTTCCCATTGCTGCCACCTCAACTCCTTTTCATTAGTATTGGCCACTACACGTCCCCACTACACGTCCCCACTACACGAAAGACTTATGTGACTTCAGGTGCACAGTACTCTGTAGTGGGATACACTCGAGCGATGGTAGAGGTGTGAAGGCTGTGTGTGCCAGCTTCCCAGCTCGTACCGGCAAGCTTGCGGATGAGGTTCACTCTAGTCTTCGTTTTCTCACAAGCCCTTTTCAGATGTTCTCTATATGTCAGGCTGCGATCCAGAGTGATTCCAAGATATTTGGGGTATGGTTCATTCTGGACTGACTTACCACAGAAGGAGACATCTAATTTGGCATGAGCCAGGTTATTGCTCAGAAGGAAAGCAGTAACAGTATTTTGTGATTGATTTGGATGGAGTCTCCAGTTGGTGAAGTTCTCCTCCAAAACCTTGAGGTAGTTTGGAAGAACTCTGCTCACATCATCAAGATTGCACGATTCGTAGGCAAGAGCGATATCATCAGCATTAAGCCGACTTTCATGAAGTAGTCACAGGTAGGTCACTTGTATATATGTTGAACAGCATCGGGGCTTATACTGATCCTGAGAGGAGACATTCAGAGTTCTTGGTGGCACTAGTCAGATCCCCAAGTAAGACTGAAATGGTGGTTGCTAAGCATAGATGCTAGTACTCACATGGTTGCACGAAAGGAAAGGAGCTTTGCTGTCTTGAGAAGCAGCCCATGTCTCCAAACTGTGTCATAAGCTGCTGACAGATCTATCAAGGCAACACCACTCTTGAAAGAGCATTGGTATCCAGCCTCAATGTACGTTAAAGCCAGGAACTGATCTACAGGGCTTCTCCCTGGTCTGAATCCTGCCTGTTCCATTGGGAAGGAAAGCTCAAGTAGTGATGAAATGTGGCTTAGCAGAAAACGCTCAAACAACTTGTATGATGTGCAGCGTAATGATATTGGGTGGGAGCTTTGAAGGGTCATCGAGCAGCTTCCCTGGCTTGGGTGCGGTGATAACCTTAGCTTCTCTCCATATCAAAGAAATGGTGCCAGACTGATGAACAGCAGTAATGAAGGAAGCGCAACAAGCTTTACGTTTAGGCCTTAGATTATTTAGGAATTCCGGGTATATATCATCTTGGCCAGCTACTTTCCCAGACTGTTGATTTGAGTGCCTCTTCTACTTCATAAAGGGTGTATAGGGATGCCAAGATAGAGGTATTAGGTAGTGTGGCAGAAAGTTCCTTACGCACCTTGGTCCTATGTTGCTTGGACGTGATGCCTTCGGAATTCTAGAGGAGCTTTGATGCTACAGCATTCACAGTGACTTGCAGTGGGTGATGTTGGAGTGGGCTTGCAGCACCAAGGTTGTGAAGAAGGTTCCAAGCTTTCTTGCGAGAATGGGTGAAATCTATACTTGCTGCAGTTTCAATCCACCTTTGATGGTGTGCAAAGTCAAAAGATAAGAGAAGTTGTGTAGTTGTGTCTGGGTTTCCGGTTGTCTTATACTCCTTCAAAAGAGCTTCAGTTTCTGAAAGTCAGCGAGGGGAGAAAGTTATTCTGTAGCCATGAGGGATGTTGTTCTTGGCAGCAGATTTGAGGACTTTACAAAGGACTTTATAATTCTCAGGTCTTGGATTAATGGAAGTGATCTTCTCATCTACTTCTGTGGCAAAACCTGGCCAATTAGCTTTATGAAAGTTCCATCGAAGGGGAGGCTTTGATGAGATCAGTGGCACTTCAATCCCAATATGGATGATTGCAGGCCAGTGTTGGCTGTGAGGGAAACGGGGGAGTATCTTATGTGACCCCCATTAAGGGCTGCGATGACTCGTCAATGTATACAAAGCAGAGATCAGGGCTGCAATCCCTATTTAATCTGCACAAGTGGAAGGAGCCAAGTTTGGCATCGTACAGGAGGAAATGGTCATTAGCTGAAGTCTAATCAGACAAATGTTCACCAGGAATGTTATTGGCGCTGTGTCTCCAGAAGTGGTAGTAGCTATTGAAATCTCAAAGGTAAATTTCAGGATACTGTAACACTGGAGGGCAGGTAGTGGCCAAACACTAGCAGGTGATTCGTCGATGTTGCTGATTGTGAAGCAACCAATCTTCAAACTTGTGAATAAGATTTCGGAAGTGTTGGACTCAGATATTACAGTCCAATCAGACAGTGTGTGACAGGTAGAAACACCATATTTATCTTGCTGCGCTACAGCAGCAAGTTTAAAACCACAGATTTGATACCAGCAATGAGGTGATGGGTCAGCGATGTGTGTTTCCTGGAGTGCGATAAACATTCAAGTCATGCTCTCGGGCTGGTCTGGAAAAACAGTCACATTTCGCTCGCGACAGTCCATCCATGTTGGGGATGTGACAGCAGAGTTTTCAAATTTTCTGAAAAGGGAGACAAAGTTCTTTGAATTAAATAAATAGATAACTCTCAGCATAGTTTTTTTTTTTAACTTTACAACAATATTTTAAAAATAATTTAGAGGTTTTCTTTTTCATTTCCAAAGTCAATAAGTTGTCTTGTATATGTGCCTCAGCTGTTCGGTAGGCTTTCTGCTCACAGGTGAAACACACGGTTGACCATTGCTGGCTCTGCATTTTTGGTGTTTAGGGCAAAGAGCAGCTGCGTTTACGTGAGGTGGAGCAGGAGCAAGAGTGGAAGCTGCGCCAGGTTGGTACCGTTGACTTATTCAGTACTGTTCATTAGATCAGCACTCATTCGAGTTCAAAACAAGTGTGGTTGAAATGCAGGTAGTTTTTGAAGCACTCACACATTGCTCATGGGAATTTTTTTACAATGAACCATTCTATCAATAAATATATAATTTTTAATGATACCAAACAAGAAAATATCTTCGACTGTACGAAACGCTAGAATATTGTTGAATCGATGAATGAGCTTTCACCTCCTACTTTTCCCCTCTTAATGATCCTGTGACTTTTCACCTACAGCAACTTCGAATGCAGAGTAAACAGCAGGCAAAGCTGGAGGCCAACCAGAAGCTGGAGCTGGCCAAGCAGGAACAGCAGCGGCAACAAATTCAGGGCACAGAGACTGACAATTTTCCAGCTGTAGTTAACAGCCCTACACATGGAAGGGGTGATAAGCTCCAGGCTTTTTACTCTGAATCATCTACACCTCCTCGAACCCCAAGTACAGAAAACACATTTGCAAAGCCACGAACACCGAGTATACCCAGTAAGACTCTTGAGGCCCTTCCACAACAACACACTGCTGTACCAACTTTTCTATCCTCTCCAAAGATTCAGTCATCCATTGACCCCCGTCCCATTTCACCATGGGATCCTTACTCACGAATGCCTGACACGCCCAGGCCCCAACCACCATCGACATCTGCCTCTGAGGTACCTCAGTCTGAGAAGTCACGACGCTGCCCATCATCGGTTGGAGGTATATTTGCAGTTCCTCGCCTCCCTCATCCAACAAGCAATGAAGAACAGTCAACCATGAAGCCTGCTCAGTCAGGAGCTGCAGTCAGTTGTGTGTCAACCAATGTGGATGCTCATAGTTCTGGGGCATTGAAACAAAAAGAGCTAGATTGGAAACCCCAGCAACTGACAAGTTACAGTACACAAGGTGGAAGGACAGCAACTTCATCAGCTCTACCATTTGAGGCACCTGCTGGGTTATATTCACATCCAAAACAGTTTTCCACATCTGGGATGCTAGTAGCTCTACCAACTGGATCACCAACAATTCGTGCAAAACCTCCAAAAAACTCTACAAGTTGCATTCCCCAGCCTCCTGGTGCAGACCAACAACTTTCAGCCTTTCTATCACCCACTCCAGATAGTTTTGGTGGTCTACCTCCCAAGCAACGAGTTGTACCTGCCGATCCTTTCGTGCAATCTCCAGGAGTGTCTCGCCCTGCACCTACTCTTCCAGTTCCTCAAAGCGTATCAAGTGAGACTTTTAGTTCTCCTCGAGCTCTTATGACCCCTGATCCTTATTCACAGATAACTTTGACCCCAGAGGCAATGTCAAATGAGCATTATATGCAATCTCCCTCAATACAGAGACATTTGAACTCGGAGACTTGCACGGGATCAACACCAAAACCACGTCTTGTGCCCACTGATCCACCAGTACAATCGCCTACACCTTCACGGTCTTTTTCCACAGACCCCTACACTCATCCGCCATTAGCTTCGAGGGTACTGCCATCTGAACCTTATGCATATGCAGTCAACACTCCAAGATCTGTAGCCACGGACCAGTATTCACAGTCCCCTCCAACATCAAGAACCTTTTCTCAGGAACCTTTTAGTCGCCCACCCATTGCTCACTCTCTTTCACGCGAATGTTTTGACATCTCTCCCACTATCTCAGAGAAGTCTGTAACTAAATCACCATCACAGCTTTCTCCAGCACTTCGATGCTCTCCTCTACCAAACACAGGCACCTTTGATGCCAGACTACTACGCTTGCCAGGCCAGGGCTCCACCATGCACAGCCCAGCAATTCAGTCACCTGTGCTTTCCTCACCTGGGCTGCTCTCTCCAGCACATACACTCCAGCACGGCAACCAGGAGAGCAAGGGGTTTCCTGCTGGGCCTCAGACTGTTGCTGTAGCGGTCACTTCTGGACAACAACTTTGCCAGCAAGACACTCTTGAGGAACTAAAAAGGCAGAAGCAGGTTGGACCTTTTTTTTTCTTTCGCCTTCTTTTTTGCCATACCCCAGACTTAAAAAAAGATATTGGTTGCTGGTTTCCAAGTATCTTTTATGAACATTATTTGTTTTGTATCAATACTTGAATCACTCTTCAGGCTGGCTAAGGCTCAAGAGGACCCTTACTTTGTTGCGAATGTTTCTCTTTTCAAGTGACACATCTGTTTCTTCTCATCAAATACCTCTGTCTTGGTTTGTATCCCTGCTCCCCCCCCCCCCCATTGCCCCTGACAAGTGTAGTGTCCTAGCAGTTTAATCCATTTTGCTACAAGCAGAAGGCATGCATTGCTTTCAATGGTTATTTAAAGTAGGTTCTACGAAAGTATTGTGAGAACTTGCCATTTGCAGAACACTCCACGATTTAGTGTTTGAAAGAAAATGCATCACAGGTCCAGGTGTGTATATGTACCATTTGTAAATGCTGTAGAATGTGCCCAAACTTCGATAGCAAAGCAGTAAAAGACAAGTTGTTTTGCAAGCGACCACGTACACTAACAGGGAGGATTTAAATGTCACTCACCCTCATAAAATTATGGCTATGCAAGGGAGAATTTGCTTTGGTTTGATCTCATTGGTCACCAAGCTGTTTATCTGAACATGATAGCCTAAGGCCTAAGTCACATTTGCTCTACGGCGAGGATACGGCGGCCGTACGCCCCTCTGAATTGACAGAAACGTGCGGCGGCCGCAGAGTTTCTGCGGTGGCCTCAGGGTGGCCCTACGCCGTTTGGCTATATTTTACAGGTCATAAGGTCGCCGTGGAATTATAACGCGGAGTTATAACTTTTTTCATTTCTACGTTCGCCGTAGCAATTCGACAAGCCGAAAAAAAAAACTGGTAAAAAAAAAAAAATTTACCATTCGTTACCGTCCGTCTGGCCGCACGATTGCCTTAGGGCCCCTGCGGTCGCCTTGCGGGCACCTTGAGGCTACCTTGCGTCTGCCTTGAAAATTCTATGGCCGCCGCAGGGCCCCTTAAGGTCACCGTGCGACATCAAATCAAAGACCGTACGGCAACCCCACGTTTTCGGTCTCCACAATTCTAAGACCTAAGGCCTAAGTCACATTTGCTCTACGGCGAGGATACGGCGGCCGTACGCCCTCTGAATTGACAGAAACGTGCGGCGGCCGCAGAGTTTCTGAGGTGGCCTCAGGGTGGCCCAACGCCGTATGGCTATATTTACAGGCCGTAAGGTCGCCGTGGAATTATAACGCGGAGTTAAAACTTTTTTCATTTCTACGTTCGCCGTAGCAATTTGACATGCGAAAAAAAAAACTGGTAAAAAAAAATAAAAAAATTAACCCATTCGTTACCGTCCGTCTGACCGCACATTCGCCTTAGGGCCCCTGCGGTCGCCTTGCGGGCGCCTTGCGGGCACCTTGCGTCTGCCTTGAAAATTCTATGGCCGCCGCAGGAACGCCCTAAGGTCACCGTGCGACATCAAATCAAAGACATACGGCAACCCCACGTTTTCGGTCTCCACAATTTATAAATAGCCGTGCAGCTCCCCGAAAAATAAAAACATATGTGACTGCTACATTGTGTGACCGTGGAAATACTGCGGCGCCGTATAATTGCTAGTGGCCGTAGATTTTGGAGACCCACGGCGCCGTGGCAAATGTGACCTAGGCCTTAATAGCTGATGGTTCTATCATTGGAAACTGCATAATTTGATTCATAAAATTCAATGACCATCGTGACATAATGTTGTTTATTCAGTCCTTAGTCACATTTGCTCTACGGCTAGGATACGGCGGCCGTACCCCCCCTGAATTGACAGAAACGTGCGGCGGCCGCAGAGTTTCTGAGGTGGCCTCAGGGTGGCCCTGGGGCGTATGGCTATCTTTTACAGGCCGTAGGGGTCTCCGTGGAATTAGAGCGCGGAGTTATAACTTTTTTCATTTTCTAGGTTGGCCGTAGCAATTCGACAAGCCGTAGCCATGACGTAGATGTGTTCCACGTCGACCGTACGTAGGGCGTACGGTGGGCTTGCGTTATTCGTGCGGCTGCCATAGGCTCTTATCAATGAAAAAATGAATTTTGCCAACCCCCAAAAATTACGGCGGCCGCACTATTTCCACGGTCGCCGTAGGGTAGTCCTAAGGCGTCCCTGTGTTCACCGTACGGTGGCCTTGCGGTCTGTGTGACTGCCTGCGGGCAACGCAGGGTCGACGCACGGTTCCCCTACGCCCGCCGTGCATCCTACGTACGGCCTCCGTGGCAGTCTGCGTCGACCGTGCGTCCACCGTGCGCTACGGCTAGAGATGGAGTATAGGTGTTTGCCACACACATCACATTTCATATTATATATTATTACAGCATATTATACAGTTTACACAGCACATGTATAATATTATCATATTATACAGCACATCTGTATATAACCTGGTCCACAATCTATATGACAGATATGAGATATGATATACATATGAAAAAGAACTGGTATATATACCCACTCGTTACCGTCCGTCTGGCCACACGTTCGCCTTAGGGCCCCCTGCGGTCGCCTTGCGGGCACCTTGCGTCTGCCTTGAAAATTATATGGCCGCCGCAGGGAGCCCTAAGGTCACCGTACGACATCAAATCAAAGACCGTACGGCACCCCCACGTTTCGGTCTCCACCATTTCTAAATACCCCGTGCGGCTCCCCGAAAAATAAAAACATATGTGACTGCTACATTGTGTGACCGTGGAAATACTGCGGCCGCCTAATAATTGCTAGTGGCCGTAGATTTTTTAGACCCTACGGCCGCCGAGCCAAATGTGACTGAAGCATCATTATACCCGATACTGGCTTGCCACAGACTCATTGCTGATGAGTTTGCCACGACCACACTGCCCAACGTTTAATGGTGGTAGGGTGCCCAAGATGGTGGAGAATACCATAAAACTAAAGCTGAAACTATATTTTGTCATGTATACCAAAGATAGAGGAACTGATAAAGTTCTTAAGCAGTCCTATAATCTTATTAAAATGTGCAATTCGGTGTCTGTCTGTCTGTTTTTTGACCGCGATACATTCGGTGGTTACTTATCCAATCTCAACCAAACCTGACAAGAGGACTAAGGGTCACATGTTGGAGGTTGTAGCGATTTAACTTCCCCACATCTCCAAGCCAAGTGGGGTTTGCGCCTTGCATGAACTCTGTACTGAAGTGCATAATAGTGTTACGGTTGTGGAAATTCACAGAACACCATTCAGGTTCCCCAGAGGTCAGTTATTTCGGTAAGTGTGTGTCCAGGTTAGATTTCCCCACCAATGTCTAAAGGGGCATTATTCGTGTGCCGGGCTGTGCATCTTCGAGTTAGCCATTATTCTTTTCTGTCTTTAATTTCAAACAAACGAATTTCTCCTCACCATCATCTCCACAAACGACAACAAAGACAATAACAACAACCAGAGCAACTCATCGACCACGTTCGCCTTTGATCGGGGCGGATCCCGCCTGAATGAGGGTTCAAAGGTGAAGTAAAGGAGGGCGCTGATTTCGGGTGGAAAAAGCCCACCGCGGCCCCTCCCCTTGGGGGCGATAAAACGCCGCGTTCGTTGGCGGGGAGGGGAATTGGAGATTGGTGGTGCCATCGGTGGACTTGGAATTGGAGAGTTGGTGGTGCCATCGTGGACTGGGATTGAGAGTTGGTGGTGCCATCGGTGGACTTGGAATTGGAGCGGGTTGGTGGTCCCATCGGTGGACTTGGCTCTCTCTTGGTCTCCTTGGCGTCGTTGGAGTTGGTCGAGTTGGAGCCGGAGAGGAGTCGCCAGCCGGTTCGCCATTGGAGGCGCGTTGAGCACTGGTGGAGTCCAGCGAGGTGCGGGCAGAGGCATCGAGGGTCACCGAACAGGGCCCAGCGAGTCGCCACGAGGGTGGCAGGTAACCTGCCCGGTCTCTCAGAGCCTTTCGGTCATCCGGCTCTGAGAAATATTAAAGGCTTACGAGCCCGGTCTTTTCTTTCTGGGTTTTGCATGGAAGTCTGTGGCGCCTTGTCGATAAGTAGAATTGTTGTTATAAGTGCATGTATGTAATAGATAGACAACGGCTGTAGGTCTTTTTGCTCGTGTCTTTGTCCCATCCCCCCCCCCATTCATTGCATACTGCTGCATTGAAAATAAATACCCCATTGTTTGAATATTCACCTGCTCGTTGCGTCCCTTCCTCATTGAACTGCCATAATTGCGTTCGGAATAACTAGCTGGTTTTTAACACCGATAAGATAACGGGTCCAACGGGGCTTGGCGATAATAAACCGCTCGCAATCGCAGACGGAAAGAGCTGCTTAAAGCGGCTCGTTTCCGAGCAGGTCCCGTTGAGGTACACCTCTCGGTAGTCTGTCCGCGCGAATAATTAGGTAAATCGACAATTCGGCGATCGACCTGCAGCGCGCGGGCAGAGCATTGACAAGGTGTGGTGTGGTTAAAAACACACCCGTAGCTGGGATTTCGGCGTTGATCCGAAAGCTGCGACTGGATTGCCACGTTCGGTGGGCGCGCGGCCGCCAATTGGGCTCAGGCGGTCGTCCGCACGCCAGAGTGGCGAGAATCCACAACAATAGGTTATCATGGCGTTCATGGGGCACACCTTCCGGACGTAAAAATTATTACATCCACCAACGTTTACTATATCCACAAACGTTTCATTCAATGCTGTCCAACGTACAGTTACATTTTTAAACAGTCGCTATTAAACTGGATGAAGTTTTGGGGGAAACTCGATGTGATTAAGGCATTCTATATTTATCTCATCCCCCTCAGACGAACGGATCATCGCCGTCTCAACTTGCTCGGCCTCTCGATAAGCGGCGACGATCTTTTGCTTACATAGCTGCTTGCACGAGTCTTTATCCATAAATGATGAATCCCATTGCCTGTTCGACTCTTCTAGCCTTTATCGGATTATACGTGGACCGTATGTGGATTGTTCATAACCGAGGGGCCTCATATGTGATTTCTCCCGGCCATGGTTTCAAGTGTGATATTGCCACCGACACCCTTACAGCCAAATTGTGACCTTCACTTGATGCATAACCATATTCCTAAGGTTCGTTAGTGTTGTTTAATGATCGCCAAAAGGAAATTTGGAGAAAATTTGATGCACTTATGCATGGGCGGTATATCGGCTAGCAGTCGCTGGTAACCTATCGGTACTATTATAACCAGTTATCCAGTTCCGTGAAGTCGTGGCCGATTTCAGGTGACATTCATGATCAGATGTCTCCAAACATCCCTATCCTGCACTGCTTTCCGAAGCTCTGGCAGAGACAGCTTGGTTACAGCCTTTACCCCATCCATTGGTGTGTTCCATTACCAATCATCTTGCTATCGCTTGCCAAGCCAGCCGTTCCTTATCAACCATTTTGTTTGAGTGCATAAAATGAAGCGAGCCACTTGACGAGCGCTCTACAAGCTGATTGCTAATGGAACACCCCTTCTGAACACGTCGGTCTTCTTAGTTGACACGATTGAAATATTTTTGAGGTTTAAATAAAGACCAGCATTGCACTTTTCTTCTTCATTGTCTGCGGCAGTTTCATCAAGTCCTCTTTACTTTCTGCCAACAGAGTGGTATCATCAGCATACCTTGGGTTGTTGAGACATCTTCCTCCAATCCCAACTACTGCCCCTATATCATCCAAGTTATATTTTTCGTCAAAATTATTCGAACCACAAATTATTCTAACCTCACACGTCACCTTGCTCTTCCATAAGCCTCAATTTTGTCGAGAAAAAGAACGTTTTGTTATGTTTTATTGGGGGACATGGGCTTTTTAAACCTCTTGTGTGCCTGTACAGGAGCCAGCCAATTTGACCAGGCAGCTTATCCCTGGTGTTGGCCCATCTCCATGGCCCCGCCAACTCTCTCTGCCCCCAGGAATTCCTACCAACAAACCACCACCACCTTATCCAACAGCACCACACCAGGTTGGAAAAAATAATTTGCTGGCCTTTCAAGATGCCAGCATGGTATTTCAGTTCTAAATGTATCTGTTCAAAAACTTGTTCCATAAATCTCTAAATGTGCAATTTTCATGCATAATTTCTCAGTCCTGCTCCTGTCGGTTTCCACATGGTGACATAATGTTTTATTTGTACTATTTAGCCCAGTACCGGAAATGGGAGCCTGCTTTCCACACAGTTTGGTCAAGTGTCATGCAGGTCAGGATCCACATCTGCAAGCTCACCATTTCAAGCGGAGTTGCAGCGAGGACACGCACCTGAAGCAGAGAGACACACACCAAGGTAGGTTTTATAAGCATTTCATCATCTTTTTTTTATCTGAGTTAATTGGGCCTTGCTGGAACTGGACATTACGTCCTGGCTTCCTCAGTGGTAATGAAGGAAGTTGAATTGTTTCAGATTATTGGCAAGATTTTGTCAGAATTACAGTAGCAACTCCAGTCATGTCTCAGAGTATGGCATATCTGTTGGCCTCGGTTAATTTACAATGGTAGATGAAATTACAATAGAAATTGAAAATTGGGTCATATTTTACATCACTCGTCTTGCCTGAAAGGTGTGTGTGTGTGTGTGTGTGTGTGTGTGTGTGTGTGTGTGTGTGTGTGTGTGTGTGTGTGTGTGTGTGTGTGTGTGTTATAGTGTTAGTGTTATTCTGGACAATGATGAATGGAATTATTTACATTTTGTGCTTGTTCACTAAACCCATATGTAATGGACAATTTTTGACCATAGTACCTTGGTTTTAGGTTTTAGGAGGTAGTCTAATACAGTTGTGTATTCGAATGCTTTCTTTAAGGGCCCATTATCCTCAAGCTCAGCAGGGTCAGTAGGACTTGTGTTGACGATAACAAGAAACACTTTGAGCAAACTGTAATGAAAATTGAAAATTTGCATTTAAAAAATATATATGTCAGACCATTTGCTTGTTCATTTTATTTGTCAAGATCACTCTTTTGATACAATTTTGTAATTACATAACTGTTGAATGTTTTTACAAATGAAAAATGTATTTTTGAATCTCCAACAGGGTTTCGCTTCCCATGGATCTGGCATTCCACCCAAACCGACAGGACAATCCCACAGTCCCAGTGCACCACATGCCACCATCGCCAACCCCACAATTTATTGGCTCATTTTCCATGACCCAAAGACCCACTATGATCAATGCCGGGCGTTCTGTCAGACCAGTTCGCACTGGCACACCATTCCAGCCCCATGGTATTGCTGGTCAGATTGTGCACCATGGCCAGTACTATATCGAGCTTCGGCATAACACGGACTTGAAACCTAGGCTGCCTCTTCGGCTTCCAGGGCAACCAGTTGATTTGAACTCCAATGCTGAGCAGTCGCAGGCATCTCAGCCACATCCTGAACATCAACTGCAGACGAAACTCCAACGTCCTTTGGCCTCCCCTTTTTCCACTCCTCCTATCACAAGCGCTGCTACACAGTTGCAGACTAGTCCAGCTGTGAATGCTCATACTGCCTGCTCATCATCATCATCATCATCATCATCATCATCATCATCATCAAACTTTACACCACAACCTAATCCTGGAGTGGGTTCTCAAGGAGTAACTTCCACATCAACTGTCTGTCCATCCGGTCAAGTGAGCGGTGTGACCCACCCAATGTCTTCAGGAGGCATAGAAATTGAAGCTGCACTTGCTGCTCACAAAGTTTTGGAAGAGGAGGAAGAATTGGACAGCTTGGGCCTGGGACCAGTCGTTGGAAAGAGTGATGCAGAGCTCACACTGGATGGGTTGGAGGAATCCGCAGATCCACATCTGGATGATTTTCTCAGATCGGGGGAATTCAATATTCTCGAGTACTTGGCTGATAAGAAAGATTTCTTTGGAGATCTGCCTCTTGTGGACACTCTTGAGGAGCAAGGTCGTGTGGAAAGGGCTATTGCGGCGGAGTCCCAGAGAGCAGGACTTATCTCCCTTCATGGTAATCAGATTGGAGTACCAAAAGTCAGTGCTGCCAGTGGGGAGACATTTGGTGGGAAAACTACACAGAACCTCATGTGGCATGGAGGGATAGATGCAACCGCAACCAATAAAAATGAAAAGAGAGTTGCTGAGTCTTCTGAGAGCTTACATAGACCAATCACTTACCAAAAGCCCAGTGATGGTTCTGTCATTCTCCCAGGCACCGTAAATGTGGGGGATTCTGGGATGCACAGCACTTCTCGACACCCCGTGCCAAATGCCAATGCAGTTGCAGAAGGCAGTAAAAGTACCAGGAGCTTTGTGGATCAGACCTGTGGAGGTGGTGGTGGTGGTGTCGGCTTGCTTCTAAACAGTGGGCCCAAGCTTTCGACCTGCCAGGCAACCTCTCTGGCAGACAACTCGTGCCCCATGGAAAAAATTGCAGCACAGCAGCCACCTGTCAGTGCTGAGGATGGCAATCAGCTGGCTGTGCAAGCCAGACAGGCTGTGGAATGCTTTTCCAACATAGGTAAAAGAATACTGCTGCTGCTGCAGCCTACACACACAAATACACACACACACACACACACACACACACACACACACACACACACTACTCCAAATGGAATTGTACAGTGATCTCTTGTATTGCTTACACAATGTCCTTGTTCTGCATGTGATGAATGTATGAGCTAGAGAGCACAAAACATGCTTCATATCATGCAGTTAGCTATACGATAGTCCATGTTTTTATTTTTTACATTGGTGTGAAAGTTTTATTTTGTTTATAAATCCTTTAAATGGTAAGTGTAAAATTATTACAAAGCGACTTTTGATTAATGGCAACATAAAAACTTTCCAACCAAACCATGTGTTTCAGATTTTGACAAGCTAACACCCGGTGACATATCCGACCCAATAGCCAGGGCCAAGATGATCGCACTCAAAGGTATAAAGAAGGTGGTGGCACAAAGTAGCATCGCTTTGCACCGGTGAGTGCCTTTGCACAATGTGCCGATTATTACTTTATTTTGGCTCGTGGGATTTGAGCATGTGGGAAGATTTTCAGTGTATAAAAAAATAGTCAGCAGCAAGAGGGTCTGGCTGACTTATTTGATCCCTGGCTATTGTATCCATTAAAAATACACAATGTTGTTGTTCAAGTGTCAGTCGCATATGCATCTAACGTGAATATAATTGGAGGATTTGAGAAAAGCTGTTAACCCAATTTATTGAGTCACACATTTGATAGCCTCGTATCGTAGTGCTTTCTACATTTTGTCTGCTGCTTCACCTTCATTTGCTCTTCAGTTTTTTTTTAAACCTTTGTTGCACCTTTTTTTGTTTTTATCTCCTCTGTCTTTCTCGGATTGTCTGGCTATCCAGGCCTGGATTCCCTCCTGCCATCACACAGCCATCAACACCGGCTGAGACTTGCCCGTCTGCAAAAGTGCCTACGCAGGTTTGATGCATCTTTAAGTGTCGTATCATCGGTCTGCCATTTTGTTAAGGCAAATTAAAGCTGGCAGCCATTATCACCCAACGGTTGACTTATCATTGTGTTGACCACATTAAAACGAAACCTCTTACATCAGGTTTACCTGCAGTTTTGGTCGCTGAACACTCACTGTCGCTCTGCCATGCGGTTACGTTGCAGGGCCATTATATTGACAATAATCATGTCGACAGCCATTGAACACAAAATTCATTGCTTTTTTCAGATATATGTGATTGGCCATTTAACAAATCACGTGTGATAGTTTAATAATCGTTCCACTGATTAGATTGGCTTGCTGTACTGCTGGGTGTCAGACAGACAGGATATATTAATAACTTGCCAGATAATAAATCGATAATGTTCTGCATCCGTCTGACATGAGCGAGCTATCTGGCATAGCTGTTTCAGCAATGATGTGCTATCTGACGTATACGCACAGCATCGCTAGTTCCGTTCTAGTTTAACTTTGCCTTTACTTTTGCCATGTGTGTTTCTTGTGAACTTAATCTCTTTGTGCTGTATTAGATTGTTCCATCCTATTGTGTCCAGGAGGAAGCTGCAAGTGCAACAGAAGCTGTGAAACAGATCCTAGAAAATAGAGGCCACTGCACATTGGGTAAATGCTCATCGAGGCCTGTGCCAGGTTCCGTCTAGTACTTGCATAAAAGTGGAATTCAAAAAAAAAATCCTTTCATTATTTCAGAGCCAAGAACATGACTTCTCAATCCTTTAAGTTAACCCCCATATTGGTTTATGCAGGTATATTTTGCTTCATTTGTAATATATTGTTGCTTGAGAAATAACAGACTTCATCCACATTGAAGTCCATTTCCTTCAACGATCCTGCTTTAGCACTCCTTTTCATTTTGCGGTGAATATGTAGATGAGAAGCAGAGAAAGCAGCATGAGGAGTGGCTGCTTGACACACAGGGCTTACTTGCTATGCAGCAACGACTCCTTGAGGAACAAATTGCAGCTCATCGCAAGGCGAGGAAAGCCCTTTCGGCGAAACAGCGTACTGCCAGAAAAGCAGGCCGGGAGTTGGCTTCTGCTGATGCTGAGCATCTGAAGCAAGTTACTGAGCAGCAGGGTCTTGTGCAGAAACAGCTGCAGCAGGTTCGAACCTGAAGTTCATGATCTTTTTTTTTTTTTCCACCGCTTGTCTATCCACTCACCCACTCTCGATTAACCACAACTATCAAGGCAACTGTTCACAGGATAGTTTTTCAAAATCTTGATTTGTGTTTATATTTATGTCCCTGCATCTGTCTAGGTTAAAAAACAACAAAAGGAGCATGCAGAACTCATGGAGGAGTTTCGGAACAAGCAGTGGCACCTATCGGAACGAGAAAAGGAACTTGGTTCAGGACAAACGGCATCCCACAGAAAACCACTGGCAACAGGAAGGACAGAGCTACCCCATCGTGAAATCGCTGTGTTGCGGCCAGTAACACAGGAACAGACACCGGGCCACATTGCCGTAGCGCCTTGGGCTATGGTTTCGGCTGCTGAGCTGTCTACTTCTGAGCAACCATGCACTCGTGCTGCTTCTGTGGTGCAGCAAGCATCGATACAGGCAGTACTTAAGCAGCAGCAGAGGTTGCAGAATGGTGCTACGCAACCTTGCATGTTGCCAAAGCTAACCGTTGGTGAACAGCCACAGTATCAACCAATGGCCTTATCACGTGTTCATCCTATTTGTCCACCTGAGGCTCAGTTCAAGCCCCAGCAAACTGGTATGCATGTGCCTCCTGCTTTGCACACACAGCATCAAATGACTACAAACCCTGCAATGACACCACAGCAGCAACATCAAGTACAGCATCACCAGTTTCAGCAGCAACATTATCAGCATCAATTGATGCAGCATGAAGTAGTCCAGACCGAGGGATCGAGTCCAGCTGCACTTACAACTGTCCAGTTAGGCTCTGTGCAAGAGCAACGGGTACCTCTCACCAACTCACAGCAACTTCCACCACCCACAACATTGCAGATCCATTGCAGTCCTACAACCATGCAGGGTCACACAGTTGAACCTCAGCATAGAGTGGAGGCTGGCTTAAAACAGCAGGTTGTACCGACTGAGCCATTTTTAATCGATGAACTTTCAGGACAAATGGATGTCCAGCAAACTGTTGCATTGACGTTTTCCACCCCAATCCCCACCCTGGACAGCATAGAACAAAGGCGTGCTCAACATGCATCACATCCTATCTCAGGGCAGGACCCAAGAGTTTATCCTGAATATTCCACAAGTATGTTGGGCACCGCCCACTTGTACTTTAGCAGGATTTCAAACGACAAAAAGCCTTCAAAACAGGGCGATGATATTGAAGCCAAAATGGACTGCCATGGGCTTGTGACTGTGCCATGTGAACCCCATCTCCGATCGAGCAGGGAGGAAGGACGAAATCATTCCGAGACCTCAAATCGATTCAAACCTGTGATACCTGAGTGCCCTCTGACATCTGCACACTGTCAGAGTTTTGGCAGACAACAGAGCTTCCCAGAGACAGAGATGCGACGGAGGGAAGTGAAACAGGAGTCTGGGGGGTGGTCCACACAGCCATGCCAGGTATTAAAGTCCCAACCGATTGCCAGCCCCATAGACAAGCAATCGTCAACACCAATCCACTGTACCTCCGATGATGGCCGCATGGAGCTTGGCCACCAGTTGCTCAAACGACTGCTTCAGACACGAAATCCAGCAGTCGCACGGTTGCAGGCTTCAGAGGAAGAGGACCAACAGCAGGCATTGTGGCAGTTTCAGCGATGGCAGCAAGACTGCAATAAAGCTGAGGGGCAAGGCCAGGTGAGGCTGGTTTCAGAAATAATGTCCATACATTGCAAGAAAATTGACAGAAAATGGCCGATTGGCCTATCACAAGTATGTCACATTCTCGTCAACTCACGTAATTGTCATTTTTGAAAAAGGTGAAGGCCACAGAAATTGATCATCATATTATCATCATACTAAAATATGCAATTTGGTGTCTGTCTGTCTGAATGGTTTTTTTTGACCGCGATATATTCGGTAATTACTTATCCAATCTCAACCAAACTTGACAGGAGGATAAAGGGTCACATGATGGAGGCTAAAGCGACTTAATTTGCCTCCCTCCCCAGGGGGTTTTCCGCCTTGGGAAAAATCCGTGTTAAGGTGTATATTCATGTTAAGATAGCTATTCATGGCATTCCTCCAAGGCCACTTCTAATAACAAAAATATTTATAACAAATGATAATAACATAATATTAAGTTTATTACAAAACAAGTCTGAAGACGACGATGGTTCACGAGCGGTATTTGACGATGTAGATTGTTTCAGAAGTCAAGGATGAGAACAATGTGATAATGTTTGACCAAGTTATAAAAATGATCAACATGATGTGGTACGAGTGACGGTTATTAGCTGCAAAATGTCGAAAACCCGGTTTCGTTCAACAACTTTCAAAATTTAACCTTTGCATAACCTTTAAAGGTCACAAAACAATGTTGTGGACATTAAAATAAGGAAACAGGATACGTGCTATAGCTTATTGGAGTTAGTTCGTCGAAGAAGGTCGAAAACCCGGTTCGATTCCACAACTTTGAAAATTTGACCTTTGTGAACTTTAAAGGTCAAAGGTCAAGGATTATGACCTTTGGTGCAAAACTTCCTCTGGAACATTCCAGGAACAATTAACGCCATATAGGCTATATGGCATTTCGCACTCATCAGATTATCCACACTTTGATGAAATCAGCGTAAAAACAAACTTGAAGGGGGCGCCACGGGCAAGGTGTTCGAGATAGAGCAAAATGGTTTCGAGACTTTAGGTGGGGAATGACCTCAAGATTATGCATAAAAAATATTGTCATCCTAGCTCTCACAGTTTGGGCGGTCGTATGATTTTATTGTCAAAATTCGAAATTCTAAGTTCATGACCTTGTGACCTTGACCTTGGGACGAAATGAAAAATCGAGCTCCGTGGGTATGCAGGTGCCATTGGGCTAACCAAATACCGAAACCACTGCCAGATTCGCCAACCCCGTAGGAGAAGATGCAAATTGAAATCGGCTACCCCCTAAAAACACAATTCGCAATTTTCTTAGTTCGTGACCTTGTGACCTTGACCTTGGGACGAAAATGAAAAATCGAGCTCTGTGGGGCTATGCAGGTGCCATTGGGCTAACCAAATACCGAAACCCCAGCCAGATTCGACAAACCCCTCGGAGAAGATAATTTTTTCTGTCAAAATTCGCAATTTTCTAAGTTCGTGACCTTGTGACCTTGACCTTGGGACGAAAATGAAAAATCGAGCTCCGTGGGCTATGCAGGTGCCATGGGCTAACCAAATACCGAAACCCCTGTCAGATTCGACAAATCCCCTAGGAGAAGATGCAAATTGAAATCGGCTACCCCCTAAAAACACATGTTTTTTGGGCGTGGCTCCGCCCATAATGGGCGCACCACGCCCATTCTCAGGAAAACACAAATAGATCATGATATAAACCTCCCACCAAAATTTTATTAGGATCGGATCAAAACCCACGGGGCTATGCTCGGGACAGACAGACAGACATACAGACAGAGAGACATACAGACAGACAGACAGACAGACAGACACACAACAATAACGAATATAGTGGTCACTTATTTTTTTCGCGAACCAACAGTATTAATACCTATAATATCCACTCTCCCCAAGAGGTTTTTCTTCCTTCGACAAATGCCGCGTTGACGTATATTAATCACTTGTGGCGTATCGTGGGGCAAACCTACCAGAAGTAAAAATATTATAAACCACAAACACGTATGAGTACCTTTTTAAACAGTCGCTACAGCTGTTTCACACTAAAATGAAAGAAATCTGGAGGAATCGTGACATCCTTGAGGAAATCTATCGATGCTAATCACGCCCATCACAGAGTAATGGGCACAAGCCTCGATGTACCGCAATCTATATACCCCAGCGAGGATAATAGCATGACCCTCCCTGTCGTTCCTGTCGGGAGTTGGTGTACTTAAAATATTTTCCCTGTTTATTTGCTGAAATAAACATGCTTTTGAAATATAGTTATAAATTTTAAAATCTGCATTTACCTTTGCATGCCTTTGTAAAGTAGGTTTATCGATAAGGCCTAAGGAAGACCCTTTCAAAACTATTTTGGGGCATTCTGGTTGTAGTGAACATAAAAGTGATATATTCTGTATTGTGATGGTTCTGCGAAACCGTCATCCCCAAGGCAATTGCAGACAACATATAGCGGTTCCAGAGATAGTTATGTCATTATTATTCGTTTTAGATAGCCCTTCCCCTATGTGTAACAGATTTATGGGTCAATATGCGTTGTGTGGGATTAGGCAGGATTTTTTTTTCCCCTATTCTTTTCCTATCTTGCTTCTCCACACATGAACGTATCCTTTCCTGATGCATGCATGCACACCAAAGATCATAACAAACAGGCAGTTCATTCGTATACATGTGCCAAAACCATTTGAATCGCTCAACGGGCATTTCACTACGACCTTCACTCGAACCCCAACGCGACAACATTTCATACACCATCAAGACTCTTTTATTATAACCACCAAACTATTGAACCACAATCCATGCTCTCCTACATTCACCATTGACACCTCCACCATAACCAACGACCATAACAAACAGCGACCACAAACAACCGCCATGCTAGAACTCGCTGCTACGCTGACACTACCATCGCCTCACCCACAGTCACCACCACCAACCGCCACTCCCTTTTGGGGCCGACAGGGAATGGGGGCGGCCGGCACGCCATTGCCGACACTCGGGTCTGGACATGCGGACATCTCAATTGGAGCGCAAGTGTACGCTAGACTCCATTCAACGTCTTGTCGGTAAGTCGAGCACTCCGCTCAATTACGCCCCCCATTTCGTGAGCAGTGTTGCACATTTGTGCATTGAGAGCGTGACGAAACACCCCAGTCCCATGTTAATTGCGGAGCTTAGCCATGTGGAAAAGCTCAAAGCATCATGGGGCCATTTTCGCTGTCATTCCCTCGCATGGGCGGGGACAGCGCCGTGGTAATCATCTGCGCACCAATGAGGGCACTAGAAAACGCTGGCCACTCCGCTTGATCTGATACCAAACTCCTCCCCTGCCTGGGGATTATAAAATCGCCGTGTGTTCTGCGTTAATTGTTCCATTAACAATAAAATCCGCCCCCTTCTAGGTGATCCGCGCTCTGCCCCTTTTTTCCCTCTCTCTTGCTGAGTCTCCCGGCACCCCCGGTAGAGGTTTACATCGAGGTTATATGAACAATTTCCTTAACCATAGTCCCTAATTAACTATTACCATGCACCACCCCCTGTATGGTGCACATTCAAAGAAGACAATTCTTAAGCTTACGGTTCCCTACTTTTATTACATCAAGATGTGCTAAATGCCCATACACTGACCATGCTATTCTATACATTTCTATCTGGTCTACAGGAATATATAACCCACCCCCCCCCACCCCCTTTTAAAAATTTACAATCCTTCAGAAATTTACAATTGATATGCAGTGCCTTCAGAAATTTACAATCTTCATTTAAATTGAGTTACATACTTAATTAATGGAAAACACAAATCACCCTTTGAACTTTCAAAACCCTTCCGTTTAGCAGTAATAGGACATGTTAAATAGGGGCATGTTGTTCCAGAAAATTCCAGAAGTTTAGCAATGTTAAATCGGGGCATCGCTAAACTTCTGGGATTTTTTTTCAACCATCTTTAAAATCGTTATTTTATTTAAATTGAAGTATATACTCTTAACACTGCGTGGGGTAATGTGTTCTACGAACTCTCTAGTTTATAAAGGGAAGAGATTCCTAATAGAGATACCTAATCGTAACCGCAAAATAATTTTGGAGTCGTTCCTTCACAATCATGATGTTGAAGCAAGTATTAATTGAGAATGATTTGCATGAATAATTTCATTCGCGAATGCAGTCATGTCACCTCAAAATCCGACAATGTGTAAGTTGAATACCCATCTGTAACGCTTCCAAGTCTCTGGAGTCAATTCCTACTCTGCCTTATCTCACTTTGTTCATCGATAATTATCCGTTCGTTGGTTCAGCAAATTATTTCAAAAGCTGCTCCTGTCATTCTTTACAAAACAGACACAGACAAGTCCGTTTTTCTGCATCTAGTTTGTTCAGGTTGTAAAGAAAATTAGCAGACATGTACTCACGAACTGTGTGCATGTGTGTCAGACTTCTCCTTTTGATCTCCGACAGACAGCATTTAGGCTATCATATCTGTACAAGAACTAAAAACTTCTTTTTTTTAATGTAACAAGGATCTAGGGATGCTACTCCAAAAAATATGTGAACAAGGTAGGCATGATTTATATAACTTGTGGGCCCATTGGTCCATTGGACCAAAGTTTTATTGGTCTTCACTGCCTTGTTGCATACCTGCCCGCTGTACTGCTTGAGCATTAGCTTGCCTTTCACTAAGTCCAGATGTGCTTGGGCCAGGGTGGGGATTATATGTTCGTTATTATTATTGCCAAATGATACTACTATGATAATTGTTGTTAATATTATTTAGTATGAATTTCCTCTGCCACCAAAGGTGAAGGCGGTTATGTTTTCACCCCTTTCTGTCTGTTTGTCTGTTTGTGTGCAGGATATCTCAAAAAGTTATCGACGGATCCGAATGAAATTTGGTGGCCAGGTTGGGTGTGACAAGGACGAACCGATTAGATTTTGACGAAGATCCGGATCCAGATCCGGAACCGAAATTTTTTGAAGTGATTCTTCACCATTGCGTGATAGAGCCAAAAATGACATATAACACGATATCTCAAAAAGTTGTCGACGGATTCGGATGAAATTTGGTGGGCAGGCTGCGTGTGTGACAAGGGCGAACTGATTAGATTTTGGTGAAGATCCAAATCCGGATCTGGACACGAGAATTATTTAATATTGAAAGTGATTCTTCACCATTGAGAGATCGGGAAAAAAAACCGATATAGAACATGATATTTACCTCCACCACCAAAGGTGAAGGACGTTATGTTTTCACCCTTCTCTGTCTGTGTTTGTTACTTGGCGAAAAAATATTTCACCAACTATGTTGGTCTGTCGTGTTTGTTTGTCTGTCTGTTTGTCACACAATTTTTGGCCAGTTTTTAAGCAATCGTTCTGAATTTTTTTATGTGTGTGTGTCGATGACTGGCCAAGGACAGCAACGCTTAATTTTGGTGAAGATCCAAATCCGGATGCAGATATGAGAATTTTTAAAGTGATTCTTCACCATTGAGAGATGGATCCAAAAACTATGTATAGCAT
This sequence comes from Eptatretus atami, assembly GCA_035128595.1. Lineage (NCBI taxonomy): Eukaryota > Metazoa > Chordata > Myxini > Myxiniformes > Myxinidae > Eptatretus > Eptatretus atami. Next base: position 128,449,378 of record CM068956.1, read on the forward strand.
GTTATCTTTAAAAGTTGTGGACGACTTGTGACAAAACGAGGTGGAAAAGTTGGTTTAAGTGAGAAGAACAAGCCGATTCGATTTTGGTTAAGGTCTGCATTCAGATGCGACCTTTCAGTGGGATGCAAAATTTAAACTGTTCAGCCTGGCGGAGGTATGCACTCTTCCGAGTGTCCTTCCATTTCGCCAAGTGTTACTCTGTGAGTGATTTTTCATCTGTTTGTTTGTCACACGATTTTTGGCCACAGTTTTCAAGCAATCGTTCTGAAATTTTTTTGTGTGTGTAGATGACTGGCCAAGGAGAGAAATGCTTGATTTTGGTGAAGATCCGAATCTGGATCCGGATCTGAGAATTTTTTAAGTGAATCTTCACACCGTTGAGAGACAGGGCCAAAACAATATATAGCACAATATCTCAAAAGGCTGTGGATGGAGTGCCACGAGGAAGAATTGATTCGACTTTGGTGAAGATCCGAATCCAGTTCTGGATACGAGAATTGTTTAATTTTTATCTGATTCTTCACCATTGAGAGATGGGGCTAAAGTAATATATATCATGATATCTCAAAAAGTTGTGGACGGGTTGGGATGAAACTTGGTGGACAGGTTGGGTGTGTGATAAGGACAAATTCATTCGATGTTGGTGAAGATCCGAATCCGGATCTGGATAAAGAATAAGGTTTGTGAACATATCCCTGAAACATCTTTATAAATGTAATGTTTTTTTCTGTGAAAGCTACTCAAGGTTTCTGGTTGTATACAGTAAGTACTGTAGTTGTAATCACACTGACTACAACCTGCCGATTCCCAAAAAATTGCCAATGTCAGCCAAGTGTTGTGTGTGTGTGTGTGTGTGTGTGTGTGTGTGTGTGTGTGTGTGGTGTGTGTGTGTTTGTTCAAAAAGCATAACATTCTGTCTGCTAACTCCCCTACCCCAACCTCTCTCTCTCTCTCTTTTTCTCTTTCTCTTTCTCTTTGTCCCATCCTTACTCTATCCTCTCCCAAAATACAATGTAGCCCCCTCCTCCCACATTTCCTCTCTCACTCTCCTATTCCCTCTGTCTGTCTCTGTCTCTGAACATATCCAGACGATGGTTATGTCTGGATGGTGTTTGGTCTCCAGACATGTCCGGACGGGAGTTTGTCTCCGGCCAGCTTGGCTCTGGACGTGTCCAGGCAGTGTTTGTCTCCCAACACATCCAGGTGGTATTTGTCTGGACGGGAGTTTTTCTCCGGACTTGTCCGGACAGGAGTTTGTCTCCAGACCGTGTTTATAGTATGACCGGTAGAAAATGGATTTCAGACATTATTTTGTTTTCATCTTCACTGTTATTCTCTGCAGAATCATTTTGATGAAACTCTATGAATCATAATTAATGCTCCACCGCACGTCTGCCTTCCCTTCCTCTCACCTCGCAGTCTTCCCTTCCCCCACCCCTCCTTGCTCCCCCTCCCTTCTCTCTCCTTTCCTCTTCACTCTCCCCACTCTCTCTCCCCCTCCCCTCTCTCCCTCTTTTTTTCCCCTCTTTTTCTCCCTCCCACCTTTCGTATTACTGTCAGCGAAGCGACGGGTGGTATTTGCTAGTAATACAATAATTGCTAAGGCTACTTCAAGTATATTTTTAACGTGGATATGAACTCGATGTTCTTTGCAATGGATTAACTTGTTAAGATCATCCATACCCAAGTAATATGCTCCTGTGATACTTGTTGCAGGGAGAGAATTCTGATTCTCGATCCCAGAAGCGTGCAAGCCTTGTGGCGAATCCCGAGTGTCCTGTGTACGACACTTCAGCACATCTTGCCGAGCCGAAAGTAAAACACAATCAACATAAGGCCGATGCTCTGGTCGTGAAACGGAGGCGGAAAGGGGAAGAGAATCAACTGGAAATCAGCAGTGGAAAGGAAGCAGTTTTCAGCCACTTGAAACAGGTGTTGCTCATCACAGTGCTTCTGTTTTATTTTTTTTTTGCACTTTTTTTTGTTTGTTTTTTGCTTTTTCTTCTAAAATTCCAACAATAAGCCTCTACCTTTGAAATGAAAAGCTGCTAACCTTGGACTGGCAGGAGGAATGGAAGTTGATGTTGATTAGTGCTTTTCTGAGCTCACACTTTTGTTTGGTTTTGGAGGTGTACATCTTTTGAGCATGCTCTGAGTGATGTCATGCTGCACTGAAATCTCAAAACAGACAAAATGCTTTTTGGTGCAAAAAGAAAATACAAAACAAAATGTGAAATAAAAGGCTTTTGCAAGAAATAAAATGGAAAAAAAAAAGAGTTAAAATACTTTTTGGACCAGACTCTGTGACTTAATGATTAGAGCGTCCACTTCAGGTCTTGTGGGTAAGTGGTTCGAACCTGAACCCGAGTGAGTCGTACCAATAAGAATAGTATGTGCTGCTTTTCCTTGCTTGATGCTCAGCATTTAAGCATGGACAAACAGCCATAGATTGGCAACCGCTGTGCAAGCTTGATTGGCCTAACGGCCTCCTCCTGCACTGAAGTTCCTTTTCTTGAACTCAAATTATTATTATTATTGTATTATTATTATTATTCTTACAGCGCGGCGACATCACGCTGTTATAATTGGCTATTCTGTCCTGTGTCTTCTGTCACGTCTTCTGTCACACTTATGGCCGCCGTACGTCCCTTTGATCTGAGGGCTATAAATAGAAATTGTCCAACATCAACATCTTCCCGTCATGCATGCTAATTCACCGTGTCTACATTTAAATTTTATAACTGCAAAATTGTTTCATCATTCTTAACCCAGACTTTTACTGCCCCCAGCCGCGTGATATCGAGTATTCGTTCTTGTTATTATTACTAGTATAAAAGCCCATCAAAAGTGACGGGTCAGAATTATTTTATTCAAAATATTCAAGGAGGCTGGAAGATATGTTTTGTAGCAAGAAGCATTATTTTAAAACACTACATGTACAAATATGACCTTATTTTCTTTATCTTCTGGGATGTTTCATTTTGATGGTACAGCTTTGTTAGCATGCCAAAGTCTGAAGCCTCGGCCTAGTGTGAGGTGTGTTTATATCTCCTTTATTTATCAGACATCCTAAGGACGTAATTGAACACTCGTTTTACTCTGTGTGTGCTGCACATTATGTGCTGCACAATTCCCCTCCCTGTGCCTTGTATTTATTGTTATTTTTTTTTAAACGCTTGTGTACACTGCTCTTGAGGCCTGGTTGCAAGTCACCGTCTACATTTCCAATAGAAGAGACGTAATTACTCTTTTATGAAAAATGTTTTTCGAGTTTTATTTTTATCCTGAAAAATAGTCCGTAGTGAACACACAGTCATGTTAAAAGATTAGCCTTTAAAACCCTTCAATTGTCCGTATGAAGTGGACAGACATATACACAAACACACAAATATACTGTGTTTTATATAGGTGGATTATTTTAGATGTGCCAACATTGAAGGCCTTTGGGATCCATCATGGACACCACTTTCAGGATCATTTGCATTCGATACGCGGCTTCAGTGAATTTTCGGCATGTGCACGTGTTCCCCATTATACTATGTGCTAACCTTGTTCAGAAGTCTGAAGTCCTTATCATAAGACTTGTGAGCAAGGGTCAGTGTTGTCTAAAGGAAACACTTTTTTTTTCCACAGTGAAAGTGCTCTGTTGTGACACAATGTGCAGGTGGAATTTTGCAATTGGTGATGGTGAATGGTTTAATGCACATCAATGACAACAGCTTCCTTTGTACCCTTAGCTCCCACTTCTTCCACTGGTCGAGCCAGTCATTGAAGTTAGTCTGGAATTGCTTGCACCATTTGGAGCTGGGCGGCTCGATGGCGAAAGTCAACTTCGTGGTTCATACGGTCAGGCGGTACTTGATGGAGGCCCGGACTACTACCTCCAACTGTACTGCGAGGTTTGCTCAACTGGCATGCATGGCTTTATGGGACATTTCCTGCTCTGCCATGATTTATAATTCACCTTTCATCATGCATTGTCTCTCTCTTTACCATGCATTTACAGAAGAACATGAGTGACCCACCAACACCTCCACTCTCTCTACCCCCTACACCACCACCCGGTGGCCGAACTAAACTGCTGAACGGATTTGCTGCCCCAGAAGAAATGTCTGTGAAGAGAGCACTGTACATTGGCCAGGAGGGTAAGGAAAGGCAGCAGGTCACTGGTGATGCCATTTGATGTCATAAAACATTATTTCAAGCAATGTAGAAAAGAAAGTCAGAATTAATTCTGTTTTTAATGGTTATTCTGACGTGTAATTTATCCTTTCTTTCTTGTTTAAATGCCTGTATCGCAGCACTTTTCTTGCCTTCATTGAGCTCTGCCTAGTGTTGAGAAAACAGTGACCAGCAGGGTGAACTGGGATAGACTGCAGTACTGGCTTTTGCTTACTTGTCATAAAAAGAAAGACTCAGAAGTGGGATGCAAGCGGAATCATTTTTACCCCTCAGCCCGAATTGGCTAAGGGGTATTGTCGTCACAGGTTGTCCGGGCGTCTGTCAACTTTTGGTTTCTGTCAATTTCGAGGAGAACGCCTTGTCCGATTAAATCCATTTTTGCAGGGTATGTTGGGGTTGAGTAGAGGAAGGTTCTTTTCGAAAATGGGCGCGCTGCGATTTTCAATGTGGCCCCATGGCAGCCATCTTGAAATTGGTTTCCGTCGATTTCGAGGAGAACGCCTGTCCGATTAAATCCATTTTTGCAGGGTATGTTGGGGTTGAGTAGAGGAAGGTTCCTTTCGAAAATGAGCGCGCTGCGATTTTCAGTGTGGCCGCACGGCAGTCGCTTGAAATTGGTTTTCGTCAATTTCGAGAACGGCTTGGCTTGTCCGATTAAATGCATTTTTGCAGTGTGTGTGTTGGAGTTGAGTAGAGGAAGGTTCCTTTCGAAAATGGGCGCGCTGCGATTTTCACAAGCCGCCACGGTAGCCATCTTGAAGTCTGATTGATTTTCGATATGACGTCCAACGTGCTCTAACTGACTGCATCATCGTGATATCACTGCTTCCTTTTACAATGCATGGGCTAAGGGGTTACGCCCGCTTTGCGGAGCTTTGCGGAGCTATTTTTATTGTAATTATTATAGCTTTTGTTTGGGGCTTACAGGATGGCCTCGAGGTACGCGCACTCACCTCTAAGCTTTCTAGCCTGGGTTTACATCCCGACCCAGCTATATTCTGTGATCCTGGTTTTTCATAGGCAAGGTGATTCATCAATGTGTGTGCCCTCCTCGGATGGACGTTAAACGGGAGTCCCATCAGTCAGCATTCGTTGGTGAATGTTAACGATCCCATGGTGTCCTTTGTGATGAGTAGGCGAGCTATCGCCGGCACCCTGAACAAATTATACCTTCCTGCCCAAACCACTTAGTAGAGCGTCAGGACTGCCCAGCCAGTTTGTGAAAGACTTGGGCCAAAAACTTATTCCTGCCAACCCCACAAGAGCTTGGGAATAATTGAGGCTGTTAAAGAAGAAAAAGAATAAGATAAGCTTTTAATGCAAGTTATGTTGTTCTTCTATTTCTCTTTCTGCTGTCTCAGACCACCTTCCAGAGACCCTTTTTTCCCACTCTTCCTTCCAGAGATTCAAGCAGCCAGTGTATCACCTCATGTAATTTGTTTTTGGAGGTGTACGTCTTTTGAGATCATTACCCACGATTCTACTGGGTGTTCCCAAAAGACCTGACAACTTTGGTTGTTATTATATTTAGTACCACAAATGATACAACGATACCCTTTGTTTTATATGATACAGAAACTCATGAAGTTTTCTTCATTTTCCGGTCTGGTGGCTTAATGTTAAAGAAAATGGCGACTCCATGGGAGAAAGCTCAGTGCATCGAATGGTTAATCGAGAGGAAATCCAACACGCAAATTCCACGTAATTTCCGTACAAGGCATGGAAGGAATCTGTCATCGCAGACAAGCATCAGAGAATGGTTCAAGAGGTTTAAGGAGACTGGAAGTTGTCAGAAACAGACAAGTACCGGTCGACCATCAATCATTTCAATAAACTCCCAGAAAATCAATTTTAGACACATCCAGAGAACTGGGACAACCAACCAGCACTATATACAGGATTTTATATAAAAGACTGAAGCTTTAAGCTTATAAGTTGCAGATTCTGCAGGAACTCATACAAAATGATGGATCCAAACGCATGGCGCTTGCCTTGGAAATGCTCAGTCGCATAGAGGATGACGAAGATTACCGGAAAATGTCATGTTCACAGACGAAGCTTGTTTTCCTGTATTTGGGAGGATCAACCAGCACAATGTGAGCATATGGGGCTCTGAAAACCCCCACGTGGTCATTGAACACATACACGACAGTCCAAAGGTCATTGTGTGGTGTGGCCTTCTCCATGACCATGTGGTGCGTCCGTTTTTCTTTGTGGAGGATACAGTGACATCAACAATTTATGTGAGCATGTTGCAAGGATTCGCCTTCCCACAGATTGAAAACCGGCAACCCGATATCATTTTGCAACGTGTCGGCGCTCCCCCTCATTGAGCCTGTCATTTGAGCCGTCCTGGATGAAAAATTTCCATGTCGCTAGATTGGCTGAGATGGACCTGGCCCCACGACCACCAGAGAAAATCCACATTGTTTTTGTTTTTTTTTCCTCTGGGAGTTTGTCAAAGATGTTGTCGACAACACGAAGGTGGCAAACCTGCGGGATCTTTGTTCTCGGATCACAGCTGCATGCACACTGGTGGACGCAAAAATTCTGAGCCGAACATGGCAAGAACTTGTGTACCTTGATGTCCTTTGCGTGACAAACAGAGCACACATTTAAGTGTATTGATGGTGTGCATAAAACGTTATGAGTTTCTGTTTCATATATACCAAAGGGTATTGTTGTATCATTTGTGGTTCTAAATACATTAACAACTAAAGATGACTGTGACTTTTTGAACACCCTGTATTACCCCCATTCACACTTCCTAACCCACTCCTCTTACTTGCTGCTTTCAGTGTTTCCTCCACCCCACCCCACCCTCTGTCTCTGTCTCTGTCTCTGTCTCTGTCTCTGTCTCTGTCTCTGTCTCTGTATCTGTCTCTGTCTCTCTCTCTCTCTCTCTCTCTCTCTCTCTCTCTCTCTCTGTTGTGCCTAATTTTGTCCCTCCACCCCACTGTCAATTTAGCCTTGCTCCCTTGAGCCTCGCTCTTGTTGATTAAAATAATAAGGACTGTTTGTTTTTGCCATCCTGAACATTTTGTACCACTATCTTCTTAGAATAGCAAATGTGAAAACAGGCTAGTTTGTTCACACATTGTTTTTTCATTAAACTTCAGTTGCAAAATAAATGCCACTTTTTTCAAATTCTGCCCTTTCTTTACTCTGAGGGCGTCATTGTAAAACAGTGTTCCAGACATGACCATCCTGAAGATATATTAAATTTGTATCCAAAAAGCAAAACATTTGAAAATACAACCGACCTTTTGAGTTACTTCTCTGCTTGATAAATCTTTCGCCCTCTTTGTTCTTCTTTTTTTCCGTTTGTGGAATGGCGTTCCTCAGGCTGTTGTATCCCACATTTCAAGCAAGTATTGCACTATCATCTCATGTTGCCCTATCCCTCCCTGCTGCCATTCCTACATGCAATATTTTTTATCACCATTAACCCAACCCTCTTACTTGCAGGTTGCTTTTTTCTCTTCCTCACCAGTCTCTCTCCTCTCCTCTCCTCTCTTTTCCTGTTTCTTTTGTCTCTTACTTGTGTCCAACTGTTACTCGACTGTCAGTTTGTTGTCTTCTTTTTTACCCTCGTATCACAACACCCTTCCATGAGCCTTAATCTTGTTTAAAATTAAAATAACAAAATCTTTTTGGTCTGCTAATAAATTACCCATAATTAATACTTTTATTATTTTAACTACAGAGCTTTTACCTTTTTTTAACCTGTGGACTTTAAAAATCATGCTGCTGCTGTTGGTGTTGTTGTTTAGACCAATATTTGTGAACATAGATAGGCAGCATTTGGAATACTAGAGCATGGGGTGGGGGCGTGAGAAGAGGGTGGGGGAGAAAGACGGCTGGGAGAGAGGAGGAGGGTGGGAGTGAGAGAGGAGGGGTGAGGAAATGAGGAGGGGGGGCGAGGAAGGGGAGGAGAGCGAGGACGGGGGGAGAGCGATGCCTCACCGCATGTCACTATACACTCCGGGAAGGGGTGCGAAGAGGGGAGTGGGAGCGAGAGAACGGGAGAGAAGGAAGTGAGGGGAGAGCGATGCCTCAAAAATCGAGTGGAAATTTTTCAGAGTAAATTAATTTAAATATTATTGCAATATTTTTCCAATTTTCTCTTGAACTGGTAGTTCGCTTGGCCTGTTACTTTACTCATTATGATAATCATGTTATGTTATGTTAATCGTTATGTTAATGTTAATCCCGTTATGTTAATCGCTCTTTTAATTTCATTTATTTTGCCTTCCTAATTTCAGAGATTTCCCCACGGAGACCCCAGCCGCAGCCGGCGCAGTGATCCCCCTGGTTAATTATTTTTGTTGCACTCAATAAAGTTACATTTTCGGCACTTTCCTAAATCTTTTCTGCACTCAATATAATTCTCAGAACAGTGGAAAATGTGACGTTTAATGCTTTGGCAATTTCAAATTTTGTTTGTGTAAATATGGAGAAAGAGGGATCACAGCCTTGCTTGCATAAAGTAAATTCATAAATAAGCATCATTATAAGAATTGTTAATTTCTTACATATTTCAGATTTCACTCCAGATTTCAATATTTAATTAGTCCACATGCTCCTATCATCAAATTTGAAGACATATTTCGATTATATGCTTTAATTAGTCCGTAAGAGTACGTCGTGGTTCCAAGGCAAGGCATTTTGGAGCAGGCCAAAACAAATGGCGGCTTAAGACCCCTGCAATGGGCTGACCAAGGATAAACCTGTTTTTGTTTTATTCATACTGAGATGAGATGGTTGTCTTCAAAAGAGGTGTTTAAATTTATCCAACTACCCAGTTTTTATTCATCCACTCCCGTGGAGTTTCCTTAGTATGCATGCAATGTTTCGGGCAACTAGGTTTCATGGTTTTGGAGTTATGGAGGAGATACACTGACACACACTGACATTTATGATTACAGACTAGCAAGTACAACCCGTCGCTTCGCTGATGGGAGTATTGAGGAGGGGAGGGGAGGAGGTGAGGGAGAGAGAGGGGGCAGGAGGGAGGAAAAGAGCGAAGAAGGGAGGCGGGGAGAGCTGTGCCTCACCAAACATTACTATACACTGTGGGAGGGAGAGGTGCGAGGTATTTCTTTTTGTGTGTGTGTGGTGTGTGTGTGTGTGTGTGTGTGTGTGTGTGTGTGTGTGTGTGTGTGTGTGTGTGTGTGTGTAAAAAAACAAAAAAACAAGAAGAGAGAAAGGTGAGGAGTGGAGGTAGCATTAGCAAAGAGAATATGTGTTGTGCTAAGGACGAACACACACACACACACACACACACACACACAAAAAACTCATATCAGAACAGCTATACAAAGAATGACACAACAGAGTTTATAATGTAATCAGTCCCTTATAATGTAAGTTTATAATGCACATCTGCAAAAACTTTGATGTCCCAATTACAGAAAATTTGTGGGAACATGAACCAAAAGCAATCGCGGAAAACATGGAAGTACCTACTGCTCACGTACGACCTCATGATCCCTTCGAGCGTGAACATCGAAAACAAAGCGTTGCAACCAGATATACTTAGGTATAAAAAAGAGAAGGCATTGCTGATTGAGGTGTTAATACCAGTGATTTTGGACGAAACTATGCAGAAATCAAGAAAATGACCAAACACCAAGACCTCAAGAATTAAGTGAGAAGATCCTGGA
>CM068956.1:128489501-128503059 GCA_035128595.1 Eptatretus atami
CTTCCTCATTCCGGAATAGGCCCCTCCCAGTCGGCTGAGAGGAGTGGCCTAGAGCGAGGGGTGTGGCCTGAACAGGAAGTGACACAAAGGGGAGGAGCCTTTGGTCAGGGAGTCGCCGAGACAGACGTGTGTCGAAGGAGCTCGCGTGTCGAGGCGTGGCCAGACGAGAGCCGGAGAAGCGTCGGTGAACGGCCGAGGAGGAGACGAGCGTCAGGCAAGCTACGTCGCGGTCCGGGCAAACGGCCTTGAGACGGTCGAGTGGCGCTGAGGCAGTGGACGGGTCATAAAGGGCATCAACTCTAAAAGAGCAAAGACCCGTTCACTCCTCCAAGGCGTGCGCGGCCAGGCCCGACCGCCCAGGCCGCAGTGAAGCCGGACGACCAAGGAGAACGAGCAAGCCGCTCGCCAAGCTGCTCAGCCGCCCGGCACTCAAGCGACCAGCGCGTGCGACACGAGGGCCAAGCAGGGACAGCAGGCATCACTGACCCGAAGACCTTCGAGCCCTCACAAGGGGCGCAAAGTAACCTGCTAGCCTCTTGTGAGCCTCCGGTCATCCAGGTTCCGAGTGGAAATAAAGGCTCATGAGCCCTGTTCTTTTCTGGGAGTTTTGTATGAAAGTGTTCTGTGGCGCCTTGTCTGGTTAAGTAGAACTGAATTAAGTGCATGCCTGTACATAATAGATAAACATCGCTGTCGGCTTTGCTCGTGTCTTGCTCCCTTCTCCCATTGATTGCTTGCCTGGTTGAAATAAATGTCCCCATTGTTTGAATGTCAATCTGCTCGTTGCGTCATTTCCTCCATTGACTTCTACTGTGTGCTCGGGAAATTAGCAGGCTATTAAAGCCAATTAAAGTGGTCAATTGGTCCGATGGAACTTGGCGATTAAAACCGCTCGCATGCACACGGAACGAGTGCGCTAAAGCGGCTCGTTTCCATACGAGTTCCGTCGAGGTATAAATTATCGGTACTTCTGTCTGCGCGGATAATTAGGTATATCGAGATTCGGCGATTAACCCTGTAGCGCGTGGACAGAATATTTACAGTTTATGGTGCGTTAAGGCATCCGTAGCAGGTTTCCGGAGTTGTCCGGAAGCTACGACTGAATTCCGGGTTTCGGTGGACGCGCGACTGCGATTGGGCCTTAAGCAGTCGTACGTGCTGTCCGAACCGGCTAATTCGTAACAATATATATATATATATACACACATATATATATATATATAAACATATACATATACATATATATACATATATATATATTACAATATACAAATACATAATATTTTACATATATATATATATACACTGTACATATATATTGTTGCGGATCCGGGGTGGCGGGAATCTGACCCGGTCCCTGGTGCCACCCTCGCCACCACCGTCTCCGGGAGTCTATAACGCCGGCGGCTCGGCACAGGCCTCGGGTCACCCGTCTTTAATCGCGGATACCAACGTAATCCTGTACCTTACAAGTTGGGGAGATAGAACCCTAGTTACAGACTGGCTTTGTCAGTGACCGAGCGGAGTCTACCAGTCTGTAACCATTTTGGTCTTGTATGCCAATCGAACGGATCGTTCCTCGACGCGACACGCATTAATCCATAGCGGCAACTTCATCAGAATTACCAGATTTATTGGGGACATCAGGGATCACAACACAAGCAATAATACGACAGTGGTTTTATTACAATCAACCCGTTCTTAACTAGGGGACCACAGCTAAAAGGTTTCGAGGGGATTACTACAAATATGCCTTAACAACACGTGCAAACAAACATGCATGCAGGACAAGACAGAGTACTTGGTGATGGCTCATGGACGAGAGGACCATGTCCCAAAAGCACGAAGGTCGCTCGTAAAACCAGCGGTTTCCACGGGTTCGACTCCCGCTCGAACGTGCCGTGCAGCAAGAAATGGCGGCGCAGCACTCCAGCTCCGCCCAGTCACCGCGTGCGCGGTTCTCCTCAGCGCGCTCCGGCTCCGCGCCACGTCGACGATGCGAGATCGCCGATCTCTCTCCAGGGTTCAGCAACACGAATCCCGGCCTGGCCTGTTCTCCATACAAGGTCCCAGTCGAGGTCCGAGTTCCACTGGCGATCACAACGTGTCGAGCCGTGAGGTGAGCAAGGACCGTCAGACGCTCCGGCGTATCCTCTCCGGCCTTCCCGCTCGAAGCCCGACTCCCGCTTCGTCCCCTCAGTTCCTCTCTCGGTCGAATCACGACGTGCAGGTCGGTTCAGCGTCTCTCCCGGCAGACCAACACGGTGCTCCTTCGTTCGCTCGCCTCGAAGTGATTGCGAGCACGCCTCGAGAACCGGCCGTTCCTCACACACAGCACTCCTTTCGTCCCCTTTTCTTTTCTCCTTCGAGTCGTGAGGTGAATCGATGTGCAGGTTCCGCTTTCTCTGCGGTCGATTCACCACTGCCTTTTCTTTTCTCTCTCGCCTCGACACGCGAGCTCCTTCGACACACGTCTGTCTCGGCGACTCCCTGACCAAGGCTCCTCCCTTCACGTCACTTCCTGTCCAGGCACACCCCTCGCTCTAGGCCACTCTCTCAGCCGACTGGGAGGGCCTATTCCGGAATGAGGAAGGAATAATAGCGATCTCTCGTTTCACGTTTCACCACCATAGCACGAACACAAAAACAGTCTGTTACACCTCCCGACACACACATATCGTCCCTTATACACACAACCTATCTATAAATGAATTTAATGGGGAACTGAGCTAATTCTATATTTAGTATTCCGTAAGGGCCATTTCCGTAACACTACCCACCTTTCTCCGAGGCTCTCAGAGCCCCATCTGGGGCAGCCCACGGCAATGGCCTGTCTAATGTACAGCACAGATCTCCATTTACTCTAACCCACAACATGGGAAGCACTTAACTCCAAAATCAAAGTGTCACAAGTAAGATTGGCATGTCCCTATCCTAGTGTGTCGGGTCACCAATCTAACAAACAATTCACACTCTATGCACACTATTAACATTCTAATTATGGGTTTGAATGGGAGGCATTCAATTTTTACTTTTAACACCAATATTGGCATAGGAGCAGAACATTCAAAGGTTTCAAAGTTCTTTTCACATGTTCGCTCCTTCATGCCCCTCCCGGCAATGTTGTCCATTCACCCCTGAGGGTTCCTCACTTCGTGGCTTATTGGCCTCTCACCAGGTGAGTTCAGTCGGCCAGTGGCCTAATCTCACAAAGAGTCCTTCGGCTCACTTGAGCCCAAAAATGGCATAAATCTTCGGCCGCAACGCGGCCCACAAAAGCACTTTGGCCTCAATGGCCCACAAAAATGCTTCGCCCATATGGCCTACTCACAAGCAGGAGCAGGCAACAAGCCCTGCATTGGACAGCAGATGACACAGCAGTGGTGGCATGGTGATATCGATGTAAACAAATGCAGTTCGGAGGCATTCTTGAGGACGGCAAATGGGTGTGATGACCTTAGACTAGGGAGATGGAGTGTACCTTAACCTTCCTTGCTGACTTGTTTTGGTTAGGTTCTCCCCTTTTTTTTTCTTTCTCTTTTTTTTTTCTTTTACAGACAGGACGCTGTGTTTCTTACTCAACTGTTATCTTCGTGGATGCGTGCTCATGACATACTGTGGCCTCTCTGGCACTTGGAGAGGGTGACCTAGCCTGGCCCTTGCCAACAATTTCTCCCATCAACACTACTCGTACCAGGTGTCACACATGAATGGTGCGGAGGAGAGTCCATCGAACCTAACCATTTACTTTTAGTTCTAGACAATGCAAATAACCCTGCTATGGCTAGAATGATAACTAATGACCCATTTTCCGACCTGGCACACTGTTCCATTTCTATTAAACCTGGGCAAGGCCTTCTTTGTTTTTTCATTGCGTGGTGCCAGGCATAAACTCGCTGGCTGGGGAGTGTGACTACTACTAGGCTCTTTGCCTGCTTCCAATCGGGGTGGAGGAACCCCAGCGACCTCGGGGTTTTCCTGCACGTGCTTCGGCGCCTCCTAACTAGGGGTGGCTCTTCTCTAGCCCCATACTGTGCCCTCATAGGCACCCTATACTGGTGCTCTCATAGCCACCCCCATACTGGCTCTCATACACTGACACGTGCTCACATAGCACTGAACCTACCGTGCTCTCCTGCACCTCTGACAGCCTTCACCTGCAGGAACCCAAAGCCTGCTGGCCTGCTTCCCAGACTCACCAACTCCATACCATGTCACAACTACCAACCAGATCCCCATACTTGGCCTGCACCTACCCCTGCAAGTCCGCTGCACAATGGAACACAGCCAGAATCATGACGAATCCTCTAAGTCCCCCAACCTAACACCAACCTTTAAGAGACTCCTACCGACAGGGTTAACATTGTTTCCGCACAGTCACTCTCCTCATTTGCACAATCACACTATCCCATCACCCAAACACTTTTTGTCATTCATTCCACAGTGCCGCACACACATCCACAACAACCATCCAACACCTTTCAACTTTATGTGAAAGCAAAAACAACACCTGTCCCCGATCCACTTGTCCATCAAATTTAACTGGTATACCTTTTCATCAAACCCCAAAATAATTTGTCACTACCACATTCGTCCGTTGCCTCCTCCATACTGCCCTAATTGTTTATTTCGCAAAAGTTTAAACCAGAACATCAAAAATCTCTTCAACAAGTCCCATGAACCTCTGCATGGTTCTACAGGCATTTCAATCCTTCCTCAAACAAGCCACTCTTGTCATCACTTGTTTCGAGTGCGTTTTAACGCTCTGGCTGTAATGTCTCCACCACTTTTTTAAATAATCACCCAAATCCACTCGTGCCACTCATGCCTTCTGTCATCTCTCAATCTTGCAATCACTTCGCGGTAATACCTCCAATCAAGATTTTCACATCCCCATAGCCTACTTCTTTTGGCTCATTGGAAGGGGGGTGAGGGAAGATATCCCTCATTACTCCATACAATGACCCCGCGCCTTTCCGCCCACCGGCTCAAAGGGGTCACGCGCTCAATGGGGCCCGTTGAATCATCCCCCTCCTTTTACTCCAAGGGTTTCAGTTCGGTTTTAAGTCGCCGTTAAGGACCGGGTGTGCCAGGCTGGAGTCCCAATCGGAGTGGTGACAATGACCCTCCCCTTCTCCCCTCGCTCCATAGACCTCCCTGAAGTGTTGGAGGCACGAACTTAAAATGGCTCCTCTCCTCAGACCACTGTTGCAGCTCGTAAGCCAAACACCCAACTCGATGTGGTGCTCTAGAAAGTGTCTGAAGCTACCAGGTCTAAGACATGGGGCGTTTCACTCTGAGTTGCTTCCAACTGGGTACTGGAGTTATGGGAAGAGGGGGAGGGGAACAGGTCATTCCGCACACTGACTCTCGGGCTTACTACCAAGTTCCTGTGAGGCTGATAGAGAAATTAAAATACAATTCCTGACTTCCGCTAGAAATATGCGCACTTTGAGACAAATAGAGAGATCCGAATATATATAAACATACTGCTCTGGTGCAGAAACCAAAGATAGGAAACCAACGCGACTGCCAATATATGCGACTTTGCGTGTCCCCTGGCTCAACATTTCTGTCCTGAGTGGCATTTCTAATTTCCTCTTGGCACTCAACACTATTTCCTATGTCACGCACTCATTCCACGCTCAGGAGCTCCGGACACAGATCCAAGGTTATGTCGCCTTTGTATCATTGCCCACACCGCTGCGATAGGTTGCGCGCGTAGTGATAGACGGACCGAGAGCTGGTCTAGTCAGTCTCAGGGCTACAATGGGTCTTCGAGATGCGATAAGGCTGATGTGAGTGTAGCCCACATCCTCACCACCCACACCTTGGACTCAGCACAACTTCGATAGCCACCGAGAGAGATAGAGAGTAGTGCGTGGACTGTGACCTTATAGCGATGGTCAGATATCGAATCTCGAGATTAGGGCAAGCGTATTACAACACAACATTCAGGGTCACGGAAGTGAGAGTGCCCCTCCATGCGCGACGCAAGAAGTCTCTTGAAATCTTGTAACCAATGAAAATTGCAACATGTATTCTAGCTGTGAAGCACGACGCCTGGACTTCGTTGCGCGTGAGTCTACCATAAGTATGCATGTAACCCACGTACCTACTGTGGGTTACAGAGTTACCGGAGACATTCTGTCCAGGGGCAGAGCTCGCTTACTCATCCAGCGCACGACGCTCTCGCTCATCCTCATCGGATTTCGCACAAGTGGATCGTACAACTGGGGCTAGTCTCAGGCTCCACATTCGGCTGATTGAGGACCTGAGCTCAAGAATGTGATTTGCTCACTCGTATGCCTGCGTAATAGACAACCACCCTGCACTAGAGCCGTATCTCAATGTGCTGCACTATCGACCAGTGGAAGTAGCTCATATAGTGTGAGATAGTCGATCTGCCGAGTCTGATGTTATATACTCGCTCTAATCAAAGGTCTCGTCTAGCAGCTACATTAACTTCCGAGATTGTAGTGGCGTACAAGCTATTATCAGCAATCGGTCAGCGCATGCTGTTGCTACAAATTCTGGTCAACTCGGCTCTCAATATGTTGCTTTATTCACTCATTCGATGTTTGGCGTGTCTTGAAATGACTCATACACGTGTAGTACCATTTTGAGTTGTTCATTATCTTCCGGAGAGTATATTATCCTTGCCACTGTGACGCACACAAGATGGCTGTTGACTCTCCTCCTTGAGTTGGTTAATTCTCAAACTCGAATTGTTTTTTGTGTATTCCTAAACGTGCGCATGCGGTTCTTCTCTTATGGTTTCTCTCATTCAACTCACAAACCGTGAAAAGGTGTTGGATGTGTTGTGGACTGGGTGTGCGGCACTGTTGGAATGAATGACAAAAAGTGTTGGGTGAAAATGGTCTGATTTGTGCAATGAGGAAGAGTGGATGGCGAACAAATGTACATGTCGGTAGAGTCTTTAACCAGTTGGTGTAAGGTTAGGGGGACTTTAGAGGAAATTCGTCAATGGATTTCTGTGCTGCTTTCCATTGTGCAGCGGACTGCAAGGGGTAGGTGCAGGCCAAGGTAAGGGATCTGGTTGGTAGTGTGACATGGATGTCGGTTGGTAGAGTCGGGAAGCAGGAGCAGCAGGCTTTGGGGTTCTCGGCAGTCATAGTTTCGTGTCAGATGTGGAGCTGATGTTCCATATTTGCCACTGCGTTTGCATTTCAGTCGTTCACTGCTCACTTAGCTGCGACGGTCACTACTGCTAGATCCTAGCCTTCTCCTTTAGTTGTTCTTGTCCCCTCTGTTTGTTTCCTCTCCACTGTCTCTCATGCTCTTCATTTCCTCCAATCTCATAGTTTTCTTCAATTGGCCGAGCTCCTTTTCCCGTTTCTCGCTCGTTCTCATTATCCTGGCGTACCTTGTTTCTCTTATTCCCTTCCCTTCACTGTCCCTTTTCTATTCTCCATTCAGTCTTTCCGGCTCTTTCATCTTTCTATTCATTATCTGCGTACTTACTGCTTTCTCTTTATTGTTCTTGTCCCTCTTTTTGTTTCCCTCTTCACTGTCTCTCTTGTTCCTCATTCGCCAATCTCATAGTTCCTTCAATTGCCGAGCTCGCTTTTTCGCCGTTTCCATGTCGTCCTTCTTTCCATTATCGTCTGCGTACTTCAACCTTGCTTGTCTTCAGTTGTTCTTGTCTTTTTGTTTCATTTCTTGTTCTTTTTGTTTCTTAGCCGCATTGTCTCATTTGTTCCTCATTCTTCCAATCTCGTCTTTCCTTCAATTGGTTGATCTCCCCGTTTCCTGAATCATTGTTGTTTCTTTCAGTACCTATTCCACTGTTTCTCTTTGTTCCTCATTCTCCAATCTCATCGCTCCTTCAATGGATTTTTTCCTTACTCAACTGTTTTCATTCGTTGTTCTCTTCACCATCTCCCGTACTCCCAACCTTGCTTTCTTTTAGTTGTTCATTTCAAATCATGATCTTTTTGTTTTCTACCCACTGTCTCCTTGTTCTTCCTTTCTCAATCTCGTCGTTTCCTTCGAATTGGTTGATCTCTCCCTCCTGTTATCATTCGTTGTCTTTTGTTTCTCATTCCAACTGTGTCTCTCCTGTTCTTCCTTCTCCAATCTCGTTTGTGTTACTTCAATGGCTGATTTCCCTTTCCTTGCTTCATTCGTTGTTCTTTCACCACTCTTTCTGTATCTCATTCCTGTTAGTCTGGCCTTGGCTTCCAGCTGTTCGATTCTGCACAGTGTTGGTTCCTTAATTTTCATTCTCCGTCTGTTCTTTCCTCTCTTACATCCTAGCTCGTTTTGTAATCCCGTTTTCTTGTTTTGGTGTTTCCGTAACTCAGAGCTTTTTTTTTCTAATTCCTTCTTCATCTCCGTACACTGTCACAACCTTGCTTTGGCTTCTAACTGTTGCGATCTGCACAGTGTGGTTCTTAACCGTTTCATTTTCCGGTCTCTTCCTTTCCTCTCTTAACATCCTCAGTTTCATTTTGTAGTTCCCTCTCTTTGCTTTTGGTGTTTCTGTAACTCAGGAAGCTTTTTTCCATAATTCCTCTCATCATTTGCATGCTTTCCTTCACCATTTCATCCCATTCTCTTGCTCTCTCTGCTCCCTTTCCAATTGCTTCCATCCTCAATTTCGTCCCTTTTTTAACTGTATTCCTTTAGTTTTTTCTGCATTCCTTTTCCATTTCTTATCCCCCTCCAGGTTTTCTCTTTAAACTGGCCTGCCCTTACTCTCTCGCTTCAGTAGTTCCAAATTCCCCCATCTTGTTTGCTGGTTTTTTTCCTTTTCTTAGGCTTTCGTTTTCCTTTCTACCTTCCTCCTATTGGTCTTCCTGTAGTTCTTTCAACTGTTTTGAAACTTTTCCAACCATTCTTCCTTCCCTTGCTCCAGATGTTCCCTCTCCTTTTTTATCTTCTTTCTAGGCTATCTCTTTTCCGAATGCCTTCTTCTATCTCTCGCTTCAGTAGTTTCAATTCCACATCTGACTCCCTTTTTTCCGTTTCCAGCTTCGTTTTCCATTCTCCTTCTAAGTTCTCTTTATCCCGGAATTACAAATTTGTTCTTCCTCTATTCTTTCATTCAGTCTGCTCTTCGCATATTCCAACTGACGGGTATAAAAACACTACAAATTCTTTTTCCCACATAGTTGTCGCTGCTGTTGGCTAAGTTATTGTTTTTATGCCACCCATTCGTTCCAGTATAATCGTCATCGCTGTGTCCCCCCGTACACGTAATTTTGGCTGAAGCTCGTCGCCGTGCCGTTGTGACTCGTCCACTCTACTTTGCACCTCCTCGATATGAGTTCTTCATAACGCTTCACCTTTTCCAAGACATCCCCCAATTGTGCCTGAAGCTTGCCAATGTTCATGCGTAGTCATTGCCACGCCTGCCATGGCACATGCCGTGACCACGTGGTCTGAATCGGTGGGCGGTAGCGTTTCCCTTCGCGCCGTTGTGGCTCGTTGCGCTATATTAGCCCACTCCCGCTCCGGTGTCGCGCACGAGATGGAGCCGCGACCGCCATTTTTGCGACTCCATTCCTTTATATTTGCAAATGTTTCTCCGATCCGTTCAAGCATAAAATCACTACCAATTGTTATCACAATCGGTGTTTGCAAATTTAACGGAGGTGGAAGCGGAGAGTTCGTCATCCCACTCCTGCGACCCGTTGTTGCCGATCCGGGGTGGCGGGAATCTGACCGGTCCCTGGTGCCACCCTCGCACCACCGTCTCCGGGAGTCTATGACGGCCGGCCGGTCGGCACAGGCCTCGCGTCACGCGTCTTTAATCGCCGATACCAATTAATCTGTACCTTACGCAGTTGGGGAGATAGAACCCTATTACGACTGGCTTTGTCAGTGACCGAGCGGAGTCTACCAGTCTGTAACCATTTTGGTTCTTGTATGCCAATCGAACGGATCGTTCCTCGACGTGACACGCATTAATCACATAGCGGCAACTTCATCAGAATTAAACAGATTTATTGGGGACATCAGGAGATCACAACACAACAATAACAGACAGTGGTTTTATTAAGAATCAACCCGTTCTTAACTAGGAACCACGGCTAGAAGGTCTTCGAGGGGATTATACGAAATATGCCTTATACACACACGTGCAAACAAACATGCATGCAGGACAAGACAGAGTACTTGGTGATGGCTCATGACGAGAGGCCCTGTCCCAAAAAGCACGAAGCGTCGCTCGTAAAAAACCAGCGGTTTCCACGGGTTCGAACTCCGCTCGAACGTGCCGCGCAGAGCAAGAAATGGCGGCGCAGCACTCCAGCTCCCGCTCAAGTTCACCGCGTGCGCGGTCTCCTCAGCGCGCTCCGGCTCCGCGCCGACGTCGACGATGCGAGATCGCCGATCTCTCTCCAGGGTTCAGCACACGAATCCCGGCCTGGCCTGTTCTCCATACAAGGTCCCAGTGCGAGGTCCGAGTTCCGCAGGCGGATCACAACGTGTCGAGCCGTGAGGTGAGCAAGGACCGTCAGACGCTCGCGTATCCTCTTCCAGCTTCCCGCTTCCCGCCTCGAAGCCCGACTCCCGCTTCGTCCCCTCAGTTCCTCTCGGTCGAAAATCACCGACGTGCAGGTCGGTTCAGCGTCTCTCCCGGCAGACCCAACACGGTCCTTCCTTCTTCGCTGACGCCTCGAAGCGACTCCGAGCACGCCTCGAGAACCCGGCGTTCCTCACACACAGCACTCCTTTCGTCCCTTTTCTTTCTCCTTCGAGTCGTGAGTGAATCGAGCGCAGGTTCCGCTTTCTCTGCCGGTCGATTACCACTGCCTTTTCTTTTCTCTCTCGCCTCACACCGCGAGCTCCTTCGACACACGTCTGTCTCGGCGACTCCCTGAACAAAGGCTCCTCCCCTTTGTGTCACTTCCTGTTCAGGCCACACCCCTCGCTCAGGCCACTCCTCTCAGCCGACTGGGAGGGCCTATTCCGGAATGAGGACAGGAATTAATAGCGATCTCTCGTTTCACTCGTGTTCACCACCATAGCCAACGAACACAAAAAACAGTCTGTTGCACCTCCCGACACACACATATCGTCCCTATTACCACACAACCTATCTATACATGAATTTAATGGGGAACTGAGCTAATTCTATATTTAGTATTCCGTAAGGGCCATTTCCGTATCAATATAGATCAATATACAAATTATATACATAATATATAGTGCAATATATAAACATATAAACGACGAGGCTCCACCACACCCTCAGCCAAAAACACGTGAAGCAATGGCGACTGGGTCGAGTGAGGGATGGTGGCTTTGTTGTTGTAGTTGTAGTTGTTGTAAAAACCTAACTAAAAATAACTCGTAGCGCACACACGAAATTTCCCATTAGGACATAAGGGACGGATTCTAACTATAAACACGTACTTATCGAAATAACTGAACTACGGGGACTCTGGCTGTTTGTGTCACAAGGTTTCCAAATCCGTAACAATATATCTATATCATGTCTACATGTCTATATGTCTAATGTCGATATAGTATGTACAGTATATATAATATATATATAATTATAATATATATATATATATATATATATATTAATTATATATATATATATATATATATATATATATATATATATAAAAAATATATATGTCTTTAAATATATTGATATCAATATCTATATCTTATATATATATCAATATCAATATCAATATCTATACATCAATATCAATATGTATATCTATATCTATAATATAACTTTATGTATATCTTTTTTATGTATATATGATTATATACTAATATACATATATTATATATTATATATATATAATATATCTTTTATCTCTTGATATATGGCTGTCCCAAAAAATATACAACTTTTAAAATGCTTCGTTTGATCCTAAAAAAGCAGTAATTTTGTCACTAATGCCTTCATTTCTTGTTGCAGAGACGCTGAAGTTTATTTTGATACCAGCATAGCACCAAGAAAAATGCCAAGACTTGACGCGTACAACAACGGACGAAAATTGTTGAACTTTGGCAACAGACGAAAAGTGTCATACAGGTGCGTCTTTACTCGAGACATTCGGTATCTACTTGCGCCATGCACCAAACTTTCGGACAATAAAGTGCACCATCGCTAAGTAACCAATGTGGGAACCTCTGTGACCATTCCAAGGGTCACCGTGGTCGGAAGAGGACAGGTCGTAGTGAAGAAAATGTGAAATGGTGAGACAGGCGTCGTTCAGAGTCCAAAAAAATCGATTTCCACGAATTTCTGCGAGACACAACATTCATAAGAGCACCGTTCAGAGGATCCATCGCCAAGACATTCATGCCTTTCCATACAAAATTCAACGGAAACGGGTGCTTTACTGATCACACAGAAACGCAAACGACTAGACTTTGCAAATTGGTTTCTAGGAAAGTGGAGGAAGATGCAGACTTCCTCAAAAAACTTCACATGACGGACGCAATCCATGCTCACTTGTCCGGGGAGTAAACAAACAAAACTTTCGTACTGGGGAACATGCCAAAATCCTGGTAATGCATCAACTTGAACTGGTGCCTCGATCTGTACGCCAAAGTCACCATGTGGGGTGGCGGTTGGTTGGTATGGATAATTGGTCCATACTTCTTTGAAGATGACCAGGGACGCACTTGCACGGTAAACCAGAGGAACTATCGCGAAATGATGCAGGAATTCCATCTGCCTGAGCTCGTACTCAGCCCGTAGGAGAAACAACCTGATCCAGATGAGAACCAGTGTTCCAGCATATGGGCACCGCCCCATACAGCCATGGAAACAAGGGCGTTTTCTCAACCAACATTTGAGGCCCACTTTTTCTCCTCTTGCGAAAGACGTTGCGTGGCCACCTTATCTCCCTAACCTTACTCCTCCAGCCCTTCTTCTTGTGTGGGATCGTCACAGGACCAGGTCTATGGAAACGCCCTAGGCCATCATAGACTCTTGATCCGCTGAAGGAAAACATCCACCGAGAAATCCAGAACATTCCTCAGGACGTTTCCCAAAGTGATGAGAGAACATGACAACGCATGTTGCAGGCAGTGATCGACAACATTGGAGCCTACGTCGAACATGTGGTCTAAAAGAAAAAAGCGATTCTATACCAAAAGTTTAAATTTTGGGTGGCAATTTGACATTGGTACAATAAACATCAACCTTTCAGCTTTCTATCCAGCCATATATCTTTTAAAAACATACGTTATGACCATCCTCTTTGAAGATGAAAAGTTGCATTTTTTTGGGAACCCCTGGTATATATATATCAATATATCAATTTTATATATATATATAAACATATATATATATAATATATACTTATATATATAACATATAACATATATATAACATATAATATACTATATATTATAATTTAATACATATACATTATATATATACATATATATATCAATTTATATAACATATTACATATAATATATATATCCAATTATTATAATATATTATTGCTATATTATAAATATGTATATATATAAATATATGATATATATTATATATACTATATATATATATACATAATATACATCATCAATACTATTTTTATATATTATT
>CM068956.1:128503084-128520584 GCA_035128595.1 Eptatretus atami
CACTCTGCTCATTCCACCATCGTCGTTCATAAAGCGCCAGTCTTTGTTCGTGCCTTAATGATTCATTTCCATCCCAATCTTGATGACTGTCTTCTCACCTTTATCATTAAAAAGTCTGCTTCCTTCAACCGCTTCTCAGAGCTGAGTAACTAGACCCAGAAATCAATCTGTTAGTCCTCGCTTCCCCTCTCTATGACACTAATTCATCTGCACATGTGGTGACCAAACTGAACATATATATACTCAGGTGTGGTCTTCACTATATCCTGTATGAACATTACCCTTTTGATTTATACTTTCCCCTTACGGATACAACCAAACCAATTAGCTAACTATAGCTGCCTGGCATTGTCTTGTCTGCCTATCCCTCGTATCTATTACCAACCCCAAGTCATTCCGTGATGACATGCTCAATATTGACCCTTGCATTATATAATCCTATTTTCACTCTATTCCTACCTATCCCAGCACTTACATTTCTTTATTTTAAATCATCTGTCATCTTTTTTGCAAATCGAGGAAAGCATCTCGACTAGACTTCCTGAATCTATATCTCTCTCTGATATTATATGCTCTACCTCCAAGTTTTGTGTCATCTGCAAATTTCGAAAGCCGACTCTGAACTCTAACATATATATTAAATTATGAATAATAATGGTCTGAGTGCTGATCCTTGAGGTACCCACAACTTACATCATCCAACAAGACATCCTCCCCCCCCACACGCACTCTTTCCCAACTATCACAAACCAGTTTCAATCCAGTTCAC
Source organism: Eptatretus atami (assembly GCA_035128595.1). Taxonomy (NCBI): domain Eukaryota; kingdom Metazoa; phylum Chordata; class Myxini; order Myxiniformes; family Myxinidae; genus Eptatretus; species Eptatretus atami. The sequence continues at coordinate 128,503,854 of CM068956.1, forward strand.
AAGTGCACAGCCACTCCACAAGCCTCACATTAGCGAAGAACCTCCTATTGTGTGCCTTATGAAATGCCTTCTGAAAGTCTAGATTATACATCCACAATATCTTCCCTTATCCACCAATCACAAACTGCCATGTAAAACCTAAAGTTAACTTTCATAAACCATACTGACTGCTTTTTATTAGTTCTAATTAGTTAATAAAACCATGCTTTATGCTTATCGCCACTCATTTGTTCCTCTTTTTCCCCACCTGTGGAACCAACTTCTACAGTCTCTTTATCTCATTCTTCTCCAGGTCTTCAAAGACTCCTGTTAACCACCATCTAGATCATCCTCAATCTACACAACATGAACTTTTCTACCCTCATACCCTCCCCAAGCTAAACTCCTTCCAAACTTCAGTTTTTGCTTCCCAAGAGTTTCCTTCTGTATCTATCCTGTCCATCTGTGCGGCTCCTCTCACCCTCATTCTTCCCACCATCCCATATTTGTCCAAGTCTCCCTCTATTTTGTCCACAACCCTGCTTTCTGGTGTGTTTTCAGCTCCCTTCTACTGTTCCTTTTGTTCTGTATGTCCTGATTTGTTTCAGTGCTTTCAGAAAGTATTCACATCCCTCAGCTTTTTTCACATTTTGTTATATACAGCCTGAATTTGAAATGAATTAAATTAAAAAAATTTTTGTCACTCATCCACACAAAATACCCCATAATGACAAAGTGAAAACAAGTTTTCAGAAATCTTAGCAATAATTAAAATGAAAAGTTGAAATGTCTTCTGTCAAAAGTATTCAACCCTTTGCTTTGACACTTCAAATGGAGCTCAGGTGCATCCAATTGCCTTTGATCATCCTTGAGATGTCTCCACAACTGATTGGAGTCCACCTGTGGCCAATTCAATTGATCGGACATGATTTAGAAAGAAACCACCTTTCTATTAAAGGTCGCACAGTTGATAGTGCATGTCAGAACAGAAACTCTACCATGAAGTGCAAGGAACTGTCTGTAGAACTCTGAGATAAAATTGTGAGGAGGATACATACATTTGGGGAAGGGTATAAAACCATTTCTAGAGTGTTTAAAGTTCCAAGAGCACAGTGAGCTCCATTTACGAAATGGAAAGAATATGGAACTACCAAGACTCTTCCTAGAGCTGGCAGTGCAACCAAGCTGAGCAATCGGGCAAGAGACGTTGGTGAGATGGGAGAACCTGCCAGAAGGACAACAATCTCTGCAGCACTTCACAAATCTCGGCTTTATAGGAAAGTGGCCAAACGGAAGCCACTCCTGAAAAAAGGCACATGACAGCACACCTGGAGTTTGAAAAACTCTGAGAGCATGAGGCAAAATATTCTGTGGTCTCTTAAGATGAAAATTGAACTCTTTGGCCTGAATGCAAAGCGCTATGTCGCGAGAAACATGAGCATAGCTCATCACCCATCTAACACCATCCCTACCGTGAAGCATGGTGGCAGCAGCATCATGCTAAGGGATGCTTTTCAGTGGCAGGGACTGGGAGACTTGTAGGACAGAAAACAATGAATGGAGCCAAATACAGGCAAATCTTTGAGGGGAACCTGCTTCAGAGTGCAAAAGACCTGAGACTGCGGCAAAGATTTACGTCCAACAGGACAATGACCCCAAGCGTACAGTGAAAGTAACACTGGAATGGCTTCAGAACAAGAAAGTGAAAGTCCTTGGAGTGGCCAGCCAAAGCCAGACTTGAATCCCATTGAGAATCTGTGGAAAGACTTGAAGATTGCTGTTCACAACACCCCATCTAACTTGACAGAGCTTGAGGAAATCTGCAAGAAGAATGGGAGAAAATCCCAAAATTCAGATGTACAAAGCTGATACACACATACCCAAGAAGACTTGAAGCTATTATCTCTGCCAAGGTACTTCTACCAATGTAACTCAGGGGGTTGAATAGTTATTGATGCAAGACATTTCAGCTTTTCATGTTCCATTGATTTGTAAAAATTTCTAAAATCTAGTTTTACATTGTCATAATGGGGTTTTTGTGTTAGATCGGTGACAAAAAAAAATTAAATTAATCCATTTTAAATTCAGGCTGTAACACAACAAAATGTGACAAAAGTCGAGGGGTGTGACTACTTTCTGAAGGCACTGTACATACTGGTGGTCCCCCACCTCCAGCCAGGAGTATCCGTGTGTCAGCCCAACAAACACGGATGGCCACTGGTGTCCTGGAATCAAAGAAACGTAAAATTGTTACGGATAGCACCGCAATCAATACAGCAATCACAAGGATGAGTAAGGATGTGAGGAAAGCATGTGATAAAGACACCGCACCATAATCACTAATATTGTAATCATTACTGTGAGAGGTGTGGTAACATGAGGTGAGGAAAGCATGGGATAGATGGTGCAACATAATCTCCAATATTGTAATTACCACAGTGAGAGGTGAGGCAACATGAGGTGAGGAAAGTGTGCGATAAAGATGCGCCACCTCAATCATGAATAATGTAAACACACTGTGAGAGTTAAGGAAAGACAAGTGTGAAAGAGTGTGATAAAGACGCTGTACCGTAATTAGTGGTTGACCGATATATCGGATTTTGAAGTTGAAGGCCACACCACACATTGACTTTTGGACTGTCGCGTATGTTTTCAATAACCCGTGGGGGTTTTCATTGCCCCAGATCCTCACATTGTGCCGGCCGGCATTCCCCGATACATGAAAGCAAGCTTCGTCTGTAACATGACCTTTTCAGGTAATCTTCGTCATCCTCTATGCAAGTGATAATTTCCAAGGCAAACGCTTTGCGTTTGTCCGCCATTTGTGTTTGAGTTTCTGCACAATCTGCACCTTATAGGGAGAAAGCTTTAGTCTTTCATGCAAAGTCCTGTGTACAGTTGTGGTCGGTCGCCAGTTCTCTGGATGCACATCATATTGATTCTCTGGACTTTGTTGAAACGATTCACACACTCGTTCAACATCTGCTGCACTTGTGCTCGGTGACCGTACTTTTCTGTTTCTGCACAACTTCCAATCTCCTTAAACCTCTTGTACTATCTAATACGAGTCTGCGATGGAGGATTCCTTCCATACCTCGTACGGAAATTACGTTGAAATTGTGTGTCAGATTTCATCTCGATGAACCATTCGACACCTGAGCTTTCTCCTGTGGAGTCACCAATTTATTTACATTAACACCAGACCTGACAATAAAGAAAACTTCATGAGTTTCAGTTAATATATAAAGCCGAGTTCGTGTCTGTGGTCATAAGCACTGCCCATTCTACAGGCCACACCTTCCAGCCATCTAGAAACGTCACCATCTTTTTCTCTCCACGTAGCCAGATTGTTTTAAAGGCCTCGTGTACATTTGAAGACTGAACAACGCATCTTATATCATTCAATGAAGATATTGTTTTGAGGGGAAAAAAGTAACATTTTGATGACAACTCAAACGAGTAATGCATGTTTGTCTGCAGCGATCATGGTGGCTGTCTAATATACACCGCCAATGAAGGTACGTAAATCTCATATTATGCAGAGGAAGAAATAGTGATATTTCATTAAAAAAATAAAAAAATAAAATAAAACTGTGGGACGTCAAATGCAGTTACTTTCTGTCTGCGAAACAGTGACGTGTCGTATAACTCAATGTCTGCTTACCAGAATTTGCAATGACTGTTACAAGCAAAAATATCCTGTGTTTGCTTCTTGCAAAGTATGAAAAAGACGTCCCTACACCTGACGTCATCACGCAGCGATGTCTACAATAGCAGGAATGCACTAATAATTATTATAATTCAAATTCAATATAATAAACTCAAATTATAATTTGAGCCTTTGTCATCACATCATAAAACTCATGGAAAATCATATGATAGAGGATAGAGGAGAGAAGTTTATTTGTGATTACTAAGAGGGTAGAAGAAGAAGACGGAAGAAGAAAGAGTATGAAATGCAAATATGGCAGTTTAGTGCGAGTGTCTCACTGTCGCCTAATCTAATATATAAAGCTGAGCTCGTGTCTGTGGGTGGGTGTGTGGTCTGAGCAAGGTACGTATTCATTACAACGAAATATTCATGATTCATATTTGAAGTGTTAAATTTTTTTAATGTTGTTTTGTCAGTGTTTTGTATGTGCTGTATGCTGTTGAGATGTCCAGTGGCGTTCAGTTACCAGTAGCTAGCTAGCGCTTGCCAAGCCAGCTGTTCATCAACGGTTTCTAATGGAGTGCTTCTTGAGTGCTTATGCCATTTGGCAGCGCTTACAAGAAACGTGGTAACTGAACACACCCCAGATTCATGACATGACGATGAGGATAACATCAAGGTATCATTATTTCAGCCATATCGATGAATTCGTCCTCAAGGGGTGATTGGAGGAGCAGGGTAAGGGCGGTGGGGAAAAGGACCCACATTGCTCGGCCACGCTGGCTACCCCTGCTCGTGTCATATAAAACAAAGGTATCGTATCATTTCTGGTACTAAATATATGAACAACCAAAGTTGTCCAGGTCTTTTTGGAACGCCTTGTGTATGACACTAACAGGGAATAATGAAACAAACACGGGAATCTATCCTGCAACCAGTGGCACCACCCTAACATGGTGGTTAGTACTAGAACTACCTGGGAGGTGGGAATTAAAATGGTTTTTTCTCCCAATTTTTTCACCCAAAACTCAAATTATATTTTAGCTTAAAAGATTTGCATTGTGTTGATAATTAAAATGATGTTGTCAGTTAGCTTATATTGTACTGTGGCTGTGCATGAGTAACAGATGTTAATATTGTTTCAATAAATTTGTCAATTTCAGTTCAACAATTTTGTGTAATTCTCATTTAAAAAAAATTAAATTGTTTAATCAGATGTATACATCAGCAATATATCGGTCATCAACACCCCTGCTCTCTAAATATCGGTATCGGTATCAGCCCCTGAAAAACCCATATATATATCAGTTGACGTCTAACCGTAATCAACAATACGGAAATCACCTCAGTGTCGTCACCAATCGACGAACAAAGGGAAACCGCGGCACACCCAATTGGTCAGTGCCACAACCATTCAAGGAGTGAATTTTGCTGACATAGCTACAGCCACCAAGCTCTCTTTATTATCTCCTATATAAAGAAGAAAGTTTGTTTGTGTGTTTGCTTGTTTGTTTATGCATTCGGACCCTGCAGGAAACAGTGCAACCAAACTTTGCACGGCCTCCTCTTTCATCCAGAGGAGGTCGAGGGCTATGCTTGGATTAAAAAACAAAATAAAAAAATTAAAAATATATTAAAATCGGAAATTGGCATAAATAATGATCGAGTAATATGTTTTGCGAAGATCGTATGGTGAGGTTGGAGTGATTTGTTGTATTTTAAAAATAAAAATCAATAAAAGAAGTTAAAAGAAGGGAAAGCGGTCCAAGTGCATTTTACAACGCTCAAGATTGTTGATGCATACAAAACCATAAGGCCAGCTTTCCCCAATTTGTCATGCAGGAAATACTTAAACAAATATTTCATTGAATTTCCCAAGGCTACACCTGGTAGTACTCAGCAAGATGTAGATATTGCTTCTTTTTGTAGCCCAGCCTCGTGCGTTTCAAATCTATATACATATAAGAGCAAGTTGTCTCTGTGTGTCAATGCGAAGCTTTTTCTTGGTTCTATACAATTCCACACCCCGAGACCAATCTCCACCAAATTTTTCAAATTTTTTTTTTTACTTCAGTTGTTCACGAGTTAATGCGGCAACAAATTTATTTTCAATTGAAGGGCACATGACTTGACCTTTGAACACAAAAATGAACCAGTTCATCTTTTTATTACAGTCTGTACTTGTGCCAAGTGTGGTTGAAAACCCATCAGTGGTGACAAGTTGTTGTGGTAACAATAGACTGATAATGGACGGATGCACGGAAGGACATCAAGACAGCGCGAACGACAACCCAAAAACATATCTCTGGCCTTTGGCTGTGGAGTATAAACAAGTAAAAACCTTCATACAAACAAAAATGAAGAGCGCATCAGCAAGACGCTGAAAGGAAGAATGCATGGTGAATTACAAGCGGCTTCACGGTGAGGAGAGAAAAAATTGACAGCACAAATATACGGCACATGTTTTTTCTGAAACTTAACAGAATAATACATTGAGTAAGGGATATAAAAAAAACAACATGTTTGTGGGTGTAAATTGTAATATTTCTACAATTGTTTGGGCACATTTTGTTTTGAGTTGTATTTGCACATGCATTTCATTGCATTGTAGTTTGCAATCACAAGGTGTTTGTTACCAAGGCAGATGTTCTGATGAAGCTGCAACAAAGGAGTGAAGCAGAGTTCAAAGAGCAGTATAACCAAAATAGTAATATCCGTATTACTCTGTGTTGGTTGTTATCTCCATATGCGGGTTAAAGAAGGTCAAATGGAGCCCTCTCTGTGTCTCAAAGTATTCACCTTCGTTTGTGTGTAATATATCTATATCTATATGTATGATGTATTTATGTATATATATAGTTATTATATATGTATTATGATTATATATATATATTTGTATATATATATATCGATATGTATATCGATATATACAGGGTGAGTCAGAAGTCGCGCCCGATTTCTGTCAGTCGATTGTTTGTTTGCCATTTGTATTACAGTGTACAAGAAAGTAGAATAAATGAATGACATGTTTATCTAAATTTATTCAAGAAAAAATTATTACAGAACTGAACCAAGCTGTTTACTTGCAATTTTCAAAGTCCCTTCCTCCTGATCGATGCACATTGCTGCCGAGCAGGCACAGAGCGGCACACACGTCTGCAGAGTTCGATATCAATTTCCTCAAACTTTGCAGTGATTGAGCCTTCAATTCCTGAATGGTACGAGGCTTTTCACGATAAACAAGGTCTTTCATGAGCCCCCAAATAAAGAAATCTGGAGGTTAGGTCTGGGGAGCGTGCCGGCCACTCGATCGGACCGGTCGGAGGTGAAAAGTGGGCGGAGCCCGGCCTCGGGTTGAGAGATCAAAGAGCGGCTCGCCTCGGTCCAATACAAGGGAGGAGTTCGAACGAGTTCGAGGCTGATTCGGGAGACGGGCGGCAGCACGGAGAGGCTGATTCGGAGATATTCATCGCACCTCTAGAGGAGAGATCAGCGGAGATTCATCGCTCTCGGACACGGGCAGTCGCGGAGAAGGAGAGGAGTGCCAGACGAGAGCCGGAGAAGCGTCGGTGAACGGCCGAGGAGGAGACGAGCTCAGGCAAGCTACGTCGCGGTCCGGGCAAACGGCCTTGAGACGGTCGAGTGGCGCTGAGGAGTGGACGGGTCATAAAAGGGCATCAACTCTAAAAGAGCAAAGACCCGTTCACTCCTCCAAGCGCGTCGCCGGCAGGCCCGACCGCCCAGGCCGCAGTGAAGGCCGGACGACCAAGGAGAACGAGCAAGCGCTCGCCAAGCTGCTCAACGCCCGGCCACTCAAGCGACCAGCGCGTGCGAACCGAGGGCCAAGCAGGACAGCAGGCATCACTGACCCGAAGACCTTCGAGCCTCACAAGGGCGGCAAAGTAACCTGCTAGCCTCTTGTGAGCCTCCGGTCATCCAGGTTCCGAGTGGAAATAAAGGCTCATGAGCCCTGTTCTTTTCTGGGAGTTTTGTATGAAAATGTTTCTGTGCGCCTTGTCTGGTTAAGTAGAACTGAATTAAGTGCATGCCTGTACATAATAGATAACATCGGCTGTCGGCTTTGCTCGTGTCTTGCTCCCTTCTCCCATTGATTGCTTGCCTGGTTGAAATAAATGTCCCATTGTTTGAATGTCAATCTGCTCGTGCGTCATTTCCTCCCATTGACTCTACTGTGTGCTCGGGAAATTAGCAGGCTATTAAAGCAATTAAAGTGGTCAATTGGTCCGATGGAACTTGGCGATTAAAACCGCTCGCATCGCACACGGAACGAGTGCGCTAAAGCGGCTCGTTTCCATACGAGTTCCGTCGAGGTATAAATTATCGTACTTCTGTCTGCGCGGATAATTAGGTATATCGAGATTCGGCGATTAACCCTGTAGCGCGTGGACAGAATATTTACAGTTTATGGTGCGTTAAGGCATCCGTAGCAGGTTTCCGGAGTTGTCCGGAAGCTACGACTGAATTCGGTTTCGGTGGACGCGCGACTGCGATTGGGCCTTAAGCAGTCGTACGTGCTGTCCGAACCGGCTAATTCGTAACAATATATATATATATATACACACATATATTATATATAATATAAACATATACATACATATATATACATATATATATAATACAATACAAATACATATATATTTACATATATATTATATACATGTACATATATATTGTTGCGGATGCGGTCGGGGTGGCGGAATCTGACCCGGTCCCTGGTGCCACTCGCCACACCGTCTCGGGAGTCTATAACGCCGGCCGCTCGGCACGGCCTCGGGTCACGCGTCTTTAATCGCGGATACCAACGTAATCCTGTACCTTACAAGTTGGGGAGATAGAACCCCTAGTTACAGACTGGTTTGTCAGTGACCGAGCGGAGTCTACCAGTCTGTAACCATTTTGGTCTTGTATGCCAATCGAACGGATCGTTCCTCGACGCGACACGCATTATCCATAGCGGCAACTTCATCAGAATTAACCGATTATTGGGGACATCAGGGATCACAACACAAGCAATAATACGACAGTGGTTTTATTAACAATCAACCGTTCTTAACTAGGGGACCACAGCTAAAAGGTTTCGAGGGGATTACTACAAATATGCCTCTATACAACACGTGCAAACAAACATGCATGCAGGACAAGACAGAGGAGTACTTGGTGATGCTCATGGACGAGAGGACCATGTCCCAAAAGCACGAAGGTCGCTCGTAAAACCAGCGGTTTCCACGGTTCGACCCGCTCGACGTGCCGTGCAGCAAGAAATGGCGGCGCAGCACTCCAGCTCCCGCCCAAGTCACCGCGTGCGCGCGTTCTCCTCAGCGCGCTCCGCTCCGCGCCACGTCGACGATGCGAGATCGCCGATCTCTCTCCAGGGTTCAGCACACGAATCCCGGCCTGGCCTGTTCTTTCCATACAAGGTCCCAGTCGAGGTCGAGTTCCACTGGCGGATCACAACGTGTCGAGCCGTGAGGTGAGCAAGGACCGTCAGACGCTCCGGCGTATCCTCTCCGGCCTTCCCGCCTCGAAGCCCGACTCCCGCTTCGTCCCCTCAGTTCCTCTCTCGGTCGATCACCGACGTGCAGTCGGTTCAGCGTCTCTCCCGGCAGACCAACCGGTGCCTCCTTCGTTCGCGCTCGCCTCGAAGTGACTTCGAGCACGCCTCGAGAACCCGGCCGTTCTCACACACAGCACTCCTTTCGTCCCCTTTTCTTTTCTCCTTCGAGTCGTGAGGTGAATCGATGTGCAGGTTCCGCTTTCTCTGCCGGTCGATTCACCACTGCCTTTTTCTTTTCTCTCTCGCTCCCTCCTTCTCCGCGACTGCCCGTGTCCCGAGAGCGATGAATCTCCGCTGATCTCTCCTCTAGAGGTGCGATGAATATCTCCGAATCAGCCTCTCCGTGCTGCCGCCCGTCTCCCGAATCAGCCTCGAACTCGTTCGAACTCCTCCCTTGTATTGGACCGAGGCGAGCCGCTCTTTGATCTCTCAACCCGAGGCCGGGCTCCGCCCACTTTTCACCTCCGACCGGTCCGATCGAGTGGCCGGCACGCTTCCCCAGACCTTACACCTCCAGATTTCTTTATTTGGGGGCTCATGAAAGACCTTGTTTATCGTGAAAAGCCTCGTACCATTCAGGAATTGAAGGCTCAAATCACTGCAAAGTTTGAGGAAATTGATATCGAACTCTGCAGACGTGTGTGCCGCTCTGTGCCTGCTCGGCAGCAATTGTGCATCGATCACGAGGAAGGGCACTTTGAAAATTGCAAGTAAAACAGCTTGGTTCAGTTCTGTAATAATTTTTTCTTGAATAAATGGTTAGATAAACATGTCATTCATTTATTTCTACTTTCTTGTACACTGTAATACAAATGGCAAACAAACAATCGACTGACAGAAATCGGGCGCGACTTCTGACTCACCCTGTATATATCGATATACATATCGATATATATATATTACATATAATATATATATATATACATATATATATATATATATAACATACATACATACATACATATAGATATAGATATATTACACACAAACGAAGGTGAATACTTTGAGACACGAGAGGGCTCCATTTGACCTTCTTTAACCCGCATATGGAGATAACAACCAACACAGAGTAATATGGATATTACTATTTTGGTTATACTGCTCTTTGAACTCTGCTTCACTCCTTTGTTGCAGCTTCATCAGAACATCTGCCTTGGTAACAAACACCTTGTGATTGCAAACTACAATGCAATGAAATGGCATGTGCAAATACAACTCAAAATAAAAATGTGCCCAAACAATTGTAGAAATAGTACAATTTACACCCACAAACATGTTGTTTTTTTTTATATACCCTTACTCAATGTATTATTCTGTTAAGTTTCAGAACAACATGTGCCATAATATTTGTGCTGTCAATTTTTTTCTCTCCTCACCGTGAAGCCGCTTGTAATTCACCAGTCATCTTCCTTTCAGCGTCTTGCTGATGCGCTCTTCATTTTTGTTTGTATGAAGGTTTTTACTTGTTTATACTCCACAGCCAAAGGCCAGAGATATGTTTTTGGGTTGTCGTTCGCGCTGTCTGTAGTCCTTCCGTGCATCCGTCCATTATCAGTCTATTGTTACCACAACAACTTGTCAACCACTGACGGGTTTTCAACCACACTTGGCACAAGTACAGACTGTAATAAAAAGATGAACTGGTTCAATTTTGTGTTCAAAAGGTCAAAGGTCATGTGCCCTTCAATTGAAAATAAATTTGTTGCCGCATTAACTCGTGAACAACTGAAGTTCAAAAAAAAAATTTGAAAAATTTGGTGGAGATTGGTCTCGGGGTGTGGAATTGTATAGACATCAAAGAAAAAGCTTCGCATTGACACACAGAGACAACTTGCTCTTATATGTATATAGATTTGAAACGCACGAGGCTGGGCTACAAAAAGGAAGCAATATCTACATCTTGCTGAAGTACTACCAGGTGTAGCCTTGGGAAATTCAATGAAATATTTGTTTAAGTATTTCCTGCATGACAAATTGGGGAAAGCTGGCCTTATGGTTTTGTATGCATCAACAATCTTGAGCGTTGTAAAATGCACTTGGACCGCTTTCCCTTCTTTTAACTTCTTTTTATTGATTTTATTTTTTTAAATACAACAAATCACTCCAACCTCACCATACGATCTTCGCAAAACATATTACTCGATCATTATTTTATGCCAATTATCCGATTTTAATATATTTTTTTAATTTTTCTATTTTGTTTTTTAATCCAAGCATAGCCCTCGACCTTCCTCTGGATGAAAGAGGAGGCCGTGCAAAGTTTGGTTGCACTGTTTCCTGCAGGGTCCGAATGCATAAACAAACAAGCAAACACACAAACAAACTTTCTTCTTTATATAGGAGATAATAAAGAGAGCTTGTGTGGCTGTAGCTATGTCAGCAAAATTCACTCCTTGAATGGTTGTGGCACTGACCCAATTGGGTGTGCCCGGTTTTCCCTTTGTTCGTCGATTGGTGACGACACTGAGGTGATTTCCGTATTGTTGATTACGGTTAGACGTCAACTGATATATATATGGGTTTTTCAGGGGCTGATACCGATACCGATATTTAGAGAGCAGGGGTGTTGATGACCGATATATTGCTGATGTATACATCTGATTAAACAATTTAATTTTTTTTTAAATGAGAATTACACAAAATTGTTGAACTGAAATTGACAAATTTATTGAACACAATATTAACTTATCTTGTTTACTCATGCACAGCATCACAGTACAATATAAGCTAACTGACAACATCATTTTAATTATCAACACAATGACAATCTTTTAAGCTAAAATTATAATTTTGAGTTTTGGGTGAAAAAATGGGGAGAAAAAACCATTTTAATTCCCACCTCCCAGGTAGTTCTAGTACTAACCACCATGTTAGGGTGGTGCCACTGGTTGCAGGATATGATTCCCGCTGTTTGTTTCATTATTCCCTCGTTTAGTGTCATACACAAGGCGTTCCAAAAAGACCTGGACAACTTTGGTTGTTCATATATTTAGTACCAGAAATGATACGATACCCTTTGTTTTATATGACACGAGCAGGGGTAGCCAGCGTGGCCGAGCAATGTGGGTCCTTTTTCCCACCCCGCCCCTTACCCTGCCTCCTCCAATCACCCCTTGAGGGACGAATTCATCGATATGGCTGAAATAATGATACCTTTGATGTTTATCCTCATCGTCATGTCATGAATCTGGGGTGTGTTCAGTTACCACGTTTCTTGTACAGCGCTTGCCAAATGGCATAAGCACTCAAGCAAGCACTCCATTAGAAACCGTTGATAAGGAACAGCTGGCTTGGCAAGCGCTAGCTAGCTACTTGGTAACTGAACGCCACTGGACATCTCAACAGCATACAGCACATACAAAACACTGACAAAACAACATTAAAAAAATTTAACACTTCAAATATGAATCATGAATATTTTCGTTGTAATGAATACGTACCTTGCTCAGACCCACACACCCACCCACAGACACGAGCTCAGCTTTATATATTAGATTAGGCGACAGTGAGACACCTCGCACTAAACTGCCATATTTGCATTTTTCATACTCTTCTTCTTCTTCGTCTTCTTCTTCTACCTCTCATAGTAATCAGCAAATAAACTTTCTCTCCTCTATCCTCTATCATATGATTTTTCCATGAGTTTTATGATGTGATGACAAAGGCTCAAATTATAATTTGAGTTTATTATATTTGAATTTGAATTATAATAATTATTAGTGCATTCCTGCTATTGTAGACATCGCTGCGTGATGACGTCATGTGTAGGGACGTCTTTTTTCATACTTTGCAAGAAGCAAACACAGGATATTTTTGCTTGTAACAGTCATTGCAAATTCTGGTAAGCAGACATTGAGTTATAAGCGACACGTCACTGTTTCGCAGACAGAAAGTAACTGCATTTGACGTCCCACAGTTTTATTTTTATTTTTTTATTTTTTTTAATGAAATATCACTATTTTCTTTCCTCTGCATAATATGAGAATTTACGTACCTTCATTGGGCGGTGTATATTAGACAGCTACCATGATCGCTGCAGACAAAACATGCATTACCTCGTTTGAGTTGTCATCAAAATGTTACTTTTTTCCCCTCAAAACAATATCTTCATTGAATGATATAAGATGCGTTGTTCAGTCTTCAAATGTACACGAGGCCTTTAAAACAATCTGAGCTACGTGGAGAGAAAAAGATGGTGACGTTTCTAGATGGCTGGAAGGTGTGGCCTGTAGAATGGGCAGTGCTTATGACCCACAGACACGAACTCGGCTTTATATATTAGACTGAAACTCATGAAGTTTTCTTTATTGTCAGGTCTGGTGGTTTAATGTAAAATAAAATGGTGACTCCACAGGAGAAAGCTCAGTGTGTCGAATGGTTCATCGAGATGAAATCTGACACACAATTTCAACGTAATTTCCGTACGAGGTATGGAAGGAATCCTCCATCGCAGACTCGTATTAGATAGTACAAGAGGTTTAAGGAGATTGGAAGTTGTCAGAAACAGAAAAGTACCGGTCCTCCAAGCACAAGTGCAGCAGATGTTGAACGAGTGTGTGAATCGTTTCAACAAAGTCCCAGAAAATCAATATGATGTGCATCCAGAGAACTGGGACGACCGACCACCACTGTACACAGGACTTTGCATGAAAGACTAAAGCTTTCTGCCTATAAGGTGCAGATTGTGCAGAAACTCAAACCAAATGGCGGACCCAAACGCAAAGCGTTTGCCTTGGAAATTATCACTTGCATAGAGGATGACGAAGATTACCTGAAAAAGGTCATGTTCACAGACGAAGCTTGCTTTCATGTATCGGGGAATGCCGGCCGGCACAATGTGAGGATCTGGGGCAATGAAAACCCCCCACGGGATCATTGAAAACATACGCGACAGTCCAAAAGTCAATGTGTGGTGTGGCCTTCAACCTCAAAATGCCGATATATCGGTCAACCACTAATTACGGTACAGCGTCTTTATCACACTCTTTCCACACCTTGTCTTTCCTTAACTCTCACAGTGGTGTTTACATTATTCATGATTGAGGTGCGGCATCTTTATCGCACACTTTCCTCACCTCATGTTGCCTCACCTCTCACTGTGGTAATTACAATATTGGAGATTATGGTGCACCATCTATCCCATGCTTTCCTCACCTCATGTTACCACACCTCTCACAGTAATGATTACAATATTAGTGATTATGGTGCGGTGTCTTTATCACATGCTTTCCTCACATCCTTACTCATCCTTGTGATTGCTGTATTGATTGCGGTGCTATCCGTAACAATTTTACGTTTCTTTGACTTCCAGGACACCCAGTGGCCATCCGTGTTTGTTGGGCTGACACACGGATACTCCTGGCTGGAGGGTGGGGGTGACCACCAGTATGTACAGTGCCTTCAGAAAGTAGTCACACCCCTCGACTTTTGTCACATTTTGTTGTGTTACAGCCTGAATTTAAAATGGATTAATTTAATTTTTTTTTGTCACCGATCTACACAAAATACCCCATTATGACAATGTGAAAACATGATTTTAGAAATTTTTACAAATCAATGGAACATGAAAAGCTGAAATGTCTTGCATCAATAAGTATTCAACCCCCTGAGTTAATACTTGGTAGAAGTACCTTGGCAGAGATAATAGCTTCAAGTCTTCTTGGGTATGTGTGTATCAGCTTTGTACATCTGAATTTGGGGATTTTCTCCCATTCTTCCTTGCAGATTTCCTCAAGCTCTGTCAAGTTAGATGGGGAGTGTTGGTGAACAGCAATCTTCAAGTCTTTCCACAGATTCTCAATGGGATTCAAGTCTGGGCTTTGGCTGGGCCACTCCAAGGACTTTCACTTTCTTGTTCTGAAGCCATTCCAGTGTTACTTTCACTGTACGCTTGGGGTCATTGTCCTGTTGGAACGTAAATCTTTGCCGCAGTCTCAGGTCTTTTGCACTCTGAAGCAGGTTCCCCTCAAAGATTTGCCTGTATTTGGCTCCATTCATTGTTTTCTGTCCTCACAAGTCTCCCAGTCCCTGCCACTGAAAAGCATCCCCTTAGCATGATGCTGCTGCCACCATGCTTCACGGTAGGGATGGTGTTAGATGGGTGATGAGCTATGCTCAGTTTCTGCCAGACACAGCGCTTTGCATTCAGGCCAAAGAGTTCAATTTTCATCTTAAGAGACCACAGAATATTTTGCCTCATGCTCTCAGAATCTTTCAAACTCCAGGTGTGCTGTCATGTGCCTTTTTTCAGGAGTGGCTTCCGTTTGGCCACTTTCCTATAAAGCCGAGATTTGTGAAGTGCTGCAGAGATTGTTGTCCTTCTGGCAGGTTCTCCCATCTCAGCCAACGTCCTTCCTGCCCGATTGCTCAGCTTGGTTGCACTGCCAGCTCTAGGAAGAGTCTTGGTAGTTCCATATTCTTTCCATTTCGTAAAGATGGAGCTCACTGTGCTCTTGGGAACTTTAAACACTCTAGAAATGGTTTTATACCCTTCCCCAAATGTATGTATGCCTCCTCACAATTTTATCTCAGAGTTCTACAGACAGTTCCTTGCACTTCATGGTAGAGTTTCTGTTCTGACATGCACTATCAACTGTGCGACCTTTAATAGAAAGGTGTGTTTCTTTCTAAATCATGTCCGATCAATTGAATTGGCCACAGGTGGACTCCAATCAAGTTGTGGAGACATCTCAAGGATGATCAAAGGCAATTGGATGCACCTGAGCTCCATTTGAAGTGTCAAAGCAAAAGGGTTGAATACTTATTGACAGAAGACATTTCAACTTTTCATTTTTAATTAATTTGCTAAGATTTCTGAAAACATGTTTTCACTTTGTCATTATGGGGTATTTTGTGTGGATGAGTGACAAAAATTTTTTTTAATTTAATTCATTTCAAATTCAGGCTGTATATAACAAAATGTGAAAAAAGCTGAGGGATGTGAATACTTTCTGAAAGCACTGAAACAAATCAGGACATAACAGAACAAAAGGAACAGTAGAAAGGGAGCTGAAAACACACCAGCAGCAGGGTTGTGGGACAAAATAGAGGGAGACTTGGACAAATATGGGATGTGGGGAAGAATGAGGGTGAGAGGAGGCCGCACATGATGGACAGGATAGATACAGAAGGAAACTCTTGGGAAGCAAAAACTGGAAGTTTGGAAGGAGTTTAGCTTGGGGAGAGTTGATGGGGGTAGAAAAGTTCATGTTTGTAGATTGAGGATGATCTGAGATGGTGGTTAAAAGGAGTCCTGAAGACCTGGAGGGAAGAATGAGATTAAAGAGACTGTAGAAGTTGGTTCCACAGGTGGGAAAAAAGAGGAACAAATGAGTGGCGATAAGCATAAAGCATGGGTTTATAAACTCATTGAAACTAATAAAAAGCAGTCAGTATGGGTTTATGAAAAGTTAACTTTTGGTTATACATGGCAGTTGTTGATTGGGTGGATAAGGGAAGGATAGTGGATGTAGTATATCTAGACTTTCAGAAGGCATTTCATAAGGCACCACATAGGAGGTTCTTT
>CM068956.1:128525584-128545784 GCA_035128595.1 Eptatretus atami
ATATGTGCCAAGTTTCAATTTTTTCCTTGGTGCGTTTCAGAGATACAAAGGTCCAAAGTTTTTTTCTGTTTTTCTAATATGGCTGCCACACCACATGACCTATGACTCATAATTATCAATAAAACATTCTACATGCTAGTCACACCAATGGCGAAAATTTCCTCTCAATCCGACAAGCGGTTGCAGAGAAAAACAGAAAGTTCTGTGTGGACAAAGACAGACAAACAAACAAGCCGGTAGGCGGACATGGGTATCGACTACCCAATAGAACTTGACCGATGGGCCTGTTCGATGGGGAATGACCTGAGGATTAAGCACAAGAAAATTCATGATTCTAGCTTCAAGGGTTAATGCTGCAGATTGTTTTTTCGTAAAATCCCCACATTTAGAGGTTTTTCGGCCGTTGCTAGGCAACGAGGGGTCCATAGCAACGGTTCTTTCTCAACATAACTAGGACATACCATGAACCTACCATACCAGTTTCGTGTATATCAAACTCATAGTCTCTGAGATATAACGAACTTCGTTTTTTATTGTTTTCGACCAGGGTTCATTCAAAGTCTATCTCTCGACAGTTTTCATAGGATCCGGCTGGAAATTTTTGACAATATGGCTGAATGTACTGCCCACAGTCGCTCGTGCCCGATTTTTGATTTTCGAAAAAATAAATTTTTTTATGATTTTTCAAAAATTTAAAAGTCCGTTGCGAGGCAACGGTGGTGTCCATAGCAACGGTTCTCATTTGCACACAATTAGGTCATGGTATGAACCTACCAACCAAGTTTCATCGAAATGCCATTGTATTAACTGAAATCCCATTTTAAATACTGATAATAAGGGTAGAACAAATCTCAAAAAAAAATTTAATTTTTTTTTTTTTCGACTAAATCGACTACCCAACACAGACAACCAAACGGACCCAAATGCAATACCCTCTCTCTGGCGATGGCAACAAGGAAATTTGATGCAGGAGTTGGCCATTCGGCCCATCATACCTCCGCTACACTAACACCAGATTAAATAAATCCATCAAGCTAATGACTTCATTGAATTGAGGGTGGCGGGAGGAATGATGGAAAAGCAAAGAATGAAGCTGCATCACCAGTTCTGTCTCAAAGTTGTTGTTTTTTTCACAACAGATGAATAACTAACCCCATTAATTAAAGCAACTTTGTGGATTCAACCACATGAAGAGGAAAACTGGAGTTGCTTGGAAAGCCATTTGAGTTAACCCCGTGCAGTGCCTTGTCAAAAGAGTGGTTGAAGGTGTGCCTGTACGATGTCTAAATCGAGCTTTTCCTTAAAGCCGCATAAGCAACTCCTGTAATAGTCTTGACCTGTTGGGGCTAAAGTATCAACTACGAAATGTTCAGGACTTGAACCGAAGTTCTGATGATACCTCACACGGCCTTGGGCTCACCTGACTTGAGCTCCCATGTGTCCATGACAGAACATTTCTGGAGTCGTGACAGCCGTGGCGGAACTGCTGGGAGTCACGGTGCCCAAGAGTTACGAGGTGCGAGACTCTCCTGCTGCTGCACACACCATGCTCGACCACTTCTCCTTGCCGTCCTCTTTGTCTACTTGCCGTGGTGCGTGGCTCAACCACAACTGCATCCCACACTGCATTGTTCTACTTTGAGAGCACCCAAAAACTGCTACATCCTGTGAAATAATTTTAGGAAGTGCACTTTGTACGCATCTCTTTGAGGAATTTGAAATACCTTGCCACTGATCTGGTCCATGAATGTGCAAGCTTGTTAAAAGTGTATATATTCTGTGGTAGGAAGTTATTTCCCTTTATATTTTGCCATTTTCTAATGTAAACTCACCTTTTGCAGTCAGAGATTTTTTTTATTTATTCAAAGACAGGTTTGTGTTCAAAAGTCCCTTGGAGCTGCTCTGCCAATCTCTCTCAATTGTGCCACAAGCAGACATATGGCGAGTTTGCTATCTGTTTGAATACAATCTGGTAGTTTCTGATGATAAATCATTGGTCTCTAAAAGATGAGGAACAATTTGCACGTAGAGGTGCATGATGGATTTTGAAGAGACGCATAATCTGCAAAAATGCCTGCGAGACCTTCAGCGTCACCTTCTCCACTACCCCGTTCCCACCCAGTCTCCCTTCCTCATCCATCTTTTCCCCTATCATACCTGTCCACTCCTCTGTTCTTCCCATCCCTCATCTTTCCAGCCTTCTGGCAAATGTGTCCGACTTTGTCTCAGTTGAAGTGCACTCGGTGGTCAAAACATCTTGTTCTCATAATCCCTGGTTGGTTGTGCTTTGTGGTTTTTGCCTTTATCTGGAACCACATATTTTGCATTGCTTTTCATGAATGTTATGTGGAGTCCTTTATTTCCTTGTAAATATTTGATTGGATTTGCCATTGAATCAGAGCAGTTGGAATTTCCTTTTTTGAAAGTCCTTTAAAGGCAAAATAAAGAATCCTTTAATTAAAAGGGTATTGTCACAATTGTCCTATGGGTGAATACATCATTGATTCTTTCCTGCTAGTTCCCTTGTTGTTGTCAGTGATTTGTTGTGGTTGATGATTTCTATGTGCATATCACATATTATATGCCACCTGGTGTTGGCTTAATGGTTAGGGTGGTGTGATTGGTATACTAAGGTCGTGAGTTCAAATCCCGCTTGGCCATTGAATTAATAAAAGGTGGGGGTGACTCAGCCTGTCATCCTTCTGAGCTCGACACAATGAGTACCATCTTGCTGGGACATTTGAGCCATTCGCGTTTCCTGCGTTGGAGTGGCGACCAATCCAGGATTGTGCCCAATGGCAGAGGAGACTGCTTCGGCAGCACCAATGCTCTGAACAGTGTGTGGTCCCAATGGATTTGGATTTGGGATCACATATTATAACTATGAGTTTTGGTTGGCAGTGTTTTCAAGGAAGATTCCCTCCAGTATTTTCTCATTCACTACCAGTGGAAAGAAATAATTTGTCACATGTAGTATGTCTGCAAACCATATCAGTGATCAAGTTATCCTCCATCAACAGGTTACATAGAAGACACAATGCAAGTGGCTCATCTGAAAGTTCAAAGTCACAGTCAAAGTGGATGATTTCACTTAATAAAGTGTAATATATAAACATATAACTTGTATTAAAGATGCAAAATCTTCATCTGTTTCATATTGTTGAATTGCAACTTATTTACAGTATCGAACCGTAGTGATGTGGGACCAGCACGTATTGACCAGCGGTGTGCCATCCGTGCTGAGTGGTGCCGACATTGTGATGTCTCTGTGACTGGAGCTGGGGTGCGCAAGGCAGGCAAAGATCTTCCAGGACACAGACAGGTGCTGTGATTCTGCAGCTTCGTGCATCAACCTGTGCTGCTTTGCTGTGTCGCAGCAGTTTACTGCCACGCTTTCAGAGAGAGAGAGAGAGAGTAGAAGTGTCCTGAGCAGGACAGGTTAACAAACCACATAGTTTGTTGTTTGTGTGGCAGCTTGTGCTCTGATCACTTGCTGGTATGTTTTGCTTCACCCTTGACAGCTTACTACATGGTAACCTGCTCTAGCCTATAACACCCAGCCGTCTGGCGTGCTTGTCTGTGTGCAGGACTCTGCTGATGGCTCAGAGAGTCCTGGGTCTGAGGTTGTCTTTTGCAGCAATGCTTGCTTCATGCAGTATGCACTGGTCTTGCAAGCCAAGGTGGGTTTACGCTGCCTTTTTGTTGCTTTGCTGCTTTGCCTCCTTTGTCTTTAAGTATTATGATATTTTATTGGGTGTCAGTACAGTTTAACCACTCGTTACATTGCACACCATGGCTTGTGTTGTTCAGCAGGGAAGCACAGCAGGAGGAGAGCAAGCAAGGGGTGGAGGTGTGGCTGATACTGCTACAAATGTCCTTCACCACTACAGATCTGGTTCTCCAGGTCTTTTCAAATCATCACGGAGCCCTGGACTAGAGAAGCGGCAGTTGGGTTTGGCACCGCATCTTACCTCACCGCAACTGCCTCATTCACTACCATCTCCCTCACCGATTTCCGTTATGGAAGCAGAAGTAAAGAGTGAAGTGCCTAAGATTTCTCAGAAGGTGAAGCTCAGTTCTGGAGAGCCAAAGGTTGAGAGTGAATGTGGGGTTGACATTGGAGTGTCACCTGGGAAGCGGTGGAAGGGACTGCGCTGGCGCCGATGGGACATCATGACAATACCACCACTCAGTGCTGGTGGGTTCCGGCCTCCATCGGAAGATGAGATGGAGGAACTCATGAGGAAGCTGGGTACTTCTCTCAAGCCGGAGGCAATGCCATGCGACAGGCGTCGTTGCTGTTTGTGTCAAGAGCGTGGGGACGGAAGCACTGATGGGCCAGCCCGCTTGCTCAACCTCGACCTTGATATGTGGGTTCATTTGAATTGTGCCCTTTGGTCATCAGAGGTGTATGAGACGCAGGCCGGTGCACTTATGAACGTTGACATAGCTGCAAGCCGTGGACTCATTACACGTTGCCTGGTCTGCCAGCATCTGGGCGCTACGACAAGCTGCAATCGCCTCCGCTGTATGAACACTTTCCACTTTTCCTGTGCTCAGCGTGCACGCTGCACTTTCTTCAAAGACAAGACAGTACTCTGCCCTGCACACAGATTACGTGGAGATGCCTGTGACCTAGAGCTGTCATGTTTCTCTGTCTTTCGTCGGGTTTTTGTCTTTCGTAACGAGCTGCAACAGCTTTCCGAGATGCTGCAAAGAAGTGACGGCACACAAACCTTCAGGTGCTATGGTCTCTCTCTCCCTCTCTCCCTCCCTCCCTCTCTCCCTCCCTCCCTCTCTCCCTCACTCCCCTCCCCCCCCTCTTTCTCTCTCTTTCTCTCTCATTAGAAAACATTTTCATCATTTGGAATAATAAGACTTAAAAACTGAATGTTGTCTTTATTTCTTTAAAATGCTCCTCTTCCATGCATTTATAAAGGCATTGAATTATAACGATGAATCCGATTGTCAAAGAACGTGACTGCAGTTCTTTGACATACATAGTATGTCAAAGAACACATGATTTTCAAATGGATTGTGATACTTGGCAAAAAACAATTCACAAAAACACCTTCCTGGAATCAATCCATCCACATTATCTGGAATGGTTGCCTTAATCATCGTAGTAGTAGTAAACCAAATCATTTTATAAATTGCTTAAGTTTATAAAAGTTGGCCGCAAGTTTTCCAAGGTGAAATTTTCAGAAGAGTAATCATTTGAGAATGATGCACTGGGTGTCCCACCCATCACTGAGCCATTTATTTATTGATTGATTTACTGATTTCTATAAATGTAATTAAGGATTTTGATGTAATAGTAGACATGTGCTGTGCATGTCCCAATGAGGATGGTGCTGGTAGTTCTCTCAGAGTCAAACATTCAAACTGTTATTTGAGGAGACTGGGAATTTGAAGCCACTAATTTCTAATTATAATTGACAGAAAACCTGTGGGGTGCAATTTTGCGTTGACTTTTCACGTAACCAAGAAGCCACAATTGCAATCGAGAAAAGACCAAAACCCATAGTGCAGCATTTAAGAGTGGTCACACGTCTACACCATGGCAAATCGTCCATTTGACCGGTCACATTTTAATCTTCCGAAACCAATCAAGTGGGATGTTCACGGAACTTGTCAGGAATTTTCCTTATTACGGTGATCATTCATAAGTTTTCCTGGTGTTGGCTTAATGGTTAGGGTGGTGGGCTTGCGATCCTGGGATCCTGAGTTCAAATCCCGCTCAGCTGTTGAATTAATACCAGGTGGGGTTAACTCGACCTGTCATCCTTCCGAGGTCGGCAAAAATGAGTGCCAACATGCTGGTATACTGTGTCGGAGTGGCGACCCGTCCAGGATTGTGCCCAATAGCCAAGGAGACTGGTTAGACAGCACCAACGCTCTGCACAGAGTATGGTCCCAATGGATGGATGGATACATAAGTTTGAGCCATCCTTCGTTTCATATCCGAAGTGGAGCATCATGGGATCAAAAGGTCAAAACCAGCTTTTTCAGCCTTCTATCAAAATTTGTGATTAACTTATGTCAAGGACCACACTGAAGACATGTGACCACTCAACATGTTTTACTGTTTTTTTTCCAGCCTGCGTGGGAAGTTGGTGTGTGTGTGTGTGTGTGTGTGTGTGTCGGTCGTTGGTTGTCATCTCCATATGCGGGTTTCAGAATGTGGAATGATGCCCTCCAAGGTCTCGGAATAGTGGTGTGCCTTCGCGTATATATGTGTGTAAGTGTATGTTGTTGTTGGCTGCCATCTCCACACACAGGTGGGTTTGAGGAGATGAAACAGAGACCTACGAGGTCTCAAAGTATCCACTTCCGTGCTTATACCTGCCCAGGCCGTAACTTTTTTCTTCTTTTTTTTTTAACCATTTGAGCTTTTGTCATCAAACATTCAACAAAGCTTTATTAGGAGAATATGGAGAAGACAAATTAATAATTTGGTCAAAAGGTCAAAGGTAAACTTCACGTAAAATCGTCAATTTTCATCCAATTGACATGAAATTTAAAGAATTTGCATGTTGGGTCACTGAATTGGTTCACCAATCAAAAGCTAGAAGCCCATTGTTTGTTTTTAGATCCAAACGTCACAATTGCATAAAATTGTCAATTTTCATCCAATTGACTTGAAATTTGAGCAGGGTTTGCATATTAGGTCACAGAAGCTTATTGCTTTTGCAGTCAAAAGGTCAAGGTCACCAAAAATCGTCAATGCTTTTGTATTTTATTTAGCTCTTTTTTTCCCCATATTTAGCATAAGGAAGAAGAAGAAGTCCGAATACAAAGCGGACGTGGACGGGCTTTGCATTTTCAGATGCTTTCTCGTCTTCTTTGCAGTTGCGAGGCTCATGGAAGAACAAGGCAGACCAGACAGTGAGACAAAATATCAAGGGAATGAATGAACAGGAAAAGAGTAGGGGGTTTATAGTAAGTAAGAAACGAGTAAGTAAAATGAGATGGTTGGGTTTATAGCAAAAGGACCCTTTGACCCCAGCCGGCCGTTTTACCAGCCGCTATTCAACCTCCATATACCTAGCGACCGTTCACACCAGCCGCTATTCAAACCTCCATTACTACCTAGCGACCGTTTAACCAGCCGCTATTCAAACCTCCATATACCCTAGCGACCGTTTCACCAGCCGCTATTCAAACCTCCATGTACCTAGCGACCGTTTTACCAGCCGCTATTCAAACCTCCATATACCCTAGCGACCGTTTTACCAGCCGCTATTCAAACCTCCATATACCCTAGCGACCGTTTCACCAGCCGCTATTCAAACCTCCATGTACCCTAGCGACCGTTTTACAGCCCGCTTATTCAAACCTCCATATACCCTAGCGACCGTTTCACCAGCCGCTATTCAAACCTCCATATGCCTGAGCGGCCGGACTTTTCTCCAGGGAGCCCAGGGTGGGGGAGCCGAAAGTCTAAGGAGCTCAGGGTTCAAAGGGTTAATAGGGATAATAAAGACCATGGGTCAGAATTGGGGATGACAAGAGATGGCGGTGCACTGCTTGCTTGAAGTCCTGTGGTGAAGAGTGAGACAGAACAGGCTCTGGAAAATAGTTCCATATTTAGGAGAATTGAGGAGTAAAAGAGTTGAGGATTGCAAGCAGCCTGGATTTTGAAGTTTGCCCAGGTGGTGATTACTGGTAGAAAGCGTAGAATACATGTTCGGAGCTCATAGAAGAGAGTAGAATGGATTGGAACAAAATGGAAGGGGGGATACATCAACAACAGAATAGAAGTGAGAGTGAGATAGGGGGGGGGGGACACGTGTGGGCGAAGAAGCTGCACACAAGCTGAATGAAACACAGCAAGAAGAGGAAGGAGAAAGTGGGGATAGAACAGAAAAGGAACAAACCAACTAACAAGTAACAAACAAAAACAGGTAATAAAAAAAGGGGATTGCTTGGGAATGGGGTCATTTTGGTGGAAGAGATCATGAGTATGGCTGGGGGATGACCTGAGGTAATGATGAACTGTGGTCTTGAAGCCCTGAAGGGAAGAATGGGACTGAACAGACTGGGGAAGTTGGGTTCACAGGTGAGAGAAAAGAAGAACAAATGAGTGAAAGTGAGCAGTGAGCCTGGATTTTGAAAGTTTCACAAGAAAAGGGTTACTGTTAGACCATGTGCGCCCTGCAGAAACTTGGGAGGGACAGAGAAGAGAAGGCAGAGGGTGCAAGACCAGAAAGGAGGTGGTAGAATGCATATAGGCTCGGCCACCAACATGTCTGTGATGTGATAATAACAGACCTAGTCACTCAGCTTCATCACAAGAGATCCTAATGATTTTGAAGGCCTTGCTTTCCACGGCATCAAGAAGGGCAAGGTGTGATGCAGAGGCACCACAACAAAGGAGAGAGCAGTACTTCGTCAAGCTGTGAAGGAAGGCCTTGGCAGTTGTCAAAGTTCAGATTGGCTAAGGAAAGACCTTGCACAATCGAGGATGCCCAGTTGGCAGCTGGCTTCGAAGGCCAGCGTAGAAATGTGGTCTGCCAAAGAAAAAACATCGTTGTATGATGGTACGGCCAAAACGATTGACTGACTTTACATCTTCAAGTGGTTTGTTTTGGAAGTACATGTTAGGGTTTGCCACATGGACCGTTCAGAGAGACAGGGAGGGTGTATGGTATTTTTAAGGGTTGAAAGACATTCCAAGTGTTGGACCAGCTCCAGATTATATCAAAATCTGCAGAGAGGGAAGAGGCTGCTGCCTGCCTGTCGGAAGGATGAAAGATGATACAGCAGAGGTCTGAATCATCAGCAAAGACAAAGGTAGGATTTTCCCAGGGAAACAGAATGATCATTGACGAAGACCTATTGTCAGGTCAGGCCAGATTATATCTGTGACTTGCTGCAGGTACCATGTAAACCTGCCCTAACCTGTTTCATGGTCAGGTTGTCGGCAACTAAACCGTCTCCCCCATCAGGTTTCCTGCTGAGGAGGGTGTAGGGATATAGAAACCCAGCAGGATTAATAACAAAACCTGACAAACGGCAGAGGAGCACCTTGTGAGCCAATGACCATCCATATCTGGTGCCCAACTGTGTCTGCAGACGTCCTCCTGCAGTTGGGTTACCTTTCTCTAAGAGGTTGGTGACAGGATTTGCACTCTAGCCACTGTAAAACACTTCATTCTGCAAAACACACAAAAAAATGGCAAAGAAAACTAAAACCCACTCTGTGGGAGTACCTCCTGTGCAGTTGCCATTCGCAGGGCAGCCCACATGATGACAGGATTGTGGCAAAGCCTTTGGGACCCCCATTCTTTGATGATAGGACGAAAAGCATGGGGTAACCTTCCTGGCTTGGATTGCGATGGTGTGTGGCGGGATGGTGCTGAGGTGTTGTCCACCAGACAGCAGTCTCCTCAGGTTAACCTGAAGTGGACCCTTCCTGTGAGTACCTGGAGTGTCCGATCCCGAAGAGAGGATGACCACCAGTCTCAGATATCTGAGCTCCAATGTTTGAACATTGGTATTGTAGCACTCTGAGGTTTGGAGACTGGATAGTGGTGAGATCATGGCGTGTGGTTACACATATGACTGGTGTGGTCACTCTGATGGTTACCATGCCCAAGGAGTTGCTGTAGCTGTGTCAAATAAGATGACTCCCATGATAATTGAGATAACACCGGTCAACGAGTGTAATATGAGACTGAGGATTCGTCACTCCTTGGGTGTCATTTCCCTGGTGTCTGTGTATGCTCCGACTGAGGTGAGTGATCTCACTGTGAAGGAGGATTTCTATGCCACGTTCCACCCTGTGGTTGATCAGTGCCCCAGGCGTGATACTCTTCTGGTCTTGCGGGATTTCAGTGCATCGACTGGCACTGGCAGGGATGCTTATGACACGTGTTGGTCCCCATGGTCTGGACTGTGAACAGAATCAGCACTAAGTTCCTTGACTTGCAAGAAGTCATGGACTTAGGGTGGCTGGTTCATGATTTCAGCACCCACAGTCTCATTACTGGACTTGGTATTCCAATGCTGGTTGTGTGGCAAAGTAGATTGACCATGTGCTCATTGATGGTCATGGAGGGTGATTCAGAACTGCAGGGTCTAACGGAGTGCTCAGTTCCTCAATACCGACCACAGGCTTGTTGAAGGCAACTCTGCAGTTGCAGCTTAAATCCGGGAAAATGGTACCATCATCCCAGCCTAGGCTGGAATTTGGCAAGTTCAAGGATGAGAGGGTAGCTGAGGAATTTGCGAACAGGCTGAGCGTGGATTTGGGGGGTCTGCTTGCTTTGGGGAATCCTGAAGAGTTGTGGAGTGCTTCAAAGATTACCATCCTTGATGTTTGCTGGTGGATGTCTTGGAACCCACCATCAGGTGAGAAAAACTTTGTCTCCCAAGGGACACTGGATACACATTGACCAGAGTCGCAGGGCAGGCTTAATGGCAGAGCTGAGCTGTTTAGGGAGTTGAGGCGTAAAAGTGTACTTGCGCTGAGGGCGGACAAGGAGACCTATGTGTGAGGAATGTTTGAAGAGGTAGAGCATCACCTGTGGTCAAGTGATTCTCATCCTGCTTACAGAGGAATTTGTGCATTGCATTCCTCCAAGACCGTCCTTTTGGTGTGCTGCAGTTAGAGCGGAGGATGGTGAGCTCTTGACAGAGTAGTCCGTAGTGAAGGCGGCTGGGCTGGTTACTTTGAGCGGCTGTAGCAGGCTGACCCACCAGCTGTTGAGTTGGATGTCAGGGATGTAACTTTCCTGTTGTTCACTCTCCAATCAACTGTGATCCTCCTTCGTTTGTGCATACACAGGCTGCGGTGAACCGTTTGAAATGGGGTAAAGTTCCTTGGATCTGAGGCATTCATGCTGAACTTCTCAAGGCTGGTGGAAATGCTGTACTCATGTCGTTGCATGCAATTTTGTGCTCTGCCTGCAACACAGGCATCATCCCAACTGACTGGAAGAGGGGCCTTGTTGTCCTCTCTGGAAAGGGAAGGGAAATCACCAGGACTGCATCACAACTACCGAAGGGGTGACGCTGCTCTCAGTGCCGGGCAAGGTCTTTGCTCGGATAATTCTTGGTAGGGTTCGCCACCATCTGCTTGAGCACCAGCGTCCAGAGCAGTCAGGCTTTACACCAAAGAGGTCAACATTGACCGTATCCTTGCTCTTCGGGTCCTCACCGAAGCAGACGAGATTTGGCAGGGGCTGCATGCAGCCTATGTTGATCTCTGTAAAGCGTTTGATTCAGTGAATGGGGATGCCCTCTGGAGGATTCTTGGTCTTCGTGGGGTGCCACCAAAACTGATCGATCTGATGTCTGAACTCTACTCTGGTACTGAGAGTGCTGTGAGATGCGGTGGTACCATCTCTGACTTATTTCCAGTTGTTACTGGAGTTCATCAGGAGTGTGTTTTGGCCCCCACACTTTTCAGCGCTTTTATGGACTGGATTCTGGGGAGGATGTCGGAGAGATCAAGCTGCTGTGCATCATTTGGGAATGTCAAGATCTCTGACCTTGATTTCGCAGATGATGAGTCATCTTTGCGGAGACTTTAGATATTCCTTTTGGGCCCTCGAGGTGCTGAATGAGGAGTCAAAGCCACTGGGATTACGGGTTTCCTGGGTCAAAACTAAGATACAGGCTTTCAATGACATATTGGATGCTGCTACCTTGTCTGTACCATTTGTGGTGAAGATGTTGAGGTCACTGAGAGATTCATTTACCTTGGCAGTGATATTCAGGTCTCTGCATGTTATGAGCCAGAAGTCAAATCAACACTTGGGTTGGGCCTGGGGAGTCATCGGTTCACTGGATAATGGGGTGTCACGCTGTTGGTACTTATGCACGAGGATGAAAGTCCGAGTTTTTAAATCCTTGGTGCTTCCAATCGTGCTCTACGGATGTGAGACTTGAAGTCTGCCCAATGATCTGAGACGGAGACTTAACTCCTTCGATACCAGGTCTCTTCAGAAAATTATTGGCTATCGCTGGTCAGATTTTGTGTTCAACGAGCGGTGGCTGAGAGAAACTCAGATGACATTTGGTACCTGTATAACCTGTGAGCATCAGCTGTGGCTGTAGGGACATGCCACCGCTCGTTTTTCTGACGCTGATCCTGTTCACCAGATTCTCTCAGCGAGGGAGCCTCGTGAGTGGAGAACGCCAATGGGCCTCGTGTACCTCGTGTTTGCAGCAGTTTGGTCGGCACCTCATGGAGATGGGGATGGCCCGACCAGAGGCCCCTGGAGTACCGGCAGAAAGTGAACGTGGCGACGCGCTGCTCTGGCGCATGCTCACACACCTTATCTGATCTGATTGATGAAGATGAGGAACAAGGCTCGGCCCAAGACACCTCCTTGGGGCACTCTCCCCTTGACAGGGAGAGGAGATGAGAAGATCCCGTTAAGAGCTACAATATGGGAGTGGAGGAAGTCATTGATCCATGAGAGGAGGTGGCCTTGGATGCCATCAGTAGAGAATTTGGAGATAACCGTGGGTGCCAGACTGTATCAAATGCTTGAGATATTTTGAGATTGAGTATGTCGATCCATTGTTGGGAGAGCAGAAACAGCATGTACAAGGTGGAATGACCGGGTCTGACACCAAATTGATGATCTGAGGCCATTGGAGAAAAAGAAGGATTTGATGTCAACTGCAATGATAGACTCCATGACGTTGCTTATAATTCAAAGCAAGCAAATAGGCCTGTTGTTATATTGGCCTGAGGACCAGCTTTTTCACCATGTTTGTGTATTGCAATGATGTCTGCTAACTTCCAGGCAGACAAAAACTGACCCAGAGAGAATGATTGAATGAACGCTTCAGAAAGAGGATGAGTAAGAGGATCAGAGCAGGTTTTTAGGATGCATACACTGATTCCGTGTGGGCCTGTCACAAAATCAGAGTCGAGGTTTGCCAGAAACTTATTCACCTTCTCAGGTGGGGAAGACAGTATCCAGGAGCAGTTGGGTGCAACTGGGTATGGTGGGTACAAAAAGTGAGGGGTTGGGTACAAGGCAAACACAGAATTGAGGCATTCGGCCTTCTCATGAGGAGAGTCAGCTGCAGTGCTATTTGAAGTGAGGGAAGTGATGAAGTGGTAGCATACATCAGAGCCAGATGTGAAAAAGGTGCCATGCAGTCTTTGAAGAAGGAGACAGGTTTGAGAGTTCAGTCTTGAGGTTGGCCAAATGTTGTTTTCTTGCTTTCCTGAGAGTGGCCACACACTTCTTTCAGGGCTTGTGGAATGATCTGAGGTTACCTTCGGTCGGATTTGTCTTCCAGGAAGAGAAAGCATTTCTTTGAAGACAACTTCCTCACCCCAGGATTATGTGTACCAGGGGCAAGAGGATGGGTATGATAATTGCAGACGAGATGGTATAAATGTACATAATGGAAAGCAAGCTAGTGTGGAATGCTCCCCCCCCCACCCTCTCTTTCAATATTACTGCCTCTGTTTTCTCAGCACTCTGACCCTTCCCAGAAACTCCAGGATGCATTTGTTCTTCCAGTTACCCCTTATAGGTTTTCCTTCCAAAATCCAGGCTTATTGCACAACTCATCTCTTTTGTTCCTCTTTTTCCTCATTTGTGGAACCACCTTCCTGAGGCTAGTCATTCCCACTCTTCCCTCCAGGGCTTCAAACAGGCAGTGTACTACCATCTTGCATCATCCCCCATCCCTACGCACAATATTTTCTACCCCCATAACCCTACCTAACCTACCTTCAACCCTCTTACTTCACTATGTTTCCTCCCCTCTCTCTTTCTCCTCTTTTCCTTTTCATTAATTCCTTTACTTATTGTGTTCAACTATTTCCCCACTGTCAGTTTATTGCTGTTTTGCCCTTTATCTCCTCGCTCTTGAATGCGTCTCGATGTTGTACATGAAAGGCATTAATATTTTTTTTAATTGTGAATGCTTCATCTGCTTTTGTGCTTATCTGAAATGCAAATAAACAGCCTTACTGGAATTGAAGATTGCTTATAGCCACTGCTGCCTCCCACAGGGTTGGAAGCTTGATCTTTCGTTCTCTGGGGTACCTCCCTCAACATTGTTTGGAGGCCTTCCATAGCCCATTGGCCATCTTTCCACGAGGTTTTGAAACAACAAGGCTATACTGGAGCACACGCTATACCAACAAACGCTGTTATTACCACTGTCAAATTGGAGAGGTGGACGTAAGGCCCGAGTTCACGGTGCGCGTGGTTGAGCAGGGTCACGATGATCTGGTGCTTGTTGGAGGCACACCAAAAGGTTGGAGCCTTGGGGGGCAGAGAGAAAATTATGAGTTTACATCCTGATCTGGGTTCATAATACTTGTATGAAATGTTTAATCCCACATGCGACCCCCGCATTAAATCGTCGGTGTGCCCTGTAGCTGTTTGGGAAAAGGTCCTCGAGCCAATCTCCCGCCTGAGGAAGGATGCTAACATGCTGAGGCTGTTTCCTGATTATGTACGCAGTGAGGACATGTTCGGCCTTACCGTAAGCGCCGTACGACGCATTATCGAGTCGGTAAGTTTCGGTCATGGTATTCTCACCTGTTCCTTTCCTCCAGCTCTTTGCTTTCATTTGTTTACAATTCCTTAGCCAGAACATAGATGAACAGCTTTTAGTTTATTCTTTTTCTGCCAAAAGGTAGAGCACATTAGCAGGTTTTCTTCTTATTTGACCTTGCCAACATTTCATTAGTGATGACAGTGTTTGTTTGTTTTTTTTTTTGTTTTTTTAATGCAATGTCAGAACTCACAAAAGGAGCAAAATGACGGGACAAAGAAGCCTTGATCGATATTGTACTGGAATGCTCCAGCACCACAAAGTGCATGACTCCTTTTTGCCTGTTGGTGTACTTATTTCTTTATCCCTAGCTTCCAGGTGCTGATAGCTGCCACAATTACACTTTCCGTTTTGGGCGCCACCTTCTGATGGAGCTTCCTTTGGCCATTAATCCGTCGGGATGTGCTCGCTGTGAGCCACGTGTGCATTGCTCACGGGCCAACAGGCAAGGCATATAGTACACAGCTCTTTCTGAAGATCAGCTCAGAAAGTTGTGATGGTTTTGTTTGAACACATGTTGATAGGTAGTTGTTCGCAATGAAAAACAGTTAGTCAACAAGCTTTTCGAGCATATCATGAAATCGGTGAATTGCACAGTTGTAAACGTCAAGCTTTTGCATTGTCTCTTCCTTTTTGTTTTTTTTTATCGATCTTTTTTATTCTGTTCTTGTGCACTTCCTGATTCCAGGCCATTCACACTTAATACGACGAGCACTTCCAAATCCTTCCAGAGCACAGTTACTGGGGACCTGAATGCACCTTATGGCAAACAGTTTGTGCATTCCAAGTCTTCGCAGTATCGGCGACTACGCTCAGAATGGAAAAATAACGTGTACTTGGCACGTTCAGACATTCAGGTCAGGCAAAGTTTTTGCATCATGGCTCCACTACTGATCCCCTTTCTTTTCTCACTAATTTCCACGATGAAAATATTATTGGAAGAGGGGGGAAAGGAGGGACCAGCAAGGATTAGTAACAAACAGGCGGTTATTTTGTTTCCCTGATAGGGCCTTGGTCTTTATGCTGCAAGGGACATTGAGAAACACACCATGGTCATTGAGTATATTGGTACCATCATCCGCAATGAAGTGGCGGATCGGCGGGAGAAGGTGTATAAGGCACAAGTAAGTAGCTTACCATTTTGATTGTCAGGTTTTCCTATTATGACCAAAATTTCTCGTCTTTGATTGAATATACAGGTATTGTAACATCTTGGCAATCAGCCATGGGCCTTTTAAATAGTACTCTTGCTATATTCATGAAATAGCTGTAGCCTTATTGCACATTATGATTGATTTCTCATTTGAGATATATCAGAAGGATGCACAGCTGGAATGCAGCATCGTGACCAGATTATGGCGTAATGGTTAGAGTAT
Source organism: Eptatretus atami (assembly GCA_035128595.1). Classification (NCBI taxonomy): domain Eukaryota; kingdom Metazoa; phylum Chordata; class Myxini; order Myxiniformes; family Myxinidae; genus Eptatretus; species Eptatretus atami. The sequence goes on from CM068956.1 coordinate 128,541,505, forward strand.
TCGCTCTGAGTCTGGGAGGTCAGCGGTTCAAACCGTGGCTGAGTCGCACTCAAGACATTAAAAATGCTACCTGCTGCTTCCTTGCTTGATTCTCAACATTTAAAAAGACAGAGGACAGAAAGAACCCCATAGGCTGACTATACTAGTGTTGTCGGCTTCAATGGGTCGAATGGCCTCATATGTTGGAGTTCTTTGTAAAGGAACTCATGTCCTGACATTTATCATCAATGTCTATTCCAGTTATAGTGTATGCATTGCACACCGACTGTTACATTGAGGTGGCAAATGTTACTGGACATTGAAGTTGAGGTTCCAGAGACCATGCCATAATTTTAACTCGAGTGAAAGTCAAAACTTGGTTGTCTGGTTATCTTTCCAGAACCGGGGCATGTACATGTTCCGTGTGGACAGCGGACACGTCATTGATGCCACACTGACTGGTGGACCTGCACGGTAAGTTTCGCCTCGGTTTTATTCATGGATTTGTGTGTTGCGCTACCAAAGTGATTTCCCCACATATCTTTGTAGGGTGGGTGCTTATGAATGCAGTGACACTTGTTATTGTGCAATAACTGTGTTATTCAACCTGTCATCACTTGTGGTAAGACGTGACCTTTATTCCGAGCAAGGTAGCAGCAGACTGATTTGTGATGCATTGTGAGCCCTGCATAGTAAGTACATTCAGTGGGGAATCATCGCTCAAATAGAGGAAACCTTGACACCCGATGATCGCAATGTGCCGACTGCTACATTGTAAGTTGCATCACCTGTTGTTGTACTTGTGCAATGGGTCAGGTCATCTCCTTATTTTGTTTTTTTCAGATTTTATTTTTTTAATTCTGGCTCAAATGTTTATACAAAGGGCAAATCAGGAAGAATGTGTGAGTAAATGTGTCCTCATCTTGAGCCTTATTTTACTTGTGCTTTTGCGGAACAGGTATATCAACCATTCCTGCTTGCCGAACTGTGTCGCTGAGGTCGTGAACTTTGACAAGGAACGCAGCAAAATAATTATAATTTCAAGTCACAAGATACAGAAAGGGGAGGAGGTGAGGTTTGAACATTATGATTCCAAAGGCGATTCGGCAGTGACTTTTATGATGATTGTGGCAACTTTTTAATATAGTTAGTTGAACCATTCCAAGGAACACTCATTATGACAAATGTCATAGGTATCAGTGCTTTTTGTGGGCAATCCTATTTTGCTGAAACAATTTCAACCCATGATAATGTATAATTTTTTTTATCAGTGTCCTTTGATCCATTACAGAGGAATTATGGAAATCACTATGGCTAATTTGTCAAGTGCTGTTATATCCAAATTAAACTCGTCATTGGAATCGTAGTAGGTGAAATTTAGAATATATTCGATATGTATTTGAAGGGTGATGCCAAGTGGTGTTGTGTTCATGTGCCCTGAATGCTAAGCATAATATTTATTATTTGTGGAAGTGCCTAAGACTATTAGGGGTGAGGGAGGGATGGCGGTAGTGGAGGGAGAGAGACCTGGTAAAATTAATTTTTGAACCCCAACGGTCAACAGAATGCATCTGTTAATTATTGTTCACTAGCAAATATCACCGGTCGCTTCGCTGATGGTATTACTGAAGGAGGGTGGGAGACAAAGAGGGGGTAAGAGGGAGAGACGGGTGGGGGAGAAAGCGTGCAGAGAGTGAAGAGGTGGAGGGAAAAAGAGAGGAGGGAGGGGGAGAAAGGAGTGGTTGGCGAAGGGAAGACAGTGAGAGGTGAGAGGAAGGGAAGCCAGGTGTGTGGTGGAGCGTTAATTACGAATCATACCGTCTCATCAAAATGATTCTGCATAGAATAACAGTAAAGATGGAAACAAAATAGTGTCTGAAATCCATTTTCGACCGGTCATACTAAAAACATGGCATGCAGACAAACTCCCGTCTGGACAAGTCCGGAGACAAACTCCCGTCCAAACATATATACCGCCCGGACGCGTCCGGAGCCAAGCTGTCCGGACATAAGCACTGCCAGGACACGTCAAGAGACAAACCCTGCCCAGACATGTCCGGAGCCAAACACCGTCCAGACATGACCACCGTCCGGATATGTCCAGAGACAGAGACAGAAACAACAGAGAGACAGGGGGAGGGTGAGAGAGGAGATGTGGGAGGAGGGTGCTGCACTGTATTGGGAGCGGGTAGAGCAATGATGGGACAAAGGAGAGAAGAGAAGAGGAGAGAGAGAGAGGAGAGAGAGAGAGAGAGAGAGAGAGGAAGAGAGAGAGAGAAGAGAAAGGGTGGGGGAGGATGGGGGTGGGGAAGTTAGCAGGAAGAATATGTTATGCTCTATGAACAACACACACACACACACCACACACACACACACACATGCACACACACACACACGCTTGGCCAATATCGGCAATCTTTTGGGAATTGGCACGTTGCAGTCGGTGTGATTACCGACAACAGTACGTACCGTATACAACCCAGAAACCTTGAATCACTTCTTTCACCAAAAAAACAACATTGCATTTATAGAGACGTTTCAGGGATATGTTCACAAACATTATTCTTTATAAACAGCTGCATGTGATGGATGGAACAAAATTTGGCTCAGTAATTTATAAAACACGTGAATATGCCAAACGACTCAGAAATCTGGTGTTATTTCACAACTCGCTCAACGCAACGGATCACGAACCATTCGCTCAGGGCGACGGAGCACGAACCACTCGCTCCGGGCGACGGAGCACGAACCACTCGCTCGGCGAGACGGAGCACGAACCACTCGCTCGGCGAGACGGAGCACGAAACCACTCGCTCGGCGAGACGGAGCACGAACCACTCGCCGGCGAGACGGAGCACGAACCCGCTCGGCGAGACGGAGCACGAACCACTCGCTCGGCGAGACTGAGCCACGAACCACTCGCTCGGCGAGAGGGAGCACGAACCACTCGCTCGGCGAGACGGAGCACGAACCACCCGCCGGCGAGACGGAGCACGAACCACCGCCCGGCGAGACGGAGCATGAACCACTCGCTCGCGCGAGGAGCACGAACCACCCGCCCGCGAGACGGAGCACGATCCACCCGCCCGGCGAGATGGAGCACGAACCACTCGCCCGGCATGACGTAGTGTGGAAAAAGCATCCGCAGAGAGTAAACGGTTCGCTCAGAATGACGTAGCGCGGTTTCGCTCTCGACAATGGGCTCTCGGGAAGTGGCTTAAGCACTAATGCAAGCACTCCAATTAAATTGTTGATAAGGAACGGTTGGCCAGGCTGTCGCTGCATACCGTAAAGGATACCTTTAACTTTAAAGCCTATTTTCAACAAACACACAGCAGTTAATGAAATGAAATGACTATCCACAAAAGAGTTGCAGCTTCATGCAGAACGACCCTGGAGACGTTGCAAAGTTCAATCGCCCGTGAAATAAACATTGCAGAAAATCCACCATTTTGCCTGCTCATCTGTGCACGTGTCAACGTGGTACATCGGTTCAGGGTCCGCGCAAATGTTCTCGCTTTTCTGTTTTTTTAAATGTCTTTTTTTTTTAACCAGATTTGCTTTGATTCCCTGTAGAGCACCTCGTGAAACCTCCAAAAATATACACAGATCTGGCAGATGCTATGGGATGGCAGTCCCTCTGGGGGACAGGGTCTATCAGTGAATGCAACAAATCATTTCACTCAATGAAGCTGGTTAATTTTGTTACGTTCGTAAATTGTTTGTTCAATCAATATAATTCTCCAAACAGTAGAAAAAGATAAGTTTAATGCTTTGTAAATTTCACATTTTCTTGTGTATGTACAGAGGAGGGAACATCGCCTTGCCTGCTTAAAGTAAATAGGTCTATCAGCTTAGTTATAAGACGTGTTATTTCTTTAAATTATCAGATTTCACAACAGATTTCGACACTTTAGTCCGGACGATATTCGATTCTAAAAAGCGAAATAATATTTTGATGAGATACTATAATTAGACCTGAGAGTAGATCGTCTCATATAATGCATGAAATTGCTCCAAGCTCCTAATTTGAAAACTTATAGTACTTACAAAAGCGATATACACGATTCATAGCTATGATGAACAGGCATTCGATATGAGTGAGGAAAGTGAAAAATAAACTTTCTCTTTAAGAAATCGCTGCGCCCTGCTCCAAGTCAAGGTAAGGGTGAGCAGGCCAAAAACATGGCGGCTTCAGACCCCAGCGAGGTTACCCAGGAAACACCTTACGACCCCAGACAGCGAGCTGGCCGAGGCTTGCCTGATGAAGGATATAATTAAATAAGGCCGTTAATTATCTT
>CM068956.1:128545794-128560911 GCA_035128595.1 Eptatretus atami
GTTTTAATTAACCCAAACACCCAATTTTCACTCGTGCACTTCCTTGGAGTCTCCTTAGTATGCATGCAACGTTTCAGGCTGTGAGGTTTTATGGTTTCGGAGTTATGGAGGAGACACACTGATACACACACGCACACACACACACACATTGCCTTTTATTAGTATAGATTATTATAATGAGCCTCTATTGTATCACGTGGTATTGTTTGGCAGAGATGGGGCTTCCATTGGTGTTCTCCATTGTATCCAAAAAAATATAAAACAAAGCATTTGGCAATTTATTTATTTATCTATTTATTTTGACTCGAGTTACAAATATACTGAAACGCAAAAGAAACTTACCACCTTTTAAACCTTCAAATATGAACAATAACACTGCGTTAGTAAATGTGTGAACTTATTTGTGGACAATAGTGTCCTCACTGTCAGACAAAACGGTCACGGATGGTGACTTGAACCTTCAATGGTCACTTCATAGCACAGCTGTTGAACAGCCGTTTTGACTGTCAGTGATTAGCCAAGGGGTACGGGATGATTTTAATGAGCTGCACGTGATGTCTTGATATTGGCTTTAAAAAGGCCAGTGCAAAATGGGCATTTCAATCAACATGCCCACGATTGTCAAGGGATCAACGGCAGTGTGCCTTGGGCATGCTGCAAGGCGGATTGGGCTACCGTGAGGTGGCACGTCGCCTTGGCTGTTCACACCAGACGATATCGGCCCTGGTGGACAGAGACACCCTCCACAAACTCTGCAGATGACAGACCTCGATCAGGGAGGCCAAGAGTCACCACTGCAAGGCAGGACAGGCAGATGGTCCTAAGTCAGATGGCTTCAGACATTGAGGACTGAGTGGGACAGAATCCAGCAGCAATCCATCCAAAGACTGGTAGGCAGTATGCGCCGAGGATGCACTGCCTGTATCCAAAACAATGGTGGCCACACACGCTATTGAAAGGGGACTGACATTGCACCCTGTGCTGTTCTGTACTGTAGAACAAACTTATGAGATGGTTATCTTGGTCAAAAACTTGACATGTCATCAATAAAATGCCAATGTTTCAATTAGCAATTGTTGGTTTGTTTTATTTTGAACTGTTACAATTTTATTACATTTCAAACAAGTGGTAAGTTTCTTTTGCGTTTCAGTATATTTTTAGCAGAAGGGGAAATAGCACTCTCATTGTAATGTGTCAATTTTAGCATTAAATTTGTCCATATTTGGAACGCATCTCATGAAAACTCAAACACACTTATAACTGTTCGATCAGTGTCGTTCTGAGGTCAATCAAGGAAAGGTGTGCCTACGTACAGTCTACGAATGCACACTTTCAAAATCAGTCCAGCTCTAAAGCAAGCAATCAATCACAGGGACTTTTGATGGCCATACATTGTGAGTTAATTCCCTTATAATTATAAAAGGGGATTCTCATTTAATTACGAGAGTGCGCTTGTTAGCAAAAGCATGCGCATCAATATAAAATGAAGAAATGTAAATCATGGCTTTCCGTGGGCGGTGCTTCCGGCACCATTTTGGGGATTGTTGTTGTTTTGCTTATATATGTTTTTCTTTCTTGTTTTTTTTTCTCTCCTTTCTTTTATGTATGATTTCGAGCGAAAAACAATAATAGAGTGAGGTCGTAGGTGTGCCATCCCAAATCCCCATGCTTTCTACCTTAAGCAAGGTTGAAAGATGGCAAAAAGTTCCACCAGGATTAACCCAAAATTGAATTTTGAGTTAATTTTTCCCGTTTGACCCCTGCGACCTGAAATCCCCACCCCCTGGGGCATGAACCAAGGGTCAAATCCAAAGAAATTGTTACATATTTCATGCATCCCCCAATGTTGATTGCATATTCAAAGTTTCATATAAAAACGTGCCCGTAATTGCATTTTTCGGTACTGTATTTGACCTTTTGACCCCACCCTGGGGGGACAGGGCCAAGAATAACACTGCTCTTGCACCTTCGTGCCATGTGTTAATCATAACTACTAAGTTTGGTGAATTTGTATTTCTGCCCAACTGTTTCGGTGGAGATAGCGTCAGACAGACAAACAGACAGACAAACAGAGCCAATTACAATATCCCCACATTTTTTGGGGTTTTTTTTTCAAAAAGCATAGGGGATAATAAAGAGAAAAGAGAAAAACAAACGAGATGATCAATTAAAGGAAAAATTGATGGTCAAATTAAGTTTTCAGACAGGATCAATAACCTCGAAGAACCAGGCAAAGGGTATTCCAACTCATTGCCAACCTGTGCAGACCAGGCAGGGAATGTGGTCGAACGATGCTTATCCTGGCTCAATATGTGCTCGTCCAAGCCATTTTGCAAAAATAATCACAGTACCGACATTTCCACATGACAAAAGCTTGTGTCACATTGAAAAAGGAAGAAGTAAAGGTGCAGCAGGAATAAGGAGATAATAACCAAAAATTAAATTGCCGACCAATGTCACAATCTCAATGGATCAAGGAGAGATCGGTGGATGAATATCAGTATTGTCAAACAGTTACAGATTAGCTCTTCCATAATGCTGATTTCATGTCTGGTGTGGGGGGGGGGGGAACAATAGCTTATATATCTGTACTCTTTATAATAAATAAAAATGACCGTTTTTACAGCCATTTTCCCTGCTGTGCAGGGGTTAGCTTTTTCTTGAGGCAATGTTTTATGCCGGATGCCCTTCCTGACGCCAACCCTGGTCGCCTCTTACGACCACACGGACATGGTACACCTATTCTCACCGGGCATACACAGGGAGCAGTACAGGTACTCATTTCGCCGACCTCGGAAGGATGACAGGCTGAGTCAACCCCCTGGTGTTAATTCAGCAGCCAACGGGGCTTGAACTCAGGACCCTGGGATCCCAAGCCACCACCAACCACTAAGCCAACACCAGGCTTATCTGTACTCTTTATAAAGGAGGTTTTTCTGTTTGTGTGCAAAGTAAACTCAGAGCAGTTTGACTGAGGGCAGGTAGAGTTTAGTATACATGGGAACATCATGGCAACTTTTTTTTTTACCAGGCTGGAAGGGGGGGGGGGTGGTTGGGGGTTCTTTTAAGCCACTTTCATTGTTTTTTCAAACATAACTAACAGCAATAACATTTACTACCATGAAAGGGGGTTGGGGGGCAGTTTAATTAATTTCATTTTGCTTACATCAAATACTCAGCTGTCATTGATAAATTTTAGGAGAAATGGTACATTTGCCCAAGAACAAAAAATTGGTGACATTTTCTTCTGTTTGGCAAACATTTTGGCTGCACTTAAAAAAATCCCAGAGGAAGCCCTGCAGAGGTAATAAAAGTTTGCACTTAATACACTCCCTGCAGTTTTTCCCTCTGCTTCCTTCCTTTACATTCATAATTATTTCAACCTTCATGCTGTCCATCTTGCTTCAACTTCTTCCTCGATCTTGCTTCAACTGTGACATTCATTACATTTAATTCTCATCTTGCTTTCCTCTCTGTAGCGCAAAATGGTTGGCGTTTCTTTGTTTATTTTTTTCACCGTTTCCTTGTTCTGCTTCCTCTTCCAACCCACATCATTCCCACAGCTCACTTACGACTACAAATTTGACTCTGATCAAGATCGGCACAAGATCCCATGTCTCTGTCGAGCTCAAAACTGCCGCAAATGGATGAACTGAGGTCTCGTGAGCACATGGGCAGACTGTGGCTCTCAGACAAGTGCTCTTCATTCCGCATCAAGTGCGATTGGATTTGTGACGATTTGAACCAGGAACAAAGAGGAGCCATCAGAGGAGTCTTCATCCTGCTGGGCGGGTCGGATGCTCCGTTTCTGCCATTTCACACTTAAACAGTGTATAGCAGGGATGTGTAAAATTAGGACACAGACGAGTTGTGTTTACATGTTTTAAAATATGTATGTATTTTAACTTTGAAATAACTTTTTTATATATCGCAAGGAATATTATTGCGCCGTGATTTTTTTCTGACTATTCATTCGCGGCATTGAAGGCACATTTCTAGGCAAGCCTTCGTTGTCAACAGAGAGGCTGGTACTTTGTCCCTACCCCACATTACAATCAATGCCTATAGTTTTTCCCTCCACCAGGATCGAAATACGAAGTATGGGGATGTGTGGAGGGGGACAGGGAGGTGAGGGGTGGGAGGGAGACTCCATGTTGTGGTAGCTGTATTTTTATCTGCCAGTGCTACGTGCATGTCAGGCAGAGGGCACAATTATACAGGCCAAACAAGGACCATGCAGAGCGACTTTTTCCGCATGCAGACGATTGCGACCGTGGTGGAAATTGCCCCAAATTGAACCAGAGTAACCACCAGCCAATGCAGCATTGCACTTATCGGCTAGAGAAACTCGGGCAAGCTGTTTTGCTAATTTCTTCTTCTTTTTTATTTTTTTCACAAAAATGCAGCTGTCCTTTTTAATCAACGATGAAATAGATCTTAGTATCATTATTGTTTCTGCCCATATTGCTTGACTTTTCTTTTCTGTTTTCTTCAAAATGATATGTACAGATTTAATCTAACAGTGTTGCTGTCTTAGACCAAACCCTGAAAGCAAGAATATTTTTAGAGTTTATTTGGTGCGCAGATGTTTTGAAGGTTCCGTCGGACTGTGAAATGGGCCACCCCCGTGGCCTGTTGTCGTTTGAGAGGCTCGCTGAGCCTTTTGTGTCGTGTTGTGTTCCGTGTTTGCAGCCGTCTCTGCCCGACCTCTTGAAGAGGCCAAAAGAAAGATGATTGGTAGCGTTAGCTCCTCGAGTTTTCTAATTAACGGGGCTCGTTTGTATAAGGTTCTATGTACACTCATTTAAAATCGTACGGACTTGTTTACAATTGCCAAAATGATACCACTTTTTACTTTTAACTGTACATGTTCAACATGCCTTCATGTGATATAATCTTATTTTTAACTTCTCATATTTTTTTTTAATCTTGTGTATACTGTAAAGCACTTCCTCGTTCCACTCCTAGGTCTGCTTCATTAGGATGTATATGGCATGCGTCGTCTTAAGCTGACTTTGGTTAATGTATATAATTTGTCAACGTATGACTGATCATGTCATATCTGTGCTAAATGTTTTGAAAACGCTACCTGTTTTGTGCTTACGTCAAACATGCATTACAGAGGGTGATAGTAATATGGTACAAGTGAATGGAAAATGGAGTGATTATATTTACAAATAATAAACGTTTATTAGTATGCTTATCGAGTCCTTTTTCCTATAGTGAAAAAGCTTGTCGAAGGTGCTGTAATCACATTGCAGGAGGAGTATGTTATTGTGATACAATGGATGACAATGCTCCTCCTCCTCCTCCTCCTCCTCCTCCGTCGTCGTCGTCCATATGCAGCACAAGGCTGCAGGATAGCATTATTGGCTGATGGTGCGGCTATACGGCTAATGCAATGCCCTCTGCTGGTTAGGGCAGGAATTTGTAATTCGTCCATAGTGCCGGCGATAGCTCGCCAACTCTTAACGAAGGACACCATGGGATCTTTAATGTCCACCAACGAATGCTGGCAGACAGGACACCCGTTTACCATCCATCCAAGGGATAACACACAAATTGATGAATCACCCTGCCTGTGAAAAGGACAATGCTGATGCTCTGGGATTGACTTTTGCCTTTCCTCCACATTTAGACACCAAGTAGCAAGATCCTAGGCCACCAGGGTGTTCTCGTTTTATTTTTCAGCCATTTATAGCAAGTGTTGACCTTTATTATGGTCATGACACCAAGTGATGATTTGATACTATTAGAGTGACAAGAATTCCGACGCATGACACATTTTGTTTTGTCAACGTTCATCAAATCATCTTGTTATTAACATTATTGTCACCTGTTGCAGAACTGGTATCGCACTTTAGTTTTTAAGCCCAGCTTGCCCATTAATGCTATTATTATTGCTCAATAAAACAACAAACTTCTCAGAAGGAAGCTTAATTTTAAGTTTATTATGAAAGAGGATAAAGTTTGCCTCCATGAAGAACATCCATAAACTCCTGTGATATCCTTTGTACTCTGTTTTCTCTGGTTCACTTCGGAAAAGGAACATCATAGGCATTTGATGAAATTAAATGTGTACACCTACTCCAACTAATTTATGTTCTAAGAAACAGTGAACCAATCTTTGTTGAAGTTCCATGATGGCCAATTAGGAAGCTTCATTTGAGTGTCTCCGTTGAACTTTTGTTGTGTTTGTTGTTGTTAGAACACAGCCATCATGGCATCAATATTTTGATACCCCATTCAATATGTTCTGTTATTTTGATATACATACTGGATAATTACGTTGAACATCTTGCACCATTATTACCCCGTGCACGTAGCGAAAAGCGGGGTTAAACAATAGGTTCATGTCCATCTGTCTTATCAGTTTTTGATCGAGGAACAACTTACTTAAATTATATGTTATATTTTTAACACAAATCGGAATATGAATATGAAGACAAGTCTTTCGTTGTAACGTACTTTGTCTTTGAATTCATCCCGATTGCACATCCTCAGAGAGGAGAGATGTAATATTTTTACTCTGTCTACCTGCCTGGCAATCAAACAAAATTGAAAGTCATTCCAAACAGGAAACTTCATGTTTTTAAGGACGTCACAAAGGACAAACGACAGGCTTTAAGAACTAATGTAACTGTTAGATTGGGTGGTCTCATAGATGCTGGGTAAAATCTGGAATTATTTTATTTATACACCTTTAAACCTTTATTTAAATTGAATTGTATACTTGAAGACTATATAAAGCAAATTGCCTTTATAATACATCCAAGAACCATACAACATATCGATATATAGCATTACAGAGCATGGTACGTGTGTCAGGGTAAAGAAGATACCGCCATAATGGCTATCATCGCCATCATCTCCATCAACTCGTCTTTCTCGCCGCCATCATCAACATCACCATCGCATTATTGGATCAAGTTCATCATCATCATAATTATTATTAAAAGTAAGTTTCATGATTTTATTAACTCCAAAAATAAACTTTATTTTATGTTCTTCACACAGGAAAACAAGCCTGGTGTTGGCTTAACGGTTAACATGGCTGGCTTAGGATCATAGGGTCTTTAATTCAGCCCCTGCCGTGCCTTTAAAATAACACCAGGTGGGTTCATTCAGCCTGTCATCCATTTGAGTTCGGCAAAATGAGTACTAGAAACGGGTGGCAATGCATCAGTGGCATAGCCATGCTCCCAACAATGATGCAACCAGCAGCCACAGGCTGCATATGAAATAATAACTCAAGAAAATAAACTATATTTTATGTTCTTAATACAGGAAAATAATACTTTATTTTATCCTCTTAAAATAACTTTTATTCATGAAAATAAATAACACAAAAACAATGCACAAACATGTTAATTAAGGGTACAGTTTAGACAAATTTTAAAGTTGAAGTTCCTAGCCCTATTTTCCCCATTACCCCCAAAGTTTGCTTCATGGAGATTTTCAAGAATGTAACCCCTGCGAACAGCACGACCCTGCTGTATTTACTTGAACAATGTGCGGGATATCGTGTTCTATGAACTCTCTAGTTGTCAAGTTACCTCCGCCACCGAAGGGGGATGGAGGTTATGTTTTCACCCCTGTCTCTGTTTGAAATAAATTTCGCCAAGTAAATGTTGATCGGTTTGGTTAGTTTGTTTGTCTGTCCGCTTGCCTACAGTCCAAACCACTCAGCCAATAGTTCTGAAACTTCCGCAGATTGTAAGCACCGTCCCTGCGACGGCCCACGCCAAGGTTTCATAAAAAATTTGTCGACGTGTTATGATGTGGCGTTGCAAAAACTTAAAACACATTTTGGGTGATAACTCCAGAACCGGAATTCCTATTGACTTCTGGTTGATGCCAAAATGTTCACCGTTCAATTTCCAACAACTTTCTAATTTGAAATTATGACGTAAAACTAACAGATTTCCTAAGTGTATGGAGTTGAATGTTTGTCTCAACATTATTACGTTTAAAACACATTTTGGCCGATATCTTGGAAACTAAGAGCACTGGAGCAAAAATAATGATATTTTGACACCTGGGGTTAGTTTAGTACTGTACTATTAAGAAATTATTCGATGTCCCCTTGCTATTATTAATGCACGTACTCTTGTCTCATTAATTTATATATTATACATGTACACGATGTTGTACTAACCTGCCGATTTCGTCATTGGGTCATAGTGTGATCATGGTTCATCTCTCATGGTTGTTGTGGTTTTACAGGCATGACATCTGGTTCCAGCTCATGTGACGCTGTGTCCGGGTTCGATCGTATAGTGGAACTGGGACTGGGTCGATAGGCGCTGTAGCAGCATATGTCGTTTATTCGATTTTGGTGAAGATCCACATCCGGGTGGAGGTATGCGCTCTACTGAGTGCCCTACGAGTTATTTCTGTGATCACAAGCAAAATTTTGTCAGAAATTATTTTTGTGTCAGTTAAGTGGTTTGTGTTAGATTGTAAATATTGTGCAATATTTACGATTGTACATGTATGATTTGATACGGAACCAATTGGTTGTTATATATGACTGTGTAATGTTTGAGGCGAGATTTTGATAGTTAAGGTTGAGTTGTGTAAAAACATATTATAATGTTATGGTTCGACTGTTAACCTGTGTGGAAAGATTGCCAGGGTGTGAGATTTCTGGTTACTTCCTGATATAGAATTGTCTAGCTGTTTGTAGAAAACGGGATTTTTTGTGGAGAGAAGATTTTTTCCGAGGGGAGAGAAATGGGAAAGGAGAGTGGAAGTGAGGAAAGAAGAAGGAGAACAGCAAGTCAACAGTTGCTTTGTTGCATACAGTGCCACATATACCATTTGTTTATGAAATAAACATGCTTGGATTTCACCTGCCTGCCGGTGCGGATTGATCAAGTAATTAACCCTGAGGACTTGTAAAATATTGGGGGCTTGTCTCGGATCAATCTTCCCATCAGCGATGTCGAGTGTGGTACAAAGGATATGTGGATGGAGCGAGAGTACCTGAAATGTTGTGGGCCTTTTAGTTTTTCCTTGGTGGTGTAGCACTTCTGCACACACACATCTGAAAGGCTGAGAGAGCCTTATGTGGAATTCATCCTTGAGCAAGAGAAGACCCAAGTGTGCGGAGGAGACTGCAAGAAAAACGCTCTCGCAGAGGTGGCTGTGGTCCCATCTCGACCTTGGCCGTGGTTGGTATGTGACAGCGAGTGGAGAGGGGTGAAGCTGTCAGCTGATCCTGGCATCCGTTAACTGTGCTGTGGTGTTAATAAGACTCTCAGTGGAAGGTGGGGTGAGTGACCAATGCTTTGGAGAGCAGGGGTAACAGGAGTTTGCTGCTGTGAGTGTTTGTAAGGTGAAGGATTCAGGGCCATTGTAAGCATGGGAGTGCATGCTGAGTTTGGGATGGAGAAATTGTTTGAGATTGGAAGCAATTTATGCTGAGAAGGCAAGGTGCTGTGACAGTTTGTGGATGACTAGCAGGCTCTGGAGAGGGAGCAAAGGCTCTTAGAAAAGAATATTGAAATAGAACAATTAGAGAGTGAAGATAAAATCTTGTGGCTCAAATAAATGATAGAATGGTGAGAAACCAATACTGAGGCTGAAAGGCTCAAGGCCGAAAGTTAAAATAAAAGGCTTGAGGTGGAAAAGTATAATAATTGCTAGATAAAAAGGTAGAGACTGAAAGAATAAAATTGGAGGTTGAAAGAGAGTATAAAAGGCTCGAGGTTGAAAGAGGGAAGCAAGAAAGGTAGAGGCCAATTTGGAGTTGAATCAGCTGATGCAGTTGCTGTCTGCCTGTCATTGAAATGGGATACTCAATGACAATGTGGAGTAGTTTGCAAAAAGGAAGATTTTTTTTTCCAGAGCATCGAAGAGGTCGTTTATGTAAATGACAAACAAGACTGTGCTCATGACAGTGCATTGCGGTGCTCCAGCCTCCAACGAGAGAGGAGAGGGTTCCGTTGATAGCAACACATTGACGGTGTGAATGGAGGAAGTCATCAATCCAGGTGTGAAGGTGTCTTTGTATGGCACAGGTATATACAGGTAGTGGACAAAAAAAAAGTGGAAACACCAATATAAAGTCACTTAATTGGGGGTTGGGCCATCACGTGTGGCCAGTATGACTTGTATGCACTGTGGCTTAAAGTTCACCAGTGTCTGGAATTCTGCAGGAGGGAAGTGGCACCCTTCTTCCATGAGAAAGTCAATCAATTCACACCTGTTTGATGGAAGTGGAAAACACTGTCTCGAGCATCATTCCAGAATATCCCATAAATGCTTAATTTGGATCATATCTGGTGACTGAGAAGGCCAGACATATGGATAACATCATTGTCATGCTCATCAAACCATTTGGTGACCACACGTGCTCTGTGGATGGGGGAACTGGGGGGGGGGCGTCTCCTCTTGCAGCCATGCTAGCCATAATTATCAGCAACCATGCCTGTGCAGCATTTTCATACACGATCCTAAGCATGCTGCGATGTTACTTGTTTAACTAACACAGGGGCCACACCTGTGTGGAAGCCATTGATTGGTGTCCCTCATTTACCCAGGTGTTTCCATTTCTTGTCCACCACCTGTAGCTTGGCAAGCAGAGCAGGATACCAATCTGTGTGGAATGCCTGAGATATGGTCAGAGAGATGGTCCTCACATCTTGTTTGAGAGAAACAACATTCTGAACACAAACACAACAGAAAGACATTCCTCCCCAGAGGACATTCACTCGTAAACAGAGTACCAAATTGCTTGGGTTTAGTGAAAGTATTTAGACTGTTTAGAGCAGTTTGTACATAAATTTAGTCTTTGGGGTATACATGTAATTATATCATATAAACGGTTGAAATGTTGGCCTCGGGTACTGTTGTGAATCACAGATGTTTGGGATACAATACTTTAAAAGATGCACTTACAGTGAAATTATAAAGTGTTTAATTCACTCATTTTTATAATTAAACGGTCTCTGTTAAATAAAGGTCGTGGCCTTTATGTATCGATTTATTTATTTATTGACTTATTTTAATCAGAGCCTTTTACATCTGAATTATCCGAGAAGTTACAAAGTTCCAGCATGTTCTGTAACCATAACTCTGTTCGAAATCCAATATGAGGCACTGATTTGTGCAGTGTTCATGAAAGTTTTAATGATGGTGTTTAAACCTGTTTGCAGAAGACTCATCGAAACGTTGTGCATTCTGATTGAAAGTCATTTGCTGCAACACTACCGCCCTTGTGAAATGTAAATTCTCTCTGGTATACCAAAGGCCTTTGCTTGCAGCAAGAGGCACAGAAGCATCCTCCCCGCCCCCTCCCCTCCAAGCAAAAGGCAGTCCATGCTGGAAAGCATCTGCTTCATACCATCGGAGTCACAAGTAGACAACCTTAATTGTAACTTTGAAAAGATAAACCCTTGGTTCCCCCTACTTTCTCGCCAATTTTACTCTTCTGTGCTATTTTATTGGATATTAGCATGATATATAGAAATATATATATATATATATATATATATATATATATATATATTGTTATGTTTGTGGGGGTAGATGGAGGAATTTCATAGTAAAGGTAGGATTGCATCATGTAGCATGGTCCGTGGACGAGTGGGAGACATCTCAATGTAAATTAAGTCGGGAAAACTGAGAGCTTAAGTTGTTACGTGTCACCACATGTGGGTGGTGCTGTGTTAAGTATGTGGGGTTTAAGGCGAGTTCTCAGTGTGTGATTGCCCCCTGTGACCTTTTCCTACGTTGTTGCATTTATAAAGCCAGCCATAAAAAGTGCACATCTTACAACAACAACAATTATAATAATGGCCGACGGAGTCCGAACACAATTGGCAGGCTAAACCATGCGCCCCAAAATGGTAACCGGCAGGCCACACCCCCAAGGTACAAGATTGGACGTGTGGCGTCAGAGTGAGGGTGATGGAGTGGAGATGGTGGTCGGGACATAGAGCGTCTCTCTGGCTTCTCCTCGACACGGTCAAGAAGGCAGCACGATTCTCGTTGTTCGTTCTGGTGTGAATTCGTTCACGTACTAAAATACGATGCTTGCCATTGACTGTTCGGCTGGGTCATGAAGTTTGTGCATTGTGGGAGGAGAGGAAGAGAAGAAGAGGAGCGTGTCTCAGGTCGAACTCGACAGTATCCCTTGTTGGAGGATCGAAGAGAAAGGCCGCACCATTTGCTGTGAGCAGACCTGGAACTTAGAAGGAGTGATGTGGCAATCTCGATCGTGAGAAGAAACTGTACGGCGGTTTGTGGTTCCTGGCATTGAAGACGTTCCGCGAATTACCTTACGTACGTGACCTCGAGGAGCGATTTGGCACCATTTAGCTGTGTGTTTCCCGTGCGGTGGCTACGTGGTTGTGAGGATCGCTAGGCTCATAAAAGATCATCTCTGGACACGCAGCTCAGTCCCGGAACAAAGGGAGGATTTTATTTTATTTTATCTGTTCCCTTGTCTGTTTTTGTGACTGAGTGGAGACGTCTCAAATTAGGTTTTAGTTCACCTCACATTTCATTACCTCATGCTTTGATTTATTTTCGTTATCACTCGTTGAGTTATTCTCATTATGAATCATTGAATTATTTTTATTAAATCATAATTTGTTGAATTTACTGTTTTTGTCTACTCGTTGTGGGGTTCGAGGATAAACCCGTGTACTTCCGTCTGGAACACGCCCTTGCAGCCCTCCATCCTGCACGCTCCATAATCTCCAAGGATCTCGGCTGTTCGCCTCCAAGTAGAACTGTTCGGCTATCTGTCCAGGTCGGTGTTAACTGGCTGGACACAACAATTGGAGTCAGGAGTGTGGGATTCGAGATGGGGTTGTTGTGATTGAGGTACAAATTGTATGGTTAATTGGTGGTGGGAGAAAAGAACGCTTGGAAATTTAAGGGGAATTTTTTGTTTTTGAAGAGATTGAACGTACACTGGAAATGGCGGACGTGCAAGAGATGGCGCTTCGGCGGGAAGATAGTCAGGACGAAGGAAGCGAGCCAGGGATATAATTGGTTGATGACGATAAGGGAGAAGCTTCCCCCATCCAGTCTCCCCTCCTCCACAATAGCGGAAGATGAGATGCAGGGATCGGGTGCCACGACTCTCCAGGTCATGTTAAAACAATTTATGAGTGAACAAACGAGTGAATTGATGGGACGAATTAATAGAATGGAGAGTAGCATGAAGGGACAAATTGATGAACAGAGGAATGAAATGAGGTAAATGAATGAACGATTGGAAGGCAAAATGAATAAACAGAATGAACAAAATTCAGGAGGGAATAACACGGGAACTGGGGGCACGAATTAATGGAATGGAGAAAAGAATGAAACACCAAGTGGAGGACAGACTGGGAGAATTTGAGATGAAATTGGAAACTCAATTTGGGGAAATGGAGGAGAAAATGGCATCAGAATATGAAGAAAAACTGAAAGAAATGAGAGGGAAAATAGAAGAGGGTCAAACCCAGGCTGTCTGAATGGGGGAAGAGTTGGAAGAAAAGATTTTGTCAACGAATCAAGGAGTTGATGAAGTAAATAAGGGCCTGGAGGGATATCGTGCCTGTGTGAATGCCATAATGTGACAGAAGGTAGAGGAATGGGGATCTCTTAAGCGCCAGGGCGGCGGTCTGGCTGAGGAGGTGAAAAGTTGGAGGCCTGTGTAGCAGAACAAGATCAGGTGTTAGTTGATAAAGGCTTGTGGGGGTCACAGTTGATTGAGGAGGTGAAAGAGTTGAAAGCCCATGTAACAGAACAAGAGCGGGTGTTAGTTGATAAATGTCCATGGGGGGCACAATTGACTGCAGAAAGGATGGATGAGATGTTACAGGAGCAGATGAACACTTTGAACAATACCATCGAGGGAAAGGTTGCTTGGGTCCAACAGTGTCTGCAAGACAAGGTGAGCCGGTTCGTTAAGCATCTCCAGGATGAAATAAAAGTGACCCAGGGGACCCTCACCATGAGCCACATTTGGGCACCGGAGGCTCCAAAATTGAATACCCAGCTGGGGGGTGTTTTGGCCCTAGGCTGGATTCGGACATGGGGGAGTCGTGAGGAGAAGAGCCTTGGGAAAAACCATCCCCCTTGTACATTTTGAGAGGTCAGGGAATTTAGAGGCTTTCCTGATGCAATTTGAATGCGTGTCCCAGCTCAATGGTTGGGGAGAGCGGGAACACATGGGGAATCTTGTGGCAACACTGAGGGGACCAGCTGCAGATGGTTTAAACGTGGTCCCAGAGGGAATATGGACCAGTAAGCGCATTTGCGACACCTTTAACCATAGGTTTGGGATGGGTGGAAGGTGCAACCTTGTCTGGGCCCAGCTGCTGCATCGAAGACACTGAAACCTGGTGAAACATTGCAGGAGCTGGCCCAGGATGCATACCAATCTGTGAGGATTGCGTATAGGGACCTACCAGCACAAGCGTGGAACAAGCTGGCAATAGAAAAATTTATGGCCGCTCTTCCTGATCGCGAGGTCAGAACTCTAGTGCAGTTGCAGGAACCGGACACGGTGCATCGAGCGGTGGAGTGCATGGCGAGACTGACCTTTTTAAAGCTCGCCTTTCCAGCTTTCTTCAGTGATCCACATTGCCATCACCCAACAATGATGCTTCGTCTCCACAACCACATCAACATAATTTGTCTCTCCACTACCAACCACCTTCCTGCACCTCTGAACCATCATCTCGCCTAACCCACGGACACCTTTGGCTTACGATCAGACCCAAGCCCAGCACCATTACAAATGGAGCCTTTTACACCAAGGCGAAAGTGAGTGCCTGCCGCTCCTTCACATTCCTCTAACAGTGGGGACCGCCCTGCTGTCCAGCAAGCCATTTGTCCCCTTCTCGGGAGTTCGAGCAACTGATGGGGAGTGCTGCACGTCGGCCCCATGTTGAGTCAGGAGCTGACATGCATGGCATGGTCAGAGGACAACTGAAGGCGATTCAAATACAGCAACCTCATGGGGAGGGTGACGTCACCCCGGAGCGTATCTGGACCAATGAGCACGCCACACTCGAAGGAAAGAGGACGGCGCATGACCTGTGCTCCCAGGAACCACCACTACAAAACGCAGAAATTCTCCCTTGATTCCCCAAAACTCCACCTTCCCTC
>CM068956.1:128608648-128640471 GCA_035128595.1 Eptatretus atami
GAATCCATGTCAGAATGCCTCTCCTGGCAATAACCTCATGAGCCTTGCATGGTTGATTTATATTATTAAACTTTATTTGAGCGTCTGCATCTGTCTTTCCCTAAATTTATCGACCAAGAGGAAATTATGCTGCTTTGGACAACACAGTTTCTGCTTGCACAACTGATGAGACATCCTCACCCCCATTCAATAACTAGATCTACTCCCATGATTACTGCACCATAAACATGGATATTTGTGGCTGAGTTTCTCGTTTGAGTCGGATCTGTTGAGAATTCCGGTGCTTGAGTTGATATTTTTTTATTTACTGATACTGAGCCATTGTCTGGATGATTAATGAAAGGAAGTTTAAAAATAAAAGATTTAAGGAACAGGATGTCTTGTGGAACATAATAATTGGTGGTGGTGGTGGTGGTGGTGGTGGTGTTTTACATTGAGTAGTGTTCATGTTTGTTTGATTGGTTACTGATGTGGACCCTATATTTTTGAGATTAAGTCAAATATTGAAAGGCACCCTCTCTCCGTTCTCCACTTTTCTAAACCCAGACAATTTGAGGAACTGCCTGGCCATGCACATGCACATGCGCATTCATACCATTGAAAGATCTTTAAAAAACAAACAAATTTTTTTTTGGTCAAAACAAGTTTGTTTGGCAGAAACTGCCTTTCACTGGGCCTTCCTTTCATTGTTCTCTGTAGGCCCTCCCGGTGCTTTATGGGCCTGGCACTCTGGAACATGAAGGGGGCAGCCTTCCGTTTGGTCTCTGCGCCATGTAGGTCAAACATGTAAACAATTGCCCTCGGTGGCAGGGCGTGCAAGGGGAAGGGCATCTGGCTGGGATTTCCACCTCCCCAAAGAGTCTCCAATTTGCACAAGATTGGTCTTGAGCCGGTAAGACTGCGGAGGAGGGTTTTGTTGCAAGTATGCACATGACTACCTCTTATGTTGGAAGGCTTTCTAACCAATTAAATCATTTTATCTGTTTGCTTTTTTGGCCGAGCCAAAAACAAAGAATCTTTCTTGGAATAACAGCTGTTGAAAAGAGCAATGATGATTGTGATGTACCCAGTGTTCACATTTTGCTGCAGGATGCTTTGTTAAAAATGATCATACTGCATGCTTTACCGAAGCAGTACGATGAGTATTACGATCATGTAATTATTGACAAAGTCAGTCAAATAATGGTGTGTAGTTACGTATTTGAACCATTGTTTGAAGTAAACCTTTTTTACCTCCACCACTGAAGGTGAAGGAGGTGATGTTTTCACCCCTCTCTGTCCGTTTGTCTCTGTTTGTTTGTGTGCAGGATATCTCAAAAAGTTGACGGATCCAGATGAAATTTGTTATGCAGGTTGGGTGTGTGACAAGGACAAACTGATTAGATTTTGGAGAAGATCCGGATCCGGATCTGACTACTAGAATTTTTAAAAATGATTTTTTTCACCATTGAGAGATGAGGCTAAACTATGTAATATATAGCACGATATCTCAAAAGGTTGTAGACTGATTCGGATGAAACTTGGTGGACCAGTTGGGTGTGCGACCAAGACGAATTGATTCGGTTTTGGTGAAGATCTGAATCTGGATCAGGATACGAGAATTATTTATTCAAGTGAGTCTTCACCATTGAGAGATTGGGCCAAAAATGATGTATTGAGCCGCATGACATTTCAAAAATGTATTGGGCCAGATATGTTCTCATGGATCAGACATTACGCGGCGGAGGTATGCGCTCTACCGAGTGCTCTTCCAGTTTTGTTTTTGTATTTGCACTGGCTCACCTTTGTTAGCGTCTTGTTTTTGCAAGGCCACTTCAGGGCTGAGTAAGATATTTTAAGGTCTTGTTCAGCCCTGAAGTAGAAATTCATCAAGTTTATTTTTAAATTTGAGATCGACAAGGTCCAAATTTCCACAGTTTTGTTTTCAACAAACGTAAGAAAATGCATAAGCACAGACTATTTCCTGTCTTCCTTTAGACCTAGCCGTTCCAATGACAATTTGATCGATCATGTTTCCTGCAGAACTTTACAAGAGTTTGGTGGGAATTTCTGATTGCACCACAATACACCACGTACATCTTGTTTGTTTGTTTTCAACACAGTGAAATTATATCTGACTCGTGAGTTTTTTTGTTTTCTTTTATTAAAACTTCTTGTTTGCTTTTCTCACAGTAAGTAACATGTCAAACATTCTCCAAGAGTGGGAGTTTTGTAAGCATGGAAATCCAGAGTTTGGTTTGAAGAAATTTCAGGATTGTTGGCCTCGAAGGGATGAAGGAGTTCCATTGGTCTGTCAGTGAGTGTGTGAATGCACACAGATCTTCTTTTAATATCGGTTGTTCATTCTCGGATTAACTACAATCTATATACCCCTGCAAGGCTCTCCATTGTTTAATGTTGAAGGCTCTCTTTTGAGGAGGGAGGGACTTTTTTTTTTTTTTTGAGACTTCAGATGAGTATTCGGGTTGAGGTACCGGCAAACCTTTCTCCAAATTTTTTGGCTGACAATTCTGTGATCTAATCTACGAAGCATTTCTGCCTTTTAAAGGGCTCCATCTGCAGTTTTTGGCAGGTTCAATGAGGAGGGAGGAGGATGGATTTGAATAGAAAAAGACATGGGGATGTGGGTGGGGGATGGAAAGGGTTAACTTTTCTGTGGTCACAAGTTGCGATTTAACAAGCAAAACATCCTGATATTAAATGTGGGATCGTTCTCAGATTAAGATTTGCGTGCGTGTCCGTGCGTGCTTTAATGCTCATATTGAAATGCAAATAAAATGGTTTTCATTTGTCTAATTCGCCATTTGGGTTGTGCTTTAACTTGGGCTCCATGTCGGAGCACGGTTGCAGAAGCTTCTCCAGAGGTGTTTTGTTGAATGTCCTTAATGTTTGGCACCCATTTCCTCCTACCATTGTCTGTATGCTTATGGGAGCCTCAGCAGGCAGGTTCTCTGTATTGGGGTTTAACATGTAACGGGAAGGTTTAACCTTTTACCCATTCTCGCCTCGGCTCGAGGAATATTACTTGTATTTACTTGAGTGGGAAATGTCTGGAATACATGATGGTAGATGGCTGTCACGGGTATTTTACCTGATCTCGAGTTCACATGCAATCTCAAGTGTGATTTTTCACAATCCTCATACTTGGTGCTTGTGCATCTCCCTTGGGGGGAGGGGGTGGGGGATGGTTTGTGCTTTCTGGAATGTGAATCGCACCATTGCAATTGTTGCTAATGCCAACTTTTCAGGACGCTGTGCCAACTTGCTCTTGTGTTTTTTTTTAATGGTAACTGATTTAATCTCGTAGTTGATGTTTGGATCAATTTTGAGCATTTTCTTTTTAATTCCATACAGTTGGGAGGTGGAATGCTGAGAATTTTCACCTTTGGCGAGCTTGTTTACAATATCATACCATGCCGTGAGGTTTATTGCCTTAAGTTGGTTTATAAGTATTTGTGTTTATTATGTTTCCTTGACTCCTGTTTTCCTTGCAATCCCTCAAACCATCCCCACCAGCCTCGGGTCCACCAACTGTACCACCCAAATCACATGGTCTCATCTCCACTTTTCCTCTTGAGAGCTATGTACGGGAGCCGGAGCGGATGGGTCGACCACGTCGCCACTCAACCGTCGAACCATGCCAGCGGACCTACTATACTGGTCGCACACTTGATGGTGGCTTTTCTCACACTCCGGTGCGGGCTTTCCTTCCGCTCTTATTTACAGTTCTCACATTTCAATACCTACCAATAACTCAGTTTGCACAGCCACCTCTATCGGCAAGTGGCAAATTATGCAGGTTTTTTATTTACTTGTATAATTGCTTCTAGGTGAACAAAGGGTTTAATTAAGATCACTTGTTGATTGGCAAATAAGTTTTTATCCATAATATATTATGATATGACGATCTGATTTTATTTTTTTTTTTGCATAAATCTTCTGATGATGTTTTTGTTATCTGTGGCAGTAAATAGGCAACATTTAAAAACGTAATTGTTCCTTAATTGGTGAAATCATCCACTTTGTTGGTAGGATGTTCTTGGTTATAAATTATGTAGTTCCAACCCCCCCTCCCCCCTCCCCACCACCCTCAATCCCCTAACCAACCTGAACATAAAGGTAATGGGAAGAATTTAATTATTGAGAAACTGTCTCCTGTATCATTTGGTAAATTTATACTTTATCATCTTGCAAAAACTTGTGAATCTCTTCCTCTAATCATTGTTTTTTCCTTTTTTTGTGTGAAGGAGGGTGGCTGCCTCACACCCCCACTACACGCCCTCAGAAGTTTTCCAAGTTAAATTTTTTTTTCTTATTTTCTCTTTCTTCTTCTGTGTTTATGGAGAGGTGAACTCTTGCAAATTATTTTTGAAAAGCTCATTTGGCTGCTTCTGGATGGGTTTGAGGGTCGAGTAACAGCCTATCCAGGTTCTTCCTGATGACTCAATCTTTGCCAATTTGGGTTACTCTTGATGGCTGCAATGCTGTATTTGGTTTTTCACTTGATTACAGTTTTAAAAAAACATTCATCATAAATTCATCCCACAACAACTCTGATCACACCCTCCATCTCACCCCCTCCCCTAACCCTCAATTCCCCATCTAGACAATCTGCATCTTTTTCTCTTTTTTATTTTTATTTTATTTTTAAAGTCTCTTTTACACACTTTGATTCTGATAGGTTGTTGCAGAGGTTGTGCACTTGCATTTGCACTGTTTAGTCTGGGTTTGATTACCGACCTGACTAACCTCCTGGGTTGGTGCTTCACAGGCAGGGCGTTGCATTACCTAGTTTGCCATCCTTCAGGTAGACCTTAATCTGGGTATCTTGTCTGCAAATGCTAACACAAATTTACAGTTGCTCGAAGCTTGTTGGCAGAGAGAATGGCCAGGACATCGACATAGACCATCTTTGTTCCCGTGGTATTTGGAAGGTCTGCCATTCAGATGTTGAAGAGGACAACATTGTGGTATTAGTGCCTGTTCAATTACTGAGGAGGAAATGCTCCAGAAGTTTCAACTGAATGGGAAGTCGTGATATTTGCCGATAGCTTTTGCAGTCTGTGTTTTCTTGGCCAGACTTGAGTATGGGACCACATTGGCTTTATTCCATGCATGGGAGACTCCATGTCGTGAAAGTGTGACATGAATCGTCTTGGTCATTGTAGAAGTTCACTTCTGGCATTGATTAGTTACTCTGGGTGGATATTATTTGGGTTCAGAGCCTTTGTCTTGAGACACTTCAGTGTGGCGAGTAGTTCGCAGATGCTGTTTTTGCTCATCTAACCATGATCGGGCAGTGGAGATCATCTTGTCTTTGCCTCCTCATTGTTGATTTGTATGGAAAACTTTGCCTGGGTTGGGGTACTTATCATTGTTGGGTATGCCGTCAATGGCATCTGGAGTAACAATGCAAGGTTCATGTTTGGCCGATTGGCCAGAGGCAGTTGATTGTGTTCCATGCCTTGCAGCTCAAATATGTGAAGTTGATGTCTGCAACGGTTTCCTCCATCTTGGTCTGCGTGCATTGTTTGACTACAATGTATCAGACTAATACATGTTGAATAAATTTTGACCATTTATTCGAGTTTATTTAAGTTTTGTTAATAATTTTTAAATTATTAAATACAAGCAGATAACCAGTTCTACTGGGCTGTTGTAAGATAATTCATTCCCAATAAGTGGTGAATATTTCTGGAGTTTGCTTGGAATGTCCTTTGACAGCATCAGACTCATTAACTGTTGAGACTGCGAAGGTTTTTCGGTGAAGTAAATGGAGGACAAGGTAATTATATGTTGGCCGAATTTGACTATCTTTTGTGGTTATATATATATATATATATATATATATATATATATTTTTTTTTTTAATTTTTTTTTTTTTTTAACTTCTGGAAGGTGTGCGAACCAGTGACTGAGCTGATACACCACTCGTGTGCACAACAAAAATGCAGATCACTCGAAATTGCTTGAATATCTATATTTGTAAAACTCCACATGCACTCTCCGGAAGAAGAGCTCTGAAATGAGGAATCATTCAGCATTATATGTGCTGCGGTTACGACGGTTACCCCGTCAGACACATCACGCATCTTGCCTTTATCGAGTTATGAGAAGATATCCCAGCTCAATGGCTGTTGTAAGAAATTGGTTTTCAAAGGAGTGTGGAATATTTAGAGGTTGACAGGAATGTATTTTAACAGCAGAATGGCATGGACCCAGGACCCGTGGAAATTCCGCATAATGTAAAATGTGACCGAGTCCTCAACCCCTATTTTTAGCTCGCCTGTTCGAAGAACAGAGAGCTATAGGGATACCCCCGGCGTGAGCGTCAGCGTGCAAGTTATTTAGAAGCTTGCCATTCATTTAATATGTGTACTAGGATGCTGATATTTGCATGGAGGTTCCTTTGGGTATATTATTGATGTAGTGAAGTTGAAATTAAAAAATAATTTCAAATATTTTTGATTTTTGACCTGTTTTGAACTTAACTTTTTGTAGCACATCAACGTAAAATTTTTTCCTTTCTAATGTTTTATCTACCACACTATTTTTTACTGATTACAATATACAAATACATATTGTTACGGCTGTGGAAATTGACAGAACACCATAAAGGTCCGAGATCAGTTAGGCTGATAAGTCCGTGTCCAGATAGATTTCACCACCATTTTTTAAAGGGTACTATTCGTGTTAACCGGGCTGTGATCTTTGAGTTAGCCATTATTCTTTACTATCGTTATTTTGGACCAACCATGTCCACCACCAGCATCTTCTCAACAACCGCTTACAACAACCACCACCACCAACATCGCTCTCAACAACCGCTTCAGACCAACCGCCTTCCACCACCACAACCACACCTGCCTCTCACCAAACCACGCCATCCTCACCACTTCGCCAGCAACCGTCAACATCTCACACCACAAACATCGCCTCACCTTCGTCTCCGAAACGACGCCATCTTTGTGCCAGCCGCGGCGAGTCCGTATCGAGCGGCGTCGCTGCAGGCCGACGCGGGACGTTTGCTCGTCGGATCAAGCTTGGTGATCTCGCGCACGTCCGCTTTCCGCGCAGAGGTCAGAGGTCAGAGGCGATCGGATCGAGAGGCTTGGTGATCTCGCGCACGTCCGCTTTCCGCGCAGAGGTCAGAGGTCAGAGGATCGGAGGCCAAACCACGTCTCACCAGCCCTATAAAAGAACGAGCAGAGCGCCAAGCTCGCGTTCGAGTTGGGTCGAGTCGAGTTGATCGGTCGGTCTGAGTCAGTCTGGAGAGGTCGGGGAGTCGGGAGAAGCCAGAAGCCAAGGAGCTGCGTGGAAGTCTGGGCGTGGCGGAGTCGGGAGCTTGGAGCTTGCAGTCGGTGGAGAGTCCGGGCGTCGCGAAGGAGACGCAAGCTGGAGGCGCAGCCTTGCCTGCTGTGTCGCGCGCGAACCGCGCGTTCGTGTGGAGAGAGCCGGAGAGAGCTCGCCAGCCAGCGACAGGCGGTCCGAGGTGATCGGGCTTCGGCGGAGTTCGAGCATCACTGAGGGATGGACGGGTTCTTGCAGAGCATCAACTCGAAGAGAGCAAAGACCCGTTCGTTCCTCTCAAACGAGTTGCCGACTGAGACCGAATCACCTGGCCGCTTGGCAAGGCCCGAGCTCGACCACGGCTACCCTAGCTGCCGTGGGGAAGGAGCATCGCGGGTTGCCCAAGCGCGTTCGTGTGGAGAGAGCGGAGAGAGCTCGCCTGCCGCTTGGCAAGGCCCGAGCTCGACCGCGGCTACGCTAGCTGCCGTGGGGAAGGAGCATCACGGGTCACCCAAGCGCGTTCGTGTGGAGAGAGCCGGAGAGAGCTCGCCTGCCACACGAAGGCCCGAGCTCGACCGCGGCTACACTAGCTGCTGTGGGGACGGGACGTCGCGGGTCGCCCAAGCCAGACACCACAGGGTGCAGGTAACCTGCAACGGTCTCGTGGGACTCGTTCGGTCTGCCAAGTCCCACGCCATAAAGTCCCTAGAGGTCCAGTCTGACCCCATTGCCTTTGATGGGGTCTTTTCCTGCTTTTCTTTCGAATGAATGTTGTGGCGCTGAGTCCCGTAAGTAAAACTGTGTAAGTGACTGTACATTAATAATTACTTATAGACGGTTGTAGCGCTTTGTCTTGCCCACGTGCCGTGCCGCATTCATTGCTTGTTCTGTATACGTGCATTGTGGTGTTTTGAATGACTGCATGATTGTTCCTGCATACGTCGAGTAAATAAATGTGCTGGTTTAAATGTTAACCCGTTCGTCATGTCCTCTTTCCCTTATTGGAACGCCATCTTGCATTGCGGAATGTTAGTTGGGTTTTAAATACCGTTAAATAGAATCGGATCCGGCGAGGTCGGGCGATAATACCCGCTCGGTTATCTCAGAACGGAACTGACCGCTTGAGCGGTTCGTGTCCAAGCCGACCTGCGTCGAGGTACGGTCCCTCGGTAGGTTACCCGCGCGAGTTATAGGTATATCGAGATTCGGCGATTGACCTATTTCGCGCGCGTAGAATACGGACTGGGCCGTGGTGGGGTTGAGAACCCACCCCTGACAGGGTTCTGGCGTGTTCCAGAAAGTCACGACTAGATTGCTCGTTCGGTGGGCGAACCGGCTGCTATTGGTTAACGCGGTCGTTCGCACGCCGACGAGCGCGAATACTACAACAATATATTGCCTTAAAATTATTTGGATCAGACTTCACTGCAATGCTTTATAAAAAATATTATTAGACTAGTCTTTTAAAAACGATAAATGTATAAACAGGTGAGCATTGGGTGGCTTTGACACCAACTCTCTGGTTATTTAAGGCCTCATCTCTCCCTCCTTCCCAACTCCAAGTCCGTGTTCCTTCCCCCTGCCTCGCAAGGATTGACACAGACTGATTAGACCTGTATAGACCTCAAGCCAATACGGAAGGCATCACTGGTTTCCAGCTTTTCATTATTCGGCCCTACCAGTTTTACCAGAGGGGAGGTTTGCTGTCTTTTTGCTGTCTGTCTCTCCATCAATCCCACCTGTGGTTTTTCCAAGTCCTTTTTCCCCAGACCCTAAACATGCTCAACTGAAACTTTGTGCATTGTGTTATTTTGACTTTCAGGCCATTTCGTCAATTTTTCAATTATGCCATTTTTAGACTTAGAAAATATCACATATTATACATGGGTCAGTGTTCAGCTGCCCTAACTCCATCCCACTACTTTACACCCATTGGCTGGAGAGCTGGCCTGACTCCACCCCAATAAAATCATGCACCGCCATTGCATGAATCAGCACTGATCGACAGGCCTCAGGCCTTAGACCTGGGTGGTTCGTCCATCGCCCATTGCAATTGGAATGATCTCAGGTGTATAACCACAATATATTATATATGCACATAAGCCGTACATCTTTTTGCTTCATGTATGTGCATCAGGTTATTAATCTCCCACCAGGTTTTACTGGAGGGGACTATAGATTTTCTCTCCATCTGTCCATCCATCCCATGTGTGCCGTTTCAGACTTTTTTCCCCGATACCCTCCAACATATTCGACTGAAACTTGTGGGTGGGTGGGTTAGACAGCTTCTTATTCTTCATTTTGGTTCCGGTATCGGCTCGATTATGCGTTAAACGCAAACTATTTTCTCCAGAACATTCATTGGGACCTGTGGGTGACGAGCATTGCAAAGCAATTCTCGCTCTTGTTTTCATCTATTTTGGTTTTCAGTTTTTCATTATATTCATTCATTTGTTCGCCCAATACCCCCAAATTATTTGGTGTTGTAGGACAACATGCAAGGCTGTGTGATGTCAAGAGCTTTCCCTCACTGAAGACCACAATACAATCTACAAGGATTCCGCATGCAGTATCACTTCACTTCTGATCACATCGAATAAACAAATAAAATAAAAACCCACTTTCGATTCCTACCAGCTCATTTTTCACCACCTCCAACTTGACATGCATGCATTAGTAAAGAGTCTGAGGTTCCTTTTTGGGGAGAATTCGTTAGTTTACAAAATGATGAAATTTTCTCGGTGAAGTAAATGGATGAAAAGGAAATTATTTCTTTTCTTTTTTTTTCCTGTGATTTTCCTTTAACTGCATATTATGGTCACCAACTGTTAAGACTGCTAAGGTTTGGCGGTGAAGTAAATCGATGGAAAGGTAATAATACGTTGACAGAATTGACTGAATGGTTTGTTTTATTATTATTATTATTATTATTATTATATATATTTTTTGTACTTGTGGTAGATATGCAAACAAGCGCCTATGAGCATATGCACCACATGTGCAACAAAAATGACTGTAATTTGCAAACCTCTGCATCCACAGTCTGGACCCAAGAGCTCTTGAATGAGGTGTCAGCATTGCACGTGATGTGGTTGACATTTACCCCGCTCAGACAAAATCGGGAAACTTGCACGCACACGCACACGCATATATATCTATCTATGTATGTATATATATATATATATATATATATATTATATACTGTTATTATTGTGTATATACAGTATCTCACAAAAGTGAGTACACCCTTCACAAATATGTAAATAATTCAGTGTAATTTTTAAGCAGCTGTGCTGGAAGCAAAAGCTTAGAGTTGATGACAGAGTAGACATTCTGCAATATGTATGCAGGCACAAAACTGCCATTCATAAAAACAATGTGCATATTACGAATATTTCTGAAAGAGGAGGCAACAAAAGTGAGTACTCCCCTGCTATTGTCTCACAATAAGTAAGTAAGCATGGTAAAACAGCTTCCATTTCATCATTTTCTGCATATTTAAGTCAAAGAGTGTTAAAGGTACAAATATGCACCAAACAATACACACAATGTCCATAGAGCTGCAACCTCCCTGGTATGTTAAAAGTGAAGAAGTGTACTCAATGCAGTAATTGTCTATCTGCTTGCTGAAAAATAATTGCAAAGAAGAAATACTGTACCAATTGCCATTGAGAAAGCAGCATTGCTCTCATGGTAAAGAGCTCTTGAAAGATGTCAAAGATCGAATCGTTGCCAACATAAAGATGGCCAAGGATACAAGAAGATCAGTGCTTCTTTGAAAGTAAGCCCAACACCGTGGCCAAGGTCATCCAGGGGTTCCCCAGAAGCGTACAACAATGAGTTGCGCTCACCAGGGCAGACCAGCAAAGATGACTGCACGTACTGTTCGCCAAGTTCAGAATCTAGTCCTCCAAGATAGACACAAAGTGCCGCCAAGATTGCTGAAGAGATTTCTACAGCTTCTGGCCAGTCTGTTAGTGCGCAAACCATACGTCCACACTCCATCATATCGGGTTGCAATGGCGTCGTCCAAGGCATAAGCCTCTCCTGAAGCAGAGCCACAGAAAGCTCGCAAACAGTTTGCTGAAGCACATCAATCCAAGCCCCTGGACTACTGGCAACATGTCTTCTGGTCTGATGAAACGAAGATCAATTTGTTTGGATCTGATGGAGTGCAGCATGTCTGGTGGCGACCTGGGGAACAGTACCAAGACAAGTGCGTTATCCCTACGGTCAAGCATGTGGTGGTAGTGTCATGGTTTGGGGATGCATGAGTGCTGCCGGTACTGGAGAGCTCAAGTTCATCGAGGGAAACATGGATTCTACATGTATTGTGACATCCTGAAGGAGAAGATGTTACCCTCCCTGCGAAAACTTGGTAGAGGAGCTGTATTTCAGCACGAAAACTATCGAAGCATCGTTCCAAGCAGACAACTGCCTTTCTGAAGAAGACAGGTCAATGTGTTGAGTGGCCAAGCATGTCACCTGATCTAAACCCAATAGAACACCTGTGGGCATCCTGAAATGTAAGGTTGAGGGACGAAAGGTGTCCAACATCCGCATTCGAGAAGTCATTGCAGAGGAGTGGAACAGGATCCCAGCAAAGACATGTGGAACACTGGTCAACTCCATACCGAGTAGAATAGCTGTGTGCTCAAAACAATGGTGGACATACAAAATACTGAAACAATAACGCTTCAATGTGAGAAAGTCAAGGGTGTACTCACTTTTGTTGCCCCCCCCCTCCCTTTACAGATATGCCCAGTATGCCACATTGTTTCCACAGAATAAATGTTTGGGCCTGTACATGAATGACAGAATGTCTACTCTATCATTTATTTGAGTCTTGTGTTTTAAATACATCGAAGTAAAAAGTTACAACAAAATATGTACATTTTTGTAAACGGTGTACGTACTCACTTTTGTGAGATACTGTATATATATGTATGTATATAAACTTTTTTTTTGCCCTTTGTGTAACAGTATGTGTACCCACTTTGTGAGCCATGCATATATAGTGGTTAGGTTTGGGTCGGCTTGGGATCAAAAAGGTCCTGAGTTCAAGCCCCATTGGCCGCTTGAATTAATACACCAGGGGGTTGACTCAGCCTGTCATCCTTCTGAGGCCGGCGAAGTGAGTACCAGTGTACTGGGCCCGGTGTATGCCCCGGTTAGAATAGGTGTACATATCCCTGTGTCGTAAGAGGCGACCAGGGTTGCATCAGGAAGGCATCCGGCGTAAAACCTGTGCCAAATCATTATGCGGATCATAACGGATGATCCGCTGTGGCGATCCCTAACGGAGCAGCCGAAAGAAGAAGAAGAAGATATACATATATATTATAATATATATATATATATATGGTAATATACACACACACATATATATATATATATATATATGTGTGTGTATATGAGGCGCCGCGAGGAGGAGTGATGTAAGGGACACATCGGCCATTTTGGAGTTAATGCCATATAGCACTATTTTAACCCTTACCCTATCATCCGAGCCTATCATCATCATATCATTAAAAATGTCGCTTGCATCACTCCTCCTCACGGGCTGAGTCTCTGATTTGAGTAATTCTGGTGTCTTGTTTTTGTGCTGAAACTGATTCTGCTCTCAAATACCTCAAATATTCCTCTATCATGATGCAAAGTATGTATGTGTTTCATGGCATCAACTGCTTTTATATTCGTAATTCATGATTAGTAGTAGTAGTACCAGTAGCACCTTTGCTTCAGCATTCAGTAACATCTTCTGGATTCACTATTGACTCTCATCCCACTGTCATATTTGCCTTTGATTAGTTGCTAATGCACTGAAACATTTGTAAACCAGTAAACTGTGTTGGCTTGCAGGATAGGCTAGCTGAGGTTAGCATACAATATCACTTTGTTTGACCAAGTACATTTAACTTTAATTTCAAGCACTTGAAGTCTACCCCCGTGATAAGGTCTGGCCTATTAAAGAAACCCATCCTACTTGGAGTCCGATATTAGGAGGGGGCGGTGCGGAGTCTGGGGTTGGGTGGTACTTGAGCAGAACTTCGTGCAAACAAACAGTTTTCATAGCGTTTCTGAAATTATTGGTAATACTCCAAGAGGCAGACAAATTAAATTATTAATGGAGGTGCTACAAAGCAAAGACGAAAGCTCCTTTTATGAGCTAAAAAGTCTGAAGAATGACATCACCTTCTTCAAACATCCTCCAGTTCCCAGTAATTCCAAGGTGAAGGGTACTGAAGGAAGGCTTAACACCTGTTCTCTCGACTCAATCTGATGCCAGAGCAGAACGCAAATTATTTTACCATGAAAACCAGCAGATGATATCTCTCTCGGTGACAATAGCAAGCTTCATATATGCAGGGGCACAACCAGAATTTTTTTTTCCCCAATAAATCAAAAGGAGAATGCTCATTAAAGGAAACGTTCATTTTTGCACATTAAACTCGGTGCAAAATCGAGACATTGTGGTTACGAGTGCAAAGGTATCGATCCCATTCTCTACCCTGATGGGCCAACTTTGAGTAGGTAAGTAGTGCGAACCCAATCAGCCAATTAGTTGAATGTGTATAGCTGTTAATTTGCCAGTGTTGAAGGATCTCTCTGCAGTAGTGGTTGACACTGAAAGCAGAGCCATAAATCCCAGTAGATGGACCCCAATTAATCCCACCCATAGAGGTAATACATTAGCTAGAGTGCTAAGTAGGTCGCGTCACCTGATGCCGCCCTGTACACTCGCCACCATGTTTTCGGCCGTCAAGTCGTCAACATGATTTTGATCTACTACATTGCAGGCTATATTGTTTGGAGGTTAGTCAGTAATCTGTCCTGTGCAGAATGTGTTGGTCGACTGGTGGGGCCTTCTGGTGTATCCTCTGATTAATCTATCTTTCTGGTGTAATCTATCTGCTAGACTCAGTGTTCAAGCATCGGTTAGTAGTTCCAAACAATGCTGGTTATTCAAGGTTTTACATAAAATGTCCTCTTTGGAAAGATAATGTTAGTTTGGAAAGATATTTTTTGTGCTGAAAATTATGTGTGAATCAGTCTGGTAGTTTTCATGTCTCCAAACTACAGGATGCTTGTAAGCACGTTGGTTACTTTGACATTTTAAATATCTCTCAATATTATGCATTCTTGATTGTTCCTTCATGTATTTGGAGAAAACTAATTTCTGTAGTGATCAACAAATTTGCATCTAATCTTAATTTATCATTTCATATACCTGCATTTATGACAATTTTGATGCTTTCATCAATATTTCATGTTATTCTGTATTAATAATTGTGTTTTTGTCTTCCATTTATATCTGGTTGAATTGCCACACAACCTTAGTTAAATAATAGCATTCACCATTTCCACTAAAGTTGTTCTGATTTTCTTAGCTTTATATATTGCAATGCATTTTATGAGCAATAACTGTGTATAATTTTGGTGAAAGGCTAAAAAAATGCCCACAAATTGGAACAATACATAAGGTAATGAAGCCAAAAGTTCAAACATGATCAGCCAAGTTGGTGATTGGTTTACATAGAAATAGAATAGTATGGCTCTCAAATCGTTCTTGATATTAGATGAGTAACATGAATATGGGTGGACAGGCACCCCTTGATTGCGGAATCGTGCCCAATGCAAAAAACCAGTGTTCACTGATATATATATTTATTACACTTCTGTAAAAAGTGACCATTCATGGGATTTAAATGGAATTGACATCTTTTGTTTGGGCTGTGCGCATACATCTCACCAAGTATATTGTTTATATACTGCAATTGCTGAGGACAACAGTCATAAGAGCCTGAAAATATTCTCCAAAATCCATTTTTCCAACATTCAGTATACTGTATACACGTCAGCCTGTATACGCTCACGTGTTGTGTTGATGGCCAATAAAATGGTGGCCACGCCCCACAGCAGCTTCAGTCCAATGAGCTCAATTGATAGGCTTGTTAGCGCTCTAGAGTCTGCATTACGTTTATGATCCCACCTTATTGTAGGGTTGGCCACATGAGTTTTGCTTCTCCACACATCTCTATCCCATGCGTCCTCTCTCTTCACCCCCACCTCTATCATGTCCCTCTCCTCTACCACCTCACAAAAAGCCTCGGGTTGGCTTAACGGTTCGGGTGGCTGGCTTAATATCTTAGGGTCTTGAGTTGAAGCCCCATTGTTGTGTTGAATTAACACCAGGCGGGTTAACTCAGCCTACCATCCTTCCAAGATTGGCGAAATGAGTTCCAGTGTGCTGGTAACGGGGCATTGCATCAGCGGCACAGCCACATTCCCAGAAAATGATGCGGCCAAGTAGCCACAGGCTGCATATGAATATATAATTGAAAAAACACCTTCCACATCAGTTTTGGTATGCCATTTCTCCTGCCGATGTCACCTATCTTGAAAGCCTGCTTGAACGCTTGCCCCTCTCTCCTGAACACATGCCTAAACCAATGCAGATGTACCTTTTGTGCCTTTTTACAAATGTCCCTTGCTCCTTTTCTTCAGATAGATCTCTATCAGTCCTCTCAGCATCTGCATGTCCATCCTCTCCTCCAATCTCTTTGCTTCCTTTCTCGGGCAATTTAAGTTTCTGCTCCATACAGAACTGCTAAAATTGCCATTATGCAAGTCCTGTCACTCTCATTTTAACAAAGCCTGTTTACAATTGATAAAACCTACAACAATTAGAATATATGATAGCATGTAACCTGACTCCACCCCAATAAAATCACGCATGGCCATTGCATGAAACACCACAGAACGGCAGGTCTCAGGCCTTTGGCCGAGGTGATAGTCCATGGCCCAGTGCAATTGGAATGATACCAGGTAAATAAAACCATGACGTATTATGCATATATATATATATACATATATGTATATACATATATATATATATATATATGCACACAAGCAGTACAAATGTTTTTGCTTCATATATGTGCATCGGGTAATTAGCCCCCGTTGGACTTGGTCCAAAACAGGGGCTTTTGGGTTTGGTCTCGATTTTTCATGTGTGTGCATCCGCAACCATATCTCGGACATGTATGGACTGATTTTTATTCGTACTTGGCAAAAAGACAACATATGATGGTGTACATATGCACATCAAAGATGGCCAACTGGCGGCCATTTTAGTTGTAAAAAAGACCCGATGTCGAACACTTCCTCAACCATTTCGCAGACATGCATTTACCAATGTTGTTCAAACTTGGCACACAGATAAAGAATGAAGGCTTGCATATGCATGCCATTTTATTGTGCAATCTGATCAAAGATGGCCAACTGGTGGACTGGTGGCCATTTTATTTGTACATAAATATGGGCGAGCCCTCTCCGTACAGCAAAATTACTAAAACAACAGGGGCTATGACATTTTATCTTTTTACTTGTTTTTAATATGAAATAGGCAAAGCCTAGAAACAAATTAAACCGAGGGTTAGAGCATTTATACTTCTTCATTTTGTTCCAGTGTCAGCTCGAGCGTGTGTTAAATGCAAACAAATTTTTATCTTCCGAACATTCATTGGGACCAGTAAGGGACATATATTACAAAGCAATTTTCCCTCTTGATTTCTCCAAGTCTCTCTCTAGTTTGTCGGGCCTCAACCCTACTATTGGTATGTTTCTCCCTTCTCTTTATTCTGTTTCTTTTGGGATGTTAAGTTCTGATCCAGTCTATGTTCTAGCTCTTCCATGAGCCTCAACTTTGCATACAAAAAAGGTGGAGTTAAAAGCCACCCAGGCAAAAAAATTCCTTTCCTGTAGTAATTTTCTGCAGATTTCTGTAGTAGGACCTGTTACCAACTGTAGTATATGAGCGTACTACTACTCTCATGCTATTGTTATAGCGGTAGCATTTTTGCATGGGGAATCCGAATGCAAGTATACACTTGTGAATGTAATAGTCAAGGGCCGGTGTCCTCTCCGCTTCCACTTTGTGCACCTGTATACTTATCCAGAGTCTGAACTGATGGAAATGATTTAAACTAAAGGGATGATGCAGATCCTGACCTGAAGGATACATGGCCCAGCAATGATGAATATCTTACGACTGCACAGACATGTAAGCACTTGATGAATGTGCCAGATATTTCCTTCCTAAATTAGAATCACTAGAAGCACCCGCTCCCTACAGGAGCCGTCAAGGGGGTCATGTTTATGCCTATTTTACTCCAAGGGGTCCCAGGATTACACACCCAAAAAATGGTTGCGATCGGTTTAGCCGTTTTTGTGGTACCTGGGAACAGACAGACGGATGGTGAATTGTAATAAGATAATGCACTGAAAGTACAATAAATAAAAAATATAAGTTTTGATATGTAGCAGCTCTCCAGCTTGAATGCTGAAGCTATTGAGGCTCAATGAGGAAATTGGGGTCAGAATGTGATGATGGAACCAACAAACTGACTGAGCTTCCTGTGAGATGCTAAAACAGAGTTGTTAGACTTTCTCAGAGAATTAAATAGTAAAAGAAGTAAAGCAAACACACTGGTGATGTTTTCTCACTTTGTAATAACAAGCAACCAGATGATCTGCCGAGAGGATATGGTCACCTGAACCCATGAACTGCATTTTCTATTTTTTTTAATTTTTTTTTTAAACATGTCAGACATCTTCCAACAAGGCACTCTGTTTCGATGTCATTAACACATGTTCTTGCTTTATCCCTTTTGCCATCTCTCAAAGACCTTGTGCTTGAGAAAATGGAGATTGCTTTTGATTGAGGAAAGGATTCTTGATGGATTTCAATACACAACTGTCTCTACAATAGATGGGCCCATGAAATCAACTGGAATTGCATTTTTCCATGACTCCTGTGAAAGCAAATGGGATTGCATTCTCGTATGCCTCCAGTGGTTGTGATGTTCTTTCCTCTGTGTGAAAGAGAAAATGTTTGTGTGGGGAAAACAGGAATGTCTTTAATTTGTGTGTCTGGGATATTGAAAGTAGATACGACTGCAAAAAATCGGCAGCCCTATTGAAAAATGGTGGTCCTCTTGGGGGTTTTTTTTTTCTTGACTTGCCAGATAAGAATATGCATTCAAGTGTTGATGCTCATATCATATCTCGAGCAAAATTTTTCCTCTCTGCTCATTATGTAAGTTGCACTGTAGGTGTGTCTGTGTGTGTGTTGGCTTTTTAGTAACAGAAGTAATTTTTTTAGTAACAGACTGTGAGTGACAACAATTCATGACACCAGGGTTCCTCTTGCCCCCAAGTGTTTGACCTACAGTTTGCCAATATCAGCAACTGATGAACTGGCGTTGATTTTTGAGTTTTGATTGAGCTGCAATGAATGTCCAAAATATTTTGGTAATTAAATATAATTCTACTTGTCACTGTCCATCGAGTTTGAGGTGCTTTAGTTTAAAAAAGGATTGTCTGCCAAAAGTGCCGTTTGGTTTTTATAAAATTGATTTTGATGTTCCTCACTATACAAGGTGACCCAAAAGTCAGGAGCCAGAGAGGATTTGGGTGGTTTGACGATAATAATTCATTTTACCTTGTATAATATTTTCAATTTGTATTTTTAATCGAAAATAAATTCCCCTTTCTTTCCTTCCAGACAAGTGATGGCAGCAAAATTAACAAGAGATGAGAATGTGGAGCTTCTTTTTATGAGTGCAAGGCCAGACTCTTCCAACCGATCAATTGCTGCTGAATTCAATGAAAGATACTCGGAGAGCTCTAATTACTCAGGGAGCTGTTGTAAAACTTCAGTGATTCAAAGAAATGGGAAGTGTTCAAAACCATCCTCATACATCATGTCATCATGATGTCCAAACATCGTGTGTACGTCAAATCGAAAAGGGGCTGCACGTTAATGTAAACAATTTGAATATTTACTGTAATTTATTCTTTCGGTGGTAATCTCACTTGGGAATAAATTAATAAATAAATTCTCTTTACCATCAGAAATCTTTTTTTTTAGTCCTTACACCCTTTTTTTTTCTCACTTAATACAATATTAACCCTGTGGCTCCAGACTTTTTGGCCACCCTTGATTTTGGTTGAGAGGAGAGGTAGAATTCATTTTCTTCCCAAAGTTCTCATGCTTGCTTGTTATCACACTCCATCATAAAATCCCCTTTAATCCTTCATTTCAGATCACCTGCAATGTCATGCTGGAAACTTGAAATCAGAAAATTGGAGTTTTAACTCTATTTCCTCTCACGATAATATATATTCTGTTTACAAGTATTTGCAGATCTTTCCCAACACATTGTGCTTGCACAGGGTTAGAATAAATCTTGATGATAAGTGTTTAGTTTTTTTTGTAGCTCCAATTGCTAACAAAAAAATTAAGGTCACCAAAGGATGGTGGAGGAGCTTATACAAATGTCACATTCACGACAAGGACATTGAGAGGAAGTGAACAAATCAACATGTATGGTATTTGAACCTGGTATCCCAGTGTCATGAGCTACGGGTTGTGATGTAAATGCAAAAGTGTAATTTCCAAATGGACAAGGCAGGATACAATGCCTTTGCCATTGTGGGTGAGACACCATTCGGCATGACTGAAGAAAAGTGCAGCAAAAATGTTGTTTGCTGAGCACTTTGAGAATGTGGGAATGAAGAGGGGATTGTTTGTTTACCAACATAAAGATTTCCCGTTATTTAGAAGGTGTCGGACAAGCATTGGGAGTTTGGAATGAGATCCCCATTTGGTGCATTTTTCACAGCAACTTGAGCTGTCCCCTCTCCCTGCCTGCAAAAAATTTCGAGAACAAAAATGCTGGGTAGAATAACTATTATGTATTGAAGAACTATTGAGTTTTGTAGAATTTATACAGAACATTTTTTTTGCAGTCTCACTCTCTCCTGCTCTCCCGCTATTGTTCTGTTCTCTCGCCTCTCTCTCTCTCTCTCCTCTCTCTCTCTCTCTCTCTGCCTTTCTCGCTCGCGCGCGCCGCCCTCTCCCTCTCGTCCGCTCGCGCTCTCCTCTCTCGGTCCGCTTCGCGCTCTCCCTCTCTCTGGTCCGCTCGCGCTCCCCCCTCTCTCGGTCCGCTCGCGCTCCCCCTCTCTCGGTCCGCTCGCGCTCCCCCCTCTCGTCCGCTCGCGCTCCCCCCCTCTCGGTCCGCCTCCCTCCCCTCTCTCGTCCGCTCGGCTCCCCCTCTCTCGTCCGCTCGCGCTCCCCCCTCCGTCCGCTCGCGCCCCCCCTCTCTCGGTCCGCTCGCGCTCCCCCCTCTCTCGGTCCGCTCGCGCTCCCCCCTCTCTCGGTCCGCTCGCGCTCCCCCCTCTCTCGGTCCGCTCGCGCTCCCCTCTCTCGGTCCGCTCGCGCTCCCCCCTCTCTCGTCCGCCGCCTCCGCCCTCTCTCGTCCCTCCGCTCCCCCTCTCTCGGTCCGCTCGCGCTCCCCCTCTCTCGGTCCGCCGCGCTCCCCATTTAATAATTTAGCAACTAAATTAAAATCATCATAGACACCCGTT
This sequence comes from Eptatretus atami, assembly GCA_035128595.1. NCBI lineage: Eukaryota > Metazoa > Chordata > Myxini > Myxiniformes > Myxinidae > Eptatretus > Eptatretus atami. Next base: position 128,629,373 of record CM068956.1, read on the forward strand.
GCAAAACAAACAAAGTAGAATATCGTAGTATATGTTAATTATAAATATATATACATAAATATATATGGTTCACGAAAAAATATTTTCACGAAAAAATAAGTGACCACTTATATTCGTATTGGTTGTCTGTGTGTCTGTCTGTCTGTCTGTCCCGAGCATAGCTCCGTGGGTTTTGATCCGATCCTGATAAAATTTTGGTGGGAGGTATACATGATCTAGTTGTGTTCCTGAGAATGGGCGGGTGCGCCCATTATGGGCGGAGCCACTCCCAAAAAACATGTGTTTTTAGGGGGTAGCCGATTTCAATTTGCATCTTCTCCTGGGTTTTGTCGAATCTGACAGTGGTTTGGTATTTGGTTAGCCCAATGGCACCTGCATAGCCCACGGAGCTCCATTTTTCATTTTCATCCCAAGGTCAAGTTCACAACGTACGAACTTAGAAAATTGCGAATTTTGCAATAAAAATTACTCTCCGAGGGGTTTGTCAAATCTGGCTGGGGTTTCGGTACTTGGTTAGCCCAATGGCACCTGCATAGCCCCACGGAGCTCGATTTTTTTTTCATTTTCGTCCCAAGGTCAAGTGCACAAGGTCACGAACTTAGAATCGAATTTGTGTTTTAGGGGGTAGCCGATTTCAATTTGCATCTTCTCCTAGGGGGTTTGTCGAATCTGGCAGGGGTTTCAGTATTTGGTTAGCCCAATGGCACCTGCATAGCCCCACGGAGCTCGATTTTTCATTTTTGTCACAGAGTCACGAACTTAGAAAATGGCGAATTGTGTTTTTAGGGGAGCCGATTTCAATTTGCATCTTCTCCTGGGGTTTTGTCGAATCTGACAGTGGTTTCGGTATTTGGTTAGCCCAATGGCACCTGCATAGCCCCAGGGAGCTCGATTTTTCATTCATCCCAAGGTCAAGGTCACAAGGTCACGAACTTAGAAAATTGCGAATTTTGACATAAAAATTATCTTCACCGAGGGGTTGTCGAATCTGGCTGGGGTTTCGGTACTTGTTTAGCCCAAGTGCACCTGCATAGCCCCACGGAGCTCGATTTTTCATTTTTGTCACAAGGTCACGAACTTAGAAAATTGCGAATGTGTTTTAGGGGTAGCCGATTTCAATTTGCATCTTCTCCTGGGGTTTTGTCGAATCTGACAGTGGTTTCGGTATTTGGTTAGCCCAATGGCACCTGCATAGCCCCACGGAGCTTCATTTTTCATTTTCGTCCAAGGTCACGGCCACAAGGTCACGAACTTAGAAAATTGCGAATTTTGACATAAAAATCCATCTTCGAGGGATTTGTCGAATCTGGCTGGGGTTTCGGTATTTGGTTAGCCCAATGGCACCTGCAAGCCCCACGGATCTCGATTTTGATTTTCGTGTCAAGGTCACCAGGTCACGAACTTAGAAAATTGCGCATTGTGTTTTTAGGGGTAGCCGATTTCAATTTGCATCTTCTCCTAGGGGGTTTGTCGAATCTGTCAGGATATTCGGTATTTGGTTAGCCCAATGGCACTGCATAGCCCCACGGAGCTCGATTTTTCATTTTCGTCCCAAGCTAAGGTCACAAGGTCACGAACTTAGAAAATTTCGAATTTTGACATAAAAATCATACGACCGCCCAAACTTTGAGAGCTAGGATGACTATTTTTTATGCATAATCTTGAGGTCATTCCCCACCTAAAGTCTTGAAACCATTTTGCTCATCTCGAACACCTTGCCCGTGGCGCCCCCTTCAAGTTTGTTTTTACGCTGATCATCAAAGTATGGATAATCCGAGGAGGGTGAAATGCCATATAGCCTATAGTACGTTATATTGTTCCTGGAATGTTCCAGAGGAAGTTTTGCACCAAAGGTCATAATCCTTGACCTTTGACCTTTAAAGTTCACAAAGGTCAAATTTTCAAAGTTGTGGAATCGAACCGGGTTTTCGTCCTTCGACGAACTAACTCCAATAAGCTATAGCACGTATCCTGTTTCCTTATTTTAATGTCCACAACATTGTTTTGTGACCTTTAAAGGTCAGCAGGTCAGCAAAGGTCAAATTTTCAAAGTTGTGGGAATGAACCGGGTTTTCGACCTCCTTCGACGAACTAACTCCAATAAGCTATAGCACGTATCCTGTTCCTTATTTAATGTCCACAACATTGTTTTGTGACCTTTAAAGGTTAGGCAAAGGTCAAATGTTTTAAGTTGTTGAACGAAACCGGGTTTTCGACATTTTGTAGCTAATAACCTGTCACTCGTACCTCATCATGTTGATCATTTTTATAACTTAGTCAAACATTATCACATTGTCTCATCCTTGACTTCTGAGACAATCTACATCGTCAAATACCGCTCGTGAACCATCGTAGTCTCCAGACTTGTGTATATAATTAATATACATATTTATAGTCACAGTTGTGGGGGTAGATGGAAGGATTTAATCGGGAATTTAGCATTGTGTAGAATTGCTTCGTCCGTGGAGGAGTAGAAAGCATCTTGATGTAACTAAGTTGGGGAATCTGTGAGCTTAAGTGTTACATGTCACCACACAATGGTGTGGTGCAGTGTTAATTAGCCGAGGAGGAAAATAGGTTCCCCATTAGTGATTGCCCTCTGTAATTTTTCCCCTATGTTTTTATATTCAAGCCAGGAAATAAAGGTGGAAAATGTGTCCCAAAACCCACAACAATGTTCGGAAAGCCCCGCGTTCCCAAGTTTGGTGCGAGCAGGCCACGCCCCAGAAGGTGGAAAAGAAAAAGCACACAGGAGAGGTATAGTGGGTGGATCTGAAGGGAGAGATTGGTGTGATTGAGGTCAAGGGCAGCAGCTTGCGCACGTAGGTATATATATATAATATATATATATACACACACACACACACACACACACACACACACACACACACACACACACACAGAGACATGACAAGTATTAAACATCTATTCTGTATAAAGCAAGTTTTACTCAGTGATTTGTACTAATATTCAACTATTTCTTTGCAGAAACGAGTTCCTGGGTCATGTATGATAATTAACTATACCTTGAACCCAGGAAGCACATGACCTTGCCATTTTCAAAGAGGACAAATTGTTGGCCAATCGGAAGGTGGAGTCAGCCAGCGTCAGCTCAGAACCTTGACATTCCGCTTTCTACAGTCAATCGGGTGATTGTGCAATTCACCGCGAAGGCAAGGAATCCACACCTCCTGTTCTGGTCGACCTGGGCTCTGAGAAAGGTCTTCGCGCTGTCAAGCGGTCCATTGAGAAAACTCCCCATTGTAAGGCAGCAGATTGCAGAGGAGGTCCAACTTGGTTCAAAGAACTGCTGTGCAGTACCTTCATCTACTGGGCTACTTTGTAGATGAGCAAGGAGAAACATCTTAGACCAGCCAACATCAGGAGAAATAAGTGGGCTGACGAGATGGCCACCAGACCCTTGGAGTTTTGGCAAACTGTCATTTTTTTCAGATGAGTCCCAATTTGCTCAATTTTCTGACGATGCATATGGTCTAGAGATCCGTCAAGAGCTCTTTGAACCGATTGCAGCCAACTGCAAAACGGTGGTTTTTCAGTGATGTGTGTGGGAGCAATCTGGAGCGCTGGCCGGTCAAGTGAGGTGTTTGCAACATCAACTCTGCGATACACATTTCTATCCTTGAGGATGGATTCCCCCATCTTCTGCCACGGTCAGATAGTCAAAAACACACTATTCATGGAAGATGGAGCCCTAGGCCACACTCCAAAAAAAGAAAGAATGGCATGACAGAAATGGGATCAAGCGACTTCATGGCCAAGTCAGTCTCCTGACATGAATCCCATTGAACACCTCCGGGCCATATGGATCGAGCTGTGCGGAAAAATTCCAGAAACCAACATCATGGGCAGAATTGCTCAACCTTTGCATGAAGCCTGGGCAGAAATCCCAGAAGAGAAAATTTCGGAACTCGTTAGTTTATTCTGAAAGAGTAAAAGGTTGAAATCTGCAAATGGCAGTCCATCAAATACTTGTGTATGTAGTAAAATGGATCAAATGTTCTTCAAAATGTTAAATAAATAAATAAAATTTTGTGTGTGTGTGTGTGTGTGTGTGTGTGTGTGTGTGTATTTTTGTGTATTATATATATATATATAGTGGGGGAACAAGTATTTGATACACTGCCGATTTTGCAGGTTTTCCCACTTACAAAGCACGTAGAGGTCTGTAATTTATCTATAGGTACATATCAACTGTGAAAGACGGAATCTAAAAACAAAAATCCTGAAAATCACATGTATGATTTTAAATAATTAATTTGCATTTATTGCATGAAATAAGTATTTGATACATCAGAAAAACAGAACTTAATATTTGGTACAGAAACCTTGTTTGCAATACAGAGATCAGACGTTTCCTGTAGTTCTTAACCAGGTTTGCACAGACTGCAGCAGGATTTGGCCCACTCCTCCATACAGATCTTCTCCAGATCCTTCAGGTTCGGGCTGTCGCTGGGAACACAGACTTTCAACTCCCTCCAAAAGATTTTCTATTGCGTTCAGGTGTGGAGACTGGCTAGGCCCACTCCAGACCTTGAGATGCTTCTTACGAGCCACTCCTTAGTTGCCCTGGCTGTTGGTTCGGGCGTTGTCATGCTGGAAGACCCAGCCACGCCCCATCTTCAATGCTCTTGTTGAGGAAGGAGGTGTTGGCAAGATCTCGCGATACATGGCCCCATCCATCCTCCCCTCAATACGGTGCAGTCATCCTGTCCCCTTTGCAGAAAAGCATCCCCAAAGAATGATGTTTCCACCTCCATGCTTCACGTTTGGGAATGGTGTTCTTGGGTTGTACTCATCCTTCTTCTTCTCCAAACACGGCGAGTGGAGTTAAACCAAAAAGCTCTATTTGTCTCATCAGACCACATGACCTTCTCGCATTCCTCTCTCTCATTCTCCTCTGATCATCCAGATGGTCATTGGCAAACTTCAGACCAGCCTGGAATGCGCTGGCTTGAGCAGAGGGACCTTGCGTGCGCTGCAGGAATTTTAATCCATGACGGCGTAGTGTGTTACTTATGTTTTCTTTGATACTGTGGTCCACCTCTTCAGGTCATTGACCAGGTCCTGCCATGTAGTTCTGGGCTGATCCCTCACCTTTCTCATGATCATGAGCTCCACGAGGAGAGATCTTGCATGGAGCCCCAGACCGAGGGAGATGACTGTTACTTGAACTTCTTCCATTTCTAATAATTGCGCCAACAGTTGTGCCTTCCACCAAGCTGCTTGCCTATTGTCCTGTAGCCCATCCCAGCCTTGTGGCAAGTCTACAATTTTGTCCTGATGTCCTTAGACAGCTCTCTGCTCTGCCCATTGTGGAGAGGTGAGAGTCTGATTGATTGAGTGTGGACAAGGTGCTTATGCAGATAACGGATTCAAACAGGTGCAGTTAATACAGGTAATGAGTGGAGAATGGCGAGGCTTCTTAAAGACAAAACTAACAGGTCTGTGAGAGCCGGAATTCTTACTGGTTGGTAGGTGATCAAATACTTTTTCATGCAATAAAAATGCAAATTAATTATTTAAAAATCATACAATGTGATTCAGGATTTTTGTTTAGATTCCGTCTTTCCCAGTTGAAGTGTACCTATGATAAATTACAGACCCTTAGCGTGCTTTGTAAGTGGGAAAACCTGCAAAATCGCAGTGTATCAAATACTTGTTCTCCCCACTGTATAATATATAATATATATATAATAATATAATAATATATATATATATATATATAATATATATATATATATATATAATATATATATGTATTTTTGGCCCTGATAATCAATTTTAGAAATTAGGCCTGTGTTGACCTTTGACCGCCAAAATTGAATATGTGGTTGAATTCAATTGACTCTAATATGCAAATCCTGTTCAAATTTCAAGTCAATCGTGTGCAAATTGAGGATTTTAGAAAGTGATCCTAAGTTGTTTACTATTTGGCCTGTGCTGACCTCAAAAATATTTGGTGGTTGTGGTCACTGAGCTGATATGAAAATAATTTTCAAATTTCAAGTCAATCAGATGAAAATTGACCATTTTGAAAACTATTTTAGAAATGTGACCCATGTGGATGTTTTGGCCTATGTTGATCTATTGGCCAATATTGACCTCAAAAATAATAGGTAGTTGAATTCAGTGACCTGATATGCAAATCCTTTTCAAATTTCAAGTCAATTGTATGAAAATTGAGGACTTTAGAAAATTTGGCCCAAATTGGCTTTTTGGCTTACGTTGATCTCAAAAATAATTGATGCTTGAATTCAGTGACCTAGTTTGTAAATGGTCTTCAAATTTCAAGTCAATCGGATGAAAATTGACAATTTTAGAAACAAGCTTATAATTGCCTATTTGCGGTTGACCTTCTGACCTATGCTTAACCTCAAAATAAAGGTGGTTGAATTAATTGAGCCTCGATATGAAATCCTGTTCAAAATTTCAAGTTAATTGATGAATATTGAGGATTTAAAAATTGCTCAAGTTGGCCTATGTAGACCGTTTGCAGGTCGACCGAATTTTACGAAACTTCAGTGCAGATCATCACAGGGTCGGTGAAATTAATTCCGAAAAATTTCAGAATGACTAGTTGAGTGGTTTGGCTGGAGGCGAGCGAGAAAACACACACACACACACACACACAACACACACACACACACACAACACACACACACACAAATGGAGCGATCAACATACTTGTCAAAAAAAAAAAAAATACTTTTGCCAAGTCATGAAAAATCACTCATCGAGTGAACAACCTGGTAAAACAGCACAAAGTAGAAATGGCACGATGGAGTGCATACCTCTGCCAGTGAACGGTTCACATTTTGTATCCCACTGATGGGCTGGATCTGAACCAAACCAATCCACTTGTTCTCACCTATTCAACTCGTCCACCTTGTTTTGTCATAACTCGTCCACAACTTTTTGAGATGTAGTGATATGTTTAGTTTTGGCCCTATCTATCAATTTTAGAAATCAGGACTGTGCTAACCTTTTGACCTTAAAATTAATTTGTAGTTGAATTCAGTGACTTGACATGAAAATGCTCTTCAAATTTCAAGTCAATCGGATGAAAATTGAGCATTTCAGAAAATTTGGCTCAAATTGGCTTATTGGCCTATGCAGACCTTTTTGGTTGACCGAATTTTACAAAACTTCAATGCGCGACCGTCACTGCGTCAGTGACATTCATCTCTGAAAATTTCAGAACGATCGGCTGAGTGGTTTGGGCTGGAGGCGAGCAGACAGACAGACACAGACAGACAGATGCGATCAACATACTTGTCAAAAAATAATAATTGCCAAGTAATAAATGAACACTCAAAGCAAAAGATAATGGGTTTTTATCTTGGTTGACTTAGACCTGCCAATTTATTGTGAATACTTTATCAGGTGTCGGTTAATGTTTTGGCAGTACCCTTTGATTTGTGTGTGGATTATACAAAAGCACAACAAAACATTTCTGTTGCAATTGTATGTCATATTTGACTTCCCTATCCCTCCCCCCCCCACCCCCTTGACAGTTAATAAAAGCATGTACACACATTGAACGGAATATGATGACCTCAGGCGGCTATGAACCAATTGGCACTGTGGTGTGTTAACCTGTGGGCACACTAATAATGGTTCGGTGGCGGTTCCAGACAGGTTGCGCGAAACTATAAACAGGACGATGGATGCAGCATCGCTCTGGATCAGATAAGTGAGCTTCTGTTCAAGAGCTTACAGTGCAACTTTTTCCACGACGAGCAAGATCGATATGTAATGATCAAATAAGCGAGGTTTGAAATGCCTCTGCACATGCTAAGCTTCTTCGTGTTGTCGTCCTAAAGCCGTGTGAGGCATCTTTAATGTGTAACCAGTATTTGCCCAGCATAATGTTTGTTCAATGACTGGTTCCTTTATTCCCATCTGGATTACATTACCATTGAATCGTGAATATATGCCTGGTGTTGGCTTAATGGTTAGGGTGGTGGGCTTGGGATTGTAGGGTCCCGAGTTTAAATCCCACCTCTCCGTTGAACTAATACCAGGTGGGGGTTGAGTCAGCCTGTCGTTCTTCCGAGGTCGGCAAAATGAGTTCCAGCTTGTTGGATGAATGAGCCATTCGAGTATCCTGTGTTGGAGTGGTGACCCGTCCAGGATTGTGCCCCATAGCCCAGGAGACCACTTCAGTAGCACCAACGCTCTGTACAGTGTGGTCCTAATGGATGGATAGATTGTGTATAATGTGTGTGGTTACATTATTTGTTTGAGATTGCCCTTGTGCAGTTCTGGATGTGATTCAAAGCCAATCATTTTGTCTTATAGTTTAACTTAAATGTCTTTTTCTGGTCTAATTTCGTTGATCAACATTATTTCAGACTTTGAGTCATCTGTTACACATATGAGATAACGTTGGGTATAATCTCATTTATGAAAAGAGGACAAAGGTTGTTTTGTGGGAAGGCCTGGGGGTAGCCATATATGAGGTATGAGGGCAGAGTCGACTCATGGGCTGCCTGTCCCACCCCGCTGTCCTGACGAAGACGAGGACGAGGGAAACTGATCCGTTTCTGCTGTTGGTTTATTTGGGTGTGAATTGAGTATCGGTGATGTCTTTGTTTGATGCGCACCTCTATTTGCTGCGAAAGCAGCAGCTATCGTTCATGTTGAAACTTCCATCAAGGAATTTTCAGCAAATATCTAAGGTGAGCTTGGTGTAAAGCTCCAATGAGCTATTGTGAATGTTCATCTGATTATTTGGTTTGCACTTATGCGTAAGACTCGTAGGATTCTTTCATGTTTTCTGCATTCCCATTTGGAAGTCGAAGTAAAATAGTTTGGCTTTTTATATAGATTGAAATGATGAAGATTTTGGGAGTTAAAAAAAAAAACAATTATGTAATTATATAATAATAGATTTGGCTGGACTGTATTTAATGATTTTCGATGTGAGTCACCCCCCCCCCACCCCCATGTCTATTTCCTTTGAACTTCCTTTTGTCTATGGTGGCTGGCTGTGAATACATCAGTTACGCTGTCATAATTTCACCATTTCTTAGAGACTGAGCCATTGTGTTGAAACTCTAATGTAGACTGAAACAAAAAACATGTTCCGAGGACAGTTTGGGCTTAGGAGCGAAACGACAAGGTGCAGGCATGTTTTGAGACATCTGAGGGGTATGGTGAACATCACAAAGAGGAATAACACAAAAACTAGTATGGCCTGGAGAGGTACAATGGGAGAGAATCAACTTGTGTAAAAGGTTGTGGATGTCCATGAGGAATTTCTGGGCAACACAGGAGAAAGGCTGAAGTGAGGACCATGGAACAACAGACACAGGGATATGATGATTCATCATTTGGACAATAAGGAAGTGAATGAATTCCAGTAACCAACCTGACAGGAGTTCGTGAGGGTGAACAGGTGAACATTTCTTGAGGCATGCGCAACCTGGGTTGGCTTTGGAAAGGTAGAAGTAGGAGAGTGCATGTGGCACAAGGCCAGAGGTAAGCTTGCATAAGATAGAGAGCTCACCAATGATCTGCCACCTGTGGGAGAGCGTGAGTCCCTTGAATGATTCCCTTCACTTTCTAAATGCAAGGCCTTGCTTCATTCACCATTCTTCCAACCCGATGTTGACATAGGTATATCGCTCGATTCACAAAGTCAATACACTTTACTCTTCTTGGAGGAATCCCATTACCTTACAACTCTTTGCTTTTGTCTGGCTACCAATTATCCCTCACCAAATAAACTTTGCACGTCTAATTTTCTCTCTAAAGTATCACAACAAATGCATAATTCCAAATGCCTTCCTGCCATGACTGCTGTTATCATTTAACCTTCCTTCAACATCCTTCACTCCGACTCTGACAAAATGAGACACAAGTCCAACTACTATTCTTCCAACAGAAACCATCTCACGAGCCTTCTTTTTACTTCCCCGCCACCTTTGTCCTGCCATCACCCCCACCATCCCCATGCCCCACCATTCCATACCCCGCCATCACCATTCCCCACCTTTCCATACCCCGCCATCACCCATCACCGTCGTCCTGCCTTTTCCCGCCCCGCCATCACCGTCATCCCGCCTTCGCCCGCCCGTCGTCCTCCGTCCCCCCGCTGTCCCGTACCCGTCCCGCCTTCGCCCGCCCCGTCGTCCCGTCCGTCCCGCCTTCGGCCCGCCCCCCCGTCGTCCCGTCCCGTCCCGTCCCGCCTTCGCCCGCCCCGCCGTCCCGTCCCGCCTTCACCTCGGCTCTCCTCGGGCGCCCGCCCCGCCGTCACCGTCATCCGTGCCTTCGCCCGCCCCGCCGTTACCGTCGTCCTGCCTTCGCCCCTGCCCCGCCGTCACCGTCGTCCTGCCTTTCGCCCCCCCGCCGTCCCGCCTTCGCCCGTCCCGCCCATCGTCCCGTTCCCGTTCCCGTCCGTGCCCCGTCTCCCGTCCCCGCCTTCGCCGTCTCGTCCGCATCCCGCCTATCCGCCCGTCCCGCTCCGCCCGCCCCGTCCTGTCCCACCTCCGCCCGCCCCTGTCGTCCCTGTCCCGTTCCGCCCTCCGCCCGCCCCCGTCGTCCTGTCCCGTCCCGCACTCCGCCCGCCCCGTCGTCCTTTGTCCCGGTCCCGCCTTCGCCCACCCCGTCAGTCCCGTCCCGCCTTCGCCCGCCCCGCCGTCCTCCGCCCCGCCGTCCCGTCCGCCTTCCCCCTGCCCCGCCGCTCCCGTCCCCGCCTTCGCCCGCCCCGCCATCACCTCGTCCCCGCCTTCACCTCGGCTCTCCTCGGCGCCCGCCCACACCACCATCTAGCCTATTCCCAATAATAGCGAACGCAGTGAGCTTCATACTTAACGTGTGCATGAGAGAATAGGAAACAACAACAACAACAACACAATACCCTGACTTTTGAATCCGTGTCGTGTGCTATGACCCTTTTGCTTCGGTTGTTTTTAAACGCTGTGCGGTGTATAAACACTTGGGTTTTATTTATATCTTGTGAATATTACTTAACCGTGTGCACATGAAGAAATAGGAAAAACAACAAACAACACAAACCATGGCAATTTGGAATCCGTGTCGTTGGCTATTGACCTTTTGATCTCTCTTTTCTT
>CM068956.1:128640496-128671299 GCA_035128595.1 Eptatretus atami
TGTACAGGTGGCTTTAAATTGGAGTGGATTTTAGTTCGCGAGAAAATGTCAGATGTTGTTACAGAAATCGGTGTGAGCAGAATGTAGCTGTTTAATCTTAACCTCTTATATAACAACATGTTGGAAATCCGATTTACATCCAGTTTATCCAAAGGTTGTGCCTCAGGTTATGAAACAACTCTGATTTCAGACCTGGGAGTACCGAGCAGCGATGCTTGCACGTGTTCGGGGGATTCCCTCCATTTCCTGACTGAATGCGTTTTGCTAAACCGTACATGAGTGGCTTCCGTCTTATATCCACCCGTTTATCTTTGAGGAAGAAACATGGGGGAAATTAGCATCGATTTGAGTCAACGTTCGGGAATTTTTTGATTTGGCGTTTAATTGCGTGGTGCGTTCGTGGTGCTGTCATGCGCGTTTATATTCACAGATAACTACCGGCTCCATCACCATAGTATTGAAATCTTAACAAGGTAGATCCGCCCTTCTTGCTGCCATCTGAGGTATTTTGGGATACACATTGAGTGTGTTAGTAAATTGCACCTCATTTTTCTCGTATTCGTATGGGGTTCTGGTTTCACCAAGTTCAATGTGGAACCTGTTTCCTTCCGCTCATCTTTTGACGTGTGAGACTTGCCACAACAGATTTTTTTAAGTGCTCTTTCAGACACGAAGTTGATTACGCCTTGCCAGGTCGGGATCCTGCATTCCGATGGACCGTGCACAGAATGCAGCTGGGCTTCCGTAGGTTTGAAACTTGTCAGTTCGCTACTGTTCCACCAAGGCGTTCTTTTCCGGCATACAATCGAATTATTACAGTCCCCCCATTGTTTGAACATTTTCAGTCATACCTTTATTTCCTCGTTGCATGCTGACAAGAGCCATACGGCATGTGTTTACCGATTCATACCTTCTCCATGTAATCCATGCAGTTCACAAGAAGCTCGACTAGCTTCCTGGTTAGGTCTCAAGAGTCTTCGCATCTACGAGATTGTGGCTGAAGCGGCGTGATGGATTCATGCTCACTGCTGGAGAACCAATTTCTTGTTTCACCTCTCTGCATCGATATGAGGAAAGAAATAATTGTGTGCGGTAAGACATGCGGTGGAAGAGAATTGCCACAATAGGGTTGAATATGGATTGAAATGGGTTGAGGAGGTCCTCAGCAACGGATGAGGGAATAAGAAAAAGTGGGAGGTATGAATAGAATGGAGGTGCATTGTATAACCAATGGGGTGGAGGGAGCGTTCAGATGAAGGTGAGAGAATGTGCCTACCTTGAAGCAGGATAAGAAATCGGGCAACGTCGCCCTGTGGTACAATACTTCTTGACAAGTCCTCGACGGCAACGCTCGTTGCTCCCTTTGCTTTTGCTTTCCAGCTATTCCAGCTATTAGCATTTCTTTTATCATCTTGCTCTGAGGAGATGTTGGATGGTGACTGAGATTCAACGATTGCTGGCCAGTTGTGTAACACTGTGAAATCGACGAGATAACGCGATTTCAAGCAAGGAGGAACAGCACAGTACATGTTTAAGTCTTGTTGGGCGATGTGGTGGGTTGGGTTTCAAACGCCGTCTGACTTCCGGATCGCAGATGCTCTCATTCCGCCACGAGATTTGCAGCAAATTAATAAAAAAACACCTCCTGGTAGTGTGGCGCCGAAGCAACGGACTGGTGTTTGGGCTTGCTGGTTCCCTGTTTTAAAGGTGGTGACATGTTTCACCAGTCCACGGCCTGTGAAGAATGGCAGCAAAGTGTAGCTATTTCAGTTTTAGGTACTGATCTAATGTTTCCCCTTCGATCATCCAATCCCGACCGTCGCCTCATCCAGGTCATCAAGCGTGAGAATTAGACAGCCAGTGTTGGTAAATGGTCTACCGGCCAGGCGTCGCACCAAAATGTTGCTTTTCGTCCTACGAGGAAATGCTCTTACATGACCAATTTCTTTATGATTCGCGTCGTCATCATTCCATCCTCATCTGTTCTGTGGGTTATTCAACACATGCACAATAACTTGTTTAGTTTTATTCTTATGCTTTACGTATTATTTTTTTTTAGTGATGATGAGTACCAGGAGAATGATTAAACGGATGCTTTGTATCAAACATGCATGCACAAAGTCCGGTCTCAACACACTCCCGAAAAAGAAGGAATGAAGAGAAAAAAGGCAATTAGGAAAGATGGGTTATGCAAGACACGTCATGTGCTATTGGATAATGCTCTGGGAGGATGGAACTGGATTGGGAAAGGGATTGGGTTGGAAAAAAATTGAGGGGGTGCAAAGGGTTACATTCGCAGCTTTACCATGTTGATTTAAAAGAACCCAGCCAACACATTACCTTTCAACAACGAAGTTTATATCTCTTCTTGTCATTTAGCTGGATTGGCGTTTGCTTTCCATCCAGCTCACATGTTAGCTAATCAGTATACGGGTTTGGTCATGTCTATATGTCTTCAATTCAATAATTCATATTAACTGGGGTTTATGCCTCCGGTGATTGTGTGCAGCTTTCCGCGGCCCGTAGATTTAAGAATGTTAAATGTGTATAGCCTTGCTTTCAGATTTTTATTCTTCCTGAGGCCAAGGACATGTTGAGGGTGTGTTGAGGGGGTTGGTGTGGGGGGTGGCAGAAAGGGTAGCAAGTTTAATCGGGAAACGAGATAGTAGTGCCGGAGGGATAGACAACTTCCAAACAAATTAAATCTAGTCTTAATCTATGGTGAAGTGAGTGTCTTAGATCCTTTATGGGAAATCATATGCTGTGTCAGTTGTTATTTATCTATGACACGATCTTCAAGATCATCGAGTTATGTCGAGATGAGATTTTTTAGATAATAAACAAGCGTCAAGTTTTTGACGTTGATCTTCGAGTATTCTGGTGAGAAGAAGCGTTGTTCCGTTAGTTCTCCTTTTATCCGATGTAGACAAATGTTTTACAATTCCATCACAGAGGTGTTTGTCTTGTTACTCTGTCCACATATGATCAACGCCTCGAGTGTCTATTGTCTTTTGGCTGGGCGGAAACTTAGAGGTATCATGTATCCTTTGCTGTTCTAGCCTGGTTCGAATCTCGCGCAGCTATAAGTGTCACCTGGTGTTACATATGCAGGATAGGATCGAATGGTTGCATCATTGGAGGACATGAAAGCCCTGTCACCTGACGTTAGCCAGCGTTGCTGCGTATTGAAAAATCGCTAAACGCTGGACACGTCATATTTATGGGTATTTGTATCGTAGAGACGCTGCATACGTCTCAGTACTGCTACGTCGTAGTCGTCGAGCTGTTAACATTTTCCCTGCTTGAATTTTTCCGTTATGCCAGCTTATGACTAACGTTCCGCTAACGTGTGGCATAGTTGTGGCCGTTACGGATCGTTGAACACGTTACTTGAAAGTTTCATAATCAAACACGTCGAGTAATGTTTCGGTACCCGAACTATTCTTATTGTAGTAACGTTGTGGACATTCGCGATCGTTGATAAACGTCACCAGGGTTATTTAGTTATATAGTCGAAACTCAGGTAATTTAGCGTCAGTGTTCCAGACTCCCTTGTTTTTATTTTATTTTTTTTTTTTTATTTTTTTATTCGGTATGACGGTGTGTTGACACTCGATTCTGTCGGTTCATATTATTAATAGGCTGCGCTCAACGATTTATTAGTAGCGCTGAATCGAAGTGTCAACATCACGTATCGAAGAAGAAAAAAACAAAAAAAACAAGGGGTCTGGACATGCTGCTAACATTACTCGACGTGTTCGGATTTAGGTAATACCATACGCTGTTGTCAAGTGTGTCACGAGTCGCGTGTGCATACAACTTAGGCCGCGTATGCGGAAGATGTGTCATCGCGGTACGTCAATAAATTTTCCGTGACTGAATTTCGACACCGCGTAACGACTTTCAGGTGTCTTACGTATCAAACTTCTACTATTCGACTTGCAGCTTGGTCGGACAATTTTTCATCGTCGGATACCTGGCTTTAACGTCAGTGTGACGCGGCTTCACTTCGCTGTCTAGTGCGGTATATTGAATCGTCGAGCAGCAGCTCATGAAAGCTACGCACAGTGATCGTCGGCGATACGCTGCCCGCTTGCATAAGTGTAGCTATCGTTTGGATGGTTCGTGAACGCGCCAACCGCTCGACAATTTTCGTTTTTGGTAGTCTTTATGTGATTGGACGTTCTGTGACGTTATACGTTTGCATACGTCCAAACGTTTTATACGCCCAAACTTTTAAAAAACATCAATCGTTGCGTCGCCAGCTCTTTCAACATTTTTACTTGCTGCTGGCTAATCAGTGTGGACGCCCTCAGCTGGAGGTGAGTCTTCCGCACCTGGTCGTTGGCGATTTACCATCATGGTATTTGCAAGATAATTTCACTGGCATGAGAAATAACCTTCTGCCTAATCTGAAGACAAGAAAGTGGCAACCGCTTTTTACTTGCTCTTATGAACGATTTAATTGTTGGTCCGTCCTTACCACTATGAGGAAATGTGGATGCATTCTGTCGTGCAATGACAGCTCTCCATGGTTTGGTCATGCAGCAAAATAGAGGGGGGCACCGTGGTGAAAACCTCCACGCCATCCTGCTGGGTCACTTTAGTGACTGTTTCTATTCCTGTAGGTCAACGATCAGACTTCGATCGAACTACGATTTGAATAAACTAGAATGATCGAACGGCATGTAAATGCCAAAAAAAATAATCGAATTTTTTTGGTGGGGGAAAAAAGTTTGCAAATTTTCTACTTTTTTTTTGGACCAAGTCATAAATCTATGGCTATCCTTTGTGACCTTCCTATCCCCCACAGTTTGTCGAAATCCTCAGGATTTTTTCCTATACTGTCACAAACAACAAACAAAACGCAGGGGTGAACTAGTAACTCCTCCATCTTCGTGGCGGGGTTAACTATGGGGGAGCATTGTAATGAGTGAACTCCGCCTCCATTTGCTAGGTCTCGTGAACTGTATCCTTTATTCTTTGACTTAACAGTTGCTCAGCTTAGTTTGGCCCTTTTCCTTTTACCTTTTACTATTATTCTTCGTCTAACTAGTTCTGAGACGAATGATTTTACGTGGTATTCCTGAAGTCCAAATCAGCGCTTATAATTTTGGATTTGTTGTTGGACTCACTTAAACAGTGAAATGCAAAAAAACATTCAATTTTTTTTCAATGGCCACTAGTGGCCTAGGTTTGGCCAGTCCAACTCTAATGGCATATCCTTGGCCTACCTAATCCCCCCGTTTTCGTCGAATCGTCGGATTTTCCGTGAATACTGTCACAAAACAACAACACCGCAAACAAACAACAACAGAAGGGTGACCCGTAACCTGCCTCCATTTTCGAGATGTGGAGGTTAATACCGAATAGTTAATGCACTTACCTCACGCGTCTTGGAGAAAAGGGACATGGGAAGCTTTTAAACGTTTGTTGATTTCGGAGCTGAATCATCGTGTTGTATTCATGAAATACATAACAAGTTAGATGAACACAACGCTATGCGCCCTGATTTTTCAGAGCGATCCACAGTACTGTCAACGTAAATGTTTTAATTTCAAAAAAGGCATGTGTTCTGCATTAAAGCATCTCGATATAATGAATGCGTGTGTGTTAGTCGTCTAGTGTGTGTTGTCTCCTCCTACACCAACATGAAACACCGGCCTAGGAAAAGTTTGCAGCGCTACCAAGGGACTCAAGGAGTGCATGGATGAATTGGTGTTTGAAGTTATTCACCTCCTTTTGAAATATTAATGCGTTATTTTATCTTTATCAAAGTTCATCTTGGTCAGCCTCTGTCCACCTCTCCCTCACAGTGGTCTTCTTCACCTTTTTTTGGCTGGTGATGCTCACATGCCTTGACTTCCGGACAGCGAGCGGTTCTAACATAACTGCGCATTTGTTGTTTTTTTTCCTTTTCTTCCTCACTCAGATGCGGATTGTATTACCTCCGATCGGCTAATACTCAATTTGTAATGCTATATTTTTTCAAGTCAGGAGCTGGATGGAGATTTCCGCATTTTAAGATGCGTTTTCACGTATGACCTCTCAAGCAATTAGTATAATCGATCGATTTTTGGTTTGTAGGATGGATTGTGGACTAATAAGTGTCGAATCTGGAGTGAAATCTGAACATTTTAATCAGTGATCTTTTGTTTTTGCAGTGTTTCCATTAGCATCATCTCGCTTCGGTGAAGCGCCTTCTAACGGTTTAGTTATGTGGCAATGGATTTCCTTCTTTGCATCTGTTTCGAGTCTGGTGATAAGCATTTGATCCACATCACAAATATGAATTACTTGTCAATTGCGGTGTTGAGAGATTCCTTGGAACTTAATTTCCATGTCTCTGTTCATTTGCTTTTTGTAAATCACATAGCTTTCATGTGTATTGCCATGTTTACCCTTATCCTGGAAATGTAACATGAGTTCCGGAAGTTACATTTCAATACTACCAGAATAACTAATAGTAACTTTGAATTCTTATTTAGTGCATAGACTGAAGAATTAAAGCATGGGTTTTATGTGTACGGGCTTGTAAGTGCCAATAGTCCTTATGCGGCGCCGGTCTAATGTCGGAATGCTGTTGTGTTCTTTATCAATGCTGGCATGGCGAGATAATCTATCACTCTTGATCTGCACACTGTCTTGCTCTGACTCTTGGACTTGAGTTGTTTTTGCTCTTTCTTATTGCTTCTCGGCCTTGCCTGCTGGGACAACATGCTTTAGATCTGTTCTCCTTCCAGTGAGGTAAAAAACAGTTATGCCGACTTAAGCTTTGAGGAAATTATCCTTCCCAGAGAATGGCTTGTTGCATGCTCCTTCCCAGTTCCTTATCCCGGGCCTACTTGAGTCATCACAGCGCCAAGAGATAATCAGTTCCTCGTTTGTTGTTGTCCGCGCATCTCAGCTATCTTGGCTAGGAGCTGAATTTGGGACAAAGTGAGATTCGTTTGCAACATGTATTTTTATTTCTTGTAATAATTATTATCTTATTATCATTCAATTATTATAAATTATTTGTATTTTTCATCTGGGCAATATTCAGGCGCCTTTGCGAGAAAGCGATATTTTGGACATGAGTGACCAAGTGATTTGGCCTAAAGGTATTTTTTGATTGATCATTTACACATTACTAAGAAGTACATCGCTCCTCTATCCGTCACCACGTGCTGAGGCGGCATGTCGCCACTGGGGATTTATTATTGGCATGGGGCGTATTTGATTACCGGTCTTGTTTCTCTTTTATTCCTGTTTGTCCTTCATTCCCCCCCATTCTTCCCGGTTGGCATTTATTGGAGAGCGCTGCTTGATGGTGATGTCTCCATACGCAGTATTAAGCTTCTCTTTTTGTATGCTGAACAGTGGATTGGTTTCTTCCACGACAGTGTGCTTGTCGGCTGCTTAGTCATTGCCGTAGCACTTGACAGATGTGTTTTCCTTTGCAAGCACATGAGACGGCAAAGATGCACTGTCAGCTATACATCGATCCTACAAGTTGAGACCCCAGGCTGCCAGTTGGGCCATTGTCTTGCGGGGCTTTGCCGCTGAATTTGGCATTTTTTTTTTTTACATGAGTTTTCCCTTTTTGTGTGATTGCTTCTATATGACCCGGTCACTTCAACATTAATAGATACATTTCTATTCTATATTCCGGTGGTGTGTGTACCGCTGTTTGCTCGGAACCACTGGTCCGATCTAATTGAAACTTGCCAGTATATGCTGGACCTGTAGTAAGGCTTTCAGTTTGTTTTTAATTGGCAATGTTCCCATGTAGTGGCCATTACTTACAACCAATGCGACACATTGCTGGCGTAGGCGTGGCCGATGGGGAGAGACTTCAGCCGCGATTCCCCTCCGGTTACAAGTCGTCACTTCCGGTAGTGATGACTTACGTACTATATTTTCAATTTTTGCGCATTTATGATAAAACATCAATCCAGTCTCGTTTCGGAGCGAAGAACCTGTTGTGTTGAAGTATTTTTTGTTTGTTTTATTTTGTTTTGTTTTTTGAGTACGTTTTTTTTTTTTCATTCTTTCTTTCTTCTCTTTTGTTTTTCTTTGCGTGCCATTCAAAGCAGAAATACGTTGGCGCTAATTGAATTGCCATTTACTAAATTGCGAGTATCGTAACTAGCGGATATGCGGAACTTCCGACCCGTGAGGACTTACTTCGAACTTCCGGATATGACGATTACTGTATTTTTCTTTTCTCGATTTCTGTTACTTGTCTCGATTTTCTAAACCCATAGCCCCATCCATCGTCGTTTCGACAGCGAAGGACGAGCTTGCGCGTCGTCACGCGCTGGAATCTGATTGAAGCACGGCCTGCCTCGCTTGACACGCGCGTTCCGCGGAAGGCGTCGGCGCTGAAACGGATGAGAAGCGAACGCCATTGGCAGGAAACAAACACTGAACACGAACGGCGTCGTGCAGCTGAAACTGGCCACCTACGGGCACGCGAGAGGAAGGGGGGCTTGTGTTGTTTTGGCAAGCGTATTGAAAGTTTTTTTTTCACGTACGCCACGCAGTTAGTAGAGAACAATTGACGTTTTTGTTTTTTTTTTATTTAATCGTTTGTGACCTTGCTTGAGTGCTTCGAAGAACTGGCAAACGGGCTCACCAGCTTCATATTGACAGATTCCATTGCGTACCATGTTGGTTTCTCGTGGGATTCCCCGAATTAGAGGCAAAATTAATTGAGAGGATTAGAAGGTAACCACAGGACACGTGACTACGAGTTCAGAGAGAATGCGAAAATGTTTCAGGGCCACAGCTGAAATCTAACCACCGCAGATCCCAAGAGTATTGCACGCTTGCTCCAGACGTCTAGCTTGGGTTCGATATCAAGCCACTATGAACTGTCTCCCGATGCTCACGGGCAGGGTGATATCAACATTTGGTGCCACCCGAGGGATGGCTGTTAACTGGGGGCGGTCACAACTTCTGGCATTTTTCCCAATCCCTCTCTCTCTTCCTTACTCACAAATGCACAAACACCCACACACCACAACACCACACTTTCGTGTGTGTGACGGGAGAATTCTGCGGATACCACAGACTCATAAAATAGATACGTTTTACAAGGTCGTATAAAAAAGGAAATTCAGGATTTACCACTGGTTGGTACAGTGTCTTTTGGCTACCACCTTTCAATCTTACATTAATTATTATTCCTACTCCTGAAATATGAATTTCCTGGTTTGGATGTTTCATTTTCTTTCTGCCAGGTCAGTATGGATGGGCGCCACAGCTGCGGCGGCCAGCCACTTTCGCCAACATCCACCTCTGACCTCCCAGCTATCCTGGGCCCACCCTTTACTTGAAGATATCAATTTCCCATTTTTTCCAAGCTAACCGCACGTGGTTGGCCATTTGCCCTTCACTTCACGGAGGCCCTTCTGACTCTGTGCATTTTTCCAAGACGAGCACGTCCTCAGCTGATCGTCTTGGGATCGTTTGACTGCGCTGTGTATATTTCGTATTAGCTGCTGTGTAGTCTCTATTCATTCCATTTTGAGAGACTGGTAGCGATTGTTTGTGGTTTATCGAAAAATCTCTATGTAAGCTAGAAGCAACCATTTGTCTGAGGGCCGGAATGACCGGTTTCTGCGGCTACTGAGGGTTGCGGTTACTAAAAGGTTCAAGTTTTCTTCTGTCGATCGCTGTCTCTCTGGATCATTCTAGAATCTGAGTCGTTAAGCAGTTTGGTGGACGTGACAGCAATTGGACTGAAACTGACTATACTGCTATGCGTCGCTAGGGAGTACACACAGGCTGCGCGGGCTCATTCGTGTTCAGGATTAGTCTCGGCCGGGATACTCGCTCCTGGGATTTTTGGGCCCACTCGAGTAGAAGTTTAATAGTGACTGTTAGTGGCAGGACAGTTGGCACCGGACAGGACGAGTAATGATTCTCTTCCAGTGGGTAATTGGGAACATTCTCCGCGGTAGAGTTCTAGAATGTTCATTGTCCACGTCACCAAAGTAAGGTAGTAGCAGGATTGCGGAGTCTCACATTGTCATTTGTGAAGGCAGGCTGTCTGGGATCTTGTTGATTTTAAACCTTAATCCCAGGCAGGCCAGATTCCTGCATTTCAGCCTAATTGGTCGCCCATTCTCTGAGGCTGAGACTGGGCTTTGGTTGTGCAACAAGGGTATAGTAGGTGGGTGCGTGTCATTACTGTGGTTACAAGTCGAGGTAGTTGGTTATCGGTAGAGTCGTGGACTCCTCATGATTGCCACTGATTGTGGGGCGGACGCTGATTTGGCCCATTCGATGTTTTTCGATGTCTCTTTTATCTAACCATCCTCGCAGGGGTCGTTCGCTCTACACATGGGGCTCGTCTGTATCCGGCTGCTGGAGGCATTTTCGTTGACTAGTTAGCCAACAATCCAGTATATAAACTGCTAGAAGTTTGCAGTGTTGGTACCAACTTTTTCGCTTTTCACGGCATCTCGTCTCACTTTATCTTCTTGGGAGGAGTTATCCCCAGGGAGTACATTGGTTTCGACATCATGAAACTCTGTATATTCTAGGTTTGTGGGTGCATGGTACTTCCCCACAGGTCACCAAGGGTCATCAGATAGCCTTCTTCGCCTCTATCTATCTCTAGATATCATCGGACAATGCCGTCATTTATTCATGGGTGTCCTTCTCGGATCTGCTAGTCGACGTGCTTCTGATATTCCTGTCTCCTTGTTATACCTCGCTCGATCGGCTTGCATGGAAGAGGCGATACGGCTGCACTATCCCAATTTCTGTGCTTGACTCTTTAGACAGTGAGTAAGCCTTTCTCGGGAGCGCGTTTGTGGTTTACTCTTAGCCGCTTTTCCTGTGGTCTCCTAGCCATTCACTCCAGACTTTCCCGAGGCACTGGCCCCTTGGTCTCCCTCCCGCGTGCCT
The DNA here is from genome assembly GCA_035128595.1 of Eptatretus atami. Classification (NCBI taxonomy): domain Eukaryota; kingdom Metazoa; phylum Chordata; class Myxini; order Myxiniformes; family Myxinidae; genus Eptatretus; species Eptatretus atami. The sequence continues at coordinate 128,651,399 of CM068956.1, forward strand.
ATCCCGGTCGCCTTTCCATACTCCGCCCCTCTCGGATCCGTTTGTGTTGCGCTGTTCGCTTTTGCGGTCGATCACACGTCTCCTTTCCTGAGCAGCTGGGGTACACCCCAGTGCCCTGCTCTTCCGGCTCGAGGTTCGCGTTCGGTTGCCCTGTTGTTCCGACAGTTGCACGAACTGCATGGCTTCGCCCTGGCCCGTGTTAGCATTTGCAGCAGCCGTCTCGAGCATTCAGATCTAGTGCACATCCAGGGTAGCTTTCCCTTTTTCAACCAGGTTCACAGCAGGCCTCGGCCGTTTTCCACGTCCCCTCCGTCCGCGCGACCCGTATAGTAGGCTTGTTGGTCAAGGCGTCCGCTGGTCAGCTCGACCAGCAGGCACGCGGTAATCCCGCTGCGCTCCTAATCTGCTACTCGGCTTATAGGCAGAGATTTAGTGCGCCTCCTTGTTGCCTCGCTCCGTCACTCTCATTTCGCCTGACCCTCGCTGGTACAAGCACATATGGTTCGATTATACGTTCTCTATTCTCCTTCGTTCATTCGCCCACTTCGAATCCCCCCTGTGCGGTAACGCGTCAGGTTATTTTTCCTCGCCTGAGCCACTGCATCAACCCAGACTTGAGCGTGGCATAGAGATGCGCCCCGGTGAGAATCACTGCTCAGTCGAAGCATTACAGCACCAGAGGAAACAACACAGGAATGACGATCCTTCTCTCTGTAATACGCTCGTTGACAGCTTCCACATTATCATTCTGTGTCAGCTATTGGACGCCCGGACTGTTTGGGCATGTACCATCAGAGCGACCGCTGTAGGTTAACTACCTATGATCTTCACCGCATCCGTCTCCGAATCAGAGAGTGCTGTGATACCGAGTCCAACTTGGCTCAGTAATACAGGAAAGATCCATCCTTCAGGGATGGACATTGGCAGGACCACCAAAGACACTCAGTTTAGCAGGGGACGCCGTCTGGTGGCGACACTCTACCACCCACACACTACACAATCTGACCGGGAAGGTTACGCCTCCCATCAAGTGGGGTCCTGAGTTGCCCATCCCTTCATCGATGAGGTGCGCCTGTGAAGGGCAGTGACAGAGGGTACTCGCACGGGTGGTTTTGATTTTCTTTGCATTTTTCTTGTGTTTTGCGAGTGAGGGTTTACGAGTGGCGGAGTGCAATCTGCCACCACCCCTAAAAAAAAAGTTGCGGAAACCGAAATAAAAAATTATAATAATCTTCCCCTCTCTGGCATGCGGCATCAGGCGTTCGGCCAATACTGTTAATCAGGTTCACGTTCCGATTGTGTTCAAGAATGCAAACATTCAATGGATTACGTTTTCCTCAATATAAAATGTTTTTGCTTCAGTGCATAAAAAGACAGGCTCAGCAAGACAGATCAAGACGGAAACCGAAGATAAGACAGTGACCTAATCCCTTAAACTTTCTTTATGTTACATGCAGGGCCAACTTAGAACGGCATTACTGCTGTTGTCATACATCGCCATACTGAACATTTACGTTGTTGTATGCCACGATAGGCCAGATTCATCTGCACTTAGAAGGGGACCTTAAGTCGACACTCAACGCGAATCATCCCTTGTACCCTCCAAGATAGAAAATGAGTGTCTTTTTCGTGAAATGAGAACTTTTTTTCCCCACTGTTCATTTTTTTGATGTGTCAATTCCACTGATCACTCAACCTTCTGGAACCCATGTTGCTACCCGGTGGAATCTTCGGATCCGAGCTCACTGCAACGTTTCTTATGTAAACGCCGTTGGATTCAATATGGCTTTCTGGGTGTGATGTTCACTGAAACGAAATAGAAATCGCCATTCTTGGCTCGACGCTTTGTGATTGCAAAAATAAATTAAATTACCGTTCATTAATGATGCTCAGGTTTTCGAAAATAAAAATAAATAAACTGCATTGGTTTCCCTTTAACAAAATCTCAATCACCCTAGTCCTCTCCACCAAATTTATGCGAATCCGTCCGGTTAATTTGACATATCATGCTAGTAGATGTTTTTGACCCATTCTTCAGATGGCTATGATATCGTTATAAAAAAATTAAATTCTCGTACCGGTCTAGGATCTTCACAAAATTGAATCAATGTCCTTCACACCCGAACTGGTCACCGTTTGTACTGATCCTTTGATATATCCGCTCAACAACGGACCAACGCGTGAGAACAAACCTCTGTTCAACTTTTGTGGTGAGGTAATCAGTCACCAGCCAATAACAACATTGTCCAGAAAAGAAAGCTGTCTTTAAAATACTACGTTTTTAGAATGATCCATAATTTAAGAACGATTAAAATGCATTCCATTCACAATACTGGATTTCGATTCGCATTGCAAAGAAGGAGGTGACGTAATAGCTCGGGCTAGGTGGATCTATAATGGCTCATGGAAGGCGTGTCCTCAATCCGATACCTTGTGAGCCACTGAAACTTCGTAAGTCTGAAGCGGCTGTCGGAATTATAAAAGCAGATGGAGAGGAAAGAGGATGTGCCGTTATTGGAGGGAATGAGTCAAACACATGTACGTAGCATAACAGTTGTACGAGTAATCGAACACAAACTCACCTTCTCGTGTGGGTACAATTATGGTGCTATGGTCCATCGCTTCTCTGCGGCAAAGCGAAAAACAGCATTTTGAAATGATCATCAATTCCGTTCCTCAGCTCTCCAAATATGTAGCAACAGGAAGGATACAATGCTCTTTGTAAATAATTTCAAAAAAAAATGAAAGGGCTAGAATGATACCCACAAAGCGAAGGGAACATATCGAAAAAAAAAAAAGCACTCATAGTTTTTGAAATAGATATGGGGATTGTGTTTGATTAATGGCGTGATTGTGTGATGTAGTATGGGTGCTGTTGGTGGGGCTGTCAGGTGGTTGTGTTGTGTTGTGTGCGTTTTACCAGCCATGCCCCTCCCCTGAGGGAGGAAAATAACAAAACTACAAAAGAACTCAACAAACAGAAAAAAATTTCATTAATTCAACTTTTTTTGCATTTTCCTTCCTTGGATCTGTGTGTGACTAATTCAGTATGGTGTTAATGAGGCATGAGGGCTACAATGGCCTCCACACTGTTAGAAAAAATAAAATAAATAAAATAAATCGTTTACAAAACTTACACACAGTAGAAAATTGTAGAATACCTTACCCCGAACCGTCTGAGGAGTGAGCCGGCAAATTTGAATTGGTCGAGATGACGTAAAATGGCGTATATTTTTCTCCAGTACTGCTATACGGGAGGTTTTTCAACGTGCCAGAAATGTGATTGTGGGACTCTGCAGTTGTTCACTTATGTAAATTTCTAATCGAAATAAAACATTTCAGTCATAGAAAAGAAAAAGTTATTCGGAAGTTTACCTTCTGTTGATGCAGTCTTTTCACGCATTTGTTTACCCGTAACGCACTAGTTCTTCGTGCCTGCTTGTTTGTTGTGCTGTCGACGTCCATAAATCCTTAAAGAACAGATGTTGCCCCGCTTGAATGATTTTCAAATTTTTCTTTCTGCCAACTAAACAATTACCTCTGTTGCGATGGCACTCGGGACGAGATTCCGAACAATTTGCCACTTACTTCGAAACTGCAGGCTCGAGTTCAGTTGGTGTCTCATTAGGTTTGCAGACAGTGAAACCACATTGCTTTTACCCATTTTTGATTTCATGCACATGAGATAACAATTCCGCAATAAAGTTTCAGCATTTTTGGGGCGGTTAAACATGGAAGCATTTCTTCGGCACTGAACAGGAAATTAAGGTTGAGCATGTTTGGAAGTAGGACTGACACCTGATTCCGTCTGTACGGCTTGCAGGATGAACGAGGTAGAGCATCTATCCACGTTTTTCCCTGCATCCACACAAAGATAATCATTAGACTGCTTTTTAGTACTTTTCCAGCACTTACACAATCAGTTTATTACAACCAAATACCGAGTACAGGTCAATGGTAATCTTATACTTCTGCTCAAATTATCCAATGGATTCCCTCGACATAAACATGGTGCCTGCAGGTGGTGGAATGACTGCCGAAATCCAGCTGTCGCATATTACGATACCTGATTCTGTCTGCGCTGGTTAGAACCATCTGTCTCCTGGTAGCAGCCATTTGATGGAGCTTTTGGACACTTGCGAAACTCGGAAGTTTGCTTAACATTTCAGCATTAAAATGACCGTAATGCCCGGTGCCTTTTTGGCTCCAAACAAGCATTGCAATGCAAGAGAAGATGACCATGCAGCTGGGGCAAGCACTTGTGGCAAGTTAAAAAAAAAACAACAAAAAGACAACTACTTACCAAGTAAGCAAGTCAAGCCCCTGTCCGTTGAAAGCAGAGATCCTGTTGAAAAGTCGTAACATTGCACATACAACATTGGTATATGAGACACAAATATTGTGGAATGAGCAGAGCATGCTTTCTTATCAACCAACGTGTTTGGGGGAGAAGGGGGTATGTTTGGGGACCGGGGGTGGGAGGGGAGGCGAGGACTTTGGGACCCGGGTTGGAGGGAGGGACGGTGGGGACTCCCCGGGTTTTGGAAGGGAGGGGAGCGGGACGTTTGGGGACCCGGGTGAGGGGAGGGGATTAGCGTTTTGGGGACCCGGGGTGGAGGGAGGAGGGACGTGGGGTACCCGGGGGAGGGAGGGAGACGTGGACCGGCGTTGGAGGGAGGGAGGACGGGACCCCGGGTGAGGAGGGGGGACCGTGTGGGGACCCCGGGGGGGAGAGGGGAGGACGTGGGGACCCGGTGGAGGTGAGGGGAGGAATGTGGGACCGGATGGGAAGGGAGGCGCAGAGACGTGGGGGCCCGGGTGAGGTGGAGGTGAGGGACCGGGTGGAGTGGGAGGGAGAGGATCGATGAGAGAAATGACAAACTGGAAAAAGCCCGGAAGGAGGCAGACCAACACGGGAAATCGAGGCAGAAGGGAAGATTCGGCTCGTGGAGAGAGGTCTCTGGTGTGCTGGAAAAACAGGAACATAATATGGTGAACGGAGCGCGAGGGTGACTAACAACTGTCCATGTCAAAAAGTTACAAAGAGGTCGAGTTCAAAGATGGGATGTTACTGACTACGTTACGGGAAGTCGTGGGTGGCGAGATGGCGCGCGTCCAGTAGGTGACATGTATGCACCAAATAATGTGCACGTAATAATACTCTACTGTCAGGGGGGTCACAGGGGAATGACAGGAGGCGGAGGTAAACTGGAAGGGACGCGGTGAGAGGAGCATACCTGCCAGAAGACCTGATGCCACGAGAACATGATGCCATTCCCATGCGGGGCGCAGGGGGTTAGACAGCACGATGGTGCCGTCCCTGCGCGCGAGTGGAAGAATGCACTGTGGAAAAGTAAAGAGTCGTGCAATCCATGATGCCTGAGCTCACCAAACGACAGCAATGCGGTCCGTCGGCACAACACAACCGGGGCCACCAATGTCGGTCCCATCCGTCCGGAACTGTGAGATATGCCTGCACACAACAAACAGAAAGGTGAAACACAACGGCCGTCCACCTGCGATGATAACCATGGAACCCACCTGATGAGGTGAACGTCTTAAAGAACGATGATGCTGCGGAGCTCGCTGGATGCCCCTTCACCCAGCTATGTGCTCGATAATCGGTCTGCATGGCACACATCCACCCGCAACCACACCACCACCACCCAGCTGCGCTCTGCCGTTCCACCGCCGTCAACCCGCTGCCATCCTCGGACGCCCATACCGCGCCTCCTGGTCACGAAGTCTCCCGCGCTCCAAGCCACCACGGAGGTTCCGGCTCGGTGCAATCAAGTCGATTCGATCCGCCATGGTACGTACGTGCACGGCACTCACGTGGAAATGGCACTGTGCAAAATGCGACTACTGTCGGTTGACTGTAAGCTCCGAAAACCCGCCAACCCCCCCAATAATAGATATATAAGATAAATGAAATAAAACCGGCGAGAAAACGCCACCGCCAGTCCATGTTACTGCACGGCAACGACGGGCTGTCTACTGCCCGGCGTGAAAAACACGACGACAAACAACAACAACAACAAAAACCCAGAGGACCCTCAGGGGAATGCTGATGAACATGATGCAGGCTGGTGAACGAGATCATATATATATGAGACCAGTCGCATGGGACTGCACAGCGTGTACGTACGATACGAGTGCCACGCACTCCGGTGGAAACCGCGAAGAGTACGACGTGTTGATCATCAGTAATGAATGAACAAACAGAAAATAAAGCATCGACGTCTGTATCCTGCGTTAAAGTCCCCGTACAAGCTGTGCATCGACGACGCAGTGGCTCCCTTCATGTCGTCCTCTACAAGATAGAAAGCACAGAACAAATTCAACGACGTGCGTCGAACACCTCGCACAGCTGTTAGCGACTAAACATAAATGAAACTAAAGATATAATGGGCATTCCCTCCATACGAGTCATGATCGTGATCCTAACCTTGTAAGCGACCGGTATCCGAAAGCCTTTCCTCCGAACGTCCGTCCTAGACACCAGGCGATCAACCACAAACACATGACCCCTCATCTCACGATCTGACCTACATGTTCTAGCCTGTCGCGTCGTTGCCTCCCGCCGCTCAGTCGCTACGTACGTGGCGCTAAAAATCCGTCACACGGGCGTACCTAGCCTAATCGCGCCAGATCCTTGGCCTCTACTCAATCGCTCTCCACGTAGCCCGTCTACGTCCGCACACATCACTCCCGTCTCGCCGCTCTCGCTCACTGTGGCCTGATGGCGCGCTCCCAGGCGGCAGATCCTCGCTCTCTTCGCAAGTCCTGTGGCCGAGTCTCGTCCGTGGCTCTGTACACTTGCTTCGCCATTCGGGTACCAAACGTATTCCTGGCGATCCCCACGCATACCAGGTCCTTGCCTGACTAACCGCCTCCACCGTCTCTGCTGTCACGGCGCCACTAAGCCCTACGTAAAACTCCAGCCCCAGATAAGCCGTCCTTAGAATTTCCTGTCCGCAATATATGGCAGCAAAAAATTGCGCCGCCGCCGTCGATCCTCACCAGATCTAGCTGATGGATCCCATATCACGTACTCGATTCTTCGATCCCAGATCACACTTCTTGATACATACATACTGATTCATTCGCTACAGCATCCAGTAGCACTATACGCCTGCCGGCAAACCCCCGTGCTTACGTCCTCGATCCTGCCTCTCACTATCTGCCAGCCAACTGGTAGATACTCCCCGCTCACTACCCCAGTTCCCGCCTTCACCATCGCCGCGACCGTGTGTCCCACTTCTCTCCGCTCAATCTGTCTCACTAAAACAATGTACCCAGTCACAGATCCCCGTTCGTTCACATCGCTACTCCGAGCCGCTCCCCTGTCTCTATTCTGACCGCCGTCGTTCCCGTCTCCGGTCCCGTCCCGCCCCGCCCTCGTCCCGTCCGCCATCCATCCTCCTCGCCTGCCCCGCCGTCCCGTCCCGCCTTCGCCCGCCCTGCCATCACCGTCTCCCGCTTCACCTCGGCTCTCCTCGGGCGCGCCCACCACCCATCTAGCCTATTTCCCATAAATAGCGAACGCAGTAGCTTCATACTTAACGTGTGCACATGAGAGAATGGAAACAACAACAACACATCCCTGACATTTTTGAATCCGTGTCGTTGCTATGACCCTTTTGCTTCGCGTTGTTTTTAAACGCTGTGGGGTGTATAAACACGATTGGGTTTTATTTATATCTTGTGAATATTACTTAAGTGTGCACATGAAGAGAATAGGAAACAACACAACAACACAATACCATGGCAATTTGGAATCCGTGTCGTTGGCTATGCCTTTTGTTTCCGTTTTTTTTGTTTTCGGTTTTTGTCATGGGGAATGATGGCATGCCGGGAGATAAAGTGCACGTTCGGGACATGAGAACCAATAATATCAGACATGGTGTAGTATTTCCTCCCTGTTTTAATATAAGATCTCCCGCATTCAATCAAAAATAATTTTTCTCGTGATTTACGTTATTTGATCGCTGATCCCAATCCAGCCGAAGTAACCGGAAATTGCGTATACAGTTGTGAACAAGTATAGGTAAAAGTCAGAAGCGATGTAAGAAGAATACTACGTTCGCTTGTAGTATTTTTTTTTAGATGGATTCTGTTCTAGGCGTGTGTAGTTGTCGTTGTGAAGGTATAATGTTGAGGTAATATTAATTTTTTTCAGATGAAGATCCTGTTCTAGGCGGTGTAGTTGTCATGTTGTGAAGGTAATGTTGAGTAAATTAATTTTTTTAGATGAGATCCTGTTTCTAGGGCGTGTGTTTGTTTGTGAAGGTAATGTTGAGGGTATTTTTTTTTAGATGAGATCCTGTTTTAGTGGTGTAGTTGTTGTTGTGAAGGTAAATGTTAGTTAATTATTTAATTTTTTCTAGATGAGATCCTGTTCTAGGCGGTGTAGTTGTTTGTTGTGAAGGTAATGTTAAGGTGCAATATTTTATTTATCATAGCAAAAAGAGCTGTTTTAATTTGATATCATTTAAGAAGCGAATGTAAAAGAACGATTTACTTTCGCTTCATAGGAGCCTTTGCCATAATTCACATATTATTTTGACTACCTCTACCTTTCTTTACCTGCACTGCCCACCAATTAATCCAATGCCATGCTCAGACAAATGTACCGAACGACCTGTGTCGACTAGCCATGACTACGACTAGCCCCTGGACCACATGCTTATAAACCAATATAAACCAATATAATTACCCACTAATCCAATCGAAACACAACTGCATTATTAAGCAAGAATGAATTCATCACACAGATTCAAATCTCATGGAGAATCACAATGACAAATACAACAAAAATTACCACCATTTTTCTTTGATTTTGTCTTTGGCGTATTGGGACAACATTGCCTCTTTAAAATCGCATAACCTAATCCACTATTTTTTACAAATCCCTTCTAAAATTCCATCTTTTTACCATTGCTTTTGAAGAATCCTTCTCTTCTTACCTCTTCATCATTTCCAAAGCTCTTTGAAATTTTGCTCTAAATATGAAGTGCTACAAAAGATGATTTTTATTATGGTTGCATCCTTCTGTCCAACAAAGGTTATTTTATTTTTTTTGGTTTTTTTTTTAGAAGTAGTCTGTCAAATCCATCTGTTGATATTTATAGTGGCTTACATGGGGTTAAGGTGTTCTATATTTTCCCCTTATTTGGTGTTTGAGGTTAAAGGAGGAATTTGTACTCATGTTCACTAAAAAAAAAATAGATTTGTTGTTTCCTTACTCTTCGCTCCATTTGTGCAATGCAGATACTTGGCAAAGTTTCACTCAGGCTCCCAACTTAACCTTCTGGAGGAACTTGTGCAAAAACCCACCCAGGAAATCCTATTGGGCAGTCTCTTGCAATTGTTTATTTATTTCTGGATTTACTGCTCCTTTTGGTCAAGTCTTGCCTGAACTTCTTACCATCGGCTTGTTTCATGATGTTCTCAAAGTTTCCCTGAACACCACAATGCTTCCTTATCCTTCTGGAAGGCTTCTGTATTCATTTGCTCACATTATGAAATAGGATGTAGTGTTCTAATGCATTTTAGAATATTGAAGTTGCTCCTTACCTTTGGAGAGGGACAGTGTGGAATTTATAATCTAAACAGATACTTAAATTTTCACTTGAAAACATGCACAAACATTTAACATTAGAATACCAAATAAATAGCACCAGCTCAAACTTTGTTTGTACGTGATGGTAATAATAGGTAATGGTGAATTTTCAAAGTCTATTGTGACAGGCCTGAAATAGATCAGGTTCTGTTGTTTTGGCAAAATAACTTTGTTTGGCTTCTAAAAGAACAGTCCTGTGTGCTTAACATGTTCAACATATAGTCAGCAGTTTTATGCATAGAAGTGGAGGTAATCTTAGAGGTAATCTTGATGGGCTGTGGGCCAGCCAAGTTTATTATTACCTAAACCTTGTTATTGAGCAATATCTGTGATGGGGGAATTGTCATTCCTTTGAAATGTCAGTACTGCAGCATGGAATTTGATGAGAATGAACTGCGAATAGAATTCTTGGATTCTGTCAGACCGTTTCAGCTCAATGGTCCACAACACATACATTGAACACTGCTTTGGTGCAGCCATCAAAACTAGATGGCATTCTGTCTCTAAGCTTGTCAGGATAGAAGGGACAATGGACAGTGCAAAGTCCAGGAGAATCCTTGATGAAGACATCCTTGAGTCTGCCGTGAATCTAAAACTGGGAAGGAGATTCACGTTTCAGCAGGACAATGATACGAAGCACAAAGCTAAAGCCACACTGGAGTGGCTGAATAAAAAGAAAATAAATGTTCTTGAGTGGTCCAGTCAAAGTCCTGACTTGAACCCAATTGAACATTTTTGGCACGAATGAAGGTTGCAGTCTATCGACGATCCCCATCAAACTTGGCAGAACTAGGCAATTTTCACATGAAGAATGGGCAAAGATTTCACCATCTCACTGTGCAAATCTGGTGAGAGACTACCCAGTCATTGCTGCAAAAGACGTTTCCACCAAATACTGCACTAAGTGGTTGAATACTTTTGTAACCAGTGAATTTTGATTTGTACATGTTTTTTTTTTCAGGTATTCCTAACATGTAACTCCCTTTAACTAAAACAGTGTTTGGTTTGACTCCTCCAGTTATTAATTTTAAAAAGTTCTTTTGGAAAAAATTTCATCTTCATGTGGCATTATAGGTCGGAGGTGAATACTTTTGCAATTGCAGGCCAGTGTGGTAACACACACACACACACACACAACACACACACACACACACACACCACACACACACACACACACACACACACACATATACACACATTTGAAGCATCTCTGTTCCAAGCATCATGAGCCACTGGTTCAGTTGGAAGTGCCAAATCAGGAATTTGTTTGTTCATTGTGTCACTAAAAAGCATAAATACAATCCATGCTGAAATTCTTGCATATTTCATTGGTAGCAGCATGATAGCTCAGTTATTGATTTACTCACAATTGACCCCTTCAGTCTGGGTTTCCATCTCCCAAAGTCAGATTCAACGAAACACTATCATTGTGTTGTGCAATTCTGGTGAGGCACCTCTATCCTCACAGCACAGTCCTTCAATTGGAGATGTCAAGCTAGCGGTCCCATCTGCATTTAGATAGGGGATGTTAGATCCCACAGTCCTGGAGAGTAGACAATTGTTTACTAGTACTTTTGTGAAATTACCTTTCTGTAGATGTTTAAAGACAGGCATGATGTAGATGTTTAAGTTGATAAAAGGAATCCACAAGCAGATGGGTTAAGTTAACTGTTAACAGGTTGTGCATAAATCACTGGCTTGGAGACAGATTATTCCTCATATATTTACGTTTCCTTAAAAATCCCTTTTTGAGCATGTGGTATGAAATCATTAATTGTAAGGTCCTTGTCATAATTGCCAAAATTGCATGAACCATGAAGCAGAAAACGTGAACAAAAACCAACTTGAGTTTGTTTGTTGTTGACCAAAAAAAAATGCAACGGCTAACAATCAAGTATTTCAACAACAGAGTGGCCTTCATCAGGGATGAACACAGGCCACAAATGAACAGCCACATAGAAACTTAGCAATTTATGTGGATGTTAATGTGTCCAACTTGATGCCATCACTCTTTCCAGCATTTTCTTGTTTACTCTTCTCCCTCAGTTGACCTTGGACCTAATCAACTTTAGACAATAACTTAGAGGTCAGTCCTAACTAAATGACAGAGATCGAGTTCAAATGTCTACCTTTGACAATTTACCGAAGTACATTTTATATTCCTAGCCTTTTGGCTTAACTATGTATGTCGATACTAGCCTTCATGAGCAAGACTAGTTCTTCATTCTCCATACATATCCCTGCAAACTCGACGTCAAGTTTCAACGTTTTGTCATTTGACGTCTTAAAAATTAGAATGGGGAGTATCTTTGTAAGCACTTTTGATGAGACTTTGGGTGCCACATTAATGTACACAAATACGAGTGCAAAGAAAGGCCATTTTGTTGACGTGTGCCTTTTATACATGTCTACTTGGGCAGAAAATAACACGAGAGACATTGAAAGGACACGTAGAGTGCTGTTTTGCTTTTCTTTCGTTAAATTTTTTTTTTTTTGGTTTCCAACTGCAAAACCCTTTCTGGTCTGCAGAGGGACCCCGAACATAGATGTCAGTCCCTGGACGTAAAACTCGTGGCAATGTCTTGTCGTGGAACTTGGTGTCCTCTTGTAGTAGAGCTTGAGATTTTGGTTTTTTTAATACAGCTTCAATTCATGGAGGACCGAAATGGCAAAGAATTGTAAGGTGAATAAAGTAATTTTGGAAATGAGAGCCCCAAACATACTTGTCGTGGTCATATGAGGCTATACCCTGATGGGCACTCATTTCTCTCTAGCCTGAACACTGATGATTACCATGCTGTCTTCTTGCAATTGCCACATACATATTACCTTTCCATCATTGTACCTTTTCGTAAACTTTTGGAATGGCATATTTATGTCCATTTTCATTTTATATATGCATATGCACCTTACATGTTCTTTATTTACTTATGTATGCACACCTGCTGTATGTACAAACTCCACTTTGATTTATTTGGCTAACTTGAGCCACAACAGATGGTCCATCAATAAATCTAGTGTCTGTTCTTCTGAATAACACTGAATATAATGCAATATCTAGTTTATTAACACAGTTACAGACTATAAATGGCCTTATCATACGAGTATGTTTGTGTCTTGATATAAGGTACTGACTGTATCTATTCATTCCAGTTGTTCAGAAACCAGGTTGTGATTGTGAATAATCTGCCAAACATACTTGCCATGTAAATGCCATTGAATTGATGCGATATGACGAGCATCAGGATTTTAACATCGAGTCATCGGTGCATTGGCTTTGTACATAACCGTGTCCTCTGGATTTTTTTTCCCCCAATCCTTTGATTAAGTAATTTCCAATGTGTTGCTGAAGTAACCCTTCATGTGTGCTTTTTCTAAAAGCACATTACTTGTTCACCAAATAAGTTGCAGATATGTATGCCATACATGCCAATATAATCGATCTTGCTGTTCCAGAGCTTTGATCTCAAGCTTTATAACAAATTATTCTTACACACTTTTTATTTTGGTATAATTTGTGATTATTGTTGAAAGCCATGAGTTTATTCTGGATGTGCAATGTCGGTCCAGCACCAATGCCATACATATGCCATTATAAACACCACATATGTAAAGACTATAATCACGATGGCTGCAAGTTTTTGCCTTTGCAACAAATATGCAATGCCAGGTGTTGCCTCAGATTTGTTCTTCCACAGAGAAATTCCAGGCAATCTAGTGTAGGATAATATTCCACTGGTCAATCAAGTTTTCAATGAGGAGGTAGTGTGATGAGCGAAGTAAATTTGCCTGCTTGGTGTTGTCACATCGGCTTGTAAAATCTTCAGGCTGACTGGCTGACTGCTTTCAGCACAGATGTATATATGTATATGTATATGTATTAGATATACAGTATTATATATATATGTATATGTGTATATATGTATATATACCGGGCGTAGTGACGTGCGCCTGTAATCCGGCTACTCGGAGGCTTGGTTGAGAGATCGCTTGAGGACGGGTCTCTGTGCTGGGCCGCGCTATGAGAGGGTAGAGGCAGCCCGGAATCATGGCGAAACCCAATCCTTATCCTGTGTCGTAAGAGGTGACCAGGTTGTGTCAGGAAGGGCATCCGGCGTAAACCTATGCCAAATCAGTATGCGGATCTTACGGATGATCCGCGTGCGACCCCTAAGACGAAGCAGCCGAAAGATGAACGACAACATATATACAGTATATATATGTATTATGTATATATGTATGTGTATTATATTATATTATATATATATATAATATATATGTATATATATATATATATATATATATATATATATTACAGGTGGCCTGAAAGTCACTTTACCCCTTCCCCAGTGAAGCATTGTTCTTGAACTTTTAATATACAGGTTTTATTGTCAGTACTTACAATAATTAATTTGTCATTGTATCTGTATGTGCTCCATCATTCTTCTGAGTCAGTGTTTCGCATACCATAGTGGGTGAGGGGCGAGGGCAGGGAGAAGGGACGGAGGGAAGTGCGAGAAATTTATCAGCGGTAAAGTAACTTTCGGGCTATCCTGTATATATGTATATATGTTTATTTTATTTATTATATAATATATATGTTTATATTATTTTATTTATATATATGTTTATTTTATATATATATATACTGTTTTATATTTTTTTCGTTTTTTTTTATTGTTTTTTTTTACTTATTTATATTTTGTTTTTTAATTTTATTTATATATATATATTATTTTATATATATATATATACATATATTTATTTTATAATACATACATCCATTGGGACCATACTCTGTACAGAGCCGTTGTGTGCTGCTGAGCAGTCTCCTTGGCTTTTGGGCACAAATCCTGGACGAGTCACCACTCCAACACAGGATACCAGCAAGCTGGTACTCTTTTGCCGACCTCAGAAGAATGATGGGCTGAGTCAACCCCACCCGTATAAGTTAACTGCCAAGCAGGATTGAACTCGGGACCCTAAGATCCCAAGCCCACCACCCTAACCATTAAGTCAACACACGGCTCTGTTGGTGTGGTGTGTGTGTGTGTGTGTGTTGTGTGTGTGTGTTGTGTGTGTTGTTGTGTGTTGTGTGTGTGTGTGTGTGTGTGTGTGTGTGTGTGTGTGTGTGTGTGTGTGTGTGAGGCCCCGCGAGGAGGAGTGATTGTAAGTGACATTTTAATGAATGATGATGATAGGCTCGGATGATAGAGTAAGGGTTAAAATAGTGCTATATGGCATTAACTCCAAAATGGCCGATGTGTCCCTTACATCACTCCTTCTCGCGGCGCCTCATATGTTGTTATGTATGTATGTATATGTATATATGTGTATATATGTATATGTATACGAGACAACCCGTGAACCCGTTGGGTTCCCGTTGACAGTGGTCGATGAAAAAAATCATTTCAAGAAAAAAAAAACAGCTCCAGAGAACTATACCGTGAGGTTGTTTGCATTGATCAAATACTCCCAAAGAGTACTTGACTGAATTGGGAGTTGATTTTTAAAATAATTTTTTCGTTGCCTGATTCGAACAAACTTGATACTGCACACCGCAGGTGAATGTGAAGTAAGGTGCCCTAAAATTTTCGCTATCGTGTACCGCTTTGGCTGTATTTCGGGAACATACCTACATATATAAACTATATATATATATATATATATAACTAATTATATATATATATATATATATATATATATATTATATATATATATATAATATATATATATACATATATACAAGATGAGAGTTTACTAATGTAATATATATGCCTGCTGTTGGCTTAATGGTTCGGGTGGTGGGCTTAGGTTCCTACGATCCTGAGTTCAAATCCCCCTTGAGCTGTTGTAATTAATACCAGGTGGGTTGGACTCTGCCTGTCATCCGTCTGAGTTTGGCAAAATGAGTGCCAGCTTGCTGGTATCCTGTCGGAGTGGTGACCTGTCCAGGATTGTGCCCAATAGCCAAAGAACCTGCTTCGGCAGCACCACGCTCTGCTCAGAGTATGGTCCAATGGAGGATGGATTTATATATATAATAATATATATATATATAACTATATATATAATATATATATATATATATTATCACTGTCTATACTGCTCAAAAAACTCTCCTGCACAAATTTTGTTCATACTTTTCAGTATCTTGAACATCTCGATTAAATACCCTCGTAATTGCCTCCTTTCTAATGAACGAGCCATATTTCCCACAGGGTGATTGAGTGACCCCTCCCCCACCCCACAGTGATACACGTGCAATGCACACCTTCAACGAAAAGCCTCATCCTCCCTCTTCCCTCCCAAACCTAAGGCATTGATCCTTCCCCACACTCAACCCTTCAAACCCCCCATTCTCCCCTCTACCACTAAAGGTCCTCAAACCTAGCCACTCCCCCACCTTTCGCAGGTTGTCCTTTCTTTACTCTCACCCTCCTTCCACTCATATAAAAGCAAACAGGCAATCCCAGTCAAATAATTTAAGCATAATCATCGGAACATTTTCTGCTGCCCTATCATGCAATCACTGATTTCACAGAAACCTGTCGCAGAGTTGTCTGTTCAACTCGCAATTTCAGGAAATCGTCAGAAATAATTGCAAACCTGCATAACTTCCACAGTAAAAACGCTGCTTGAGAGAAAAGGTAATTCTAAAGGGTTCCAAAAGGTTCTCAAGGGTTCCTAAATTGGTGGCTGTAGTTTTGAATTGTGGGTGGAGTCAGGCGAACTGTTCAACCAATGGGTGGCGCACACACGCATGGACATATGGACACACGCATGACTCCTTATAGTATAAATAAAGTATTGTCTCCTTCAGCCACTTCTCACAGTCTAGTTATGCCTGAGATCAATCTCGTTGTTCTATACTGTCCCCCCTCTCTGGCAGCTATATCCCTCCTCAGACGTGGTGATTGAAACTGTACACAATATTCCAGTTGAGGCCTCACTAAAGTCACATGCAGTGTTAATACTACCTCTTGATTTATAATTTATTCCCCTACGTATGCCACCGAAAACCCTGTTTGCTTTGCCTTTAGCTGACAGACTCTGTACCGTGTGTTTGACCCCCATACCTATTACACCAGAGATGTCTGAGAGGTAGAAGGGCAAGGGAGGCAGAATTTGGGAGCCAAAAAAAAAAAAGACCACCACCATGTCCCTCCCTTTTATTGATTTGGGGTGAGAGAATACTTCAGATAAACAGCAAGATGCAACTTTAAGAAATCGAGGCCTCAAATCGAACAACAACAAAAAAACAAACAAATGGAATTTCACATGTATCATGACGCTCACTATCAAAACGGAAGTATACGAGTCAGCTTTTGCACACCAAAAGGTTCAAAAAAGTGAGAGCACCCATGTGCAGTTAGGTTATTTTAATTAATCGCGATACCGAGAATTATCAATCATATAAATTAGTAGTGGCGTGCTGCACAGCACTATCACTATCCCAGCACATTGTATGTCGCTCTATGGCAGCTGTAGTTTTGTTAGGTAGCATCATCCTCTGCCAGGATACGTGCAGTGCCCTTTTGCAGTGAAAATTGATTAATCCAGGACAAATTGGAATCGGTGAATCCCTTTTGAGAAAAATCTGGAGGTCTGCCTGCTAAAAGCACCTTAAGACGTGTGAGGACATAATTGTTGGCAGTCAAAAGGATATTATGTGCTTTGGAAGCCTCTTGCACTCCTAATTCAGCAATGTCATCAGACTTTTTCAGGAATCCGTGTGAGAAGGCACCTTCTGCCCCCCCCCGCCCCTACACAACTCTCATGGCAAAGAGGCAGAGGGGGCAATTGCTCCCCACATGCCCTCCGCTCCAGCATCCCACATGACCACTCCAGATGCTTCTGTGTGACACTCCAAGACTGCCCCTTACATTATATAATCCATATTTCTATTATTCTTTCCCACTCCCAGCACCTTCCATTTCTTTGTTTTAAACCACAACATTTGCCCAATCCATTTAAGTATCTTATATTACTGATTGGTTTGTGCTCGGGTGAGCTCATGGTCAATCTCTTCATGTTTAACGATACTGGCTTGCACGATTAAGATTCGTTTTTCATTCTACTGGTCAATCACACTGAAGAGTTAAGTGGATAGATAGCTGGTTGAACTTTGCTTTACTTTGGAGGCAGGAGGTGGGGTGGACCCTGTCACCCTTTGTGAATGGATCAATACTGGTGAGTGACTGTTGCGGACAGATTTTGCTCAAGTTGCACATGTTGAACTTTTGCCTGTTTGATTGACTTCTGCTTCTCATTGTGGCCACTGTGGGTGAAGTTATATTTGAGTGGCCTCCAAAATTTGCTGTTTGTGCCAGAGGTGTGTCCAAGGTGGGTGTTCACACACCTTGTGCTTCCCGAGAGTGTGCTTGGGCTTTTGGAGGATTTGAATGGCAACTCTCAACATGTGTTCATGTGGCCTCCGCACAGACAGATGCAAAATCCAAACCCTCATCCTCTTTTGCTTTTACAGAAGCCTTCCACATCCGTTGATCTTTTTATCCTTCATGGTTCCATGAAAGAAAATCGAAAAAATATAATTAATAATGATACATCCAGTCTCTTGTTTTACCCTTTGTCTTGTGCTTTTGTGTTGTTTGATGTATTTTATGTTCATTAATGAGTCTGTTCTACAGCTAGGTGGTTATATTGCAGATTATTGAACTGCAAATGTTCATTCATTCAATTCACGCTCACTGAATGATGTGTGAATATTTATATCGCAACATTCCTTCATGGTCACTTTTGGAGCCTTGGAGTTCTTTGCCTCTGGGCTGAAATATATAGCTTATTATTTCTGTGCAATACAACTGGAATTTCTTCAATGCCATACCTTTTGATTATATCCAACTTTCTTAAAATCACACACTCGCACTTTGTTCACATGTTCATTGCCTGAGCTTGTAGATTTGGTCAGATGATAATCCTGGGATGTATATACTGTACTGTTTTGTACAGCTAGTTTGGCACTTGTTATTTTGACTCGCACATAAGGGCAAAGCTGTGAAAGAGGCACAACTGCTTGCTGGTCCGTTGGACTTCGGTGAGTGGCCTAACGAGGCTTTGGGCTGGCCTGTTGGTGTTTCCATCTGAATCCCTGGCTCACGATGTCTGAACCCAAGTTAAAATCCCACATATCATGTGTTTACTCATTGATACCAATTACGAGGGCAGGAGTGGGCAAAGTATAATGACGCTTCAACTTCCGTTAAACATATGACTACATGAAACAGGAAAGGGCTCAGAGTCGATCCTTGGTGCAATCCCACTTTTACCTTAAAACGGTCCATCATCCTAGCACACCTCACCGCTGTCACACTGTCCTCATACAATCCTGCACATATCACATACTTCTCAACTCCGACTTCTCATACAATCAACTCTCTCTTGGCACTATCATAAGCTTTCTCTAAATCCACAAACACACAATGTAACCCTTCTGGCCTTCCCTATCTTCTCCATCAACATTCTAAAGCAAACATCGCATCAGTGGTGCTCTTTCTGGCATAAACCCATATTGCTGCTAACAAATCGTACACCTCTCTCTAACTGAGTTTCCACTCTTTCCACAATTTCATGGTGTGGTTAACAACTTTATCCCTCTGTAAATTCCACAGCCTGCACATCCACCTTGTTCTTAAATCGAACCAGTAACTTATCTCCATCCTCCGCATCTTCTCACTTTCCAGATTTTATTAAAAATCTGGTTACACCACTGCATCTCTCTAACACTTCCATGCCTCCACTGGTATGTCATCTGGGCCAACCGCTTTCCACTTTTCTACCTCTTCATAGCAGTCCTCACTTCATCCTTACTGATCCCACCACTTCCTGATTCACTATCTCACCTCTCCAACCTTCCTCTCTCCATTTTCTTCATTCATACAGCTCCTATGTATCCATCCACCTTCTCAACAACTCTCCTCGCTTGTCAGCACATTCCCATTTGCGTTTTATCACCTGACCTGCAGCACATCCTTCACAGTCGGTCCCTCTGTCTGGCCAATCGTAAAATCCTTTTCCGCTTTTGTATCCAACTTCTCATACGCTGCCGTATGCTTTTTCCTTAGCTTTGCACTACTCTCTTGCTTTCGCCGACTGCTTGTATCTGCTACTTTTTCACTCTCTGACTATCCCAATTCTGTTTCGCCAAGGCCGCTTCTTCCTTATACTTTTCTTATAATATATATATATACATAAATATTATGTATAACTTTTTATAATACAAATATTGTTATTTATATCTACATACAAATATATG
>CM068956.1:128678314-128688532 GCA_035128595.1 Eptatretus atami
TTTGGGATGAAGGGTTGGGTGTTGGTTGTGAGGTAGTTTTTGGGATGAGGAGCAGGGTGTTGGTTGTGAGGTAGTTTTTGGGGATGAGTGGTTGGGTGTCAGTTGTGAGGTAGTTTTGGGGATGAGGGGTTGGGTGTCGGTTGTGAGGTAGTTTTTGGGGATGAGAGGGAGGGTGTCGGTTGTGAGGTAGTTTTTGGGATGAGGAGCAGGGTGTTGGTAGTTAGATGGTAAAGTGTTTATAATTCAATGTGGTGTGTTGGTCGTGGAGATGATGAAGTGTATATAAATAAATAATGCAAAGTTGTGTGTTGATTGTTCAGAAATTTATTGTGTCCCATGACATTTGGCTCTGATCCCAAAATCATTTGGCATGCCTCACGCCCACATATTATTGCGTGCATGTGCAGATTGTGAAAGAAACGTGTCCAGTCATTTTCGAGTGGAGGCTCCAGATAGATGGAAAAAAAGACCGCACACAATATAAGCCCTAACTGGGCGGACACTCAGATCGTCGTCGTCGTCGTCGTCGTCGTCATCATCACATTCTTTCAGTTGCTAATTTTGTACGTGTGGTCGCAAGTTCTGTTTGAGTACGCAGTATTCGTTATATCCGAAATGGTGATCTTCATCGTTGAAATGTTGGGTAAGGAGTTTTTCTGCTTCGCTATTTCAACTACTGAGGCCCTGCTGCTGACATCAGGATGTATATGTATATATATATATATATATATATATATATATATTGTCATTGAGGTTTACTCCTCAAGATATTCTGACTCTACTTTGTCTGCCCCATACCCATCAGACCTGGTTGGTTTGGTTAGACCTGTCCAGTATAGCTCATTGTGTCATCTGGGCACACAAGCCGCTCCACGATGGTCAACGTGATAGTCGGAGCGGTAACTCAGATGGGGGCTAATAAATGATTAATTCATTCTATTGTGGTTGAGTTTGGGGGAAGGTGTGGTTTGGTGACAAAATAAAAACAAACTTTCATTCACCTCTACACACGTTGCACAATTTCCTCGTATAACCCGTTTTGTGACAACACTGTACAACTGTAACTCCGTTTTCTGCTGGTGTTAACCATTTGTAACCTCTTTCTTCCATGAGCCTCAAATTTATTTGAACAGGTACTCACAGATAGCGTTCTCATGGAGCATTTGTTTCCCATAAACCCGGTGCGGGGTCTCCATTCGTATCCTTTCAGGCCCAGTCCTCCCCAACAACAGGGTTTTAATATTCAACTGTCATACCAGACTGGGTGGTATAATAGTTAGAGCATCCGTTCTGAGTCTGCGTGGTCGGTGGTTCGAACCCCGGCCAAGTCACAACAAAGACTTCAAAAATGCGACATGCTGCTTCTTGCATGATGCTCATCATTTGAAATGGTAGAGCATGGACAAAACTATAGGTTGGCAACCATTGTGTAGGCTTGATGGGCCTAATGGTCTCCTCCTGCATTGAAGTTCCTAGCAAGGGAACTCTTATTATTATTTTTATTATTACTATATTTATCTGAGGCTCATGAAGGAGTTTAACACGTCAATCACATACAGGAGGACATTGGTAGACATCATTATACTTTTCAAATAATTTGATAGATGTGCATGGGATTCTCGATACAGGGTTGCTTCCATCAAAAGGGAAGGGTCAACCCTGACTCGGGGTCAATATGTGCACAAACATTTTCCTGAAATGAAAAAAGAACTGCAGCAGAGGAGGGTTCAGAAACGATAACCAAGTGCTTCACAACTGAGCAAAGAAAGTCAATTGTGGTAACTTGAGCCTGTCCTCCAAATCAAAAGGTTATGGTTTCTTGGTTTTGTAGCAATTGGTTGTTTCTGAACCTTCCTGCTGCGGTTCTTTTCATTTCAGGAAACCTTTTAGGGCCTGTTCTGCGTTGTTTGCTTTGCTGTTGCTGATGGTCAGTGTATTTTGTCGTCATGCTTTTGGTTAAATCTTTCCTCAAATCCCCTAAACGTGTGTGTGGTGTGTGTATATAAATATCCATACCGGTCAGCTAAATTTCATAAACTTGACCTGTCCTCGTGTCTCTGTCCATTGCTTGTTTTTTTTTCTTCCTCTGAACGAGGATTTTGTTGTTGTTTGTTTGTCATATGATATTTAAATATGATCCCCAGAATCTATTTGATTTGAGAGTTGCTTGTTTGATGGACACCTTGCACGCGTGATCAAAGTCTGCTGAGACAAAGGCAGTGGAATGTGTTTGCCGTACAGTCTGTGATAACTTGGTGTACATTTCCTCTGGCTTTTTGTCACGTATCCGCTGCCGAGCGTCAGTTTAGGAAAGAACTAGGCATGCTTACCTGTCACTCCGCTCAGGGGTTTAATCAAGACAGCAAGTTATACTTCACAAACATATCGCATGTCTATGTGAATGTCAATGAGGATGTAAAATGAAGTGAAACATGAAAAAAGGATTATTCTTTTTACAACACGCTGCTGCTGCTGCTGCTGCTGCTGCTGCTGTGGTGTTGGTGGTGTTTGTTGCCACCTATGAAGGGCAAAGCAGGGGGTTCAGTAATTGTTTCACTTTATCTGTTTCTCTGTCTACAGAAGTCGGTCTATGAATTGAACTACTTGATTTCAATTGACTTTAAATATTTCGAACATTGTAGAACACGAACCTGCAGTTCAGCAGTACTTTAGCTTTGAATTTGGCAAATTGTGCAGAATCTCTTCCCAATCGTGCAAGCAGAGATATGAGTAAGGTAATTGTTTTACTCTTTCTGCTTGTCTGGCAGTCAAACAATACTGTAATTTATTCCAAACAGGGAACTTACTGTTTTTAAGGACGTCATAACGGACAAAAAAAACAGGCAGGAATAACTAATTTAACGTATTAAATAAGGTGGTGTCAGAGTGTGCATCAACAACGGGAAACCTCCAAGAAAAAAAAAGTTTGTTTATTATTATTATTATTATTATTATTTTATTTTTTTCTAAAGCCTTTAAAATCTTTATTTTATTTCATTTGAATTATATACTGATCTGTAGAACACAAATCACCTTGGCACTTCCACGAACCTCTAGTTCAGTTGTAATTGGACACAATATTACGCCATTTTATCCCAACCATCTCGACCAATGAAATTTGCTGCTCATGCACTTAGCGTTGGGGAATATCGAGATTCAGGCAAAATGGTGGCTCATCGGAAATGTATGTATATTGTGCTCAGAAATGCAAAGCAAGCGTATAAAAGACCCTTCCCATGTCCTTTTTCTCAAGACTGCATGGAGTGAGGTCTTCTATGAACCTTTTAGTTGTCTGTGTGCTCCTTCCGTGTGCTTTTATATATTTATTTTCTATTTCTTCAAGTAAATATTACTCTTGAGCAATACCTCGCTTGCTGCTCAGGATGCTTTCCTGGAGAAGAGAGCGCAAATCAAAAATGCGCTAAAAAGGGGACATGATACCATTGTTTATATGGAGATGCGTTCCCGACAGCGTTATTTCTTCTGCATGAGCGGTATATGAGGGCTTCATTTGAGTATGGGTAATTGCGCTCATAATGATACAGATATGCATATTCTTTGATAAATAAAAACTTTTTTTATTATTAGAACAACATCAATAAGTATTAAGGAAAACATAAAATATTGTAACAGCCGCAGGACCTTTCCGATTACCTGGTTCAAGTTCCGCAGGTCGTTTCAAAACGACCGCAACTGCCAGCTCGGTCCACAGCCCCGAACAAGTTCCCGGACCTATTTGTCATGTTGCAGTACTCGTTGGGACTGTGTATTTAACTGAGTGATGCGCCGATAGGCATTCGCGACCGTCCTAATCCAGCCGATCGCAAACGCTCTGAGCTGGATTGAGCCAGCTCTTCTGACGATACCAAAATTGCCAAATGAGATCACCACAATGAACAGAATCCGACCCTGAGACCAGTTTGGAAATGCATCTCCATATAAACAATGGTACAATGTCCCCCTTTTAGCGCATTGATGATGAAACCAACACCAATTTTTGTTGCAATTTCACAATTAAATGGGAAGGGAG
Source organism: Eptatretus atami (assembly GCA_035128595.1). Lineage (NCBI taxonomy): Eukaryota > Metazoa > Chordata > Myxini > Myxiniformes > Myxinidae > Eptatretus > Eptatretus atami. Next base: position 128,682,345 of record CM068956.1, read on the forward strand.
AAGGATTAAGGATTACATCGAGCAATAGCAACCAGTATGCAATAAACAAATATAAACAGATCAGTAAATATACCCAGTTATCACCTTTACTGAGCTCACACAAAACAAATGTCACAGATTTCTTTACAGTTCTCATCTTCGGGCCCTTTCACTCATTCGATGAGAGCACAGTATAGGGATTATATGTAACAAACGATAATGCTGAGAGGTCGATTTCAAACCAGAGGCAAGCAGTGCAGTAGTCGAGATGCAGAGTTATCAGCAGCTGTCCGGCGCAAACCACCGTAAAAACTCTCAAGCTCCAGAATCGTGGCCTCTTCCAAGCCCTCATTACCTTTGGGGATGAAATGGTCGCAGCCCCGCACATCCAGAGGCCCCAGTGCACCCCTTCCTCCAAGCAGTAGTTAGTTACTGTGCTTCTCTGTTTTTCTCAAGCAGCTGAACAGATTGTGCCTCTCCATGTCTTTCTCAAGCAGTCGTAACTGAAAATGCTCGTAGCATAACTGCCGATCTGGCCACATGTTGGGCCGCTTTAATGGTGACGCTAACTGCAAACTACTTCAATGCCGATTTTCCCCGCACATCAGCCCTATGGTAAGGCTGTTGCCGACTTTCTCAATGCAGATTCACCACACCTGCGCATTCTCATGGCTTGAGCTACAAAGTGCTCATGTGCGCTTTGTAAAGACACATAAACAGAGGAAAATAGCATTAAAAACGTACAGCCTATTTGATTGCACAAATAGTATGTCACACTTATCAAAGCAAATGGCTAAGAAATAACTATTGTTTTATTAAACAGTTTTATTAACCTCTAAAGAGCATTCCCACAACGTTATGTACAAGCATCGTTGAAAAGAATAATTACCGTCGCTCCTACTCTGCTCCTGCTCCAACTCCTACACGGCAGCGGTGGGAGACTAGATGGGAGTAGGTTCATCCTGCTGCAAAACAAAGGCTGAGTGAACAGCGCTGATTGACTCAGAGCATTGCATCCAGTACAAAAATGGCGGCAGGTGCGTTCACTCGGCGAGCACTGCGTGTTATGCATTTTCTTAATTATTTTATTTTATTTTTGTAAAATAATTTCTCCAAGACAGAGAGCTTTGCAGTTCTCATCTACAACAACATGTCGTGTGTCGTGTGTCGTGTTTCTACAACACATCAGCATTCGATGGAGCAGCGTTAAGCGAGGTATTACTGTTTATAATTTTGTGTGCTTCTTCCATGTCCTCCTAAGGGTTCCTGCTGTCCGTATAATATAATGTTACCAATTGGAACCGCTTCTTCTTCAATCCCGGAAAGAGGGCTTTTACAACGGCCATCATTATGATTAAACCAACATTCATTTTAGTGCCAAGTAAATCGACATTAGCTTTCCAACAGTACCATTTTTATTATTCTACGACTACGGGAACCCTTTATTCAAATGAAGTGACGGACGGATGCTTCTCGTTTTAGTAATGGATGTCCAAATTGCTGGAAAAAGGCTGTAATTTCGTGTCCCACTGTAAAAACACGCATCACTGCGTTGTGTAGGACATACTGGGAACTGTTAAATGTTTCCATTCTGTATTTTTTCAGCCATTCGTTCAAAAAAATAATTACTTTTCATCGTTGCTTAGGAAATGATTAGGTTGGGTTCCTAAATCCCCCTGCCCTCTTCACTCCCCACTCTTCCCTCCAGTGCAAGTTTCCTTGCTTCACTACCAGCCTTCAGATGACATCATTGCCCTGTATCTTGGTAGCACAAATGTACACTCAAAAGTCTCCAAAGAAAGGTCACCTAGCAATCCACGTGTCAAACAATTTACTTACTTGGGGATTTCTTACAGATTGGTCAGCATTGTGGCTCTAACGGAGTTTACGCAACGTGTTGGTTGTGATGCAACCGGGTTGCAGTCTGGGTTGTGATGTCGTGTTTCTCTTGTTGAGATGGACGTCGTCGGTTTTCCTGTCCGTCGTGTTCCGTATTGTGAGCAGCATAGCTTCTCATGATGGAATGCTCTTTTATCATGGTGAGGCTGCATCAGCATGCAGTAATTATGGTATTTCAACTTGCCACCACCATGAATGGTCCTGCTGTCACCAGTTGGGCACATCGAGAGTGCTTGCTGCTGTTGGCAGTTCATGATGCTGCACGTTGTTTGGCATGGTTGGATTAGCATTATAAAACTTGGCAACATGCTTGACTGTGGTGGCTGGTATATTTATGGTTGCCGCCATGCTTACTAATATTGCCTGTGGGCAGGCAGACAAAATTGAACTGCTGCTTGTCTGCCGGTGTTCACGTGAACGTTTGATGAAATTTGTTAAATGCATGATCCAGTTGTAGTATTTATAATTTCATTATAGTGCCGTATTGTTCTTGGAATTGTGGGATCATGGGTTACCTCAAAATCCTTGCAGCTTCACCCTTCTGAATGATGCAACAACAGCTCTCTGTCTATCTAGCAACATTTGTGTAACTTCTCCTTCAGCTAAACTTTGTGCATTTCTCTCCTCAGGCATCACCTGGAGTGGAGGGAATTTTGGAAAAGTTGGACTTGTGCAAAGAGGGTAGGTGAAATAGACGTGCTTACTTTGTGTCAATGTTTTACAACCTTTCACGTGTATGCCATTTTCTGACTGGGCCTCCATTCAGCCTCTGCGAAGTCTGCCGTCACGAGCGCCCCTCCCCCAACCCCCAACCTCATCAGCTTGCATTTTTTTTTTCAAATCATCTTGAAGGTCCAGTAGTACAGTCGAGACACATTTCCAATAACATGGCCAAACCTGATCTAAAGCCCCTGAGTACTTTCACGAGCGGGCGAAAGTCCTGTAAGTTCGAGTGAATTTGCATGCTTAGTGAAATTCAGTACTTTTCATACAAGTCTGTAGATTAACTGGTTTCAGACTCGCACTCAAAGATCAAATTTGAATTTCTCTGCAAGGTTATTGATATTTGTCTGACCACACTGGAAAGTGTGGAAAGTAGATTCAAACAGTCGTGCTGTGTCCTGCAGCCATTCACCATCACAGCCACGAAAGCTTTCGGCGGCAGTGATCTTGGAAAAAGCCGTAACCACCCGGTAATCGATTCAAATTCAATTGTTGCAGAATCGAACGAACTGCTGGAAAAATGTAACCTTCTGCGCAACCTGGTGCTGGAAAGATTTACTCCACAAGAAACACCGAGCTGCAATCCAAAAAAAAAACTCGCTCATCGACACTTACCCAAATGTGCATAAGCCTCTGAGGCTGTTACCGACAATGCCAGGAACCATTGCATTGGCAGAACACACTTTCTCAAAGCTGAAGTTCATCGAGAGATCCTTACGCTGTACAATGTTGTAGAATAGGCTGTCACATCTGGCCATCTTCTCAATTGATGACTTGCGACGGAATCTGATGTATTTTTTTTTTCATTGGAATTTCATCCACCACAAAGCCAAAGGCCATTTAAAGTTTGGAGCTACACAAAGGAAAGTATAGCTATGAAAGAGAAATAATATATCTATTTACATTCCTCTTCAACTGAGGTAGTTTTGGCTTGAGGGGGAATCAAGATGCAGGTCAAATGACATGACTGTCAGAATGATGCATGTCAAAGCATGATGACATGATTGATGATTTTGGTTCCAGTAAAACTCTAAAGATGTGTGTGTGTGTGTGTGTGTGTTTTTTGAAGTTCTGCTATAAATCTATTCTTGACCTGAAGACCTGTCATCATCTGATTGGTCCTACGATAGAAGGGCTCATAAAGTTTTGTGGTGGGGGGAGGGGGACGACCTTCATACCGAGTGGTGGCCCTGTCCAACAAGATGGTGCACAGGTAGCACACTTGCCTTCGAGCCATGTAGTACCCTGGGATCGATTCCTGACCGAAGTATAAACTTGCGGATCGGGGTCTCGCAGGCGGGACATTGCATCACAAAGCTTGCAGTCCCTCAGACGAATTTTTAACCTGGATGGCCCATCTTTTCGTGTTGTCGGATGGACATCGAAGATCTCATGATGCGTGTCTGCCAGAGTAGGCAGGTTATCGCCGGTACCCTGAACAAATTACAAATATCTCCAAACTTGTTTGGTTGGATGTTGTGCCTGGCCAGCCGATTCATGATAGAATGGGTCAAAATCCTTCCCTGACTGACCACACAATGTGTGGGATTAATTGGGTCCATTAAAAAAAAACTCATTGAGATGTGTACACAATTGTTGAACATAAATCATTTTGTTGAATGGTTTCATTTGACGTGCAATTTGCTTTTGGCTTGATTAATCACTGGATAAAGACAGTTGAGTTTGACTGCGTTAAATGGATTTCAGAAGATTATTCACAGATTTTGAAACCAAGTGTTGCGGTCTAACATGGTGTGGTTCATCTTACTCTTTTTGGAATATTTCCATCCAATGCAATTCTAATTTACCAATCTAGGCCTGTATTGCTGATTTACAAGTGCTTTGACTGCATCGACCTTGAGTTTGCCGTCTTGTTTGTTTAGCTCACCTGGAACGTCGTTCCGGATAGCTTAATGGGGTGGCGCATCGTCCGTCCACAAATACTTGCAACTTCTTCTCTCAAAACACACATACAATTTCGATGAAACTTTACCACAACCGTCATCACCCTGCATTTACCAAAGTTTGTTCATGGCATTAAAAATAAACAAAATCAGATCCTAAGGTGTTCTATGGGGGTGTTGCCTCCAAAAATAGGTATTTGCTTTCTTCTCAGAAACTACACACATAATTCCGATGAAAGTTCATCACCCATGATGAACCAAAGTTTGTTCACGACATTAAAAAAAATCCGGGTCTGAGGGGGTTTTACAGTTTTACAGGGGTGTTGCACCCCAAAAGAGGTATTTGCCATCTTCTCAGGAACGACACAATTCCGATGAAACTTGATTACAACTTTCATTTATCTGTGCTGTACCAAAGTTTGTTTATGACATTTAAAAAATTGGGGTCTAAGGGGCTGTAAGGGGGGTTGCTCCTAAAAAGAGGTATTTGCTTTCTTCTCAGAAATCACATGCACAATTCTGATGAAACTTGACCACCACCACCATCATCTGTGATGTACCAAAGATTGTTCATGACATTAAAAAAAGATCAGGGTCCAAGGGGGTATACCGGAGGGGGGGGGCCTCCCCCCCCCCCCAAAAAATAGGTATTTGCTAAAATATTGGTTCATTGGTACATTTTGCTGACGTCCTCCTCAGTATCGTTATTCCACCAGGTTAGCGCCCAGGGGTATTGCCTCTATTCCCCCCCCCCTTCAAATCATCTTGTCCTTGTTCATTTTGTCTTGCTCTGTCCCATTTCTCTTGGGCTGCTGCAGGGAAGAGTCAGAGGATTCGGTGTATACCCAGTTCATGAAATCCCATCGCTGCTATGACATCATCCCCACCAGTTCAAAGCTGGTCGTTTTTGATGTTTCTCTGCAGGTATGTAGTTTTATTTTTGGTACGTTTCAATGTCGGCCACACTGAAGTTTGTCAATTTTGGAACACTTGAGTGTCCTTTCACAAGCCTTTGTGCATGTGTTTAATTAATGTGGTGGAGCAGGGCATCGCTGCACTGGCCCGTGCTGCACTTTACCCAAATGTTGTTGTTGTTTTATTTTTTTGCTGTGCCCCAAACCTATTTTAACTCCTTGGTTATGTTGACCACTTAACGATTAGCCTATTTTTTACATGTGCCACTGTGCTAATTGTTTTATTGTGGGTTGTGGGAATCTGACGTGGCGGGGGGGGGGCGTGGGATTCAGGTCCCGGATCTTTTTGGAAGCTAATGATGCCCATGAGGAGAAGGGAGCTTTCACTGGACCAACATACTGCACATTTTCAGCCAAGTAGTCTGGTTAGGCATACTTTATGCTGACCATTGTTTGTGATGGCGTTACTCAAGTGTCCATCCCACAGATTAGCTAACAAACTCGAATAGCAGTCAACATAATGGTGTGCGCATTTCGGATCATACCAATGTCACACTACCGATGCTCAGTTAAGAAAGAATATTGAACGTCAAATAAAATAATTTACATCTTGTACATTAAAAACCGAATGATGCTGCGTGAGAGAGTGAGAGGCCCAAAGACTCAGCCTCAACGCAGGAGATGCCAATGATCCGAAACGCCTTGGTTTCCACAGCGCGAAGCCAAGAAAGGTGGGAGGCAGGAGCACCAGCCCAGAGGGGAGAGCAGT
>CM068956.1:128715357-128743514 GCA_035128595.1 Eptatretus atami
TGTGTTCTAACCATATCCCGAATCGTAACTGCTTTCTTTTTGTCCGTCTCTGTTTACTTTCTCTTCCTGCTGCTGGTTTTCCCCTATGTATGTTGTTCGTTCTGATTTGTTGGTATCATCACTATTCACGAGCCCATACCATTAAAACAAAATAAAAACAATAATAATTTTAAAAAAGTCTCGACATTCGCAGAATTTTTCAGGAACTATCCCTGCGAATGTTTGTGTCCAACAGTATATAATATTATTATAATACCAAGCTGCACACTAAAAACTCGGCTTGCCGTCACACGATCCCTATGAAATTGCTGTGGCACTTAGCGGACATGCCGACAATGTTTGGGAAATCTTGGCGTTCCATAGTACCACTTGCATTTTGCACAATGCGTATTTTTGTCATTCCCATGTACGGTCTGCCGTCTGCTACCAGCTATGTTGTAGCTGCTATCCCGTGCATGTGCACGGGTATCGCTAGTATATATATTATAATATATATATATTATATATATATATATATATTGTTACATTTGAGGGGGGGAGTTTGCATTCAAAGGGTAATTAGGATGTTTAATTAGGTATGCATGCTGCTCGAGTTATTACAGGATCTCGATGTAATTAAGTAGGGATTTAGTGGTGAAGATTGTCTCGTAAATGTCCATTTCTTTAAGGGGGAAATGATAATTGTCACGTAATTAGATAGGGAGACAGGTTAGGGTAAGTGTTGATGTGTATTCCTTTTAGTATTTACCACAGGCTTGCTGTGACGTGAAAGAACGGTGCTGCGGCACGGCTCCGCCCCCGTGATGACCATTGGCGGAGGACCGCAGACAGAGGACTAATGAGGTGCTCCGTTGGGAGTTACAGAGACCCTGGAGCATGGGGCGGCCTGATTGAGGATTGAGAGAAACGGAGGAGATGTATCTGCGGACGGCCCGCCCTGATGACCATTTGTGGAGGACCGCAGATGGAGGACTAATGAGGAGCTCCGTTGGAGTTAGAGACCCTGGAGCATGGGGCGGCGATTGGGGTTTGAGAGAAAGGGAGGAGATATATCTGCGGAACGGCTCCGCCCCCTAATGACCATTGGCGGAGGACCGCAGACGGAGGACCAATGAGGCGCTCCGTTGGGAGGACAGACACTGGTGAGCATGAAACGATCTGATTTGGGAGAGAAGAAAGATAAAAACAGCTGCAGGGTTTGTTCACATGCCTCTTGCCCTTGCCCTGTCTCTTGCCTTGTGCCTCTTGCCCTTACTCTTTCCTCGTCCCTCGTGCTCTCTTCGTTTTGCTCTCATTTCTGCTGCTGGCTCTGGGTACGGGACCGGATGGTGGCGCAGACCGTCTCTCTTCTCCTGCTCGCTCTTGCGCATGAACTGGGTTCCCTGGCGGCCGTGAGCGGTTTGGGCCCACACACAGGAGGTCACGAATCAAGAACACCACGGGCAAGCTGACGAACTAGCTACGTTTTGTTTGTGTGTGTGTGTGTGTGTGCGTGCGTGTGTGTACCTGGCGCCTTAGAGGGTTTGAATCTTGTGTCCAGATTTATTTGATTCTTTACATTTTGTTGTATATAGCATTGAAATTGTTTGTGCTTTCCCCACAGCCCGAATTCACACCACCCCTTCGGCGAATCGCCCACGGATCCCTCCTCTTGCCGAGGCCTTTTTATCGCTCTTGTGTGTAAATAAATAAACACTATTTACTTCAGTAAAGTGCTCGTCCACCTCTCGTCCGTTTGCTACAGAGCGATCAAAACCGCCACCCTTGGGTTATAAAAATAAACCGCCTCCATAGTTTTTCGGCTCATCTTACGTTGGCGGGATTTGTTAAGTCCCGTGAACGCACATATGTGTTGTGTGTTTGTGTGTGTGTGTGTGGTGTGTGTGTGTGTTGTGTGTATGTATATATATATAAATATATATATACATATACATATATATATATCCTTTTAGAAGGGAGATTGGGCTTGCAACGCTGCACAAAGGCACAAGTTTGGCAACAAACGGTACCCCGAATTTGAAGGCTCAAGGGAGGGGTTCTTTTCATTGACGGTCGACCTAATCGTGCGGGGCGGAAGGGCCAGCATCGAGATAAAAGGCCCCAACGCACACGTCCAAGGCCGGGTTTCGGTTCTTGGGTTTTTCTTTTCTTGGTTTGCAGTCCTTGCGTCCAGTTTGTAATAATATGTTTATGCTACGGTCAAACTCGTAATGATACGCCCAAAATCTGAACAAAAACATCAATAGTTAGCAGTACGCCAGCGTTTACAAGTTCAATTTTGATACGTTGCCGATAACGCGTGACTAAAACTTCAAGGTGTGACAGCCCTTTAACTCAACACCACTACAAAATTTATTATCCTTTTAAAGCCAACATCCTTAAAAGAGCTGCAGGAACCCAGAATACACGCTTGTGGCTGAGGATGTAAAGGGTTCCCAGTCAATGGGTCACACGGGCAGTCGGTGATTCTTGTTTTTAGGAGTGAGTAACACGCGTCGTAATAGACTGCAAAACAAGCGGGATTATGTACACAGGCGAGTGAATAGTAAAGAATAACAAAATAACATCAAATGATAACAGGGCAAGTTTTGAAAAAATTATAGTACAAAGCACCACCCCCACCAAACCTCCTCATTCTGAAAAGGACAAGTTCTCACCTACAGACATCTAGGCAATGCCACAAAAGGCTTGAACGAATCCTGGAGATAAAGTTCTAAATGGGATGTGGAGACGACAATGAATAATGGCAATATGAAGAAGTTTTGTTATGAGAGGAAAATTATTCAGTCACTTACATCATAACACTAACACCTCACTTTTGGTTTTTTTCAAAAGGGCAAAAAGAGATGCAAACCGAGACATCAGACAAAAGTGGGGTCAGATAAAGCAATTTTTTGAGAGAAATCGTGCAAATCGATATACAAGCATCAATTGGCACATTTTGTTCTCACAGGGATCTAAATCAAATCTGCCTGATTGGCCATTTGAAAATCCAAATTTTATAAACATTTGAAAATAAAAACTTCTAAATTAAGCTCACGAATCATGTTGGATGCTGCTTGAGATTGGTGAATGTTTCAGAACACTCATCAAGACAGTTCCAAGTATGCCATAGCAGTTTTCTTCTTTACCAGCGGAAGCAGACAGAACTTCACATCCAGTGAACGCATGGAAGTATGGGATCTGCTAGGCTTTTCAGGCCCGATTGCGAACTACCTCATGGACTGGAATCTCGACTTGCTCCTTGGCAAGGCAATCCACATGTTCTCAAGACTAGTTCCGTGTAAGGATAGGCAAAGTACAGATATTCCTCGATGATAGTAACGTCATGTCATTGCTTAATGAATATGGACTTGACTACCCTCCGTCGTGCACTCTGGCGTGTCAATATTGAGTGTCAGTTTTTCATGACAAACATGGAGACACACATCCAGTGACTTCCTTGTGTTGCTAATGGCATCTTCTCCTTTTGTGACAATGACTGTGCTTGTCGTTGGCTTACACATTACTTTTCCGCAAGCAGTGGAAGACAGTCAGATCTTGTTGCTGTCATCTCGAGAAAGCGTCTCCAGTTACTTGGGTGTCTTCCTGGTTCGTGTCAATTTCTTCTGATTCTGCCCCCTTTCGACGACTTTGCTCGGACTTCAGACTTGACTTCTTGTGACCATCAAACACTATACGTACCCTCGTACTGGCACCATGGATGTCCACTTTGGGAATGAATGTCTTCTTTTAGCATAGTCATTCAATATTTTTGAAGTGCGTGGAGGTAGGAAGGGTGGACAATGTGGATACAGATGCAAAATTTTGTTTGACCAGCTTTGTGATTTTGTCAAGGTCTGAAGAGTGGGAAGAGGCTGCTGCCTGTCAAAAGGATGAGAGATGTTATGTCAGAGAGTGGTCATCAGCAAAGAGATGGAGAATTTTACAGAATCGGTGACATTATTGATGAAGATTAGGAATAATATGGGCCGAGAACACTGCTTTCGGGTACTCCGGCCTTGACAGGGAGAGGAGATCAAAGGGTTTTGTTGAGAGCCATATGTTGCCTACGAGGGTGGAGGAAGTCAGTAATACAAGAGTGGAGTTAGCCTTTGGATTCTAAAGGCAGACAGTTTGGAGAGCAAGGCAGAATGCCAGACTGCATAAAAAGCTCGAGATATGTCCAGAGAGACATTCCTGATCTTATGTCTGATATTGAGGGCCACCACCATTGTTGGGAGAGTAGAAGCAGCATCTCCAATGTGGAGTGACCAGGTCTGAATCTGACTTGATGATCTGAGATGTGGCTGTTGGAGGAAAGGAATGATTTTATGTCAACTGCAATGATGGATTCAATGACCTTGCCGATGATTGGAAGTAAGCTAATTTGGCTGGAGTTAAGATGATCTGTTTTTGCACCTTTTGTGTAATGCTGTGATGTTTGCTGATTTCCAAGCAAATGGAAGATGATTTACGGTAAATGACAGGGTGAAAAGGGCAGAGAGAGGAAGTGCAAGAACAGCAAAGCAGGTTTTTAGGACACGTGTGAGCTGATGCCATCTGGTCCAGTTGCAGAGTCAGAGTCGATGGTTGCCAGAAACTTTTCCCCCTTTTTACGTGCAAAAGACAGCATTCTGGAGCAACTGGGTGCGACTGGGAAGGATAGGAGCAGAGATGGAGGGGTGAGGGATACAATATTTTGAAGCAAACATAATTGAGGCATTCGGCCTTCTCACGAGCCGAGTCTGCTGTGGTGCCATTTGAAGTGAGGGAAGGGATGGACAGGGAACATACACCAGAGACTGACTTGACAAGGCGCTACAGGTTTGAGGAGGGAGAAAGGTTTGAAAGTTCATTCTTGAGATTGGGCAAATGTTGTTTTCTGGCTCTCTTAAGGGTAGACGCACTTGTTATGGGATTTGTGGAATGATCTGAGGTTGCCTTCAGTCAGATTTGCTTTCCAGGGGGAGAATGGAAGTTGTTTTAAAGCAACAGCCTCACCACAGGATTCAGAAAACCAAGAGTGGGAGGATGGGTAAGATAATTGAAGATGACTTGAGATGAATCTGTCCCTCAGAGAGAGAGAGCAGTTTTCTGTGGAAGAATTCCCAGGATGAATTGATATCACAGCGGTGGATGTAGGAGACCAGTCCTGAAGTGTAACAAAAAACAAAAAGTAGAAGGGCACTCGGTAGAGCGCATACCTCCGCCACGTAAAGCATCCTGTTTGAAAGTTAATTCCTTAATACCCGGAGCCCCAAAAATCACCAGACCCAGAATACTCAAAAGTCCCCGAGGACCAATGGACCCTGAAAACCACAAAACACCCTGAAGACCCTTTGGACCCCTTAGACCTCAACAACATTACACCCCTTATGGCTTATACCCATTAGACAGTTCTGACCTTTGACCATTTCGACCACTTGGACCTTGTATCACAAATTTCAAATAAATATAATATCACCAATGTAACAAATGAATTTGAAGAAAATAAATGATTGGTGTAAATCATGCCAACACAGGAAGTGTATGACATCAATCTCTGCAACGACGTGTGGAGAGGCAAGAATAGTGAGCCGGTCCATGCTTGTGTGTAATATATATATATATATATATAAAAATAAATATAGAGTAGATTTTTGTCTCCATTGTGGTTTTATTAATCCTGAGAACAAACTTTCTTTCTCAGTCATCTGAGATGCCAAAACCACCATTCATGTCTCGGAGCCTTGAGAAGCTGGGTGTTGGAACCTTTCATGACATTGCCATCATCAGTCCAAGCACAACCACCATCCGTGCTCTTTACCTCTTTGTAGAGCGCCGCGTCTCTGCTTTGCCCGTCGTTGATGAGTCAGGTGATTACATTAAGAAGGGCAGGGAAAGGGTTTAACGAATTTTGCTTGAATGAAAGAAGTTTGTGGTCATTTTAATTTGTCAGAAGCAAGATAACTTGGTGCATGTATATTGAACAGTTTGGAAAAACTGGCCACATTAAGTCAATTATAGTGATTATGAATCCTTTTTTATATATTCGCCTTAAGCATGCATCTTGCATTTCTGTTTATTGCATTTGAATATTTTACCAGAAACAGCGGTGTTTTACCACTCTTAATTTGGGCAACCATGTCAAGCCTTTTAAAGGCAAAATCGTTTGGGGAGAGCAACAGTAATGTGGTTACTTAGCACTACACTATTATTATAGATTGTTGAAGGAGCAGAGTAGTCCATTCATCTGACCTTTTGAGTTGAATATTCATGCAAGTACTTTTCTGTTGGTTGTGTCCATTTATTTATGTGTGTGTATGTATATATACATATACATGTTGGGACTTCAAACTAATTATAGAAGGGAAGGGCCGTGTTTAATCTGCTTCAACGTTGCAGGTACTTCATTGCAAAGTCAATTAATATTTATTTTCCTTGTTTATTTAAATTGTGACGTGTATTTTGGCTGTTACCCACCTTCCTCTATATTTCTTGCAAGCCGAGGAACGTAACCCCCTTATTACCATTCAAAATTGGTTTTGTCTATCATTTTTTTTTATCGCAGCGTTTTCCAGGAACGTAACCCTCGTAATATTTAAGGGTTTACTGTGTTACAAATATTTAAACGCAGATAGCATCAAGATGCTACCACATTGATGTGGGGTGTGTGTGTGTGCGTGCGTGCGTGCACACACAATGGGAACACCTTGAGAAAGGGGTTAAGTTTCATCAACTCCCCTGTACCTTTTTATGTCAAAGTTGCTGGAGGCCTTTTGTTTTCTTCTTGTCAGGTTGTGCTTGCTTAGATTTTCATAACTGCGATAACTTGTAAATCACTGAAGAGATTTCAACCAAACTTGACACAAGTATGAACTGCAACACAAAGATTAGCTGATTAATTTGTGGGTTCAACAGGGCAAAGGTTATTTGCCCTTTGAAAATCATTTTGCAGATCATAACTCGAGTTGGAAACATTTGACATCTTCTCTTCTAATTTTGTCTTCTAATTTTCTCTCTCCCTCTCTCTCTCTCTCTTTCTCCCTCTTTCCTTCTCTCCCCCTCTCTCTCTCTCTCTTTCTCCCTCTCTCCTCTTCCTCTCTCCCAGTGGAGTGAGTTGACACCTAACATGGGTGGAGGCGTATCCATTGACGCATTCGTGTCAAACTATATTTTCTTGTTTTATTTCCTGGAATAAAACTTTTTTATTTTTTGCATGTTTTACAAAAAGCTTAGTGTATGAGTTGATTAAAAATATACTCGCATTGCACAATTTATCGAAGAGGGCTGTCTTGGTTGATTTCTAACAATTTGATCTCACGATGAGATACTACAGGATGTAAGTGTTGCAGGACCTGGATAAAACTCAAGTACTCTTGTCCTTTTCAAATATACAAAACAAGTGATATTGTTCATGTAGATGAAACTACAACAAAAAAAAAACAGTTGATCATTGTGCTGGTAGTCTGCACCACCAAAACCTTTAGTAGTGACATTTATATCATGGAATCTCCGATGCCGAATAAAGCCCTGGTTAAGCATCGAGCTTTTCACACCCACCCATGCTACATCACTCATCACTGGCATTTGTGATCACCAGAAAGGGAAGCAGTGGATACTGACTGTTTGTTTCCCCTGTTACTACCTCTTCAACAGTGGTGGAACACGTGTGGCTTTATCATCGATTTTGACATCAAGGAAGAAATATCAAACCTGTGGACATATAGAATCGTAAAACGCCATGTGCAAAAAAAATGAAAATTAAAATAAAACCTCTCAACATTACTTGGTACTTTATTTTATCGCTCATCTCCTGCACAGAACTATGCATTGACAAAATCTTACTAGTTGGCACCAGTACCCTTGCATAAATTGTCCCAGATTTTTTTTTTTGTAAACTCCAATCTGGTACATTTGTTTTCACATTGTGTTTGTACTTTGCACCATCAGTGATTAAAAGTTTTAGATCAGGTCCCATGTCTCAACTCATCTTTATGATTTTCCTTTATGTAATGCGTGTCTGATCGACTTCCATAAACCTGTGCTAAGGTAATTGAACATGGACTGAGGATGAAATACCGAAATCACTTGTGTATGAGCCACATGTTTATCCCAGAAATATCTGTTCAAACTTTGGAGTGCGTATTCCATATAACAACTGAAGGGAAAACTTTTATTCCAGATTTCTCGTACTGACACAAGACCAACCTTCTTTACTAGGTTCGGCCATCTTAAAAATGCAAGCTAATGACTTGCTAAAGACTTGAGAGTTGCGCACAAGCTCTTTCTGTGCTCATCTGATGGATGTCACATATCTATCACTCAGTAAGAGTTGTTGGGTACATTCAACATGCCACATTGTTCATCATATTTTGTTTCATACAAGTAAGGAGTCATCCGTTATGCTGAATTTAACACCCTCTAAAATGGCTCTACATAGATCAGCAAAACACTGTTTTTGAGTTACCGCAACTAAATTTTCAGTTCTGAGCTGGAGTTCATTTTTGGGATGTGGGTTATACATGTAAACTGGTATTTTCCTGAGAATTTTATCTGAAAAGTGCCTTGCATATTATACACGATAGTGGATTACACACGAGTGATTGCAGTATTTAAAATATGAAGCTTCCCACGTTTCTGAAAACATTTTAATTTTCAAACCCTAAAACAGCAAAAGTGATTGTGCACGAGTACTCGAGTAGTCATGAGGTTTTTTTTTGTATTCGGTGTGCTGTTACCATGTTCCCACTACTTTTCGTTCAGTCCTTTGTCGTCATTTGTGTACATTTTCTTGGATACCACTTGCATCAAATTGTTGCCTTTTATTTTTGGTTATGTTTAGAAATAATAAAATGATGGCTATTTGTTGTTTATGTGCAGGAAAAGTAGTTGACATCTACTCAAAGTTTGACGTCATTGTAAGTTCTCTTTTTTACTCCTTTTTATTTTTATTTTTATGATCTTGGTTTATAGCAATTGCAGATGATTAGTGACTTGAATTAAATTTTAAATCAAAACTTCCATTCACAGCAAATCACGTTTTATTATTATTATTATTATTATTATTATTATTATTATTCCTTAATCTAAGTCTCATAAAGAAGCTTGTGCATAAATTACATGCAGACCAAAGACATTGGCAGACATCGATGTGTATTTACATTAATTACATTGACATTCGTGGACAACAAACAAACATGGAATATGAGATTTGAACCCGGGTCCCCTGCATCATGAGTCAGTGCTTTAGATGTTTACATCAAGTTTACGTTTCATTGATCCTGTTGACTTAAATGGTTTAAAACCTTTTGAAAGTTTTCATTGACTTTATAAGGTTTCTGGCTCACTCCCCTTCTTCCACCCCTTCCAAAAAAACCCCCAAAAAAAATACAGAATCTTGCAGCAGAGAAGACTTACAACAATCTTGATGTGACTGTAACAGAAGCACTGCGCCATCGCTCACAGTACTTCGAGGGTGTCTTGAAATGTCGGCGTCATGATTCCTTGCAGGAGGTCGTTGACAGAATCGTGACGGCAGAGGTGTGTCAGAAAACCTCTCTTTCACTTCCTTTGATCTTACACCATACATAACTGCTGTTCAAGTCAGGTTCGAGTACATTGTTTTGCTAGTACTCAGCGGTATTGTCTCTCTGCAACGTAAATTACATGGTGAGCATCAGGTTTCATTGACATTGGCAATTTCCAAGGCTCAAATCAATCAATCAATCAATTTATCTGTCTGCTTTATATTTCAAAGTAAAATCTCATCCCTTGAAAATAAGAAAGAGGTAAGAAAAGTAAGAATTATAAACTGCATAAAGATGAGATTTTAGTTGAGATGTGTAAACTGTAATTGATGAGGCTCAACACATTTTGAGGCAGCAGCACATTTGAAAAATATGGTGCCTGTTTTGTGGGTTTTGTTTGTATTTTCAAATTATTTCCCACCTTTGATTTGTTTTTGTTTTTTCTCCAATAATACCTACTTGTTGATAATGTCTGCCTTGTTACCGGCCTTCTGTGATCCCTGTGTTTATAGCTGGATTTTGTGATGGTAAAACGAATTGTCTCTGTCCCTAGGTCCACCGCCTCGTGGTGGTTAATGAAAATGATGTCGTCGAGGGAATTGTCTCTCTGTCTGACATCTTGCAGGCCCTTGTTCTCAGTCCAGGTGTGTCTTGTTTCCTGCTATTATGTAATCACCTGCTGTTCAACTTAATGGATTTCTTCATTTCTGTTGCTCTTTCCCACTGCCCATACCTGCTTTCAAGGCAAAGAAAAAATATTTTCACACGACACATCTTTGTAAATGTACACTGCCTGCTTTCCTTTTTAGGTCATCTCTAATGAGATGACCTAATAAAACCAGTCTCGATGTCCGTCCGTACGTACGTCCCCATTTTTTCTTCCGATTTTCTTGATATTTGGTTGTGGGTAGATGTCGATGAGGGATGCACGACGGTATGACCTTTGACCCGATTGAGGTCAAGGTCAAGGTCACTCCAAAGTTGCGAAATCGTCCATTTTCAAAATCTATCTCCTCCGCCGTTTATGATCCGATCTTCGAAATTCCTTCGGATTCTGATAATATGGAACAATATATAAATTGGTCGGCCGGTTTTTTGAAATTCGTCCTGGTTATTGAGTCACGTGTCTTCAAATTGGAAAAATTGTCGATGTGATACGGTCAAAAAAAAATTCGCCCGATCTTGATGAAACTTGGTATGTAGGTAGGGGTGATGAGTGATGCACGACGGTATGACTTTTGACACGATTGAAGGTCAAGGTCAAGCCACTCCAAAGTTGCGAAATTCAAAATCTATCTCCTACCGCCGTTTGTGATCCGATCTTCGAAATTTCTTCGGATTCTGATAATATGGAACAATATCTAAATTTGGTTGGGCCGGTTTTTTTTAGATTCATCCTGGTTATCGAGTAACGTGTCTTCAAAGTTGGAAAAATTGTCGATGTGATACGGTCAAAAAAATTTTGCCCGACCTTTTGAAGACACATTGATCATAAATGTTCCAAATCAACAATTTTCAAAATCTATCTCCGAATAACTCAGAAATGTATTTTGATTTCTGAGGATTTCTATCCTTTTTACTCCCGGGCTTTCGTCTGTACGTTGAACCACAAGACAAGGCGACATCGAAGCCATTCTAAGTCGATCAGAGATCCACATCTACAGAGCTTCAGAGATGACCGGCACCCCAACCGGGGGTAATTTTTTTACATTTTGTTAACACTACGGTTTTATAATTAGTAAGTCGTAAAAAAACAAGCCGGTAGGCGGACATGGGTAGTCGCCTACCAATAGAACCTGACGCGATGGGCCCGTTCGATGGGGAATGACCTGAGGATTAAGCACAAGAAAAATCATGATTCTAGCTTCAAGGTATGCTGCAGATTGTTTTTTCGTTAAAATACCCCACATTTAAGGTTTTTCGGCCGTTGCTAGGCAACGGAGGGGTCCATAGCAACAGGTTTTTTCTCACACATAACTAGGACATACTATGAACCTACCATACCAGTTTCATGTATATTCGACTCATAGTCTCTGAGATATAACGAACTTCGTTTTTTTATTGTTTTCGACCAGGGTTCATTCAAAGTCTATCTTCTCCGACAGTTTCATAGGATCCGGCTGGAAATTTTTGACGATATGGCTGAATGTACTGCCCACAGTCGCTGTGGCCCGATTTTTGATTTTCGAAAAAATAAATTTTTTATGATTTTTCAAAAATTTCAAAGTCCCGTTGCGAGGCAAGGTGGTGTCCATAGCAACTTCTCATTGCACACAAGGTAATGGTATGAACCTACCAACCAAGTTTCATCGAAATCGCCATTGTATTTACTGAAATCGCCATTTTAAATACTGATATTAAGGGATAGAACAAATTTAAAAAAAATTTTTTTGAAAAAAAATTTTTTTTCGACGAGATCGACTACCCAAAAAAAATCGGTGTTTGTGAAGTTATCATGGGATTAGGTTTACAAACAGACCTTTTGGATAATGTCACTGCAAAGTCCCTCTTTCCCTCCCTCTTTGTCGCTCTCCAATCCTATCTCATGTTGCAGAATGATAAGTGCACACCCTACCTCAATGTTTGCTTTGAAATATAATGGTCATTTTTCCTTGTTGTTTGTTTAGGTTATCACTTTTCTTTTGCTCACCTTTCCTTCTTTATCATCTTTTCATTCTATGATTATCTTTTATTCATCCAGTACTTTGGATGTTTGCATGAAAAGCCGACTGTTTGCATGTTCACTCAATCAAGGTTTGAAAAATATTTTCCTACTTATGACTTTCAAAGGACCTTTGCAGTTCAATTTGTCTTCCGTTAAATTATTTTTTTTTCGATGACTCCATCCATTTTTCCTTTCATTTCTTGAGGTAGTTTTCAGGTTTTTTTGGCGAGAAAAAAACACCTCCAAGAGACTGACTGCTTCTTGTGAATGGAACACTTGGCTTTCTTAGAGCAACATCATGACACAGAAACAACAGTTTTGTACTTAAAATAATCTTAGTTTTTGGAAGCAATTTTTCTTACTTTTAAAAAAACGTTTTGACTTTTCTTTGGCACAAGGATCCGTGAACAAAAATAACTTCAGTATTCCAATCCACAAGAGTCTTCCATCCATTGCATGTTTTTCATTTTCGTACGCAAAGCATGGAAGTCGATCACTGTACTGTAAATGATCCCTGTTTCCCTGTACGTTTATTGGAAACTTGTAGGTCGATCCCTGTTTTTGCGGTCACCCTGTACATAGGGATTTGTTAATACATTCATTTATTTTATGAAGCATTTTATCACAGCATGTCAAAAATAATTTCAATCATTTTGTTTCATTGTTTGTTTGTTGCCTTTCAGGGTGTGGTGCAGGTGTGATAGCTTAATTGGGCTTTTTAAGTTTCTGTATGTGTGGAAAGATTATTGTGTATGTGTGTATTCAGGTAAAATATTACTTGCAACGAAACAATGTGAGGCATACTCAGCAAGATGCATTTTCAAAATACCTTTATATACACAGAGGTTTGGAGAAAGCACAAAGTTTCAAATCTGTAACTTAAACTTTGATTCCTTACAACTAAATAAAAGGAACTTGGATAGAGGAAGATGCCACTTGGCTCATCTTGCCTGTGCTTTATCCACATACCATCAGTTCAATATATCAGTTTATTCATCATCTGTGATACCAACTCAATCTACCATTTATCCAATTCAATTGGGAGGGGAGGGTAGGAGAAGGAGTGGGGAGAAGAACAGTGGGGATAGGCATGGGAACATCTTCAGGGTGTTTTGTTGTAGGGTGAGGAATGAACAAACACAGCACATTCACCTTTCAATGAGACCCTCATGGAAATGATGATCATTACAAATGCATACAATCACCTATCCACGTCAAAGTTGTTTTTTGTTGTTGTTTTGTATCCAATGTCGAGGCTCATATGAGAGCTAACTCAGAACGTACAACAAGGTGAGCAGGAGACAAGATGGGTGGGAGAGGAAAGGACAAAAGAGTGGGGAACAGAGACATGAGATCTGAATAAGGGAGAGGGATGGGGTGGGGTATACAGGGTTAATGAGATGGACACTACAGGTACATTCAGGTTCTTGCACGACAGGGACTTTCAGGACGGAAAGCAGGGAATTTGAAGGAGGTGGGTTTGGGGGTGGATTAACGGGGTAGGAAAGATCCTGGTTTTGGATGGGGAAATATACGAGATGATGGCTGAACAAGCCTGTTATTTGAAGACCTGGAGGGAAGAGTGGGATTGAAGAGAGTGTGGGAGTTTGTTCCAAAGGTGGGGAAAAAGAGGAATAAAGAATGAAGATGAGCATTGATTCTTGATTTGGTAGTTTTACCAGAAGGGGGTTGCTGGCGGACCTTGAGCGCCCTGTGGAAATAGAGGGGACGGGGGGGGGGCATATCCCAGACAGAGCGGGGTGAGGGGGGGTGAGGCCAGAGAGGAGACTTTAGAAGACAGAAAGACCACCAACCTGCCTGTGGTGAGAGAGTGAGAGACCCAAAGGCTCAGCCTCATCGTGGGAGATACCAACGATCCTAAATGCTTTGGTTTCCACAGTGTGAAGCTGAGAAAGGTGAGAGGCAGGAACACCAGCCCAGAGGGGAGAGCAGTACTCCATCAGACTATGGACAAAAGTTTTGTATGTAGTCAGGAGCTCAGGTGTGCCAAGGAAGGTCTTTGCATGATGGAGGATCCCAGTCGGTGACTGGCTTTGGAGGCCAGCTTGGAAATGTGACCTTCCTCGGAAACATCATGGCAGCTCGTGAGACCCAGAAGCTTGAATGAAAGGACTTGAAGAGGATTGTGGAGAGGAGGGGATTTTATGCAGATCTGCAGAGATTGAAGAGGCTGCTGCTTGCCGATCTGAGGGATGACTGGTAGTACGGCAAAGGTGGAGTCATCGGCAAAGAGTGGAGGATTTTCCAGTCAGAGAAATCATTGATGAAAACAGAAAAGAACAGGGCCAGAACGCTACCATGAGGACTCCAACCTGGACAGGTAGAGGGGATGAGAGAACTCCATTAAGGGCCACACGTTGACTGTGACAGGAGAGGAGTCTGCGAGCCATGAGTGGAGATGGCCTTGGATACCGTAGGCAGAGTTTGGTGAGCAGGGCAGGGTGCCAGACCGTATGAAATCATGTGATATGTCTGCGGAGATGGCTCTGATTTCATGTCTGGCATTGAGTACCTCCATCCATTGTTGGGAAAGCAGAAGCAGCTATCCAGGATAGAGTGACCTGGTCTGAAACCAAATTGATGATCGGAAATCAAACCATTGGAGAGAGGATGGATTTAATGTCTGAAGCGATGATGGATTCCATAACCTTGCTGATGATTGGGAGAAGGCTGATTGGTCTGTAGTTGCAGGGATCTGTTTTGCACCTTTTTTATGCAGGGCGGTAATGTTTGCTGATTTCCAAGCAGATAGCAAATGACCTTGAGCAAATGAGAGTGAATAGAACAGAGAGAGGGTGAGCAAGAGCAGAGGAGCAGGTTTTTAGGACACGTGGGCTGATGCCGTCTGGACCAGTTGCAGAATCTGAGTCAAGGTTGACAGCAAGCTCTCCACCTTGTCAGGAGAAAAGGACACAGAGTCCAGGACAGCTGGGTGTGACTGGGTAAGTGGGTACAGAAAGAGATGTGTTTGGGACACAAAATTTGAAGCCAACAGAGTTTAGGCATTCAGCCTTTTCACGTGCAGTGTCAGCTGTGTGGCCATTTAAGGTAAGGGAGGGGGGATGGAGGGGGAACATACACCGAAAACACTTAACTCGACACCACCAGATTTGGAGGAGGGAGATAGGTTTGACAGGGAAATTTGTCAAAATCAGATCAAGAAGAGATGGAGTGCTGTTGGTTGAGATCTGGATCGGGAAGTTTACAGATTGAGTCAGTCCCAATGAGTCGCTGAAGTCTGTTGCTGAAGTGCCATGGCAGGTGAGAGATGTACCCACATCCAGCCAACTGGCATGATGACAATTGAAGTCACCACATATGAGGAAGAGAGAGTTGGGATGAGAGGATAGAAGTTGGTCCATGCTTTTGGAGAGCGAGATGTAAATGGAGTCATCACTGTTTGGTGGACGGTCCAACACATATATTAACATGAGGTTGGAGTGGACGGAAGCTGCAGCCAGAGGTATTCCTGTGGGTGTGGGGGAGTAAGGCAGTGCATGGAGTGAGGAATCGTTTTGATGAAGAGAGCAACTCTGCCACCAGGACGAGGTTCAGGTCTGTCATACCGGAGGAGGGAGTAACCAGGGAGAGATACTCGGGAGTCAGAGATATCTTCAAGGAGAAAGTTTCTGTTTTGCAGATTGTCTGGTTTGTCAGTGGCAACTGCATGGTAAGATCTGTCAGGTTTGAGCGAAGGCCCTGGATGTTTGAGTCCACACTGTTAAAGAAGAAGGAGGGGAGAGGCTTTGGGTGCAGGAAGGGTGACGGTTGGACGATGGAGGAGGGGTGGGAGGGTCAGGAGAGTTGTTGAAAGAATGTGGGAATTGCAGCAGAGCTAGAGGGAGATGGTCGGATGAGAGGGAGAAAAGGCTCAGTGGTGATGGGTTGAGTTCAGTGGGGAGTTACGAGAGAGGGGGCAGAGGGCAGTTGAAGATTGGAAGTGGGCAGGGAAAGAGTCAGCTTTGTGGATGTAAAGGGGGGGCAACTTTGAGAGGGAGAGATTGGAGGGAGAAGGGTGAGAGTGGATTGAGGGAGAATGTGAGTGGATTTTATAGAAGGTAAAGGAAAGCTGTTAGGGTGGAAGAGTGTGAAGTTGCCCACCAATCCTGCCAATATCCACATACCCTTCTATCTTCAATGCTTAAAGCTATAAATAATTCAAGTTTATACCTACCTCTGTTTCTGCTGCTACTACCTTTCCAAGGAGATGTTCTCCAGGCATTAACTACTCTGAGTGAAAGACCCCTTCCTTGCTACAGTCTTAACTTTCCTCTTGCTCTAAGGCTGTGACTTTTGTCCTTTCACTGTTCCATTCTGCTGAATAAAAAAGAAATCTGTATTCTTTGAAATACCCTTCATGATCTAAAATGTCTCAAGAAAGGAAGGATTATGATGAGATCTCCTAATGTAATGACTTGTCTCCTTCATCCGTCTCTCGAAACTAACTTTATCTCCCTACCTAACCTTGGAATGGTATTGTCGTCGGACACCATATACTATGGTTTTACTATGGTTCGATACACCGCAGAAACTCTCTATTGCAGTTTTGTCCTTCAACAGATATGGCACACAAAACTGTATACAGGTAAAGCTGTGTTATCCGCACTCGCCAGACTTGAGAGGTGCCGGTTAGTCAAGTTACTTTTACCTTTATGCTGAACTAGCTGAAGATACCTGGTAATACCTGGGAAAATTTGCCCTATTTTCCTCACGCTGGTTAGACTGAGGCATTAGTTGTATGGAGAAAATTAGGAAGGCTTCTTTTATTCCTCAGATTTATGGAAGGAAGGCTTTATGCTGCCGTAATCTCAGAGAGGTCATAGTTGAAGGCGGCCTGAGCCACTCAATGTTTCTAGCAGCAGTGGAAACTGTTCCTTGATGTCCTGCCAAAACCCGGACCTAGAAAGCTGGAATGTGAGTTTTGTGCTTCTCTCGCCCGTCGTGTTGACGCTCTATTTGCAGTTAGGCGACGTCTCTCTCTCTGCAGCCGACTCTGCTTGCCTGGTCGTTCATGAGCAGATCTATCACCAGTAAACGTGTCTCTCTCTCTTCTCTCTCTCTCCTCTCTCTCTCTTCTCTCTCTCTCTCTCTCTCTCTCTCTCTCTCTCTCTCTCTCCTCCTCTCTCTCTCTCTCTCTCCCCCCCTCTCTCCTCTCTCTCTCTCTTCTCCTGCAGCTGACTCCGCTTGTCTGGCTCGTTCATGAGCAGATATATCAGCAGTAAGAGCGATCCTCTCTCTCTCTCTCTCTCTCTCTCTCTCTCTCTCTCTTCTCTCTCTCTCTCTCTCTCTCTCGCAGCTGACTCTTGCTTGCCTGGCTCTTTCATGAGCAGATCTATCAGCAGTTAGCTGTTGCCCGTGCGCGTGCAGTTCGAGAATTCAAATAACAGGAGGAGAATGTGTATGTTTAAAAAGTCAACTAATACGAACTTTTGTATTCAAAAAACCCTAGCGTTTTTAACCATGAAGCTTTTGTTACGATTAATATGCTGGCGCACTATTCGAAAGCCATTTTTTTTTTAATGGAAATTTTATTTTATTTTATATATATTTTTTCATTTTATGGAAAGCCACTCAGCGCATCCTGGAGCTGAATGTTAGGTCGAAATGTGTGTAAAGTTTCATCAAGATCGGTTCACTGGTCTCGGAGCTTATTGGTTACAAACAAACAGACAGACAGACGGACAGACAGACGGACAGACAGACAGAAGACTGCCATTTATTAGTAGATGTAAAAAAAAAAAAAAATTTTTTTTAAATGTCTAAGGCTTGCGCACACTCACGCACACAAATGCAACAGGCATAAACAAGCACGCAAGCAACACAAGCACATGCACGCAAGCAAGCACGCACACAAGCAAGCATGCACACAAAAATGCACACGCACACATAAAAACGCACACATAAACACACAAGCACGCACACATAAACGCGCACAGAATACGTACATACGCGCACACAAATGCGCACACGCCACAAAAACACACACACACACACACGCACACAAACACCTCGCGCACACAACACTCGCAACACACACACGCACACACAAACACACACACGCGCACACAAAACACACACCACACAACACAAACGGCACACACACTACGCACGCACACAAACACACATGGAGACATATCTAGACACTCATGAATTTAGACAAATACAAGGGAAGGTATTGCGTTGTGAAGGAAAAAACAATGACACTGTAAAGACGGGTGTATATGGGCACTTGGCAACCAAGTGTGCTCATTGGTTTACACTGCAGATGAAGGGAACACTTCCTTGGGGTCTTGTCACATTTTCTTTGGGTCGATTAAATGCCCTTTTCTTCTATTTTTTCAAATGTAAGTTATTGTGTAGTGGTGTTGTTATTAACTTCACTGTGGGTCTTTTTCCAAGGCTAGTTTTTATCCCCCGCCACGTGGCGGAAGGGGGATATTGTTGTCACCGCAGGTCGTCCGGCTGTCCGTCCGGCTGTCTGTCGTGACCGTCGTCGGGCGTCAACATTTATAGCTGTGAGTGCGATAAATTATAAACTGTTCGCCCATAGCTTTGATTTGAAATTTGAAGTCACATGTACCACTGAAAAGGAAGACCCTATTGATTTGGGCGTGGGCGGATCCAAGATGGCCCCACTGGGGTGGCCATCTTAAAAAATGTTTTTTGTAATAAATGGAAAACCGCTTATCTTGATTTCAATTATTTTTGGTTACTACGTCCTCACCCCTGGGGAACTTTTTCGAGATGATGACCAAATGGTGTTCTTGTTTCCAATTCACCTCCCTCATTTATCTGCGGAATATGTATGACCTTTTTCATTCAATGGCGGGGGATTCCCCATCTCTGATGGTATATTTAAATCTACCGTGCTATAGACCCATGCCACTTGAATCCATGAAAGTCGTTATGACGTTCATCTGGGGAAAAAAAACATTCCGCAATGAACAGTGCACCAAATTCTCAAAGTGAAATTGCAGGACCATGCTTACAAGATTCAAGTGGTTACAAATGTGACAGGGAAAAAACGACTGTGCAAAGTTAGGTTTCTGTTAACAGTTCAAATCCACAATTTCCCTGAGTTTCTCAATGAGTTGATCTTTTCTGGTGAGGTGACATTCTGCATCAGTGGTGGTCAACTGCCATACATTTGGGTGACGGAAAAACCTTAGGAAGTCTGGAAACATGAAGGAAACTCACCAAAAATCAGTATCACACACTCTCAGGAAGTCACCCATCATTGGTCCTTTTGGTTTTTTGTTTTTCTTTTCTTTTTAAAAGCAGAAACAGTCAGTGGTGAACGTTGCTTTGCAATGTTGCAGAATAGCTTTATCCCAGAATTGCGATGATTGCATCTTTTAGATAGCACCTCCTTCCGTGTGAGGCATTGTTCTCCGCAACTATGCTTCATATGTGTAACGGTTCTTGAATGACATTCACAGACAAGTGGATCGGTAGATGTGGACCAGTTGTTTGGCCACATCTTTCACTTGACTTGTCCCCATTGTACTACATTTTATGAGGCTATGTAAAACTGTTGTTTACTCATCAAAACCAGATTCTTTGGATGAACTTAGGGCTACGATCACAAATGCAATTCATGAAACTAGATCGTTCATAGAACACAATACCCGGCGCAGTGTTAAAGTATACAATTAAATTTAAATAAAATAAAGATTGTAAAAGTTGTATAAATTAATTAATTCCAATTTTACCACCATTTCTGCAGTGTCTATTAAATCACCCTATCTAACACAAAACATGTTATTCGTGCCTGTTGTTTGTGTCCTTTATGACATCCTTATAAACAGTAAGTTTCCTGTTTGGAATGATTTCCAATTTTGATTGAATGCCAGGCAGGCAGACAGAGTAAAAAAAAATATATTATCTCTCTCCTCTTTGCGCATGTGTGATTGGGATGAATTCAAACCCAAAGTATGTTCAAACAAAAAACTAATCTTCCTCTTCATGTTCAAAATATAGCATTCAATTTAAATGAGTTGTTCCTCGATCATAAACTGATAAGACAGGTCTGGTCAGATATGGGAGCATGTGCCGCAGCAGCGCGTCGCTGCGTCCACATTCCGTCAGTACTCCAGGGGCCTCCGTCTGGCATACCCCCCAGGCAGATGCTTGCCCATCCCCATCTCCTGAAGATGCGATCACCTGCTGCAACTAGGAGGCAGTGGTTGGCCCATTGGCTCCTCCACTCATGAGGCTCCTCCACTGAGAGAATCTGGTGAGCAGGATCAGTGTCAGGAAAATGAGTCACGTGCATAGAGCCGCAGTGACGCTCACAGACTATAGGTAACAATCTCATTTGAGTGTCTCAGCAACCGCTCATTGGACACAGTCAAGCAGCGATAGCCAAGGATCTCCGAAGAGACCTGGTGCCAAAGGAATTAAGTCTCCTCTCAGATCCTTGGTCAGAGTGCAAATCTCACATCT
The DNA here is from genome assembly GCA_035128595.1 of Eptatretus atami. Taxonomy (NCBI): domain Eukaryota; kingdom Metazoa; phylum Chordata; class Myxini; order Myxiniformes; family Myxinidae; genus Eptatretus; species Eptatretus atami. The sequence continues at coordinate 128,735,980 of CM068956.1, forward strand.
GTAGAGCAAGACTGGAGGCACCAAGGACCTAAGACTCGGACTTTCGTCTCTCCCAACAGATACTTGCAGCGCAACACCATGATCAGTGATTCATGATTTACCAGCCGTCCCAGATGTCTGTTGACCTCTGGTCAGCCAGCAGAGCAGGAATATCACGAACAAGGGAAGTGAATCTCTCTGTGACCTCAACATACTCACACAAACAGGTACAGACAAGATAGTAGCATGCAAGATGTATTGAAAGCCTGGACATTAGTATTTTGATCCAGGAAACATAATCCAGCGGCTCGACTCCTGGTTCAGCACCACAAGGTGGATATCCAGAGTCTTCGTGCAGATGAATAATCATCTGCTAAATCAAGGTCAGAGATCTTGACATTGCCAAACAATGTACCGCAGCTTGATCTCTCTGACATCCTCCCCAGAATCCGTCATACATGTGCTGAAAGTGTGGGGGCAGTACACACTCTGACAAACTCCAGTAAAACTGGAAATAGTTGGAGGATGGTATCACCCACCACATCTCATGCACTCTCAGTACCAGAGTATAGTTCAGAATCAGTTTGCAGTTTTGGTGCACCCCACGAAACCAAAATCCCCAAAGGCATCTGATTCACGGAATCGAACACTGCAGCGATAAACATTGCTTGCAAGCAGCCCTGCCGAAACTCCGTCTGCGTTCGGTGAGGACCCGAAGGGCAAGGATACGGTCAATCATTGACCTCTGGTGTGAAGCCTGATTGCTCTGGGTACTGGTGCTCAAGCAGATGATGTGAACCCTATCAAGAATTATCCGAGCAAAAGACTTGTCTGGCACTGAGGCAGCATCACCTTGGTAGTTGCAGTCCTGGCGATCACCCTTCCCAATTCAGAGAGAGACAAGGCCCCTCTTCCAGTCAGTTGGGATGATGCTTGTGTTCCAGGCAGAGCACAGAATTGCATGCAGTGACATGAGTACAGCATTCCACCAGCCTTGAGAAGTTCAGTATGGATTCACAGATCCCAGAGGTTTACCCATCTCAACTGTTTCACCAAGCCTGTGTTTCCACAAAATAAGGTGGATCACAGTTGAATGGAGGTCAGCAATCGGAATAGTAACACCCTAATCCTACTCAACAGCTGGTGGGTCTGCATGGTACAGCTGCAAAATAACTGGCCAGCGTGCTTCACTTTGGACTCCTCTGTCAAGAGCCACCACCACACCTATCTAACTGCCGTCCACTGAGGGACGGGCTGAGGAACGTGATACTCTACCCCCTCACAGATTCCTCACATATCGGCTTCCTTGTCCACTCGGCAACAAACACTTTTAGCCTCAACTCCCTGAACGCTCAGCTCTGCATTAAGCCTGGCCCTGTGACTTGTCAATGGGATCCAGTGTTCTTGAGAGAGAAATTATTCTTGCATACTGTGAGTTCCAAGACATCCACTGGCAACATCAGGATGTAGTCTTGAAGGCACTCACAACACTTCAGGATTCCCAAAGCACCCAGACCCCCCCCCCAAATCTCCACTGAGCCTGTTCACAAACTCCTCAGCAACCCTCTATCCTTGAGCTTGCCATCATCCAGCTCGCTGGGATGGACCATTCTCCCAGATTTAGCTGTGATTTCGAGATGCTCAAGCAACCTGTGGTCCGTATTGAGGAACTGAGCACTCCAGTAGACCTGCAGGTCTGAATCACCTCACAGGACATGCAGAGCACTGTCAATCTCCTTTGCCAACATATCAGCATTGGAATACCAAGTCCAGCAATGAGCCTGGAGCCGCTGAAACCATGATCCAGCCACCATAAGTCACGACGTCGTGCAAAGTCAAGGAACTTCGTGCTTTTCTGGTTCACAGTTGCAGACTGTGGGGCCCAACACATTCTCATAACCATCCCTATCAGTGCATCCATGCATGAGATATTCCAAGCGGAAGAGTACTCACCGGGCACTGATCACCACACTCGAGCCAGCATAGAATGTGTCCTTCAGGGTGGAGATCACTTGCTCATTCGAAGCATATACAGGAAATTACACCGAAGGAGTGATGAATCTTTGTCTCATCCACCCGTTGACCGGTGTTACCTCAATTATCATGGGAGTCGCTTATTGGACACAGCTACAGCACTCCTTGGGCATGGTAACATGATGACAGACCAAAGAGTTGTTACAACCACCATGATCTCGCACATCACGGTCTCCATACTCAGAGAGTGCTGCAATACCGATGTTCAAACGCTGGAGCTCAGATGACATCCTCTTGGGGAAAGGACATTCCTGGCACCTACCAAAGGGACCTCAGTTAACCAAGAGAGCCGTCTAGTGGACAACACTCAACACTCCACACACACCAGCAATCTGCCCAGGAAGTTTACCCATGCTTTTCCTCCTATCATCAAAGAATGGGGTCCTGAGCTTTGCCAATTCCATCATCTTGTGAGCTGACCTGTGAAGGGCAGCACACAGGGGTATTTACAGAGTGGGTTTTCAGTTTTCTTTGCGTTTTGGGTTTTGCAGAATGATAAGACAGACAGACAGACAGATAGGCATGATGAACCAATTGTTTAACCCTGCTTTTTGCTTGCATGGGTATTATCAGCAGCAACTGGAGAATGTTTCAATAAGTTGGAAAATCGGAGAGAATGATGCATTGTGTAAAATGATGTTATTTTTGAAGCTAGTTTTGTTGAAATAATTTTTTTGTTGAACTTTCTGAATTATGCTTTTGTATGCTATTTACAGTTTGCATCAGGTGTACATCTAGTATTAAGTTTATAGTTGCACAAGGACTTTTATAAACAGCCTGTATGTATATATATATATATATATATATATATATTATATATTATATATATATATATATATCCCATCAACAAAGAACTAGTGCCAATCTTAGCTCGTTGAGCATGATTAGATCAGTCATGTTTGTTTCTTCTTATCTTTCCTTCCTTTTATTATTGAACTCTCGTCACCATATTGCTTCATTGCATTTTTTTTTCCTTTCTTCTTTTGATTGTGTAGAGAAGGTGAAGGAATGAGGACAAACCACAAGCTACTTCTGGACTGCTGGTGGAGAATGGATATGCCATCCTGTCTGATCAAGAGGATTTTTTGGAGCATCATTGATTTATTCTCCTGCTCATGTACTACTACTTTGTTGTACGTCTGAATGCCTTATTGTGTGGCCCTCAGCCATATCCTCGTCCAGGTCCAGTATGTCAGTTGTTTGGTGTATCTTAACTCTATGCAGAATTGGCAGCACGAGAATAGAGTTGCAGGCAACAAATCTGGTTCCATCTGGCTTACACCCTCCTCTTGCCTTCCCCAAGCTTTCCCTAACTTAATGTAATTTGTTTCAAAACAAAATTGGTGCTTTGAGGCATTATAAACGAAATGGAGTTCAACACGTGGAAAACAACCACTAGACTTTTCCATTGATATTTCCAGAAATGTCATGTGACCATTTTATTTACTCCCCCAGCATTTCCATGTATGGGAGATGGCAACAGTGAAAGCCACTTAATTATATTGGGGTAACTAGATTAATGAGAATTGTTTGGTGTTCGAGGTGGGCCATTACAGTGGTTGAGCAGGATTTTGGGTTGTTCCACACCCTATTTTTAAATGATTCCCACATTGGTTGCATGTAATGAGGCAAACAAAGCCAACAACACATCACTTGAGCCTGGTTACACAATGAACATATTCGAGAAGCAATACACTGTTGGTTGAGAGGCAAGCAGCTTGACCAGGCTGAAATCAATTTCCTACTCCATCATGCTTCCCTTCTGACGTTTCTGGCCTTCCAAAGTCTACGGTGATGAGCCAGAATTATGCTCCATCGTGGTGCTCACTATGTTCCCTTACTCTGAAGAAGATCACGTGAATGATGTTTCTTCTGAGCTGTGCAACTGAGAACCTGATGAACTGATATAACCGCAAATTGCGGTCGCGATATGCGCAACACGATGCTGGCCTTTGAGGCTCAAGGAGCGTGCCACTTTAGTATTTTGTATACAAGCCTGCACAGCTGCTTAATGGACTTTGGTAAGTGCAAACCACGTTAACTGTTGTCGGGAAGATCCGGTTCAAATAACTCGTCGACTACGCGTCATGTGGGCTCGTATGATACGTTGTAATCGGTGTGCAGTTCCATGCTCTCATTTGTGAAAGTCTCATTTATTAACGTACTGCACAGCTTGTGCCAATTTTCCTTCTTCTCACTAGTGAAGCACTGATTTTATTTTTATTTTTAAATTATTAATAAATTTATTAAATTAAAATAATAAAAAAAATGAAAAAAATATAATATTTATATAAAAAAATAAAATAATTAAAAAATTTTAAAAAAAATTTAAATTAATTTAAAAAAACAATATAAAAAATAATTAAAAATATTAAATTATATTTTAAAATAAATTATATAATAAAACAAAATTAAAAAATTTAATAAAATATATTAAAAAAATAATATTTTATTATTATTAAATTAAAATTTAATTTTATATTTTTATTTTTTTTTAATATATTTATATATTTAATATAATTTTTAATTAATATTAATAATTTTAAAAATTATTATATTATTAATTTAATTTTAATAATTATTTAAACTTGATATTTATATTATATTTTTTAAATAAAAATTTTTTATTATTATTTTATTAATTATTGTATATATTTAAAAAATTTTACATTTTATTTTTTTATTTTTATTTTTTTATATAATTATTTTTAAAATTTTAATTTATTTTGTTTTTAATTTCTTTTTTAATATATTTATTATTTTTTATATTTTATTATTTTTTTATTTTTATTTAAAAATTAAATATTTTTTTTTTATTATAATTTTTTTTTACCTTATTTTACACATTGTTTTACCCATTTTTTTTTTTATTTTTTAACATATACAAAATTCAATAATTATTCATATTAATACATTTATTTATTTCTTCTATTAAACAATTATTTAAATATTTTATTATATTACAAATTCTTAACTTAAATATTTATTAAATTAATTTTTTTTTTTATTTTTATTCTTTTCTTTTTTTTTTTATAAATTATTATATTTAATTAATTTATTTTATAAAATCACCAATTCTAAATAAAATATCTATTAAATTTTTTATAATTAATTTTTATTTTTTTATTTTTTTTTTCATTTTCTTTTTACATATTCATTTAATTTTTATTTTTTAATTAAATTATTATTTTTTAATATTATTCTTTTCTTTTTATCAACTGATTTTAAAATTTTATAAATTTTTTAATTATTTTTTTTAATTTCTTTTATTTTTTAATTTTATTTTTTTTTATTTTAAAATTTTATTTTTTTTTTAAAAAACATTTTTTCTTTATTCATTTTTTCTTAATTTCATTTTTTATTTTTTTTCACTTTAATTTCTTTTTAATTTATCCATTAAAATCACCATCTTAAAACCCCCAAAACTCCCCACCCTTAACCATCCATTTTATCCACACACTCCACCACATCCATCTCTCTCATCTTTCTCCATTTGCTCTCTTCCCCAATTTATTCCTCATCTCATATATAATTTTTTAATTTATTTATTTATTAAATAAATTAAATTATTTTTATTTTATTATTATTTTTATTTTTAAATTTTATATATAATTATTAAATATATTTATTTTTATTTTTTATTAAATTTTATAATATAAATTTTTAAATATTTTTTATTTTATATTTTAATAATTATTATATAAATTTTTTTAAATTAAATTTAATTCAATTAAATATATTAAAATTTTTTTTTTATTAAAAATATTAATTTAAAATTTTAATATTTATAATTATTTTTAATATTAATTTATTAAATTTTTTATATTTAATTAATTATTTTTTATATTAATATTAAATTTTATTATTAAAATATTTTTTTATTATTATTAAATAATAAAAATTATTTTAATTTTTACATTATTAAAAAAATTTTAAATTTTTTTTATAAATATTATTTATTTTAATTTTTATTTATAATAAAATTTTAAATAATAATTTAATAGATTTTAATTTTATTAATAAATTTAATTTTAAATTTTAATTTTTATTTTATAAAATATTATTTTTTATTTTATTTTACTAATTTTTTATAATTTTTTTTTTATTTTTTTTATATTTTATAATTATAAAAATAACATTAATAAATTTATTTATCTTTTATTGAATATTTTTTTTTTTTTTTAAATTTTTTTTATATTTTTTTAATATATAAATTATTATTTATTTTTTTTTAATAATATTAATAAATTAATAAATTATATTTTTTTTATATTTTTTTTTTATTTTAATTTAATTATTATTTTAATATTTATATTAAAGATTTAAATTTAAAATTTAAGTTTATATTATATTTTATTTTTTTTTTTTAAATTTTTTTAAAATTATTTAAATATTTTTATTTTTTATTTTTTATTAATTATTTTTTTAATTTAAATTTTATTTTAATTTTTATTATTTTCATAATTATTTTTATTTTTTAATTTTAAACATTTTTTTTTATTTAAAAATTTTTTTTTAATAATATATTTATTTTTATTAATTATTTTTTAAATAATAAAGTTTATTTTAAAATTATATTTTTTTTTTTTATTTTATTTTTTTATTTTTTTTATTTATTTTTATTATTTTTATAATATATTTTTTTTTATTTTAAATTAATAATATTTTTATTTTATTTAATTATATTATAAATTTTTATTTTTATATTATTAATTGTTTTTTTATTTTTATTTATTTATTAAATTTAAAATTTTTTATTTTTTTTATAATTTTTTTTAATATTTATTAATTTTATTTTTTTTATTTTTTATTTAATTTTATTTTTAAATTTTTTTTTTTTAAATTTTTTTTTTACTATTTTTTTTATATTTTATTTTTTAAATATTTATTAATTTTATAAATTTATATTTATTATTTAATTATATCTTATTATTTAAATAATATATTTTAATTTTTTAATTTTTTTTTTATTTTATTTTATTTTTTTTTAAAATTTTAATTTTTTTTAATATTTTAAATTTATTTTTTTTTTTTTTATTAATTATTTTAATTTATTTTTATTATTTTTTTTTTTATATTAATTTATTTTTTTTATATTTTAATTTTTTAAATTAATATTTTTTTTTATTAAATTATTTTTGTTTTTTTTTTTTTTTTTATTTTAATTTTTATATTTTTTTTATATTTTTATTTTTTTTTATTTTTTATTTTTTATTTATTTTAATTTTTTTTAAATTTAAATAATATTTTTTTTTTTTTATATTTTTATATATTTTTTTTTTTTTTTTTTATAATTTTTAATTTATTTTATTTTTATTTTTTATTTATTTTTTGTAATTTTTTATATTATTAATTAATTTAATTTTTTTTATTTTTTATATTTATAAATTTATATTTTATTTTTTTATTAAATTTTTTAATTTTTAATTTATTTTTTTTATTAAATTTTTTTTTTTTTATTTTTTATTTTCATTATTAAATATTTTTTTTTATTTTTTTTTTTTTATTTTTTTATTTTTTTT
>CM068956.1:128743539-128758176 GCA_035128595.1 Eptatretus atami
AGGTAACAAATCTCATTTGAGTGTCTCAGCAACCGCTCATTGGACACAGTCCAAGCAGCGATAGCCAAGGATTCTCCGAAGAGACCTGGTGCCAAAGGAATTAAGTCTCCTCTCAGATCCTTGGTCAGAGTGCAAATCTCACATCTGTAGAGCAAGACTGGAAGCACCAAGGACCTAAAGACTCGGACTTTCGTCCTCCCAAACACAGAACTTGGCAAAGCGCAACACCCCATGGATCCAGTGACATGATTACCACCCGTCCCAGATTTCTGTTGACCTCTGGTAACAGCCAGCAGAGCCAGGAAATCACGAACAAGGAAGTGAATCTCTCTGTGACCTCAACATACTCACACAAACAGGTACAGACAAGATAGTAGCAGCAAGATGTCATTGAAAGCCTGGACATTAGTTTGATCCAGGAAAACCCATAATCCAGCGGCTCGACTCCTGGTTCAGCACCTCTATGAGGTGGATATCCAGAGCTTCGTGCAGATGAATACATCATCTGCTAAATCAAGTCAGAGATCTGACATGCCAAACAATGTACCGCAGCTGATCTCTCTGACATCCTCCCCAGAATCCAGTCATACATGTGCTGAAAAGTGTGGGGGCCATACACACTCCTGACAAACTCCAGTAACAACTGAAATAAGTTGGAGATGTATCACCCACCACATCTCAGTGCACTCTCAGTACCAGAGTATAGTTCAGATATCAGTTGATCAGTTTTGGTGCACCCCACGAAGACCAAAGAATCCCCAAAGGCATCTGATCACGGAATCGAACACTGCACGATCAACATTGGCTTGCAAGACACCCCTGCCGAAACTCTCGTCTGCGTTCGGTGAGGACCCAAGGGCAAGGATACGGTCGATCAATTGACCTCTGGTGTGAAGCCTGATGCTCTGGGTACTGGTGCTCAAGCGATGATGGTGAACCCTATCAAGAATTATCCGAGCAAAAGACTTGTCTGGCACTGAAGCAGCATCACCCTTGGTAGTTGCAGTCCTGGCGATCACCCTTCCCAATTCAGAAGAGAACAAGCCCCTCTTCCAGTCAGTTGGGATGATGCTTGTGTTCCAGGCAGAGCACAGAATTGCATGCAGTGACATGAGTACAGCATTTCCACCAGCCTTGAAAGTTCAGTATGGATTCACAGATCCCAAGGAGCTTACCCCATCTCAACTGTTTCACCACAGCCTGTGTTTCCACAAAATAAGGTGGATCACAGTTGAATGGAGGGTCAGCAATCGGAATAGTAACACCCCTAATGTCCTACTCAACAGCTGGTGGGTCTGCATGGTACAGCTGCCCAAAATAACTGGCCCAGCGTGCCTTCACTTTGGACTCCTCTGTCAAGAGCCCACCACCCACCTATCTAACTGCCGTCCACTGAGGGACGGGCTGGGAGGAACGTGATACTCTACCCCCTCACAGATTCCTCACATATCGGCTTCCTTGTCCACCATCGGCAACGAACACTTTTATGCCTCAACTCCCTGAACGGCTCAGCTCTGCCATTAAGCCTGGCCCTGTGACTTGTCAATGGGATCCAGTGTTCCTTGAGAGAGAAAATTATTCTTTGCCATACTGTGAGTTCCAAGACATCCACTGGCAACATCAAGGATGGTAGTCTTGAAGGCACTCCACAACACTTCAGGATTCCCCAAAGCACCCAGACCCCCCCCACCAAATCTCCACTGAGCCTGTTCACAAACTCCTCAGCAACCCTCTCATCCTTGAGCTTGCCATCATCCAGCCTCGGCTGGGATGGAACCATTCTCCCAGATTTAAGCTGTGATTTCAGAGATGCTACAGCAAGCCTGTGGTCCGTATTGAGGAACTGAGCACTCCAGTAGATCCTGCAGGTCTGGATCATCCTCCAGAGACCATGAACGAGCACATGGTCAATCTCCTTTGCCACATCATCAGCATTGGAATACCAAGTCCAGCAATGAGCCTGGAGCCGCTGAAACCATGATCCAGCCACCATAAGTCCACGACGTCGTGCAAAGTCAAGGAACTTCGTGCTTTTCTGGTTCACAGTTGCAGACCTGTGGGGCCCAACACATGTCTCATAACCATCCCTATCAGTGCCATTCCATGCATCGAGATATTCCAAGCCTGGAAGAGTATCTGCACCGGGGCAACTGACACCACACTCGAGCGCAGCATATGAATGTGTGCCTTCAGGGGGAGATCACTTGCCTCATTCGAACATATAAGACAACGGGAAATTACAGCCGAGGAGTGATGATCTTTGTCCATCCACCCGTTGACTGCGGTTTACCCTCAATATCATGGGATCAGCTTATTGGACAGCAGCATACAGCAACTCCTGGCTGGTAACCCTGATGACAGACAGAGTAGTTTGTAACCAACCACCATGATCTCGCCACTATCCGGTCTCCATACCTCAGAGAGTGCTGCAATACCGATGTTCAAACGCTGGAGCTCAGATGACCATCCTCTTGGGGAAAGGACATTCCTGGCACCTACCCAAAGGGACCGCCTCAGTTTAACCCAAGGAGACGCCGTCTAGTGGACAACACCTCAGCACCACTCCACCACACACCACCGCAATCTGACCCAGGAAGTTTACCCCATGCTTTTCCTCCTATCATCAAAGAATGGGGGTCCTGAAGGCTTTGTCCCAATCCCATCATCTTGTGAGCTGACCTGTGAAGGGCAGCAGCACAGGAGGTACTTCCACAGAGTGGGTTTTCAGTTTTCTTTGCGTTTATGGGTTTTGCAGAATGATAAGACAGACAGACAGACAGATAGGCATGATGAACCAATTGTTTAACCCTGCTTTTTGCTTGCATGGGGTATTTACTCAGCAGCAACTGGAGAATGTTTTCAATAAGTTGGAAAATCGGAGAGAATGATGCATTGTGTAAAATGATGGTTATGTTGAAAGCTAGTTTTGTTGAAATAATTTTTTGTTGAAACTTTCTGAATTATGCTTTTGTATGCTATTTACAGTTTGCATCAGGTGTACATCCCTAGTTATTAAAGTTTATAGTTGCACAAGGACTTTTATAAACAGCCTGTATGTATATATATATATTATATATATATATATATATAATATATATATATATATATATATATATCTCCATCCAACAAAGACTAGTGCCCAATCTTAGCTCGTTTGAGCATGATTTAGATTCAGTCATGTTTGTTTTCTTCTTATATCTTTTCCTTCCTTTTATTATTAACTCCTCGTCACCATATTGCTTGCATGCATTTTTTTTCCTTTCTCTTCTTTTGATTGTGTAGAGAAGGTGAAGGAATGAGGACAAACCACAAGCCTACTATCTGGACTGCTGGTGGAGAATGGATATGCCATCCTGCTTGATCAAGAGGATATTTTTGGAGCATCATTGATTTTATTCTTCCTGCTCATGTACTACTACTTTTGTTGTACGTCTGAATGCCTTATTGTGTGGCCCCTCAGCCATATCCTCGTCCAGGCAGTATCGTCAGGTTGTTTGGTGTCATCTTAACTCTGATGCAGAAATTGCAGCACGAGATAGAGTTGAGGCAACAAATCTGGTTCCATCTGGCTTTACCCCTCCCTCTGCCCTTCCCCAAGCTTTCCCTAACTTAATGTTAATTTGTTCAAAAAAAATTGGTGCTTGAGGGCATTAATATACAAATTGGAGTTCCAACACTGGAAAACAAACCACTAGATTTCCATTGAATATTTCCAGAATGTCCATGTGACCATTTTATTTACTCCAGCATTTCCATGTATGGGAGATGGCACAGTGAAAGCCACTTAAATTTATTGGGGTAACTAGATTATGAGAATTGTTTGGTGTTCGAGGTGGGCCATTCAGTGGGTTTACAGGATTTTGGGTTTGTTCCACCCCTATTTTAATGATCCACATTGGTTGCTGTAATGAGGCAAACAAAGCAACAACATCATTGAGCCTGGGATATACACAATGAAATATTGAGGCAAATCCCTGTTGGTTGAGAGGCAAGAGCTTGACAAGCTGAAATAATTTCCTCTCCCTCATCCTTCCCTGTCTGAGTTTCTGCTTCCAAGTCGTACTGTGATGAGCCAGAATTATGCTCCTCGTGTGCTCACATGTTCCCTACTCTGAAGAAGATCACGTGAATGGATGTTTCTTCTGAGCTGTGCAACTGAAGCAACCTGATGAAACTGATATAACCGCAACATTTGAGTCGATGCTCAAACACGATGCTTGGCCTTTTGAGGCCTCTAAGGCTGCACTTTAGTATTTTGTGAATACAATGCTGCACTGCTTAATGAGCACTTTGGTAAGTGCAAACCACCGCTAGAGTTGTCGGGAAGATCTCGGTTCAACATAACTCGTCGACACGCGTCATTAGTGTGGCTGTCATGATACGTTGTAATGGTGTCACGTTCCCTTCATTTGTGAAAGTCTCATTTATTACGTACTGCACACATTGTGCCAAATTTCTTTCCCACATAGTCGAAGCACTGATTTTATTTTTATTTTATTTTAAATATGACATTTCATTTCAAGATATTGGTTTAAAAAAAAAATTTGAAATAAGACTATAACCAATATAATAATGTTGCAGGCCGATTGTGAATCAAAGCAAAGGGAAGAAATATAATGTTTGGGCTTTGAGGGACCAGTTGTTGAGTTTGGGCAACAAATTGTAATTTTGAGGTCACGTGAAGCACAAAGAAAATTGATGTATTGTGATGTATATATGTTGATAAAAATGCATAATTATATATATATAAATATATATAATATATATATATATAGTGTGTGTTGTGAATGAGGCTGTAAATGCCATTTCAATGTTTCCGATGTAATAATTATATCTTGATTATACAAAACGTTTCTCGATTGGCCTATATTGTTTCGTACCGAGTGTGGATCTACTTTATATAGAACACATGCAACATGTTTGATGCACTGAAAGGCACTGGATGAAACAATAATAGCAGTGTTTGTATTGAACTTTGAAATCCAAGATGCTTATCAATGTGTATTATCCAAAAAAACAAACTCTGATACATGTTGAGAATCGTGTCAGGAATTCCGTGCAGTGAATGCACCTCCTTGTACCTCTGCACTGCCTAAGAGGGTGAGCACCCCACCACTAACCACAGAATCTCTTTAAAGTTGATGTTATTAAGCGAAAGTGGTTTCTCTGTGGTGTTTATATATTTTATTTTCGTTTTGCTGTGATTGACCACTTCGGTCAACATCGCTTCATTTTGCGCCTTAATCCAGAGTGATAAATATGAATCCACAGCATGGGTTCGTGGGATCACATGCTCGTATTTCAATTGTAAATACTTTTATATTACCCTTCGGAGATGCCCCTTGTGACTGTTTCGTATAGTTATATGAAATCGAACTGTAAGTTAAGGGACAAGCACTAAAACTGAGAAGCCTCCATTATGATTCATTTGTATTTTTAAACAGCTTCTCAGGTGATGCCAATCAAATGGTTAAATTTCTTGCATATCATGTTCAAGCAGTCCTATCATTGCCCCAACTACACCATACTTGCTGGAGCATTTTAGATTGTTTTTCTTCATTGATTTGGGGGGAGGGGTGGTGGTGAGAGAGCCCCATGCTATTAATGAGGGCTTTTGTACAACAGACGTTGCCCAAGGTTTGGGTTGGACAATTTGTAGACCTATCGACTTTTGAACCATCAAGTAAGCCAAATTGGTATATTTTGAAATTTAACTGTAAAAATTGGATTTTTTTTAATGCAGGCAATTGTCAATGCCTTTGTCATTTGCCATTGTGTTGCTGCATGGCAAGTCGCTAGGATGTGCCCTCGAGAATTTGGAAGGCTAAGCTACACCTTGGTAAGATCGGGAAATCATGCTCCTGCATGGGTACCAAACGGACGATCATGAAGCCAATGTTTAGGATGATTGAATGCATTAATCAGCGTGGATTTAATGGACCGACAGGATAGCCAAGAGGAACACACAACTCTGAGCTGTCTAGCCTGAGATTGAGTCTTGGCCCAGCTATAAACCCTCATTCTGTTGTTTTGCAGGCAGAGATTCATCAGTCTGTATGCGCCATCCCTTTGATGGATATTAAACCGAAGCGTCCCGTCTGCTAACATGAGGTGGCGGACATTATAGGTCCCACGGTGTCCTTTGTGAAGAGTATGTGAGTTATAACCGGCACCTTGGCCAGTCAAATTCCTGCTCACCTTCAGGAGGCACTGCATCTGTTTACACAGCTGCACCCCCAGCAAATTATGCTACCTAAAGCTGCATACAAAAGAAGTGGATTAACACATTCAATTGGACAGATGGCTATAAATGTTAGAACGCACTCAATTGCAGGTATACTGAGGTTTATTTAAATACAAAGTTACAGCAATTTAATGTTTATGAAACACAATGTGGTGATCTTATCTTTGGTGTAAAGGATATCCTTGGTGTCGGCTGGAGTGGTATAAAGCTCACCGCCATTGCACTCTGGAGCAGTGGAAACGCGTTCTCTGGAGTGATGAATCACGCTTCAGAATCTGGCAGTCCGACGGACGAATCTGGGTTTGGTGAATGCCAGGAGAACGCTACCTGCCCGAATGCATAGTGCCAACTGTGAAGTTTGGTGGATGAGAAATAATGGTCTGGGGCTGTTTTTCATGAGTTGGGCTAGGCCCCTTCGTTCCAGTGAAGGGAAATATTAACGCTTCAGCATTCAATGACATTCTAGAGGATTCTGTGCTTCCAACTTTGTGGCAACAGTTTGGGGAAGGCCCTTTCCTGTTTCAGCATGACGATGTCCCTGTGCACAAAGCGAAGTCCATACAGAAATGGTTTGGTGAGATCGGTGTGGAAGAATTTGATTGACCTGCACAGAGCCCTGACCTCAACCCCATCGAACACCTTTGGGATGAATTGGAACGCCGACTGCGAGCCAGACCTAATCACCCAACATCAGTGCCCGACGTCACGAATGCTCGTGAGCCAGATCTATGTTAGAACAGAAACTTTACCATTAAGTCCAAAGAACTGTCCGTAGAACTCTGCGATAGAATTGTGAGGAGGCATACATCTGGGGAAGGGTATAAAACAATTTCTGGAGTGTTGAAAGTTCCAAAGAGCACAATAAGCTCCATCATTAGGAAATGGAAAGAATATGGAACTACCCAAACTCTTCCTGGAGCTGGCCGTCTAATCAAACTGAGCAACTGGACAAGAGGGACCTTGGTCAGGGATGTGACAAAGAACCCAATGACCACTCTGACAGAATTACCTTGGCAAAGATGTGTCCAAGCAAAAATGCTGCAGTTAGAACTATAGTATATGAGAGTTGTTATCTGCTACAGTTGGTAACAGGTCCCACTCCACAAGTCTGCAGAGAATTATGACAAGAAAGGAATGTTGTTTTAGCTTGGGGAGAACCTGGTGGAAGGATAACAGTCTCTGCAGCACTTCACAAATATCAGCTTCATGGTACAGTGATCAGAGGGAAGCCATTCCTGAGAAAAAGGCACATGACAGCATGTGTGGAGTTTGAAAAAATGCATGTGAAAGACAGAGCATGAGGCAAAAGATTCTGTGTTCTGACGAGGCTAAAATTGAACTCTGTGTTCTTGCATGCAAAGTGCTATGTCTGGTAACATCACCAATGTAACACCATTTCTACTATGAAGCATGGTGGTGCAGCATCATGCTATGGGGATGCTTTTCAGTGGCAGGGTCTGGGAGACTTGTAAGGATACAGGGAACAATGAGTGGAGCAAAATACAGGCAAATCCTTGAGGAGAACCTGCTTCAGAGTGCAAAAAACCTTAGATTGTGGTGAAAATTTACTTTCCAACAAGGCAATGACTCCAAACATGCAGCCAAAGCAATACTGTAATGGCTTCAGAAGAAGAACGTGAAAGTCCTTGAGTGGCCCAGCCAAAGCCCAGACTTGAATCCCATTGAGAATCTGTGGAAAGACTTGAAGATTGGTGTTCACCGACGCTCCCCATCTAACTTGACAGAGCTTGAGCAAATCTGCAAGGAAGAATGGGGGAAAATCCCCAAATCTAGTTGTCCAAAGCTGATACAAGCATACCCAAGAAGACTCGAAGCTGTAATCCCTGCTTAAAAGTGCCTTCTCAAAAGTATTGACTCGACTCTGGGCTTGAATAATTATTGACGCAATGCATTTCAGCTTTTCATTTTTAATTGATTTGTAAAAATTTTCTAAAAATATGTTTTCACTTTGTCATTATGGGGTATTTTGTGTACATCGGTGATGGAAAAAATTTAATGTAATCCATGTTAAATTTAGGCTGTAACAACAAAATGTGAAAAAGTCAAGGGGTGTGAATAATTTCTGAAGGCACTGTACATAGTTTGTGTGTGTGCACTTTTTGCATAGTAAGCCCTTTATTCCAGCATCTTCCACAAACCCCTCATGCCCCCCCTGCAATATTATCAAGCCCTCTCCCTTTTGGGGCATGCCCCCCAATTTTAGGACCACATTCCTGAAGTGTGCCCCGACGGAAGGGACTTCGCAAACGCTTGTGGCCAGAAGTGGGACCAACAGGTCCAGAGTCCTGCGGACATGCTTGGCAAAAGGATACTGCCCCCTTGGTTTGCCTTGTCGCTCTGAAGGTTAGCAGTGCAGAACCCTTTCCTCAAAATGAGCTTACTTGTGTGAGGGATCATTGTCCCACCATTGTGTCTCAGTCGTTGTTTTGACTCAGCTCTGTGCCACAGCCACCAATGAAACCACCTCTCCAACTCCTGGGTTAATATCTGAATTTAATAGATTTCCTTTTATTTCCTGTTCCATGGGTGGTTGAAAACGATGGCCTTCCTCAACCCCTCACATTCTGCAAACTAATTAATCCGTGCCGTATTTAGTCGCACCCAATGGTATTCTCCCAGAAAGTCCTGTGTTCATCAGTGCAGGTGTGCAGTTCCTATGATTCACTGGAACATCATTACCTCTTGCCACAAAAGCTGGATGGAGGTTTATGTTTTCACCCCTGTTTGTCTGTGAACATGATATCTCAAAAGATTGTGGACGGATTCAGATGAAACGTGGTGGACACGTTGGGTGTGTCGCAAGGACGAATTAATTAGATTTTGGTGAAGATCCTCATCTGGATATGAGAATTATTTAATTTTTAAAGTGATTCTTCACCATTGAGAGATAGGGCCAAAACTGATATTGTACTGTATAGCATGATATTTCAAATATGTATTGGGCCAGATATGTTCTCGTGGATCAGGCATTACGTGGCGGAGGTATGTGCTCTACCGAGTACCCTTCAAGTTAATATTGTAATTGAAGGTTGCATGTCATATTTACTGTCGCAATTATTTTGTTGCTGTTACATTTGCCAAATTCCTTTTATGAGATATCCCTTCATTTAATTTTTAAATAATTACTCACTCAATCAACAATGTCTGAAACGAGCTTTTATTGTGGCTTGGAGCAGGCCAACTGGACCACCATTGCATGCCATCCCACATGACTAACCCAATCATTTTACCTCCAGGTTATTCATCCGCATTCTCTCTCCTCTTTATCTCGACCTCTATTTCTCTCATTATTTTTTTGCTTGTTTTGGCCACACTGCCTTTTACCTCCACGTTGTTTTTTACATCGTCATCTCATTATTGAGGCGATGAGCCTTGCAATGGACATTTCCCAAAGAGATTGGCCAAAGCTGGCTGGTGTATGTCTTGCTTGCAGAAGTTGTGCAATCCATTGTTCCTTTGGAAGTGTGTCAGCACCATGGCTCTTCCCATCTGCTTCTGAGCAATGCTCTACTCGTTGCAGTCTATGACATCTGGATATGATTGCAAAATTGGTTCTGTGGTTGTTGCAGACTATGCCACACATTTCAGTTTTCAAAGTAAACATATTGAGATTAATGAAAAAGTAAATGGTATACAAACTTTCATTTCGATGAACAGAGTGGGGATGGCAGGATGGCTGGAAGGTAGCACACTTGCCTTTGAGTCATCCAGCCTGGATTTGAATGTCAACCCAGCTACAAACTGGCGTCACAGTATTTCACAGGTCGGGTGATTCATCAATGTGTGTGCAGTCCCTCAAATGGACGATAAACTCGGCATCCCGTCTGCTGGCATAAGTTGGTGGATGTTAAAGATCCCACGATGTCCTTTGTGAAGAGTAGTGGAGCTATCGTCGGCACCTTGGCCAAATCACAACTTCCTGTTCTCACCTCCAGAGGAAGTTGTATTCGTGGCACATCGATGCCATCGGCCAATGATGCGAACCCGCAGACATCTGTTGCACATGAAAGAAGATGACTAACAGAGCAATTCCTCAGCAAAGCTTGATTTTTATTTGTGAAACGATTCATGAAGAAGCTGTGATATCACATGGGATGAAGGGAGGGCTGGAGTCCCAACAACTTGGACTGCATGATTGAGATTCTTAAAGAATATTATAAATGATGTAGAAAATAGAACTTGAGCATCACTAGGTCTGAACAGTGTCCTTTGTCACTTCCTCTCCCATCCCTGCCGTGCTTCCTCCGATTATTGACTTCAAAATCTTTAATAGTGCTGATTGTCATCAGTGCAGCTTTAAACAGTGATACCTTTGGTGTTGCCTCAAAAAGCACGTTGTCCATCGAATGGTTGGCCTGTCCGTGACCCATCTGTGAGCATGAATTAGTACATGTTGAAGATCCTACCTCCTTCCAAACGAGTAAGCAATTCCAACCCCAATGGCCGAGGGTACTGTACCATGGTACAGCTTCAGTCATGCAACTAGTGGGTGAAATTTCAAATTGAATTATCATCTGACATGGATTTGCAAGAAAAGTAATGCTCCCCACAACTCTCCCTACTTTCCCTACACACCACTGTGCTTCCTTCCTTGCATGACCTTCAAGGTTCATGAAAGGTAGTTAAAGTATGGATGGGGGGGCTTGCTTGCCTTAAGAATGACTCAAACCCAGACTGAGCAAAGTTTGTATGGAAAATACTCTGACAATGGGTCTTCTGCTGACCTTTGGAGTCTGCCTCTTCTGAAACTGCTTGGGGCTTTCAGTGAGGAGGGTCACAGGATAACATTGTCAGAAGCTTCCACTTTTACATCATGAAGAGCAAAATACCAGGCCATGCACAGCCGTGCTTCTGGTCAGGAACCACATGCTGGAGCATTCTGATAATGCTGGAGCATTTCAGCAGTCGAGAACTGCGGAGAACGGCCAACCCAAACAGCTCACACTCACACATTCACACTCTCACTTTGTCTCTCTGAAAGGACCGTTTGGAAAAGAAAAAAAAACCCCATCCACTTTCTCAAAATCCTCTGGAAGAAGTCCTTTCTTTCAAACTTCGAGGTCTCAGATTTGCCATGATCTTTCCTGGGAAAGCCTTTCCAACCTGGCCTCCAAAGCCAGTTGCTGACTGGGAATCCTGAGTCGTGCAAAATCCTTCCTCGGCCGACCTGAGCTCCTGACCACATACAAAGTTTTTTGGCCGCAGCCTGATGGAGTACTGCTCTCCCCTCTGGGCTGGTGCTCCTGCCTCTCACTTTTCTCGGCTTCATGCTGTGGAAACCAAGGCATTTCGGATCATTGGTATCTCCAGCGATGAGGCTGAACTTTGGGCCTCTCACTCTCTCACCACAGGCAGGTCAGTGGTCTTTCTGTCTTCTTCCGTCTCCTCTCCAGCCTCGCCTCCCCCTCCCTGCTGTGTCTGCGATTTGTCCCCTCCGTATTTCCGTAGGGCGCTCAAGTTCCGCCAACAATCCTCTTCTGGTAAAACTACCAAAATCACGAATCACTGCTCACCTTCACTCTTTCATTCCACTTTTTTCCTGCCTTTGGAATAAATTCTCTCACTTGGTTGAATCCCATTCTTCCCTTCAGGCCTTAAAAACAGTTGTTAACCACCACTTCTTATTGTCCCCCATCCAAATCCTTGATCTTTTCTACCTCCGTTAATCCACTCCAAACCCACCTCCTTCAAATTCCCTGCTTTCCTTCCTGAAAGTCCCTGTAATCTTCTTCTTCTTCTTCTTTCGGCTGCTCCCATTAGGGGTCGCCACAGCGGATCAACCGTCTCTATTTCGGTCTATCCTCCACATCTTCCATTGAGACTCCAACCACCCGCATGTCCGCCCTCACTGCATCCATGAACCTCTTCTTTGGCCTTCCTCTTCTCCTGCCTGGTGGCTCCATCTTCAGCATCCTTCTCCTGATATACTCTGCTTCCCTCCTGTGCACATGTCCAAACCATCTCAATCTCACCTTTCTCACTTTGTCTCAAACCGTCCTACCTGTGCAGTCCCTCTAATATACTCATTCCTTATCCTGTCCATCCTCGTCACTCCCAACGAGAATCGCAGCATCTTTAACTCTGCCACCTCCAGCTCCGTTCCTGTCTTCTTTTTGTCAGCGCCACTGCCTCCAAACCATACAACATAGCTGGTCTCACTAC
Source organism: Eptatretus atami (assembly GCA_035128595.1). Classification (NCBI taxonomy): domain Eukaryota; kingdom Metazoa; phylum Chordata; class Myxini; order Myxiniformes; family Myxinidae; genus Eptatretus; species Eptatretus atami. Next base: position 128,755,967 of record CM068956.1, read on the forward strand.
CGTCTTGTATACTTTCCCCTTAACTCTTGCAGCTACCCTTCTGTCACAAATCACTCCTGCAACTCTTCTCCACCCACTCTATCCTGCCTGCACCTCTCTTTTTCACTTCTCTCCCAAACTCTCTTATTTGGACAGTTGATCCAAGTATTTAAACCATCCACCTTCCCACCTCAACTCTGGCAACTCCACCATACCACCACCCTCCTCTTCATTTACGACATGTACTCCGTCTTACTCCTCTTACTCACTATCATTCACCTTCTCTCCAGTGCGTACCTCCACCTCTCAAGGATCGCCTCAGCCTGCTCCCTACTCTCCCTGCAGATCATGATGTCATCCGCGAACATCATAGTCCATGGAGACTCCAGTCTGATCTCGTCCGTCAACCTGTCCATCACCATTGCAAACAGGAAAGGGCTCAGAGTCGATCCTTGGTGCAATCCCACATTACTTTAAACCGGTCTGTCATTCTACCCACGCACCTCACGCTGTCATACTGTCCTCATACATTTCCGTGCACAATCCTCACATACTTCTCCACCACTCCTGACTTCCTCATACAATGCCACAACTCCTCTCTTGGCACCCTATCATAAGCTTTTTCTAAATCCACAACACACCATGTAACTCCTTCTGGCGTTCCCAATACTTCTCCATCAACATTCTCAAAGCAAGCATTGCATCAGTGGTGCTCTTTCCTGGCATAAACCCATATTGCTGCTCACAAATTGTCACCTCTCTTCTCAACTGAGCTTCCACTACTCTTTCCCACAACTTTATCCCTCTGTAATTTCCACAGCTCTGCACATCACCCTTGTTCTTGAAAATCGGAACCAGTACACTTAATTTCCACTCCTCCGGCATCCTCTCACTTTCCAAGATTTTATTAAACAATCTGGTTAACAACCCACTGCCATCTCTCCTAAGCACTTCCATGCCTCCACTGGTATGTCATCTGGGCCAACGCGCTTTCCACTTTTCATCCTCTTCATAGCAGTCCTCACTTCATCCTTACTGATCCACCCACTTCCTGATTCACTATCTCCACCTCTTCCAACCTTCTCTCTCTCTCATTTTCTTCATTCATCAGCTCCTCAAAGTACTCCATCCACCTTCTCAACACACTCTCCTCGCTTTCAGCACATTCCCATTTATGTCCTTTATCATCCGAACCTGCAGCACATCCTTCCCACTCGGTCCCTCTGTCTGGCCAATCGGTATAAATCCTTTTCCCCTTCTTTTGTATCCAATTTCTCATACAGTTGTCACATGCCTTTTTCTTAGCCTTTGTCACCACTCCTTGTACTCCTGCCTACTTTCTTCATCTGTGTGACTATCCCACTTCTTTTTTGCCAACCCCTTTTTCCTTATACTTTCCTGTACTTCCTGTTCCACCACCAAGTCTGCTTATCTTCCTTCCTCTGTCCAGATGTCACACCAAGTACCTTCCTTGCTATCTCCCTCACCACTTCTGCTGTAGTTGCCCAATCATCCCACCCATCTTTACCACCATCCAACACCTGTCTTGCCTCCTTCCTAAATTCCATGCAACAGTCTTCATCCTTCAGCTTCCACTATCTGGTCCTTGGTTCAGCCCTCATTCTCTTCCTCAACCTCACCTCCAAAATCATCCTAGAGACACCAATCGATGCTGTCGAGCTAAACTTTCCCCTGCCTAAGATGTAATCCCACCTGTGTTCCTCTTTCTTCTTGAAATATGTATTTACCAATGCTATTTCCATTCTTTTTTGCTAATTCTACCACCATTTGCCCTTCCACATTTCTCTTGTTGAGACCGTACCTACCCATCCACCCCTCATCTTCTTTATTCCCTTCTCCAAACATGCCCATTGAAATCTGCTCCAATCACCACTCTTTCATCCTTGGATACACTCTCCACACTTCATCTTACTCACACCCCATATGCCACTGAAAGAAGAAGAAGAAGAAGAAGAAGAGAAGAAGAAGAAGAAGAAGAAGAAAGAAGAAGAAGAAGAAGAAGAAGAAGAAGAAGAAGAAGAAGAAGAAGAAGAAGAAGAAGAAGAAGAAGAAGAAGAAGAAGAAGAAGAAGAAGAAGAAGAAGAAGAGAAGAAAGAAGAGAGGAGAAAAAGGAAGTAAAAGAAAAGAACAAGAGTACGAAAAAGAGAAGAGAGAGGGAAGAAGAGAGAGAGAAGAGAAGAAAGAGAAAAGAGCAGGAGAGAAGAAAAAAA
>CM068956.1:128764699-128774951 GCA_035128595.1 Eptatretus atami
TCATGGACCCCTTTAATGAGCGCAGATTTAGATGCAGTCAATGCACCTTCATTAGGCATCAGATATGAAACTTGTAGCCAAGTTTCATCAAAATCGTATGTTTGGTTGAAGTGATAATGACTGAAGTGTTTACGGACTAACTGACTGACTGACTCAGTCACTCACCTCCGGACACTGCTCGATCGCATCAGCTCACTGGACTAAAGTCCAGGTGAGCTAAAAATGATGTTTCCTTTTCCTTATCTTTCAATACAGTACTTGTATTTTGACACCTTCTTGTGCAATATCGAAGTGAAGTCCACATTCTTGCCCTCTTCATATTCCGAGGGCTGGTAGGAAGAAGAGCCTAGAATTATACACATATACCTTTAAGTTGTTGAGCCCGGGTTATAATTTCGACCCAGCTATAAATTATCACCCTGGTGTTAGATGTTTGTTCCATCCATCAGAAGGAGGGGTCCTGTCTGTCAGCACTGATTGTTTGTGAAATTAAAGATTCATTCGTTCATTTCATGTGCAGCATGTGGCTGCTGGTTTTCATCATCGCTGGGGGTATGGCAGTACCACTGATGCAGTTCCCCTGTATATTGGAGCAGGAATTTGTAATTTATTCATGGTGCTGGTGACAGCTCACCTGCTCTTCACAAAGGATACCGTGGGATCTTTAACCTCCACCAACTAATGCCAGCAGACCAGACACCCAGTTTAACGTCCACCCAAGGGACGGTGCACACATTACTATGCTTCGCCCGGCCGAAAAGACACCAGGATTCAAACCCAGCGGAGAAGGCTCAGAGGTGAGTATGCATGCCTCTTGACCATCCTGCAATTAGGGATACTTTTTCTAAAATAGGAAGGGTTGGCAAGTGTGGAGTACAGATCACTTCTTACCCTGGCCAACTTCTGCCACCATTCCTCGCTGGGAGGCATTCCACGTAGGCTCGGGGGGATGTACCAGAAGCAAACGTTGGTGTGTTCCGGCTGCAAAACGAGTTCACAGAGGGAGAGAGAAGAGGAGGAAGAAGAAGAAACGTTTTACGCACTCCTGTAACGACAAGCATTGTGAGTCAAAAATGAAGCAGAGGCAGTAGAAGCTGCGATTGAATGAGTGCTGCACACACCTCGCCATTAAACACCAGTTTGTAACCCTCTCGCTTCTTTACGATGTTGTAGAGATATTCCGAAAGTTCCAAACACTTGTTGATCTGAGCCTCAAAGCCCACTGTTCCCTGCATGCCCAGTGTATGTATGATAGTGAGTTGCTTTGCACAAGTACCTGCATGGTTAAAAAAATGTATAATGTAGGCCCATAGGAAGTTCAGAAATAAAAGTGGGAAATAAGAAAGCTTCCAAAACAAGAACTTTACAAGTTTACATTTAGAGGTGGTGGACGAACAAAAAATGAAAACACCAATATAAAGTCACTGAAAAGGTTGTTGGGGCACCACATGCAGCCAGTATGGCATGGAGTCCACCAGCGTCTGCAATTATGCAGGAGGGCTGTGTCTTCCACGAGAAAGTCAATCAACTCGCATCTGTTTGATGGAGGTGGAAAAACGCTGTCTTTGGTGTCATTCCAGATTATCCCATAAATACTCGATTGAGTTTATATCTTGTGACTCAGAAGGCCATGACATATGGAAAACACCAGTGTCATGCTCATCAAACGATTGGGTGACCACACAAACTCTATGGATGAGGGCGTTGTCATCCTGGAAAACACCCCTCCCGGCAAAAAAGAAATGCTGCAACATGGGATGAAGATGATCACTCAGTACCATTAAGTCATGATTGGCATTGACCTTGCCTTCTAAGGGAATGATTGCACCCAAGCCAAGAAGATGTGCCCCACAACATTACAGCACCACCAGAATCGTTCAATGGTGGAACCAAGCAATCAGGGTTGTGGAGTTCTTTAGGTTGGCACCACAAGTGCACTCGCCCGTTTGTTGAGAACATGGTGAAGGATGATTCATCTGACGATATCTCATTTCTCCACAGCTCAGTAGTCCATTGCATGTGCTCTTTGCACCTCCTCCTTCATACACAGCACAAGGCTGTGGGTGGGATCATTGGCTGAGGGAGTAGCTGTGCTGCTGATGCAGTGCCCCTGTTACCAGTACACTGGTACTCATTTCGCTGACCTCAGAAGGATGACAGGCTGAGTCAATACCACCTGGTGTTAATTCAACGGCCAGCAGGGGCTCAAACTCAGGAACAAAGGTCCCAAGCCAGCCACCTTAACCGCTAAGCCAACACCAGGCCCTAAGGTGCTAAGCCAACACCAGGCTCCTCTTTGCACCACTGGACTTGCAAACATGCATTGCCAGATATGATGAGTGGTTTGTGCACTGCAACCCGGCTATGGTATTCTGGTCTGCGGAGTTCTCAGCGGATGGTTTTGATTAAACTGGGTGCTTGCGCCCCAGGTTTAAAAATTTACAGTCAATCAATGTGCAGTTGCTCGCCTGCTTTGCCTTGCACTTCAAATTAATGCACGGATATCATGATCCTGTAGTATGAGATCCTGGAGTTCCATGCTGCCATCACCTTAGACACCGTTGCTCGTGAAACATCAGCAAGTTGAGCTGTCTTTGTCACTGAAGCTCATGCCAAATACTCCCCAACAATCACCCTCTTTCAGTCACTGAGGTCTCCTCTTGAAGCCATGCTAGCCATAATTATAGGCAACCAGGCTTGTGCAGCATTTTTGTACATGACCCTAAGCATGCTGGGATGTTATTTGCTTAATTACCACATGAGCCACACCTGTGTGGAAGCCGTTGCTTTCAATATACTTGGTGTCCCTAGTTTGCCGAGGTATTTCCATTTTTTGTCCACTACCTCCACATGATAATGTTACCAAATGTTTTGTTTTTTTTCACGTCTGGTGGCAGCATTGGAACTGGCTCCTTTTATGGATTTCATAGAAGGTTTACATTAAAGAAATGTCTTGTTCTTGATCGTATAAACTACCCTCTTCCTCTACCTTGGCTTTCCACATGAGCCAGAACTTAAAAATGTCGACATGTCGGCCACACTGAATGACTTTGTCTCCAGTGTCGTATGATGTGTCGTATTGCTTGTCTGACTGGAATAAGTACTTTGCAGACATCTGATTGCAGCTCAAGAGCAAACCCTAATGGGGACCGGGGGTGGGAGAGAAGGGGTGGGGTGGGGAGCGAAGAAAATAATGTTCGACGTTAGAGTTGAAGACAATACAAAACATAACTTTTCGATCTGCCAGTTGATTACATTGATGGAATTGAACTTTATTCCCACAGATCTCCCTCTACTACCTTCAAGGCTCCAATTGGCAATTATTCCCACTTTTGTGTGGGGTCATAGACTAAGGAATGTCTTTGGTGCAAGTTTTTCACAAACCGGCTGGATAAGGCTGACGTTCGACTGGGAAGTTGTTCAGAGTGCTGGTGATAACTAAATAAGGGACTGAACACTTTAGCAATGCCCAGCCTGTGAATCATCAACTCGACAGTTTATAGTCAGGTCAGGAATCGAACCCAGACTAGCTCAAAGGACCATTCTGTCGGACCTAGTCCAACAAACCTAAACATGCATGGTTATTATACTCCAACATTTGCTTTTCCCTTTCAAATATGGTTGTTTTAAACTAAGATTTCGATCGAAAGTATCAAAAAAACAAAAGTTCAACATCAAGTGAAAACGATTCCTCAAGTTGTAACAATGCAAGTCGTTGTGCTACAATGTAATTCAATAAAAGAAAGATGTACACATGGAACATGACTTTTGTAGTTTCAATCTATTAGGTTCAGAACCTCTCGCGAAATACATGGATGTGCAATCAGAATTGCTTGTAAACCGAATGTTCCACTGAATACACAAAACCCACCTCTTCACGAACAAGGATGGCCGAACACTGGAGTGGAACTCCCAGCATCTTGTGCGGATTCCACGTGACCGAATTTGCCCTGGGGTAAAAATACATAAAGATGGCATTAATAAAAAGAAGAGAAAGGGGAGGACAAAGAAGAAGAATTTTTATTAAATCACAAACTTTAACACCAATGAAACCCAAACTTTGAGTGAAATAAAACAGATTTTTTTTTTCAATCAGTATAATAATACATATCATTGCAAGATAATAAGAATAAGAATGAGATCATAAGAAGAATCAGAACAAGAAAAAAAAGTAGCAACAAAAGTGAAGGAGGAGATGAAGAAGAGCTGGATATGATGATGTAAACCAAGCTTTTCTCCGATGCGAATCTTAAACAAAGTGTATATTTTCCTTTCTTGGAAACATTTCCTGTGGTCTTTGATCAACTTCCCCTCACAAGGTCATCTCGAAGGTTAAAATAAATATTATGACAAGCCAGTTATGGCTTCTGTCCACAATCAGTGAAGCCTTTTTTATGCATCTCCCTCTCCACATTCATTTCATTCTCTGCACAGACATGAACCATGCCACAACATTTCCCGTTTTGGGTGCAAGTCACCACTTTCCTTCGAATTCGAGAAACCTGAAAGCCAGACTCCTGCCCAATTAAATGGTTCTGTATATTTATTATTTTCCCTTTTCCTTTTAGACCCTTAAATGGGTCTGGGAGTTTAAAATGGGTTGGCCCGTTAGTGGTCCCATCTGAATCCTTAGCCCTTGTAATATTCATGTAAGGTGTGTGTGGTGTGTGTGTGTCTGTTTCACTACCAGCCTAAGATTCTGTAAAAAAAAATTTTTTGAATAGTTAAGTCGAAATAAAATAAAATAGACAAGACAGATAGGATTAGATATATTAGATAAGATAGATAAACAAACACAAGCAAAATTTTTGACAAGCTATTGTGGAGATGTGTCACTGGGATTCCTGAGATGTAGTAAATAAAAGAATCCCGTTGGCCTTCAAATGAGGAAACAGAAAAGGAAGCTCCCAAATACAAGCAAGTTCCAACAGGAACCGACACTTACCTCTCCACACCACTCAGTTTGTGCCGATGTTTCCTCGACATCAGCAACCCCCCACCCCATGCACCCTGCAAGACAACCAGGTAATCTCCTCAATTCAACATGTACCTGCCTGACGGTATCAACAAGTCATTAACCATTTGCTCAAATTTCAATCTCTCTTTCTATCAATCTATCTCCTAACAATCTTTATTTACAGAAATTTTGTGCTCAAGTGTTTCTTTGTTTTAACATCATTGTGTATATGATTAAACAAACAAGACGAGATAGTTTTGTTGCTGCAACATTGCTTATGGAGGTTATGTTTTCACCCATCTGTTTGTTTGTCTGTTTGTGTGCACGATATCTCAAAAAGTTGTGGACGGATTCAGATGAAATTGGGTGGACAGGTTGGGTGTGTGACAAGGAAGAATCGATTAGATTTTGGTGAAGATTAGAACCAACGGATACAAATTTTTTAAAGTGATTCTTCACCATTGAGAGATGGCGCCATAAATGAAATATAGCACGATATCTCAAAAAGTTGTGGATGGATTCGGACGAAACTTGGTGGAAATATTGGATGTATGACGAGGACGAATCCTTTAGATTTTGGTGAAGATCTGAATCCGGATCCAGATACCAGAATTTTTTAAGTGATTCTTCACCATTGAGAAACAGCACCAAAAATGATATATAGCACGATATCTCAAAAAGTTGTGCACGGATTCGGATGAAACTTGGTGGAAGTGTTGGGTGTGTGGCAAGGAAGAATTGATTCAATTTTAGTGAAGATCTGGATTCAAATCCAGATATGAGAATTAAAAATTTTTTTTTTAGTTTTTCTCGATTGTGAAATCAATGTGAATGAAACTGTGGTCAAAAACATCAAAACCAAAAATTGCACAACCATAACCAGCAGTCTCTTTTGCAAAACCACAAGTGTTTTTATACTTGTTTTCACAAAGATTGCAAAACTAAAACACAAATCACTGCAAAACACTGAACACAAATCTCTATATTTCACACAACATTCATGGGAGAGTTTCGTGTTTTGTCATTAAATCCATATGTTTGCTGTTTGCAACTGAAAGAAATCAATTCCAATATTGTATTCATTTCATAAACTTCACATGTGCAAATGCATCTTGATCAATTTTTAGCTCGCCTGTTCGAAGAACAGAGAGCTATAGCGATACCCTCGGCGTGAGCGTCAGCGTCAGCGTGAGCGTGAAAATGTTAAAGTTTTTGGTGCAAGTATTTTTTCCTTTCTGTTTTTATCTACCACACTATTTTTATACGCCCGATATATATATTAATATATATATATATATATATATATATATATTATATATATATTGTATATATCGGGGGGGGGGAAATGTAATACCTGTCCCGTTCGCCGTCTCTCTGTCTGTCTGTCCGTCCGCCATCCGTTCCTGTCCGCACTCTAACTCCCAAAGTTTTCAACTTTCACGTTCATATTTGGTATACAGTAATCCCCGTTTCTCGCGGGGTTACGTTCAAACCTCCCCCGCGCGAAGTGAAAACCGCGATGAATGGACGCCTCCCCAAAAATCGACTCGTTGGTCTGATCGGTTTGGGAGGATTGTTTGAGGTGCCTGAGATCGACTTGTTCTGGTCTGGTCGGTTTGGCAGTGATTGGGTTTGAGGTGCCGGAGATCGACTAGTTGGTCTGGTCGGTTTTGAGGTGCTGGGTACGAGCAGTGCTCGTCCAACGGCGGCAAACCTTTTTCCTTCCCGAAGCATATATCGAGCACCTTACCTTAACCTTCCTCCGGAGCATCCCAGGACCTTCCTCTGGCGCTTCGGTTCCTTGCCAGAAGCCTTAGAAGGTGCAGGGCGTTTGGGCGCCATCGTGGGGCTTGGAGAAAAAAACGAAGAAATATATCTAAGTTCACAAGCGAAACTTTGTCTCGTGCGTTGTGTGACTGGTCGAGCACCACGCGTTATAATTTATTGCTTAAATAATTTATATTTTATACATTATTACCGCGATGTACCGGGGGAATCCGCAGAAAAAATTACTTACGTTCCAGGAAAACCCGCGAATGAACCGGGGGCGCGATAGGTGAACCATGATGAAGCGGGGGTTGACTGTATAGTACAGACTGTGGAGACGGTGTGTCGCGACGAATGTAGGTAATTTGGTCACAGGAATTTTGGCACGGGAAACTTGGTCCAGGTAACAGTCACAAGGTAATTTGGTCACGGTAAAACGGTCACAAGGTAATTTGGTCACAGTAATTCGGTCACGAGGTATTTGGTCACGGTAATTCGGTCACAGTAATTCGTCACAGGTAATTCGTCACGGTATTATTATTATTATTTATTATTCACTGCATTTAAAGCCAGTCAGCCCAATAGCAGTAATAAACAAGGCCAATAGCAGTAATAACAAGGCCAAGAGAAGTAATAAACAAGGCCAAGAGCAGTAATAAACAAGGCCCAAGAGCAGTAATAAACAAGCCAAGAGAAGTAATAAACAAGGCCCAAGAGCAGTAATAAACAAGGCCCAAGAGCAGTAATAACAAGGCCCAAGAGAGTAATACAAGGCCCAAGAGCAGTAATAAACAAGGCCAAGAGCAGTAATAAACAAGGCCAAGAGCAGTATAAACAGGCCAAAAGTAATAAACAAGGCCCAAGAGCAGTAAAAACAGGCAAGAGCATATAAACAAGGCCCAAGACAGTAATAAACAAGGCCCAATAGCAGTAATAACAAGGCCCAAGAGCAGTAATAAACAAGGCCCAGAGAGTAATTAAACTTTTCATTTCATGGCGGCGAATCTTGTTGGCATAATGACGTATTGACCAAGTTTACCGACTACTATAATGGAATCGGAATTTAAAAGTTGAGAGAGACAGAATCGATTCCATTATAGTAGTCAGTAAACTTGGTCAATACGTCATTATGCAACAAGATTCGCCGGCCATGAAATGAAAATGTTTATTACTGCTCTTGGTCTTACTGGCCTTAAATGCAGTGAATAATAAATAATAATAATAATAATAATAACCGGACCAAATAACCTTGTGACCGAATTACCGTGACCGAATTACGTGACTAAATACTCTGACCGAATTACGTACCAAATACTTGTGACCCGTTTTACCGTGACTAAATTACCTTGTGACCGTTTTATCGTGACCAAGTTTCCCGTGACCAAATTTCCTGTGACCAAATTACCGCGCCCCGTCGCGACATACGTTCCTCATCTAAAGTGGTTGCCATGGCAACCAGGATGCTGTTTTCCATCCGTTCCTGTCCGCACTCTAACTCCCAAAGTTTTCAACTTTCACGTTTCATATTTGGTACATAGGTACAGACTGTGGAGACGGTGTGTCGCGACACGTTCGTCATCTAAAGTGGTTGCCATGGCAACCAGGATGCTGTTTTCCATGTAGTAGCACAATTCTGTACATACCTTCTTGTTCGGGCGTATATTGTGCTCACTTGCGCTCTTGTTACTGATTACAATATACAAATACATATATTGCTTTAAAATTATTTGGATCAGACTTCACTGCAATGCTTTATAAAAAATATTAATTATTAGACTAGTCTTTTAAAAACGATAAATGTATAAACAGGTGAGCATTGGGTGGCTTTGACACCAACTCTGGTTCAATCATCTATCAGACCTTAATCATGAATAAAAGGAGTCACAGATAGTGGTGTCGTGCCAAATTTTGAGGTATCGAAGCCCAGCAAAAATGTGTTGGTGGCCATGACGTCATCGCCAGATCTAACTTACCATCACATCAAGTTTTAACATGACCATTTGAGTCCCCAAATCGAGGGATAAATGAAATGTACATTTTACCATGATAAACAAAAGCTTGTGGTAAGTGATTCTTGAGTCTTGACTATTGATAGATGGGGCCAAAAACGGTTATGGAGATATTAGGACGAAACTTGGTGGATGAGTTGATTAGGTCACAAGAACTAGCTGATTTGATTTTGGTTCAGGTCCAGATCCAGGTCCAGCCTATTAGTGGGTGAAAAAACGTAAACTGTTAAGCCTGGCGGGGGTATGTGCTCTACCGAGTGTCATTCTAGTTATTACAATAATGCAGTGACTGCCTTTCAGCTGCAAAATTATTTCGGTCTAATTGGGTTATACAGGTTGGTTGGTCATGTGCTTTCCTGTGAACCATCTGGTATTCATGTTTATGTTCCTTTGTGATCGAATCTAAAAAAAACTGATAACGCCAGCAGGGGATGTCATCCATCGGGTTAGGATGCAAGTCCGGCTATCCTGTCTGCATTTAGGTTGTGACCTTAAAATTTCACACAGTCTTTCAAACAATGAAGAGTCGGACATTGTGAGCAGGGGGACTTGCTAAATGCTCGCAGGAAGATATTTGAGAGTTGTATGCACAGGATGTGGATATAAAGCACAATTAAGTTCATGGTAAGAATTGGGTTAGTTGTCTTCATTCGTACGCATCACAAGGCTGTGGAGTTGCATAAATGGCTGAGAGCATGGCTGTTGTGCTGATACAATGCCCTCTGCTGGTTAGGCCAAGAATTTGGAAGTTGTTCATCGTGATGGCGATAGCTTGTCTACTCTTCACGAAGGACAACATGGGATCTTTAACATGCACCAACTAATGCGGACAGACGAGATTCCCGTTTAACATCCATCCGAGGGACAGCACATACATTGATGATTCACCCTGCCTGTGAAACACCAGGATGACAGTTTATAGCTGGCAGATATTCAAACCCAGGCTATACAACTTGGAGGCGAGTGTGTGTACCTCTTGGCCATCCTGACAGCCCAAGGGTTTCGTAATTATATAAACAGATGGATAAACTAGAGGGGGAGCACTCGGGAGAGTGCAAAACCTCCGCCGCCAATACTGCTGGGTCACTCAATAGTGAAACCTTATATCTTATTCATTTAATTATGAGTCAAACAGTGCTGACAGAAGTTTAGTTCTTTTCTTCTCCATTTTTTTTTTGGGGGGGGGGGGATGGAATCACTAAAAACATGTAGAAATCAAAAAAAATAATCTCTAAATTTTTTGGGGGGTTGAAAAATCGCTAAAAATTTAAAATGTCTAAAGTAAAAATGGTCCAAATTTTTTTTTTGGGGGGGGGTGGGATTGAATCACTTAAACATGTAGAATGCAAAAAAAAAATTCTCTCATTTTTTTGGGGGGGGGGGGTAAACATTTTTTTTTGGGGGGGGGTGGAAATCACTAAAACAATGTCAGAATGCAAAAAAATTCTCTAATTTTTTTGGGGGGGGGGTAACCATTTTTTTGGGGGGGGGGGGTTGAAATCACTTAAAACTGTCCGAA
>CM068956.1:128782862-128807813 GCA_035128595.1 Eptatretus atami
GGCAAGTGCTCCACCTCTGCCACTATTCTGTTGGACTTTGTGTGACATGATGCAGCATGGAATTTCAAACATTTGAAAAAAATATATATATATATATATATATATTATATATATATATATATATATATATATATATATATATATATATATATTCCTCTTTTGCATTTAATTTGTTCCCATTACAGCTTGTTTGATTTTCCTTTGACCTGTGACGTCGACAGAGCACAGCAGGCATGGTAGGCCAAATCACCTCCTCAAGTGTCAAAGTGACTTGTACGACATATCCATAGGCATCGATTTATATAAATGGCTGATTACAATTAAGATGGCTGTCTTTGGAAGTATATATATATATATATATTATATATATATATATATATATATTATATATATATACATATATAGAAACACACATACAGGGTAGTGCAGGGCCGACTGGCATCAGACTGCTCTCCTATCCGAGGGGTGGGTGGGAACTTTGGGGTTGTGCGTCCATTTTTTCTAAGACAATGCACTGCACCTGGTGGAAGCCACCTTCCTGATGTTACCTACCATAAATAATAAGATTGCAAGCTTTGAACATAAACCTCGTGTGTTTCAATTATCGCAAATCCAAATGTGTCAGTCAGCTCTGCAGCACCCTGTATATACACATATACAATGTATACTAGTGGGGTATGCTTACACATTGTAAGGAGCAACAAATTGTGCTTCCCCATTGTCTTGGGTCACTCACCTGCAATGAACACAAGGCTGCACTTATTTTCAGATATTTTCACTGATGGATGCTTTCCAAAGGTTCTGTGATTTTTCCGGTGCATCGGTTTCAATGTTCGTCGGCAGGTAAAATTTCAGCTTTCTACGTCATCCGGAAGGGATTGAACATTAATATCAGTCAGTCAGTTAGTCAGTGAGTGAGTGGATATGTTTCTGCATAAAGATATATAAGTATATATATATATATATATAATATATATATATATAATATATATATATATATATATATATATATATACTAGCGGGGGTATGCGTATACATTGTAACAATAATGAACCATGCTTCCCCATTGTCTCGGGTCACTTACCTGCATTTGTTTTTTGCATTTGATTATTTTCATTCTTTTATTCATTTCCTTATATTTTCATTCACTGTCGCTTTCTGATGGTTCTGTGGTTTTTCCTGGTTGTATCGGCTTCGATATCCGGCGGCACGCAAAATTACCGTACTTCCCGATTGTCTCGGGTCGCTCACCCGCATTTTTTTTTTTACATTTTTTCCCCCATTTATTTATTTTCCTTACTTATATTTCATTCACAGTTGCTTTCCAATGATTCTGCGATTTTTTTCCCAGTGTAGCAGCTTCAATGTCCATCAGCAAGCGAAATTACCATGCTTCCCCATTGTCTGGGGTCACTCACCTGCATTTTTTCATTAATTTTTTCATTTATTTATATTCATTTATTTAAATTTTCATTTACAGATACTTTACATCAGTTCTGCAATTTTATCCGGTGGTGTGTGTCGGCTTCGATGTCCATCGGCACGCAAAATTTCAGCTTTCAATATATATAATATATATATATATATATAATATTATATATACATATACATATAACTAGCGGGGGTGTGCTTACACATTGTGTCAGCATACAAACCGTGCTTCCCCATTGTCTCGGGTCACTCACCTGCATTTGATTTTTCATTTATTTGTATTTTCATTTATGGATGTTGTCTGACAATTCTGTGAATTTTTCTGGGTGTACCGGCTTCGATGTCCATCAGCACACAATTTTCAGATTTCCATGTCACATGGAAGGTACCGATCTTTAACATCAGTCAGTGAGTCAGTGAGTGAGTTCAGTCAGTCAGTGGTTAGAAAGAGCTTCCTGTCGTTGTAGTTGAAGGGAAAGGTGTATGCCACATGTGTGAGAAGTGCTGTGATTTATGGGAGGGAGACATGGGTAATGAACGTAGAGCAGCAACGAAGGCTGGGAGGTTGGAAATGTGAATGGTTCGGTGGATGTGCAGAATATCGTTGAGAGAGAGGAAGACAAATTATGAATTGTGGAAGATGATGGGAATAGAGCCTCTGATTGATGTTGTGAAGAGAAACAGGTTGAGATGGTTGGGTCATGTGTTGAGGAAGGATGAAAGTGACTGGATATGAAGAGTGATGGAAATGAATGTAGAAGGAAGTAGAGGATGGGAAGACCAAGAAAGACTTGGCTTAAAGTGGTGAAAGAAGAAATTTGGGTAAGGGGGTTAACAAAGGGTATGCATAAAATCGGGCAAAGTGGAGAAGTTGTCATGGGGCCCACATGGCTAACCCCTGCTCCTGCAGGGAAAATGATCTTTAAAATGCCTGTTGGTGTTGTTGTATGCATATGTGTAGATACGTACATGCTGTTTCTCAGCTTTCAGCTTCAGTGATACACACCAACAAGTGGTTTGCTGTGCTCCCCTGTCCTCCCTACTTAAAACCAATGTTGCTTGGTCTTTTCATGGTGCACAAGCAGCAACGTGATGATCTCTGTTCTGAAATAATTCAGCGAAAGCATTGAAACACACCTTTGATCTGCCTTAATGAGGATGACGTTATCAGCACCAATGCCGAGAGCACCACCAGCTTTCTTGATTGAAAAGTGACTCTGTATACACATGAAAATGCATTACAGCATAAAACAATATCCACCATATGCAACTGCTGTAATTACATAAATTTAAGAGAAACACATTTTTACTACAAAGGGTGACCAATCTAAGAGGGAACTCACACATTCCGATGTGAACATGACAAGACGAGGCAGAGCTGCCATGCCACGGTCCTTCACCTCTGGGAAGAACTTGTAGCGTGCAGCCATGACAGCATACATGTTTGATATTGCACCACCTGTGAGGATTGGACAGTTGTGAAAATTTACGCAGCAAGTTCAAGTGATAAAAATTACATATTCACTAAACTGTGACTTCAGATCAAAGCACGAAGCACTCGCTCAGGACGACAGAGCACGAACCACTTGCTCAGGATGATGGAGCACGGAGCGCTCGCTCAGGAGAAAGAGCAAGAAGCGCTCACTCAGGATGATGGAGCAGGAAGTGCTTGCCCAAGACAACAGAGCACGGAGCGCTCGCTCAGGATTAGAGAGCACGAAGCGCTCGCTCAGGACAACAGAGCACGAACCACTTGCTCAGGATGACGGAGCACGAAGCGCTCGCTCAGGATGAAGAGCACGACGCACTCACTCAGGATGATGGAGCAGGAAGTGCTTGCTCAGGATGACTGAGCATGAAGTGCTCGATCACGATGACAGATAATGAAGCGCTCGCTCAGGATGACTGAGCACAAAGCGCTCACTCAGGATGATGGAGCAGGAAGCGCTTGCTCAGGACAATGGAGCACATAGTGCTCGCTTAAGATGTCAGAGCACGAAGCGCTTGCTCAGAATGACAGAGCACGAAGCCGCTCGCTCAGGATGACCGAGCACAGAGCGTTCGCTCAGGATGATGGAGTAAGAACCACTCGCTCAGGATGACGGAGCGTGAAGCACTCCACTCATGATGATGGAACAAGAACCACTCGCTCAGGATGATGGAGCACGAAGCGCTAGCTCAGGATGACCGAGCACGGAGAGTTCACTCAGGATGATGCAGCAAGAACCACTCGCTCAGGACGACAGAGCACGAAGCGCTCGCTCAGGATGACGGAGCATGAAGCGCACGCTCAGGACGACGGAGCACGAAGCGCTCGCTCTGATTGATGTGGTGCGGCAAAAGCATCCGCAGTGAGTGAACGATTTGCTCAGAATGGCGTAGTGCGGTCCTGCTGTCGACTGAAGAGTGCTCGGCAAGTGGCATAAGCACTCAAACAAGCACTCCAATTAAATGGTTGATAAAGAATGACTGGCCAGGCTGTGGCTGCATACCATATGAGATCCCTTTCCCTTTAAAGTCGGTCTTCACCGCACATGCAGCATTAAAGAAATAAAATGAATTCATTCAAATAAGGACTTTATCCACAAAAGAGTTGCTGTTTAATGCAGAACAACCCTGGAGACATCACAAAGTTTATCGCCCGTGAATAAACATTGCAGATAATCCACCATGGTGCTTGCTCATCTGTGCCTGCATCACGTGGTTAAATTGGTTCCGGTCTGCGCAAACATTATAACTTTATTTTAAAACGTCAGTTTTTCACCAGATTTGCTTTGATTCCTTGTAGAGCACCTTGAGAAACCGCCGAAAATATTAGACATAGATCTGGCAGACACGATAGATAAGCAGTCCCTCTGGGGACAGGGCACAAAGTCAAGTACTGAATGCATTAAATTATATAGGTCAATGAAGCTGCTTAGTTTTGGCACATTTTAAAATCTTTTGTTCACTCAATATATTTCTCCAAACAATAGAAAAAGATAAGGTTAACGCTTTGAAATTTCACATTTTCTTTTGCTTATTATGGAGAAGGAGGGAACATAGCCATGCTTGCTTAAAATAAATAGGTATATCGGCTTAATAATGAGACTCGTTATTTCTTTTAGTTATCAGATTTCACTCCAGCTTTCAACACTCATTAGTCCAGACGATATCCGATCCTCAAAACCGAAATAATAGTTCGATTATATACTTCAATTAGTCCTTGAGAGTTGACCATGGAAAATCGTATTATTTAATGCATGAAATCACTCCAAGCTCATAATTTGAAAACTATTGCACTTACAAAAGTGATGTATACAGTGATTCATAGCTATGATGAAAAGGCATTTGATATGAATGAGGAAAGTGAAGGAAAAAAAAAACTTTATCGTGAAGAAATCGTTGCAGCCTCTTCCAAGTCAAGGCATGGATGAGCAGGCCAAAAAACATGGCTGCTGCAGACCCCGGTGAGGTTATCCAGGAGACGCCTTATGACCCCAAAAGAGCGTCTGTCTGTTCTGTCTCTGTCTATCTCTGTCTGTCTCTCACACACACTCTCACACTCTCTCACACACACACACCACACACACACCCTTTATTCGTATTAGATTGATATTGGGAGCAGATTACCTGGAGAGAAGATTCCATCGCCCTCTCCGTTTGGCCAGCCAACAATCTCACGCATCTTCGTCAATGTGAGACTCTCCATGAGAACAAACACCGGTGCAATCTCATAGGTAAACCTAAAATGGCCACAACATTAATTGTCTTCACTGATCCACACACAAAAGTTAAAGTGCGATATATTATTTGAGAAAACAAGCTGTTTGTTGGCTGAATCACCTATGGCACTATTCCAGAAGACAATAAGATACCATCAAAGTAATTCACTAGTTGAAGGGAGTCTGGTGTAGGTAACATAAGCTTAGCCAAGAGGTGAGATATTGTGTGAAATGGAGGGCATTGCTTGAGATAAACAGTGCAGCGTAGAATGCATTTGAAGGTCGGAGCCTGGTGTGGAGACAGGAGCATGATTGGATGGCAGGGTATGAGGTGGCAGGTGGAGTACGATTGAGAGGTGGCGCATGATTGGATGAGTGAGGAATGATTGACCAGGTGGGGCATGACCAGAAGGGTGGGGCACGGTGTGAGAGTTGCAATGCCGGGGGGGGGGGGGTATGACGAATGTGGTTCCTTTTTTTACAATGTTGAACCACGAGGCGCGCCGGACAAGACTGCGAAAAAACACTTTGCTACCTACGTACGTTCCAAAAATCGAACCATAATAACCCAAACTCACCAAAAATGACATTTTACTTCATGTAGCTGCAGTTAGCACTCAGTCCTTTCCTCGGGTAGGTTAATACGTTTTGAACTACCTTATAAAAAAAAGAGTACCATATATCAATTTACATAGTACACCGCTTCATTGTAGTTGCATAACCCAAATCAATCTACCTTCCATACTGATAGAGCAAAATGTTGAGGTACCTCATCGCAAAAAGGCAAACCCTCCAGCAGAGATCAGTATTGCCAAAAAAAAACCATTCGATCAGACCAAATTAGTAACACATGGCTGTGGACAATAAAGGACATGGCTGAGGAAAATTAGGGCCATGGCTGTGGACAATTTAGAGGCATGGCTGTGGACAATTAGGAATGTGGCTGAGGACATTTAATGACGTGGCTCTGAACAATTAGGGGCATAATTGTAGACAATTTAATGACGTGGCTCTGAACAATTAATAACATGGGTGTGGATAATTATGGGGATGGTTGTGGACAATTAATGACCTGCTTGGACAATTCATTGACATGGCTCTGGACCAATTAGGGATATGGCTGTGAACAAATTAGGGATATCGATGTGGACAATTAATGACATGGCTGTGACAATTAGGGATATGGCTGTGGACAATTAGGGATATTGATGTGGACAATTAAGGAGAAGGCTGTGGACAATTAGGGATGTGGCTGGGGACAATTAGGGATTTTGATGTGGACAATGAAATGACATGGCTGAGGACAATTAAGGATATGGCTGTGGACAATTCGGGATATGGCTGTGGACAATTATGGATATCGATGTGGACAATTAGGGATATCAATGTGGACAATTAATGACATGGCTGAGGACAATTAAGGATATCGGCTGTGGACAATTAGGGATATGGCTGTGGACAATTAGGGATATGGCTGTGAACAAATTAGGGATATCGATGTGGACAATTGATGACATGGCTGTGGAGAATTAATGATGGGTTGTGGACAATTAATGACATGGCTGTGGACAATTAATGACGTGGCTGTGGACAATTAATGACATACAGTAGATGGGGACAATTAGGATCGTGGCTGTGGACAATTAATGGATATGGCTGTTTGGTTTAGGGCCCTTTGGTGCAATATCTCTTAAACGGGTGAAAATTACAATATTTAATCCCTTCTGTATTGCCTCCTTTGCTCTTCAATACTTCGACCCCAATTGAACCCTCTTCCACTTTCATCGCCCATTCTCCCAACTCTTATAGCTTTACTTTTTCTCACCAGAGAACCTACCGGTAACGTACGTAAAAATGAAGATGACATTACCGAACATTTGACTGAATAGATGAATGTACAGGGAGACCCACGAAATGATGATTATTTTCCTTTGCATCGCAATTGTAAATGTGTCATAACTTTGTGGAACACCATGCACGAAGTCACACATCTCGCACGTACAGATCCATACATACATGTTGGTGTTTGCAGTTGACGTGAGCCATTCGCCCGCAAGGCCAATGATATCTAGGCCACAGGAGAGTTGATTGAAAAATCGTGGGTGACCTACGAGAGCGAGAATGAAAGGATCATACAATATTAACGAACAGCACAAGTTGTTCTTAATTCATTAGTTTGTCTTGTACACAAACTTCGTTGCTTGTGAAATTTAACGCAAAATGATGTAGAAACAAATAATCCTGTAACCTCACTCGGTAGAGCGCATACCTCCGCTAGGCTGAACAACTTACATTTGTATTCCACTGATAGGCCGGATCTACATCCAGACTTAACCAAAATATAACCGGCTTGTTCTTATCACTGATCCAACTCATCCACAAGTGTTGTCATAACCAATGAATAACTTTTTGAGATATCGTGCTATAATATATATCGTTTTTGGCCCGATCTCTCAATGGTGAAGGAATAATTCAAATATACCATCAGAGATGGGGAATCCCCGCGATTGAAAAAATAATTGAAATCAGATAAGCAGATTTCCATTTATTACAAAAAACATTTTTTTTTCAAGATGGCCGCCCAGCGGCCATCTTGGATCCGGCCACGCCCAAATCAATAGGGTCTTCCTTTTCAGGTGGTCAATGTGTGACCCAAATGTCAAATCGATATGGCGAACAGTTTATGAGTTATCGCACTCACAGCTAAAATCTTGACCCATAAATGTGACGCCCAGCCAGCCAGCGGACAACCGCCCCAGTCGGCCATCTTGGATCCGGCCACGCCCAAATCAATAGGGTTCTTCCTTTTCAGGTGGTACATGTGTGACCCAAATGTCAAATCGAATATGGCGAACAGTTTATGAGTTATCGCACTCACAGCTATAAATGTTTGACGCCGCCCCAGTCGGCCATCTTGGAGCCGGCCACGCCAAATCAATAGGGTTCTTCCTTTTCAGGTGGTACATGTGGACCCAAATTCAAATCGATATGGCAAACAGTTTATGAGTTATCGCACTCACAGCTATAAATGTTGATGCCCAGCCAGCCAGCCAGCCGGACGGACAGCCAGACGGACGACCCGGGTGATAACAATATCCCCCTTCCACCACGCGGCGGGGATAAAAAATTCTCGAATTCGGATATTCACCAAAATCGAATCTATTAGTCCTTGGCCCCACCAACCTTCCCACCGAGTTTCAACTCAATCCATCCATAACTGCTCCATAACTTCTGAGATCTCCTCTCATAGACAAACGAACAATCGAGAAAGACGTTGTGCATAGTACGTACTCGCAAAATCCAAAACAAACAATAGGCTTTCCAGGTTTTGATTCTGGAAACTAATTCAGTGACTCAATGTGCCAAATTATGTTCAATGTGGCAGAATACGACCCTGTGGGTCGGAGGAGATTGCGGATGACTTGTTGAACAAGTTTAGTCTATGTATTGCCAATAAGATATGTAATATGTTTGTGTGGTGTGTGTCGAAGGTGTCTAAGGGGTTGTAAAGGTCTAAATGGGGTTCTATAAGGATCTTAAGAGGTCGAAAGGTCTATGAGGTTGAAATTAAGTCTAAAGATCCAAAGGGCTATTGTTGCAGAAAGGATTTATAGAGGGTAATAAATGCTGAAGGCATAGTTATTTCCTTAAATGCATGTTGAGAATAAGAGTGAAGAAATTAAATGTGATATTAGATATGCGTCACTATTTATGTCAAGATGGAGACGTCAACCTCCCCTCTTGTCGGTTTCTTAAAACCACCACCCCTTTTGACGATTTATTTTATGTTCTACCCTTTGGAATTTGTCATTTTTGTTCTTTTAAAGTGTCTGTGAACCTGGACATGAACTTTTGGCAGGAAACAGATTGTTGTGCCGTTCGCGTCGCATTAATTACCTCAAGTAGTGTTTGAGTGACAGCGTCTCAAGGATCGCTTCCTCTCTCCCCCTACCCATCCACCAGACTGGGCTCTGACCCAATCATGAACAAGAGGGGAGGAGCAAAGCACGTCAGGGTGGGGGGAGGGTGGTGGTGACTATAAGTCTTTTAAAAGTCCACGCAGCAGTGGGAGTAACAGAAAAGCATTCTAGCACCAGCTGTAATGAGGAGTTTGTTTCGAATCAGTTGAACAGCCCAGTTCCGAATGGGCTGCTATCATTTTGCCACACTGTAACTGGAAACACCAGCACAACACTCTGCCAGCCACACCTCTCATCTTAATCCTATCTGTTGCTCCCAGCTCCAGGACAGCATGCTGACTGAACGTGAGGGAAGTGACATGTATTCTGACCAGCTGGTGCCATGCTGCACCGGCTCAGGTATTTTCGTACTCATTGCCTATTTATCATCTTGTCCTGTGTGTGCTTGATCGGGCCTACAGAATAGATAATTCAAGGAACTCGATTGTCGTCGTCATCGAGGGCACATATGGTATGGTAGTTGGGTAATACATTTATTATTTCAAGGACGATGCGGGTTTGCAAGTATTTCTGTGTGTGTCTGTGTCTCGCCCGGTCTGTTTCTGTCTGATCTGTGTGGTCTGCCGGGCCATAACTTTTTTTACCATTTGAACTTTTTTCCATCAAATTTCAACCAAAACTTTATAAGAAGAATATGGATGAAGACAAATTAATTAATTTGCTCAAAAGGTCAAAGACAACGTCACGAAAATCTGTCAATTTTTATTCTATTGACCTGAAATTTTAAGAATTGCAAATTTGGCTACTGAATTGGTTCACACCAATAAAGCTAGAACCATTGTTTATTTTTTTTAGAGCAAAGGGTCAAAGTATCATCCAAGCGTTACATTAAAATGTAAATTTATGTCAGATATATATATACATATAATATACATACATACATACATACATACATACATAATATATATATATACATTCTTATTAATTATGACATACATACATACACACATATATTATATATACATTATTATTATATACATATATACATACATTATTACATATATAGACATATACATTACATTATATACATATACAAATATATATATATTATACATACATATATATACAGTACAGTCATGCGCCGCTTCTACGACGTATTCGGTTCAAACGCACGGACCGCATTATTATGACGGTGGTCCATAAGATTATAATGGAAGCTGAAAAATTCCTATCGCCTTGATGTTCATAGCCGTTTCGAGCAGCTAGCCAGTCGTATAAAAGTACAGTATAGCACATACAATTATGTGTATAACAGTACATAATACTGATATTGATAAGAAACACGCTACAGTGTGCCCCGTTTTATAACGTGATCGCCTGAGGCCATTAAAATGTCATCGCAATCATCGCGGGCGTTGCGCTAAATCGGATTCAAGAAAATCAGTTCAAACTTAACCCATGTTGACCTAACATCCTTAAACACCCCCATTTTCACCCATATTTGACCCGGTTTTTGCACGTTGACCTTCTAGCAATGTAAAATTACCTTTTGAATAAAGAATTCCGCAAATAAATCGTTGTTGTTTACAGTAGAAATTAAAATACAAATTAATTTTTAGTGCCAAGCTTTTATGTTTGTTAAAACATTTCGCACGTTCCGCAAATATTATCACACAACTGAACAGGTGTTCGTTTCCTCATTTGAAATTATAACATCATGCAATGCATTATTTATAAAATCCAAATCGCTATTTATTCACCTTATCATAATCGATGCGAGCGAGAGAAATGTAAGCAGCCCCTACAACACACACCGGCTGTCATGAACAGCGCCAAAGGTAAAACTAACGCGTCTCTGTCTATCTTGGCATGTGGACAGTGCGACAAGATGTGGGGTGGAAAGACAATGATATTGATGATTCCTGACCCTGTTATAGGCCTCGGGCCTAGGCTAATGTGTGTGTTTGTATCTTATTTTTAACAAAAAAGTTTAAAAATGTATTAAAAATAAATAAAATTAATATTTTCTGTACAGCTGTACAATGTGTTTGGTGTTTTCGGGTTAGGGTTATTACAAGCAAAAAGAAATTTTTTTTTTTCTAAATTTAGTGTTAGCCGAGTGTAGGTGTTTATAAATCTACAGTGGTGTTACAGTAATGTCCTCGGCCTTTCATATTTCACTCACCCACTCACCACTCACTCACCCAGAGCAACTTCCAGTCCTGGAAGCTCCATTCATGGTAAGTGCCCTATGCAGGTGAACCATTTTTATTCTTTTTATACCCGTATTTTATCTAACCTTTCCTATGTTTAGATATGTTTATTCTCCTCTTCAGACTGCTCTCCTATCCGAGGGGTGGGTGGGAACTTTTGGGGTTGTGCGTCCATTTTTCTAAGACAATGCACTGCACCTGGTGGAAGCCACCTTCCTGATGTTACCTACCATAAATAATAAGATTGCAAGCTTTGAACATAAACCTCGTGTGTTTCAATTATCGCAAATCCAAATGTGTCAGTCAGCTCTGCAGCACCCTGTATATACACATATACAATGTATACTAGTGGGGTATGCTTACACATTGTAAGGAGCAACAAATTGTGCTTCCCCATTGTCTTGGGTCACTCACCTGCAATGAACACAAGGCTGCACTTATTTTCAGATATTTTCACTGATGGATGCTTTCCAAAGGTTCTGTGATTTTTCCCGGTGCATCGGTCTTCAATGTTCGTCGGCAGGTAAAATTTCAGCTTTCTACGTCATCCGGGAAGGGATTGAACATTAATATCAGTCAGTCAGTTAGTCAGTGAGTGAGTGGATATGTTTCTGCATAAAGATATATATATATATATATAATTATATATATATATATATATATATATATATATATATATATATATATATACTAGCGGGGTATGCCTATACATTGTAAGCAATAATGAACCATGCTTCCCCATTGTCTCGGGTCACTTACCTGCATTTGTTTTTTCATTTGATTATTTTCATTCTTTTATTCATTTCCTTATATTTTCATTCACTGTCGCTTTCTGATGGTTCTGTGGTTTTTCCTGGTTTATCGGCTTCGATATCCGGCGGCACGCAAAATTACCGTACTTCCCGATTGTCTCGGGTCGCTCACCCGCATTTTTTTTTTTACATTTTTTCCCCCATTTATTTATTTTCCTTTACTTATATTTCATTCACAGTTGCTTTCCAATGATTCTGCGATTTTTTTCCCAGTGTAGCAGCTTCAATGTCCATCAGCAAGCGAAATTACCATGCTTCCCCATTGTCTGGGGTCACTCACCTGCATTTTTTCATTAATTTTTTCATTTATTTATATTCATTTATTTAAATTTTCATTTACAGATACTTTACATCAGTTCTGCAATTTTATATCCGGTGTGTCGGCTTCGATGTCCATCGGCAACGCAAAATTTCAGCTTTCAATATATATATATATTATATATACATATACATATAACTAGCGGGGTGTGCTTACACATTGTGTCAGCATACAAACCGTGCTTCCCCATTGTCTCGGGTCACTCACCTGCATTTGATTTTTCATTTATTTGTATTTTCATTTATGGATGTTGTCTGACAATTCTGTGAATTTTTCTGGTGTACCGGCTTCGATGTCCATCAGCACACAAATTTTCAGATTTCCATGTCACATGGAAGGTACCGATCTTTAACATCAGTCAGTGAGTCAGTGAGTGATTCAGTCATTCAGTGGTTAGAAAGAGCTTCCTGTCGTTGTAGTTGAAGGGAAAGGTGTATGCCACATGTGTGAGAAGTGCTGTGATTTATGGGAGGGAGACATGGGTAATGAACGTAGAGCAGCAACGAAGGCTGGGAAGGTTGGAAATGTGAATGGTTCGGTGGATGTGCAGAATATCGTTGAGAGAGAGGAAGACAAATTATGAATTGTGGAAGATGATGGGAATAGAGCCTCTGATTGATGTTGTGAAGAGAAACAGGTTGAGATGGTTGGGTCATGTGTTGAGGAAGGATGAAAGTGACTGGATATGAAGAGTGATGGAAATGAATGTAGAAGGAAGTAGAGGATGGGGAAGACCAAGAAAGACTTGGCTTAAAGTGGTGAAAGAAGAAATTTGGGTAAGGGGGTTAACAAAGGGATATGCATAAAATCGGGCAAAGTGGAGAAGATTGTCATGGGGCCCACATGGCTAACCCCTGCTCCTGCAGGGAAAATGATCTTTAAAATGCCTGTTGGTGTTGTTGTATGCATATGTGTAGATACGTACATGCTGTTTCTCAGCTTTCAGCTTCAGTGATACACACCAACAAGTGGTTTGCTGTGCTCCCCTGTCCTCCCTACTTAAAACCAATGTTGCTTGGTCTTTTCATGGTGCACAAGCAGCAACGTGATGGATCTCTGTTCTGAAATAATTCAGCGAAAGCATTGAAACACACCTTTGATCTGCCTTAATGAGGATGACGTTATCAGCACCAATGCCGAGAGCACCACCAGCTTTCTTGATTGAAAAGTGACTCTGTATACACATGAAATGCATTACAGCAATGAAACAATATCCACCATATGCAACTGCTGTAATTACATAAATTTAAGAGAAACACATTTTTACTACAAAGGGTGACCAATCTAAGAGGAAACTCACACATTCCGATGTGAACATGACAAGACGAGGCAGAGCTGCCATGCCACGGTCCTTCACCTCTGGGAAGAACTTGTAGCGTGCAGCCATGACAGCATACATGTTTGATATTGCACCACCTGTGAGGATTGGACAGTTGTGAAAATTTACGCAGCAAGTTCAAGTGATAAAATTACATATTCACTAAACTGTGACTTCAGATCAAAGCACGAAGCACTCGCTCAGGACGACAGAGCACGAACCACTTGCTCAGGATGATGGAGCACGGAGCGCTCGCTCAGGATGAAAGAGCAAGAAGCGCTCACTCAGGATGATGGAGCAGGAAGTGCTTGCCCAAGACAACAGAGCACGGAGCGCTCGCTCAGGATTAGAGAGCACGAAGCGCTCGCTCAGGACAACAGAGCACGAACCACTTGCTCAGGATGACGGAGCACGAAGCGCTCGCTCAGGATGAAAGAGCACGACGCACTCACTCAGGATGATGGAGCAGGAAGTGCTTGCTCAGGATGACTGAGCATGAAGTGCTCGATCACGATGACAGATAATGAAGCGCTCGCTCAGGATGACTGAGCACAAAGCGCTCACTCAGGATGATGGAGCAGGAAGCGCTTGCTCAGGACAATGGAGCACATAGTGCTCGCTTAAGATGTCAGAGCACGAAGCGCTTGCTCAGAATGACAGAGCACGAAGCGCTCGCTCAGGATGACCGAGCACAGAGCGTTCGCTCAGGATGATGGAGTAAGAACCACTCGCTCAGGATGACGGAGCGTGAAGCACTCACTCATGATGATGGAACAAGAACCACTCGCTCAGGATGATGGAGCACGAAGCGCTAGCTCAGGATGACCGAGCACGGAGAGTTCACTCAGGATGATGCAGCAAGAACCACTCGCTCAGGACGACAGAGCACGAAGCGCTCGCTCAGGATGACGGAGCATGAAGCGCACGCTCAGGACGACGGAGCACGAAGCGCTCGCTCTGATTGATGTGGTGCGGCAAAAGCATCCGCAGTGAGTGAACGATTTGCTCAGAATGGCGTAGTGCGGTCCTGCTGTCGACTGAAGAGTGCTCGGCAAGTGGCATAAGCACTCAAACAAGCACTCCAATTAAATGGTTGATAAAGAATGACTGGCCAGGCTGTGGCTGCATACCATATGAGATCCCTTTCCCTTTAAAGTCGGTCTTCACCGCACATGCAGCATTAAAGAAATAAAATGAATTCATTCAAATAAGGACTTTATCCACAAAAGAGTTGCTGTTTAATGCAGAACAACCCTGGAGACATCACAAAGTTTAATCGCCCGTGAATAAACATTGCAGATAATCCACCATGGTGCTTGCTCATCTGTGCCTGCATCACGTGGTAAATTGGTTCGCGGTCTGCGCAAACATTATAACTTTATTTTAAAACGTCAGTTTTTCACCAGATTTGCTTTGATTCCTTGTAGAGCACCTTGAGAAACCGCCGAAAATATAGACATAGATCTGGCAGACACGATAGATAAGCAGTCCCTCTGGGGGACAGGGCACAAAGTCAAGTACTGAATGCATTAAATTATATAGGTCAATGAAGCTGCTTAGTTTTGGCACATTTTAAAATCTTTTGTTCACTCAATATATTTCTCCAAACAATAGAAAAAGATAAGGTTAACGCTTTGAAAATTTCACATTTTCTTTTGCTTATATATGGAGAAGGAGGGAACATAGCCATGCTTGCTTAAAATAAATAGGTATATCGGCTTAATAATGAGACTCGTTATTTCTTTTAGTTATCAGATTTCACTCCAGCTTTCAACACTCATTTAGTCCAGACGATATCCGATCCTCAAAACCGAAATAATAGTTCGATTATATACTTCAATTAGTCCTTGAGAGTTGACCATGGAAAATCGTATTATTTAATGCATGAAATCACTCCAAGCTCATAATTTGAAAACTATTGCACTTACAAAAGTGATGTATACAGTGATTCATAGCTATGATGAAAAGGCATTTGATATGAATGAGGAAAGTGAAGAAAAAAAAACTTTATCGTGAAGAAATCGTTGCAGCCTCTTCCAAGTCAAGGCATGGATGAGCAGGCCAAAAAACATGGCTGCTGCAGACCCCGGTGAGGTTATCCAGGAGACGCCTTATGACCCCAAAAGAGCGTCTGTCTCTGTCTGTCTCTGTCTATCTCTGTCTGTCTCTCACACACACTCTCACACTCTCTCACACACACACACACACACACACCCTTTTATTCGTATTAGATTGATATTGGGGAGCAGATTACCTGGAGAGAAGATTCCATCGCCCTCTCCGTTTGGCCAGCCAACAATCTCACGCATCTTCGTCAATGTGAGACTCTCCATGAGAACAAACACCGGTGCAATCTCATAGGTAAACCTAAAATGGACCACAACATTAATTGTCTTCACTGATCCACACACAAAAGTTAAAGTGCGATATATTATTTGAGAAAACAAGCTGTTTGTTGGCTGAATCACCTATGGCACTATTCCAGAAGACAATAAGATACCATCAAAGTAATTCACTAGTTGAAGGGAGTCTGGTGTAGGTAACATAAGCTTAGCCAAGAGGTGAGATATTGTGTGAAATGGAGGGCATTGCTTGAGATAAACAGTGCAGCGTAGAATGCAATTTGAAGGTCGGAGCCTGGTGTGGAGACAGGAGCATGATTGGATGGCAGGGTATGAGGTGGCAGGTGGAGTACGATTTGAGAGGTGGCGCATGATTGGATGAGTGAGGAATGATTGACCAGGTGGGGCATGACCAGAAGGGTGGGGCACGCGTGTGAGAGTTGCAATGCCGGGGGGGGGGGTATGACGAATGTGGTTCCTTTTTTTACAATGTTGAACCACGAGGCGGCAGGACAAGACTGCGAAAAAACACTTTGCTACCTACGTACGTTCCAAAAATCGAACCATAATAACCCAAACTCACCAAAAATGACCATTTTACTTCATGTAGCTGCAGTTAGCACTCAGTCCTTTCCTCGGGTAGGTTAATACGTTTTGAACTACCTTATAAAAAAAGAAGTACCATATATCAATTTACATAGTACACCGCTTCATTGTAGTTGCATAACCCAAATCAATCTACCTTCCATACTGATAGAGCAAAATGTTGAGGTACCTCATCGCAAAAAGGCAAACCCTCCAGCAGAGATCAGTATTGCCAAAAAAAAACCATTCGATCAGACAAAATTAGTAACACATGGCTGTGGACAATAAAGGACATGGCTGAGGAAAATTAGGGCCATGGCTGTGGACAATTTAGAGGCATGGCTGTGGACAATTAGGAATGTGGCTGAGGACATTTAATGACGTGGCTCTGAACAATTAGGGGCATAATTGTAGACAATTAATGACGTGGCTCTGAACAATTAATAACATGGGTGTGGATAATTATGGGGATGGTTGTGGACAATTAATGACCTGCTTTGGACAATTCATGACATGGCTCTGGACAATTAGGGATATGGCTGTGAACAATTAGGGATATCGATGTGGACAATTAATGACATGGCTGTGGACAATTAGGGATATGGCTGTGGACAATTAGGGATATTGATGTGGACAATTAAGGAGAAGGCTGTGGACAATTAGGGATGTGGCTGGGGACAATTAGGGATTTTGATGTGGACAATGAATGACATGGCTGAGGACAATTAAGGATATGGCTGTGGACAATTCGGGATATGGCTGTGGACAATTATGGATATCGATGTGGACAATTAGGGATATCAATGTGGACAATTAATGACATGGCTGAGGACAATTAAGGATATGGCTGTGGACAATTAGGGATATGGCTGTGGACAATTAGGGATATGGCTGTGAACAATTAGGGATATCGATGTGGACAATTGATGACATGGCTGTGGAGAATTAATGATGTGGTTGTGGACAATTAATGACATGGCTGTGGACAATTAATGACGTGGCTGTGGACAATTAATGACATACAGTAGATGGGGACAATTAGGATCGTGGCTGTGGACAATTAATGATATGGCTGTTTGGTTTAGGGCCCTTTGGTGCAATATCTCTTAAACGGGTGAAAATTACAATATTTAATCCCTTCTGTATTTGCCTCCTTTGCTCTTCAATACTTCGACCCCAATTGAACCCTCTTCCACTTTCATCGCCCATTCTCCCCAACTCTTATAGCTTTACTTTTCTCACCAGAGAACCTACCGGTAACGTACGTAAAATGAAGATGACATTACCGAACATTTGACTGAATAGATGAATGTACAGGGAGACCCACGAAATGATGATTATTTTCCTTTGCATCGCAATTGTAAATGTGTCATAACTTTGTGGAACACCATGCACGAAGTCACACATCTCGCACGTACAGATCCATACATACATGTTGGTGTTTGCAGTTGACGTGAGCCATTCGCCCGCAAGGCCAATGATATCTAGGCCACAGGAGAGTTGATTGAAAAATCGTGGGTGACCTACGAGAGCGAGAATGAAAGGATCATACAATATTAACGAACAGCACAAAGTTGTTCTTAATTCATTAGTTTGTCTTGTACACAAACTTCGTTGCTTGTGAAATTTAACGCAAAATGATGTAGAAACAAATAATCCTGTAACCTCACTCGGTAGAGCGCATACCTCCGCTAGGCTGAACAACTTACATTTAGTATTCCACTGATAGGCCGGATCTACATCCAGACCTTAACCAAAATATAACCGGCTTGTTCTTATCACTGATCCAACTCATCCACCAAGTGTTGTCATAACCAATGAATAACTTTTTGAGATATCGTGCTATAATATATATCGTTTTTGGCCCGATCTCTCAATGGTGAAGGAATAATTCAAATATACCATCAGAGATGGGGAATCCCCCGCGATTGAAAAATAATTGAAATCAAGATAAGCAGTTTTCCATTATTACAAAAAACTTTTTTTTTCAAGATGGCCGCCCCAGTCGGCCATCTTGGATCCGGCCACGCCCAAAATCAATAGGGTTCTTCCTTTTCAGGTGGTACATGTGTGACCCAAATGTCAAATCGATATGGCGAACAGTTTATTAGTTATCGCACTCACAGCTATAAATGTTGACGCCGCCCCAGTCGGCCATCTTGGAGCCGGCCACGCCCAAAATCAATAGGGTTCTTCCTTTTCAGGTGGTACATGTGTGACCCAAATTTCAAATCGATATGGCAAACAGTTTATGAGTTATCGCACTCACAGCTATAAATGTTGATGCCCAGCCAGCCAGCCAGCCGGACGGACAGCCAGACGGACGACCCGGTGATAACAATATCCCCCTTCCGCCACGCGGCGGGGGATAAAAAATTCTCGAATTCGGATATTCACCAAAATCGAATCTATTAGTCCTTGGCCCCCACCCAACCTTCCCACCGAGTTTCAACTCAATCCATCCATAACTGCTCCATAACTTCTGAGATCTCCTCTCATAGACAAACGAACAATCGAGAAAGACGTTGTGCATAGTACAGTACTCGCAAAATCCAAAACAAACAATAGGCTTCCAGGTTTTGATTCGTGAACTAATTCAGTGACTCAATGTGCAAATTATGTTCAATGTGGCAGAATACCGACCCTGTGGGTCGGAGGAGATTGCGGATGACTTGTTGAACAAGTTTAGTCTATGTATTGCAATAAGATTATGTAATATGTTTGTGTGGTGTGTGTCGAAGGTGTCTAAGGGGTGTAAAGGTCTAAATGGGGTCTATAAGGATCTTAAGAGGTCGAAAGGTCTATGAGGTTGAAATTAGTCTAAAGATCCAAAGGGTATTGTTGCAGAAAGGATTTATAGAGGGTAATAAATGCTGAAGGCATAGTTATTTCCTTAAATTGCATGTTGAGAATAAGAGTGAAGAAATTAAATGTGATATTAGATATGCGTCACTATTATGTCAAGATGGAGACGTCAACCTCCCCTCTTGTCGGTTTCTAAAACCACCACCCCTTTTGACCGATTTATTTTATGTTCTACCCTTTGGAATTTGTCATTTTTGTTCTTTTAAAGTGTCTGTGAAGCCTGGACATGGAACTTTTGGCAGGAAAACAGATGTGTGCCGTCCGTCGCATTAATTACCTCAGAGTGGTTTGAGTGACAGGTCTCAAGGGATCGCTTCCTCTCTCCCCCTACCCATCCACCAGACTGGGCTCTGACCCAATCATGAACAAGAGGGGAGGAGCAAAGCACGTCAGGGTGGGGGGAGGGGGGGGTGGTGACTAAAGTCTTTTAAAAGTCCACGCAGCAGTGGAGTAACAGAAAAGCATTTCCTAGCACCAGCTGTAATGAGGAGTTTGTTTCGGAATCAGTTGAACAGCAGTTCCCCGAATGGGCTGCATCATTTTGCCACACTGTACTGGAACACCACACAAACACTCTGCCAGCCACACCTCTCATCTTAATCCTATCTGTTTGCTCCCAAGCTCCAGGACAGCATGCTGACTGAACTGTGAGGGGAGTGACATGATTCTGACCAGCTGTGCCATGCTGGCACGGCTCAGGTATTTTCGTCTCATCTGCCTATTTATCAGTCTTGTCCTGTGGTGTGCTTGATCGGGGCCTACAGAATAGATAATCAAGGAATCTCGATTGTCGTCGTCATCGAGGGCACATATGGTATGGTAGTTGGGTAATACATTTATTAGTTTCACAGGGGATGGGGTTTTGCAATTATTTCTGTGTGTGTCTGTGTCTCTGCCCGTCTGTCTGTCTGTCTGTGTGTCTGTCCGGGCCATAACTTTTTTTTACCATTTGAACTTTTTCCATCAAATTTTCAACAAAACTTTATAAGAAGAATATGGAGAAGACAAATTAATTAATTTGCTCAAAAGGTCAAAGACAAACGTCACGTAAAATCGTCAATTTTTATTCTATTGACCTGAAATTTTAAGAATTTGCAAATTTGGTTACTGAATTGGTTCACCAATCAAAAGCTAGAAGTCCATTGTTTATTTTTTTTAGAGCAAAAGGTCAAAGATCAAGGTTACATAAAATGTAAATATGTCCAGAATAATATTACATATACATATATAATATATATATACATACATACATACATACATACATAATATATATATATATAATATATATATATATATACATTCTTATTATTATAGACATACATACATACACACATATATATATATATACATTATTATTATATACATATATACATACATATACATATATAGACATATACATTACATTATATACATATACAAATATATATATATATATATACATACATATATATACAGTACAGTCATGCGCCGCTTTACGACGTTTCGGTCAACGACGGACCGCATATATGACGGTGGTCCCATAAGATTATAATGGAGCTGAAAAATTCCTATCGCCTTGTGATGTCATAGCCGTCGTAGCGCTGCCAGTCGTATAAAAGTACAGTATAGCACATACAATTACTGTGTATACAGTACATAATACTTGATATTGATAAGAAACACTACAGTGTGGCCCCGTTATAACGTGATCGCTGAGGTCCATAAAATGTCATCGCAATCATCGCGGGGTTGCGCTAAATCGGGATTCAAGAAAATCAGTTCAAACTAACCCAATGTTGACCTAACATCCTAAAACACCCCCATTTTCACCCTATTTGACCCGTTTTTTGCACGTTGACCTTCTAGCAAGTAAATTACCTTTGAATTAAAGAATTCCGCAAATAAATCGTTGTTGTTACAGTAGAAATTAAAATACAAATTAATTTTTAGTGAAGCTTTTTATGTTGTTAAAACATTCGCACTGTTCCGCAAATATATCACACAACTGACAGGTGTTCGTTTCCTCATTTGAAAATTATAACATCGATGCAATGATTATTTATAAAATCCAAACGCTATTTATTCACCTTTCCATAATCGATGCGAGCGGAGAATGTAAGCAGCCCCTAACAACACACACGGCTGTCATGAACAGCGCAAAGGTAAAACTAACGCGTCTTCTGTCTATCTTGGATGTGGGACAGTGGGACAAGATGTGGAGGTGGAAGACAATGATATTGATGATCCTGACCCTGTATAGGCCTCGGGCCTAGGCTAATGTGTGTGTTTGTATCTTAGTTTTTAACAAAAAAGTTTAAAAAGTTAAAAATAAATAAATAAATATTTTTGTACAGCTGTACAATGTGTTTGGTGTTTTCGGGTTAGGGTTATTACAAGAAGAAAGAAATTTTTTTTTTCTAAATTTAGTGTAGCCGAAGTGTAGTGTTTATAAATCTACAGTGGTGTACAGTAATGTCCTCGGCCTTCATATTCACTCACCACTCACCACTCACTCACCCAGAGCAACTTCCAGTCCTGGAAGCTCCATTCATGGTAAGTGCCCTATGCAGGTGAACCATTTTTTATCTTTTATACCTTACTGGCTACTTTCTTTGTTAGTAGATATGTTTAGATACACAAATACTTACCATTGTGTTACAATTGCCACATTATTCAGACAGTAACATGCGTTTGTAGCCTTGGAGCAATAGGCTATACCATATAGCCTCGGTGTGTAGTAGGCTATACCATCTAGGTTTATGTAAGTACACTCCAAGATGTTCGCACAATGACGACATCGCTTAACGACGCATTTCTCAGAACGGATCCCCTTCGTTAAGTGGCACATGACTGTACATATACTATAATATATATATATATATATATTATATATTATATATATATATATATATATATATATATATATACAGTGGGGAGAACAAGTATTGATACACTCCGATTTTGCAGGTTTTCCCACTAACAAAGCACATAGAGGTCTGTAATTTTATCATAGGTACACTTCAACTGTGAAAGACGGAATCAAACAAAAAATCCTGAAAATCACATTGTATGATTTTAAAATAATTAATTTGCATTTTATTGCATTGAATAAGTATTTGATACATCAGAAAAACAGAACTTAATATTTCGTACAGAAACCTTTGTTTGCAATTACAGAGATCAGACGTTTCTTGTATCTTAACCAGTTTGCACAGACTGGAGCAGGATTTTGCGCCCACTCCTCCATACAGATCTTCTCCAGATCCTTGAGGTTTCGGGGCTTTCGCTGGGCAACACAAGACGTTCAGCTCCCTCAAAGATTTTCTAATGGGTTCAGGTCTGGAGACTGCTAGGCCACTCCAGGACCTTGAGATGCTTCTTACGGACCACTCCTTAGTTGCCCTGGCTGTGTGTTTCGGGTCGTCAAGTCTGGAAGACCCAGCCACGCCCCA
Organism: Eptatretus atami; assembly: GCA_035128595.1. Lineage (NCBI taxonomy): Eukaryota > Metazoa > Chordata > Myxini > Myxiniformes > Myxinidae > Eptatretus > Eptatretus atami. The sequence goes on from CM068956.1 coordinate 128,805,803, forward strand.
TCTTCAATGCTCTTGTGAGGAGGAGGTTGTTGGTCAAGATCTCGCGATACATGGCCCCATCCATCCTCCCCTCAATACGCGTGCAGTCGTCCTGTCCCCTTTGCAGGAAAGCATCCCAAAGAATGATGTTTCCACCTCCATGCTTCACGGTTGGGATGGTTGTTCTTGGGTTGTACTCATCCTTCTTCTTCCTACAAACACGGCGAGTGGAGTTTAAACCAAAAGCACTATTTTGGTCTCATCAGACCACATGACCTTCTCCCATCCTCCTCTGGATCATCCAGATGGTCATTGGCAAACTTCAGAGCGGCCTGGACATGCACTGGCTTGCAGCAACAGAGGGACCTTGCGTGCGCTGCAGGATTTTAATCCATGACGGCGTAGTGTGTTACTTATGGTTTTCTTTGATACTGTGGGTCCCAGCTCTCTTCAGGTCATTGACCAGTCCTGCCGTGTAGTTCTGGGCTGATCCCTCACCTTTCTCATGATCATTGAGGCTCCAGGGGTGAGATTTTCATGTAGCCCAGACCGAGGAGATTGACTGTTATCTTAAACTTCTTCCATTTCTAATAATTGCGCCAACAGTTGTTGCCCCTTCTCACCAAGCTGCTTGCCAATTGTCCTGTAGCCATCCAGCTTATGCAAGTCTACAATTTTTGCCCTGATGTCTTAGAAAGCTCATCTGGTCTTTCCCATTGTGGAGAGGTTGGAGTTGATTGATTGAGTGTGGACAGCGGTCTTTTATGCAGATAACATGTTCAAACAGGTGCAGTTAATACAGGTAATGAGTGGAGAATGGGGAGGGCTTCTTAAAGACAAAACTAACAGGTCTGTGAGAGCCGGAAATTCTTACTGGTTGGTAGGTGATCAAATACTTATTTCATGCAATAAAATACAAATTAATTACTTAAAATCATACAATGTAATTTTCAGGATTTTTGTTTTAGATTCCGTCTTTCACAGTTGAAGTATACCTATGATAAAAAAATTACAGACCTCTACGTGCTTGTAAGTGGAAAACCTGCAAAATCGGCAGTGTATCAAATACTTGTTCTCCCCACGTATATATATATATTATAATATAATATATATATATAATATATATATATATAATATATATTATATATAGTTACGGCTGTGAAATTCGCAACCACCATTCAGGTCCCGTAGGTGACGGTATTTCTGAAGTACGTGTATAGTAGCCCCAAACCCGTTGTTTAGAGGGATTTATTTGATTCATTCGGGCTGCGAATCTTTGAGTCAGTCGTTTTCTGTTCTTTCTTTATTTTCGAACCAACCACATGTCAACCACAACCACGCCATCCCCACCACAGCGCCAACCACACTGCAACACGCACCCTCCACCATCTACGCTGTCCTGCATCTTCGCCACTCGCCATTCAACAGGCTCCGTGCGGTTACAATCTCCGCAGAGGGAACTGCGAGGACGCGCAAGTTTTCCCGCCTGTTTCTCCCATCTGGCTTCCCCGCACTTTGGAGTGGAGGAGGGGCGATGCAGGTCAAAGGTCAGAGGTCATGTGAAGGAGGGGCCTCTTTTTGGGGAATATATTTCTGCCCGTGCGCGCAAAAGACTGTACCTATTCCTCGACCCCCCGGCATGGCGCAGTGACGGCGCGCACCACGACCCGACGGCGCACGCCCCTTTCTCGGGGAAACCACTCTCGAAAGAGAAGGGTGGCTGAGCCGAAAACGGGGCGGAGTGGAAGGGCGGGCCCGCGCATATAAAGACGGACACGGCCGGCTGCAAGATTCTCCTCTGTCTTATTTCCCCTTCGTGTGAGAACTGCGTGGAGTGGACTGCCTCATGTCTTTTTCCCTTTCGTTATGGCATGGTGGAGGTGAAGCTCTCTGTTCTTTTTTCCCCTATGAGTGGAGCTTGTGAGGAGTCGTCGGTTAGTTGGAGGACGGCGGAGGAGATGGAAGCTCCGGGGTTGAAGTGCTCGTGGGAGAGAGGGCTCGACGGCCGCACCAAAGGCGAAGTCTTTGTTCC
>CM068956.1:128889956-128903596 GCA_035128595.1 Eptatretus atami
ACTGATAGGGATGGTTATGAGACATGTGTTTGGCCCCATGGGTTTGGAACTTTGAACCGGAATAGCACTAACCACTTGACTTTGCAATAATTTGTGGATTTAGGGTGGCTGGTTCATGGTTTCTGTGCCCACAGCCTCATTGCTGGACTTGGTAATCCAATGCTGATGATGTAGGGAAGGAGATTGACTATGTGCTCATTGATGGATGCTGGAGGATCATTCAGAACTGCAGGGTCTCCTTGAGTGTTCAGTTCCTCAATACCAACCACAGGCATTTTGTAGCAACTCTGAAGTTCCAGCTTAAATCCAGGAGAATGGTACCATCCAAGCCAAGGCTGGATGTTGGCAAGCTCAAAAATGAGAGATTAGCTGAAGAGTTTGTGAACAGGCTGATTAGGGATTTGGGGGTCTGGGTGTTTTGGGGAATTCCGAAGAGTTAGGGAGTGCCTTGAATACTACCATCCTTGATGTTGCTGGTGGATGTCTTGGAACCCATCATCAGGCAAAAAAGAACTTTGTCTCCCAAGGAACACTGGATGCCATTGACTAGAGCCACAGGGCCAGGCTTAATGGCAGAGCTGAGCTGTTCAGGGAGTTGAGGCATAAAACTGTGCGTGCACTGAGGGCGGACAAGGAGGCTGATGTGCAGGGAATCTGTGAAGGAGTAGAGCATCAACTGTGGTCAAGTGATTCTCATCCTGCTTACAGAGCAATTTGTGCATTGTGTTCCTCCATGCCTGTTCCTCGGTGTGCTGCAGTTAGAGTGGAGGGTGGTGGGCTCTTGACAGAGGAGTCCGAAGTGAAGATATTCATGGTCCCCTGATACTCAAGGAGTTCTCCTTGCCATTGAGCAACATAAACCAGCGGATGACGCTCATAATAAAAACAGCAACACAGGCTTCAAAACAACGATCCTGACAATGCCACGTCATCATTTCATTAATTGGTTTTGGCCCTGATTACAGTAATACACCTGGTTAATGTAATGAAGCTTACATCAAACTTCATCTCAGTTTACACAACAGGCTGGGTGTTCATTATTTTAAGCTGAAGACGGACACAGGTGCCCAAGGAAACATTCTACCCATTCGGAGTTTTCAATGCATATTTCCTGAAATGTATTCAAACGATGAACCTTGCTCTGGCTCCCTACAGGCAGCACGGAGCATTCTAACTGCATATAACGGAACCTACATCGTGTTTTGGTACTATAGACGTAGGTTGTAGTGACACCGTGGATCAGCACACGTTGTACTTGTGGATGTCTGTGCTACTGCTGTTTTGGTCTTCCATCATACCAGAATCAACACGTTGTTATGCTGCATTGTTCAGTGTGCAGTAACAAACCACTGATTTACAACAACGCAAAGGGCCTCTTGAATGCATATCACCAAATTTCCTACAGCGTACAGGTTTGGCCTGGACCTGAACATCCTGCTGCATGTTGACCTACCACATATAACCTCTATTTGCTCTCAAGGCTAAATAAAAATTCAGTCAGAACTTCACGACATGGTTTGACAGGGAGTCATAGGGCATATCCAGCAAACGACGGAGTGGGTCAACTCTCTCATGTACATAACCAAAAACGATGGCAATATCCGTATTTGTTTGGACCCAAAAGCATCATAATCATGCCCCATTCATCCGTACCATAAAATACCTACAACGGAAGAGTTCAGTCACAATTTTTCAGGAGCGAAGCGCTTCGCAAAAATTGATGCCAAGTCAGGTTATTGGTTTGTAAGACTTTACAGTGATAGCCAACAACTTCTTACTTTTCAGACCCCAACAGGACGGTATTACTTACAATGATTGCTGTTTGTATTGTGTGGAAGGCAGGACATTTTCCAGATGGAAATGGACTGTATTCTCCAGAATTGCAGTGGTGCAGTTGGCATAACAGATGACATCGCCGTCCACGAGGAGGAGCATGATCGGAACCTTGGCACGCTGATGAAAACAGCATGGTGAAGGCCTGCTTTTCAATTCAAAGAAATGCTAATCAAGAAGACTGACATCACCTTTTTCGGTAATGTTTGTGGCAGATGAGTTATAAGGCCTGACCCACAGAACGCTCAAGATCTGAGAGCTATTACAAAACCTGAGAACTAGGCCGAACTTCAACATTTCATTGGCTTCATGACATTTGTCATGCTTCATCAAAGGTTTCAGTATGAAATACGCTACTCTCAGAGACCTTCTCAAAAAGGATTCTGAGTTTCTATGGGAGCCACACCATCAAATTGTATTTGATCATCTGAAGAAGGAAGTGTCAGAAACATCTCTTCTTCACTGCTATTAGCCATGGAAGCCTGTCTACCTCCAATATGATGCCAGTCTTCGGGGCCTCGGGGCAGCATTGCTTCATTTACAGGGAAATCACTCAAGGCCAGTGGCAGATGCAAGCAAAACTTTAATGGATACCAAACAATGTTACCCTTGCATTGAACATGAGCTATTGGCTATCGTGTTCGGCATCGAGCATTTCCACATCTGCCTGTATGATCACAGTTTTATTGTGCTCACAGATCATAAACCATTGTTGATGATCATTGATAAGCCATTGATCGCTGCCCCACCAAGATTGCAATGAATGCTCATCAGACTTCAAGGGTATAACTTTACAATGGAGTTAGACACCTTGGGTCAGACAATGAGCTTGCTGATGGTCTTTCCTGCCTTCTTAGTCCACTCAATAGGACTACAAATGATTTGGACTTGCGTGTTGATTTCGTCCGCTTCTCCTCTGAGAAGTTTTCTCAGCTACAACAGGAAACTCTTTGTGATTCCAGCCTGAGTCAACTTCGAGACCTTTCACCAATGGATGGCCAGACTGTATGAAGGACTTCCCAAAGGCTTGTAGGATGTGCTGGAGTTTTCGGGACGAGTTGTGAAAATGGTGTAATTCTTGAAGGTGAGAGAGTCCTTACACCGAAGAGTGTGAGACACGACATTTTGCAACAATTCCACTCAGACCATTTTGGGCATGAGAAACCCAAACTGTTGGCGAAGGACAATGTATGCTAGTACAACATTAACAAGGACATTTATCAACTTGTGGACTACTTGCCAGCAACATCGGAAATCTCAGGTGCCCGAACCGCTACTGAAAAATAACATTCCACTGAGACCATGGAGCAAAGTCGGGTGTGACCTGTTCTATTTTGATGCAGCTCAGTGGCTTGTCATCAGGGATTACTATTCAAAATTTTCCACTGCGCAAACTGCCCAAGTCTGCACACAGCCACACGATTATGACGACCCTGGGACAGATCTTTGAGTTCGGAATTCCTGATATGTTGTTAAGCAATAACGGTCCTCATTTTTCCAGCAAGGAATTTCGTAATTTTGCTGGGAAATGGAATTTTTACAACATCATGTCATCTCCGACATACCCAAAATCAAATGGATTCATTTTGTGTCAGGTAGAGATGGTGAAATCAATCCTCTGCAAATCAAAAAGTGCAGGACATGATTTTCATCTTGCACTGCTAGCTTGGCGTTCCACACTGGTGAGCTCCAACTTGGCAAATCCTGCTCAACCACTAATAGGGAGAAAAGTGAAATCACTATTACCAACCAAAATCAACAACGCACATGATGATGACAACCTCATACACGAGCAGCTGGAGGTGTCGCCACTCACAAAAACTCAATCACAATCATCATGCTCGGGCACATTAAATGTCGTGCCTCTACCCGGGATAACGAGTTCGCATTCAGAACTACAACGACCAATGTTGGGAGTTGGCCACGGTCCTCTCCACTTGTGAAGAGCTACGCTCATATTTGTTTGCATCACCAAATGGTCAAGCACTCCAATGCAACCAAATTCACATGCAGGAGCTTCCAGCATGTGTTGTGGTGACCCATCAACCTATGAGCCAAAAATAGAATTCTGAACTCACCTTGAACAGGTATGGTGAAACATCTGCAGGTCCGGTGTTGAAATTGTGAACCATGAATGTGATGTCACTCACACCACAACAGTAGAGTTTTTTTTGTCAACCTCCCAAACATTCTGCCAGTTGGAGTCACATGTTGCCACCTTCGCAGAGCCTGACAACGGTCCATACCACCAGGTCTGGCCGAGCTGTGAAGACGTCATGTTGTCTTGATCTATAAACATTTTGGTTGTCTGGTGTTGATGGTTTCAGTTTGCTATCTGATGTTGTAATGGTATTGTGTTCATTGGAGTGGAAGCACTGGGGTGTGTTTCGGTAAAGAGGGGGCATTCCGGGGCGCAGTACATCCTGGGGCTTCACTGTGTTTGGTGCGTGATGAGTCTGGTATTGATTGATCATTCGCTTTGAACATTGTCTCTCTCTCATCTTTATATTACTAAAACTCTCATCTTGTGTATATATATATATATATATATATATATATATATATATAATATATAGTATGTATGTATGTATGTATGTATGTATGTATGTATGTATGTATGTTCCCGAAATACAGCCAAAACGGTACACGATAGCACAAAAATTTTCGGCCCACCTTACTCACCATTCTCCTGCGGTGGCAGTCTCAAGTTTCGTTAAAATCGGGCAACGAAAAAAGTTATTAAAAAATCAATTCCCGATTCAGCCAAGTACTCTTTGGGAGAATTTGATCAATGCAAACAACCTCAGCGGTAGAGTTCGCTGGAGCTATCTTTATTTTTTTTTCTTGAAATGATTTACTAAAAAATCTCAAACATTTAGTATAGACAAAGAACGATTTATTTTTAAGCATAAAATAAACATCGCCATTTTGATCTAATACTTCCGTGTTCATTAATAAATAAAATTGTGTTTTGAAGATTGCACACAATAATTTCTTTTCTCCGTTTTTTTGTTCACATTGACGTGCAATATCAAGTTTCGTTCAAATAGGGCAACGAAAAAAATAATTAAAAAATCAATTCCCGATTTAGTCAAGTACTCTTCGGGATTATTTGATCAATGCAAAAAACCTAAGCGGTATAGTTCGCTGGAGCTATCTTCTTTTTTTCTTTTGAAATGATTTTTTTATCAACCACTGTCACAACGGGAACCCAACGGGTTCACGGGTCGTCGAGTAAACTTTAAAGGGGGAGGGCAATCTTCGACAATAATGTCAGCGTGTGTCAATCATTCAGTCAGTGTGTGTGTCTCCTCCATAACTCCAAAACCATGAAACATAGCGGCCTGAAATTTTACATGCATACCAAGAGAACTCCAAGGAAGTGTACGAGTGAAATTGGGGGTTTTGGTTAATTAAAACACCCCTTTTGAAAATAATTAACAGTCATATTTAATTATCCTTTATCAAGGCTCATCCTTCATCACCACGCTGTCCCTCACTAGGGTTTTAATTCCCCCTTTTTTTTGGCTTGCTCAACAATGCCTCGACTTGGAACAGGCCACAACGGTTTCTTAACGACGGTTATTATTTTTCACTTTCCCCAATCATATCATCAAATACCAGATCATCATGTCTAGAAATTGCTGGATACGTCATAACGCTTATTTAACGCCTGGGGATGCCAGTATTCATAGCTTTATTTCATTTCTGCACATGCCATAACCTCTGGAATATCTTAAACTGAGCCGAATATCAAAATGAAAACTCAGGAATTTAACTTAGCAGCAGTTCCGACTGCTAAAAAAAAGTGCATTTGTCCAATTCGGACATTGTTTGACATTTCGAGCATCTCCGGGAGGTTTTTAATATGACCAATAGGTGCTCGCATGACAAGCTCGCAGTTCCTTATCAACCGTTTCATTGGAGTGCTTGCTTGAGTGTTTAAGCTACTTGTAAAGTGCTCTACAAGCTGCTTGGTTGTTCGTTTGCAAGCCATAGCCATAAACGGCAAAAGCATTCGCACTGTTACTGAATATATCAATCGACTTGCAAAAAATTCAGCTTGAAGCTGTACTCGCCTGCGTTTGGCCCCGCATTGTCGTGCAGTGCCCAATGAAAATGTGTGATTTTATTTTACACGTTTCCCCTTTTTGTACGATCTGCTTTCATTATACGATCCGTTACTTTGACATAGATACAGTAGATACATATAAAAACCTAACACGTCTCATTTTTTAAAGTTTGTTTCACCGTTTCATTGGAGTGTTTGCTTGAGTGTTAAAGCCACTTGGCAAGTGCTCTACAAGCTTTGATCTCGACAAGAATCCATGGCGATACCGTGGCTCGGTTCTCCGTGAGGATATCTCCTGAGTTGGGAAAGTAAAATAAATTGAAGAATTACAATGAGTAAACAAGAAGAAGAAGAACAACGCGGAGCTCTCTTAGAGCCAGCGTTCGCAACGCGACGCGGCTAAAAATGTTTTCAGTGGTTATAAAGCAATGAATCGGCACATCATGGCAAGAAGTTGAGAGGTACACAAACTCGCTCGAAGCTGCATAGCCTGGGTTTGAATCCTCACCCAGCTATAAACTGTCATCCTGGTGTTTCATAGGCAGTGTGATTCATCAATGTGTGTGCCGTCTGTCGGATGGAAGTTAAACTGGATGTCACATCCGCCGGAATCACTCCTCTCCTCCTCCCTCTCTCTCCCCTCTCCCTCTCCATTAAGGAAACTGTTAAGGACTGACAGTTTTGTTTTGAAATAACAAGTGAAATCCTTCAATACAGCGCGTGTGGTGAAGCAAATGAGTACACTAATGTTAAAGAGATGCAATTTATGCTTTTTCAGTTGAAAAACAATTAAAAAGCGTACTTAATATTGAAATGTAAAAATCTTGTTATTATTGTGATAAGCACCTTATATATAACAGAAGGAATGAAATCGTTCGATACAGCGTGGCAGGGGACGCAAAAGAATGATAGATAAGAAGAACTTAGCTTTTCAGCACTGGCGATCGGCGCGAAATGCGATGGGCGGAAGTGACGTCTTTCGGCGCGAAATGCCATGGTGGGCGGAAATGAAGTCTTTCGTTCGTTCGTACATGAGGGCGCGTTTCTTCGTTTTCTTCCGTCAACAATAAATTAAATGGTTTTCACATATATAACAATTAGTTTCACAAATTCCATTGAAATACTCGGTATTTCCGTCAATTGTCGCCATTTCCGTCGAGGTTACGCACTGCCATCTACCGGACGGCCGTATTGGCTGTCTTGAGGCACGTGTGGGGGGGACACGGGGACAACGGAGACGTGGGACGTGGTAGACGCCGGCGGGGACATTTCAAACTCGGTGCAATTGTATACAGCGCACGCGCTGTAAAAATAGCTTCCCAGAGTGTAGCATGTACGAATTTGATTTGGAGTGAGCCGACCAGAGGCGTGAAAAGATCGCTGCATGTGCGAGCATGCCTGCACGTAGACTTTTGCCAGGTAGATAGCATGGGTTTTAAATACTCCCACCAGGTTTTATGTAGAACCTGGCAGCTAAAAAGAAAATGTTACTGTTTTGACGTGTTTCATCTCCCTTTCCTTCCCCTCATGCTGCCTTTCCCTCCCCCACATGGTCGCGCAACATTCCTTTCCTAACCCTCTCGTGCCCCCTACCTCCTCTCTCCCCACTTCCCTCTCCTCCTGCCCCCCTCCCTACTCGGTTTTCCTTCCCCTCCTACCTCTCCTTCCCTCCTCCCCTCCCCCTCTTTCTCTTCCAACCCCATTCTCACTCTCCCCACCCTCCTATCTCCCCCGCCTCTCTCTCTCACTCTCCCCGCACCCATCTCTCCCCCTACCCCCATCTTAGTATTCTCATCAGCGAAGGGACAGGTGGTATTTGCTGGGTAGAAACAAAAAATACACTGACATCAGCTGATTAGGTGTGATTGTGTGGATACTGCCCACCTTCACATCTCTCTTTTGCCTTCCAGCAACTTGACCTTTTTTATACTGTTAATAGCACAGCCTCTTAAGTCATACAGATAACACCATAAAATTTTAACAATGTCCACATACCGCAATGCATAAAGAAAACCTGTTAGACATTGCTGCATAAATACAAGCCCCTTTGAACTAATCACACAGCATATTTCGAACAAAGGCGTTTATTTATTACCAGGATTTGAAGGGAGTGTAACCTATTCAATAATACATTCACAACTTTTTTTAAACTTCACAAGAACCATGTTTGGTGAATGAACCTCTGCAATGTCCTAATTATCACAAGTTGATGTAAATGAGACTTCCACCAACTCTAGAAAGGACAGCTGTAACAAAGTCAAGTGACTCAACTTTGATGAGATGAAGGAATAGTTCATGTTAACCTCAGTGGAGTTAACACCAAGGTTATTGCAGAGACATAGGTCTTATAGCTTCACAAGTTTATGCCATACTGCAATGAGGTAGACTACTCAGATGAATCAGTAACATATCCCAATTGCTGAGGGTAGGCATAGCCAGCTTTTTACAAAGACCAGCACAGACATATGTATTCATTTTGGCTTGTTTTTTTTTTCCGGAAAAAGTGGGGGGGGGGGGGGGGCTTGTGGTCCTGAGTCGTTTTTGGGACCACCCTGTGGCCCTCTGATTAGCTTAGGTTGCCCACCACTGTTATTGGTTACGCAAAAATTTTTCACGAAAAAAATAAGTGACACACTATATTCGTTATTGTTGTGTGTCTCTGTCCTGTCTGCCTGTCTGTCTGTCTGTATGTCAGTCTGTCCCGAGCATAGCTCGTGGGTTTTGATCGATCCTGATAAAATTTTGGTGGGAGGTTATATCATGATCTAGTTGTGTTTTCCTGAGAATGGGGTGGTGCCGCCATTATGGTGGACCACACCCAAAAAACATGTTTTTAGGGGTAGCGATTTCAATTTGCATCTTCCTAGGGGTTTGTCGAATCTGACAGGGGTTTCGTATTGGTTCGCCAATGGCACTTGCATAGCCCAATGGAGCTCGATTTTTCATTTCGTCCCAAGGTCACCGTCACAAGGTCACGAATTTAGAAAATTGCGAATTTTAACGTAAAAAATTATTTTCTCGAGGGGTTTGTCGATTGGCTGGGTTTCGGTATTTGGTTAGCCTAATGGCACCTGCATAGCCCACGGAGCTCGTTTTCATTTTCGTCCAGGTCAAGGTCAACAAGGTCAGGAACTTAGAAATTGCGAATTGTGTTTTAGGGGTAGCCGATTTCAATTTGCATCTTCTGCTAGGGGGTTTGTCGAATCTGGCAGGGTTTCGGTATTTGGTTAGCCCAATGGCACCTGCATAGCCCCACGGAGCTCGATTTTTCATTTTCGTCCCAAGGTCAAGGTCACAAGGTCACGAACTTAGAAAATGCGAATTTTGACATAAAATCACACGACGCCCAAACTTTGAGAGCGAGGATGACAATATTTTTTATGCATAATCTTGAGGTCATTCCCACCTAAAGTCTACAAACCATTTTGCTCTATCTAACCTTGCCCGTGGTGCCCCTTCAAGTTTGTTTTTACGCTGATTTCATCAAAGTATGGATAATCTGAGGAGTGCGAAATGCCATATAGCCTATATGACGTTATATTGTTCCTGGAATGTTCCAGAGGAAGTTTTGCACCAAAGGTCATAATCCTTGACTCTTGACCTTTAAAGTTCAAAAGGTCAAATTTTCAAAGTTGTGGGAATCAAACCGGGTTTTCGACCTTCTTCGACGAAGTAACTCCAATAAGCTATAGCACGTATCCTGTTTCCTATTTTAATGTCCACAACATTGTTTTGTGACCTTTAAAGGTTATGCAAAGGTCAAATTTTTAAAGTTGTTAAACGAAACCGGGTTTCGACATTTGTGCAGCTAATAACCTGTCATCGTACCAATCATGTTTGATTTTTTATAACTTGGTCAAACTTATCACATGTCTCATCCTTGACTTCTGAAACAATCTACATCATCAAATACCGCTCGTGAACCATCGTAGTCTTCACACTTGTACAGTATTATAATCGAAGCAAATTCACGACAGATAACACAATCCGACATTAGAATCACTCAAAAATCACAAATCCACCCCAACACCCACAACTGCTTGCCTTTGAGGTTTGCAGTTATGAAAATGACAAACAGTTTTCCAAGGATGATGTTACTCGTCAGAACTACTTTCTGTTTCGTCTTCTCCTTCTTCTCCTTGTTCATCACCACTGTCTTTCTGGTTCTCCTCTGCCCCTTTCTGCTCTTGCACTGTGGGCAACAAAACATGGGTAGTGATGTGCAACCGACTTGGTGTAATGGTTTGAGCATCCACTCTGAGTCTGGGAGGTCAGTGGTTCAAATCCTGGTCAAGTCATACCAAAGATGAAACATAGTGGCAATACCCCTGGGCGCTCACCTGGTAGCGGCTGGATAAGATAACCAGGGAACCACTGGTAGGCATGAATGACCCACAAAATACTTAATGGAGAAGAAAGTAAATACCTATGGATTTTGTTTTAATGCCATGAAGAAACTTTAGTTTGTCACAGGTGATGAAGGTGGTGGTCAAGTTTCATTGGAATTGTGTGTGTGTAGTTTAGCAAAAAAAAAAAAACAGCAAATACCTATTTTTGGGGGCAAAACCTGGAAACCCCCTCGGTCCCGATTTTTCTTTTTAATGCCATTAACAAACTTTGGTACATACTCGATGATGAATGTTGTGGTAAAGTTTCATGGAAATTGTGCGTGTAATTTCAGAGAAGAAGTTGCAAGTATTTGTAGATGGCGGACGGACCGATGACACGCCATCCCATAAGCTCCCCGGAACTATTTTCCAGGTGAGCTGAAAATGGAATGTGCAGCTTCCTTCTTTGATGCTCAGCATTTTAAAAGGATATATAGCAAAGACAAACGACAATAGATTGGCAACATTGGCACAGGCTGTGATTGGATGGAGCTATTAATATTGGCCTCCTGCATCGATCGAACTTATATATATTTATTTCCAGCCTGTGCAACACTTTTCCACTCCAGCATTAGCTTGACAAAATCTTTACTGTATTGGCCTAGTTAATATGAAATTGGCCACACTGCCTTTGATAGTAAATATCACCATTTTAAAAGTTAATTGTAAACTTATCCTGCACATTCAAAAGTCCCAGATACTACCTTCCCATTGCTATGAAGAAGCACCCAAACCAGAAAAGTTGTCTCCCTCATGGAACATCTGGCTCTCACATAATATCTGCCTGGTTCTTCTGGCTCTCACATAACTATACCTGGCACAAGCTTTGTGTATGTTGACGTCGTAAAGATGTCCTTTCTCGAAGAGTTGGTAACCATTACTTTGTGGGTAATGCTACACAGCATCATCTTTCCAATTGCACGTACATTCATTGAATAGAGGACCAAGCTTGGCATGTTTACAGCAGGCACTCATGCAAGGTTCGCAGTCCATTCACTGGCAGCGATGGTTGAGGGTTTAGGTAGCACGTACCCGTCCACGGCTCTACAGAGCTTGCTCTGGTGCACATCTTCAGAAGTCTGCACTCCAAACAAATGCAAGGTCTCCGACCTGTCCGTGACTTGGGAAAGTTCTCCAACTCTTTCATTTTGCATAAGTACACCCCTTTCTCTCAGATATTTTCTGAAGTGTTTTTGTTATTTTTGGAACTTGATGAGCCATTGTAGCTAATGAAATCGAAGATAAGTCACTGCATTGAAGAAGGATCTCGAAGACTAATTTGCACAACACATTAGATACGTATAGGCCTACATATCAATCCTTACCTCATATGCACGATATATTATGCTCCAATCGCCAGTCTTGCTAAGGAGCTCTGCACATCTGCATTGATGCATTGTGGGGCGATCGCGTCATTTCAAAAGTCCCGCATTATACAATTAATGGAAAAACGTTAAATAAATGCAAAATGATGTAGGGATTATATGCCATTAAAGTATGTAAACAAGGTGTGGATGGTCACAAGAAATTATAATGTGAAACCACCCCTACATCTTTTTTGGAATAATAGTGTAAGTTGATTGTTTCCATGCATGAATTTAACCAATGAAATATTAAGCCGTTAATATTTACTCGACAACACACACACACACACACACACACATTGTCCCTCGAGGTCACAAGATGATATTCATCCAGCAAAAGTAGTGTCGAGTATGATGATGATGATGATGATGATGATGATGATGATGATGATGATGATGATGATGATGAAGTCATTTAAAAAGTCGATAGGTAGCCGTCGTAGATGACCCTGCTGGCATTGGTCTTCTCATAGATGACTATGAAGACTGATTCAGAAGCCGCAGCTGCATCCACAGTGTATACAGTCAAAGGATGCTCTCACCATTCATTGCCAGCATTTTTCCTCCAGTGCTGCATTCTCTCATGTTCAAACTTTTAAACTCCATTTAAGCACATTGTCCTCCACCCGGTACGATCAGCAGTGGTTTCTTCTCAGGTGTTTACACTTATTCCACACTTCTTCATGTTGGTCTTCCAAACATCTTTGAATCATTTCCTTTGTCCACCAGCCTTTCTCTGCTTCAGAAGCTGGGAGTATAGGATACGTTTTGGCAGTCTCGAGTCTGACATATAACAAAGATGACCAGTCATCGCAGCTGAGCTTTTATTACTAAGGACTCTAAACTGCCACAATTAGCCAAGGAAAAAAGAACAACTGCATTGGTAACACAGTCTTCCTATCGACTACAGATAATAGAGCAGAGAAAGCGTTGATGAACATGCTCAAGTTACTTTGTATGCTTTCGGTAGGTAACCCAGGTCTCACAACTGTATAAGAGAGCTAGAATTATTTCCGCTTTGTAAACTCATATTCTGGTTGTCGTTTTCAAGTCTTTATTATTGAAAACAAACGTTTTCAAACAACCATAAGCTGCATAGGTGGATTTTATACGAGCCTGTATTTCTTCGCCAATGTTTGCATTTATTGAGAGAATACTACTGAGGTATTGAAAATGCTCAACTGACTAATGTCATGGCATTTATTGTAATGGGTGGAGTGGGAGCGGCAACTGGAGTTTTGAGCCAGTTGGAAAAGAACCTTAGTTTTCGCAACATTTATATTGAGGCCAAAATGATGGTAAGTCGAAGTAAAAATTGATAAAATGAACTGCTTTCTTCAGTAAGAGGCAAAAAGGCACAGTCACTGTGTACTGCAGCTCGGATATTGTGGTGAGCGAAACTTAGTTTTTGAAGACGTCTTGAACACTTCTCAAATTGACTAATTTACCGTCAACTCAATTTGTATTTCAATATGTACGTGATTATTACAGTGATTATGTACAGTGGTGACAGAGAGGAAAATCTACCGTATGTACAGTGATTAGAGTAAAAAAAAAAAAAAAACAGCCATAAAATTAAGAACAAAGTTGGTGCAAACACGAATCCCTGCTTGACACCGATCTTGATGGAAAGAGTTCCGAATGGTTTCCACAATTGAGAACCTTTCCCTCCATATTCTCATGCAATTCTTGGATGATTATATATATATATATATATATATATATATTATATATATATATATATATATATATATATATATATTATACATATAGTTACGGTTGTGGAAATTCACAGAACAGCCTTTCAGGTTTCCGAAGGATACAGTTATGTCGATAAGTCTGTGTCCAGATAGATTTCCCCACCGATGTCTAACGGGATTTATTCGTGAGCCGGGCTGTGAACCTTTGAGTTAGCCGTTATTCTTTTGCTATCTTTATTTTGGCAAACAAACAATCATCTCCTCGCCAACATCTCACCACCTT
>CM068956.1:128932629-128950611 GCA_035128595.1 Eptatretus atami
GACGGGTCGCCACTCCGACACAGGATACCAGCATGCTGGTACTCATTTTGCCGACCTCGAAATGATGACAGGCAGAGTCAACCCATAGACTCCTATAGAGAAGGACTGGAACCTCACGATCTCGGGGTTTGTAACTTGAGTCGATTAACTTGAAGTCGGGGCTAAAATGACTTCTAGAAGGGCTAGAGACACGATCTCGGGATCCATATAGGGGTTTTTGAGGACGGCGAGTTCAATAGTGTCATTTTCAACACCACCTGAGGTCATCTTCAAGGTCAAAAGGTCATATTTCAAGGTCAAATTACTGAATTTTGGTATTTTTTGCCCGTTTTTGTGTCTAACTCATAGAGGAAAACTTTTGTAAAGTCTATGACAAAATGACATTGTGCACCATTGCACCTACTTGCTGATTTCTATCATCGTTAACTAATGTATGTTTTGTTTGTTTCTCTTACAGAAACTGTCCAGCTGGTGATCTCACAGGATCTTTGTGTTGTTTCCTGCTTTGGTGACAATATGCCACGTCGTTGCAGCTGCTTTGGTTGTAGAGGAAACTATGATGGGACGCCTTATGTAAAGGTCATATCCTTCCAAAAGATCCTGAGGAGAGGGAGAGATGGTATTGGCAATGCCAAATGAGAAAGAAAGCTTGAGGTGCTTAAAGATATATATATTTGTGAGACACATTTCAATTGTGATTGGGTGTCAGTTAGGGGTGGCAACGACCAAAGAACCCATCAATATTTCCTGGAGTACCGAAATCAGCTTTGAAGCAGGTGACCTCAGCCCATGCCCAACATCATCTTCTACGTCAGAATCAAGAGCTAAGAAGATGCAGGCAGCTGATGAGGCTGCAGACAATATCCAAGATTTCGACCACTTCTGTGCTAAAATCAGCTCCTATTTTCCTGGCTTTAACGTCATAAAGACCAGGAAAACCTTTACCTATCAAGAACTGATGCTACTGGACAAACTGTCAAGCAGTTCTTTCATTTCCAACAAGTTCACTCACCTTTTGGATTTCTTCTTGAATAGAGTTGAGAAAGATGGCATTGAGGTGCCCAAACGACTTTTTCCTTTGCAGGAACAGCCTGCTCTCAAAATGGTCCCAGATTAGATCCATAACTGACCAGGTAAACATCTATGAATGCACAAGCAAGGAAATTCTTCAGCTTGTAATAAGCCAGCTCTGTTGGATGACTGAGGCACACGAGCTTCCTCATTTCACCTTCCTTCTGTCGCAGCTGCATCTTATGTTCAAACCTCTTGATCGTCGCCGATTGATACTGATACTATGATTTTCGCAATGCAGCTTCACAACATATCACCCAGTGCATACAAAATGATTCGTCGATCCGGCTTAATCATTCTACCATCAACAAAAAAGGTAAAACAGATGCTTGCTAGTAGTCAGCAGGACTCCAACCTCAAACCTTGTTCGACCAGCTTAAACCACAGCAGCGTTTGGTCAATTTAATGTTTGACGAGGTAAAGCTGGTCGAGACATTGCGATTTTCTGGAGGCATGTTGAAGGATATGCTCAAAATGCAGCAGCAGGTGGTGAACACGAAATGCTTGCTTCACATGCTATGGTTGTTGAAGTTGCCTGCAATTTCAGTGGTCCACGCTATATTCTACTCGCATTTTGCCCTGCAAAAAACTAACTGCCGATCAGCTGAAGGAACTCTTTATCGAAGCTGCATCAGCTGTAGTTGGTGCTGGCGGTACTGTGATTTCTTTGATATGTGACAATTGCAATACCAACGCCAGTGTTTATTCAAAACTTGGAGGACCAGGAAGTTGCAGTGCTGTCAATTCAAGAGCAATCTATGTTCTTAGTGTACGACTACGTGCACATCTTCAAAATGTTCGCAACAACTGATTACTGTTGATGGCAAGACACTCTCATTTGTCGTAGATGGTAATGAGTACAAAGCTTACTGGAGTGATATTCAGAAGGTTTATGAGATCGACCGGCTACTCCTATTCGCTTAACCAAGCTGACGCACACCGCTGTTTTCCCAAGCCCCTTCAACGCCAGAGCGTACCATTGGTATACCAAGTGTTCAATGACAAGACTGTCGCTGCTTTAAAGACCTTCAAGGATTCACTGGGCATCAGCGAAGGCACAATCATCCTCACCCAGATAATGAGTGAGTGGTTCAAGATGATGAACGTGAAAGACCGTTTCTCAGCTATCCATCTGCGCGACGAATCCAGACAGCCTTGGACAGCAGATTGTACAAGTTTCACTAGGCTGGAGCAGGCCTGCCAAATTATATCTACCTGCGCATGGCAAGGAGGTGGTGGTCGTAAGCTGAAGCTAACTCAGCAAACTGCTGAAGCCTTCACTGTGTCCACACGTAATAATGTGGATGCTGCCAAGTTGCTTCTGGCAGAGAAAGACTTTGACTACGTTCTTCCTGCTATATTTGCAGATGAAGCCTTGGAAAAGTTTTTCGGCCAAGCCAGGCAAAGAAGCGGTGGAAACTTCTACATTGACGTAGTTGACATTATGGCTGCAGCTAAAATTGCAAATTTGCAACACTCATTAAGCATGACATTATCCGAATCTAGTTCTCGTGTGATTGATTGGGCAAGAACTGTACAACTTCCATAAATCCAGATGAGCGAAGTGAACTCATTGACGAGATTACTCCTCAAGACACTCAGGATCTCTTGGGGTCTGACGATGCCCTTAAGCGTAAAGTAGTTTATTTGGCCGGACACCTTGTTCATAAATATGGCGATAGCACTAGTATGGAGGAGATCATTGATGATGAAGATGGTAACGAGGTGTCATCTAGTTTCTAGATATTTGAATAGAGGTGGATTGAGTGTGCCGACTACGTCAACCGTCTTTTTTGTACATAATGCCTATAATTTGTATGACAAGACTAAAATGCGTTGCCGATTTCATTTTGCTGAGCTGTTATCCTCTGTAGATGCACCTTTAGCTAGTAGTAATGCTGCATGTACTACTTAGCTAACATTCTATTGAAAGCTCATGTCCTCAATGTAAGTGACAAAGAAAAGCTTTGGGATGCCTCAGGAGGCAAGAAAAGCTCTCCAACTAGTGATAGACATAGACATAGTTGTAATAGGCATAGTGTTGTGACATGCATATAATGTTTATGTAATACGATATATGACAATAAATATCAAAGTTTGACAGCTCTACACACTTGCATCTTATTACAATCAGCCATCTCTCACCGTTTATGAGTTAGAACACAAAACGGGGAAAAAAAATACCAAATTCAGTAATTTTACCTTGAAATATGACCTTTTGACCTTGAAGATGACCTCAGGTGGTGTTGAAAATGACACTATTGAACTCGCCGTCCTCAAAAACCCCTATATGGATCCCGAGATCGTGTCTCTAGCCCTTCTAGAAGTCATTTTAGCCCCGCTTCAGACTCAAGTTACAAACCCCGAGCATGGGAGGTTCCAGTCCTTCTCTATAGGAGTCTATGAGTCAACCCCACCTGGTATTAATTCAACAGCCGAGTGGGATTTGAACTCCGGATCCTTGGATCCCAAGCCCACCACTCTAACCATTAAGCCAACACCAGGCAGGGGTTCAATAAATTAAACTTATCATGACTATCTGCATCCTGTTGAATCTCTTCAGCTTTCTTTGTGTACCATTTATTCTTGATGTCACAAATTTGATGGTGGACTTCTGCACGGAGATTATAGTATAGGTATATGGTATTTATTTTAGACTCGGAGCAAATATTGTTTTGCCCAACTGTGAATGCAGCTTGTTTGCGATCTATTATCTGTTTAATAACATTATCTGGAATTTTTTATTCATGAAACCAATCGATTCTTCCCAAGCCTCCAAAATATTGCTTTTAAGGCATGCCATTGTTCTTGCACCGATCAAGCCCTATTTGAGATATTGCAACGTTTCTCACCATTATCAGTTCTCATAAGTGAAATGTTTTCTTCATCTTTAAGTTTTTCAGTGTTAATTTTGTTTGACATCGTTTGTTTTCACTGTTTAAGGGCAATCTGCTTCCTTAATTTGGATCTTATCAAACAATGATCCGTCCAACAGTCATCTGCACCTTACATGGCCCTGGTTATTAGGACATCCTGACGGTCTTAGGTTCTGACGATTACATAGTCAACTAGAAGGTCACTCGATGGAGTGCATATCTCCACCCTGATCCGGATTCTGATCCTCACCAAAATCAAATCAATTCTTCCTTGTCACACACCCAAGGTGTCCACCAAGTTTCGTCCGAATCCATCCACCACTTTTTAAGATATCGTGTTACATCAATTTTGGCCCTATTGCTCAATGGTGAAGAATCACTTTAAAATTCCGGCCGTATCCGGATCTTCACCAAAATCTAATCAATTCATCCTCGTCACGCACCCAACCTGCCCACCAAATTTCATCCGAATCTGTCCACAACTTTTTGAGATATCCTGCAAACAACCAAACAAACAAACAGACAGACAGGGGTGAAAACATAACCTCCTTCCACCTTCGGTGTCGGAGGTAATGAGACGCCAATGTTTTGAATGAGGGTCTAACGGCTCTAACCCATTGGATGAATAATGCAGCTGTCAGGATTAATTTTTGAAATCAAAACTCCATGAGAAACCTTCTGGAGTCTCTCTGGACACTGCTCTTTGTCCAGCCATAATCAGTTTACTTCATCAATAACTTTCACTCAACCATAATGCCAGGAATGTGCATTTGCTGATGATTTCTTAAAGTTGAGGATGATTCATATTACAGAAATTTTAACAATGAAGTCGCATGTACCTGCCTACACCTAGGACTTAATAATATCAAATATTGCACAGACAAAGAGCAAGGTACTTACAAAATATACGAATGCCAGGTACTAACCATGATTACCAACAAGAGAGACCATAGCCAGATTTTCAGGACCTTCATGGTATAATCCACCACCACCATCCCTGAATCTGATAGTCCATCTTGTGATTCACCATTGTTCAAAAGCTCACCCCCAGAACATTGACATTGTGGATACCAGAGGAGGACAAACTCATCGTTCTTTAAGTAGATTACATCCTCACATATCGAAACCTCTCCACCATCTTTAAAAAAAAAAACTTGTCAGGAAGGTGAAGGAATACTCACCATAAAGGCACACACAGTAGCAATAACCCCCAAAACTTCCTGAAGTTGTTTTCAACAATCCAAAAGTGGTTCAAAAATAGCGGGTTTCCCCTTCATGCCAATGTGATTGCACTTTTATCATTTACTTCGATCACGGGCCAGGAATTTTTCACGTTCCCTTTGTAAATGCCATTGTGAATGAAACGATAAAAACCCAGATGAGGTGAATGTACCCATCATTTGCCTGAGCTGCAGAGAAAATTTTCCATTATGGTGAGAACATTTGCAGCGAAGCAATTTTAAAAACATTTTGCAGTGTGGCACTGAAAATAGAAAAATAAATAAATAAGTGTACCCATACCTTGGATAATTCGCTTGTCTAACAAGGGCTGGAACTGCAGTGCCGTGACGTTTTGCGGCTCATAAATCAGAACTGTTTAGGGGTAAACACAAGTGCTGATGGATGGCCGTGAGCAAAGCAGGAAAAGGTAACAAAACAGCACAGGTTTCAGCAATAATGAAAAAGCACAAGTGCAAATGAGCACTCCAAAAAGGCCGTAAACGGCATTCAGGTGTAACTCACTCGTTTGACAGAGTTTCTTCGCAAGTTCATAATCTTCATTCATCACAGCTCCCAGGAACTGTCACACAAAGAATGATAACTTGCAGCCTAACCAAACAAGGCCGACTCAGCAAGCAGAAGTCTATACGAAGCAATGTAAAACATTCCAAAATGAGCCCAAAAGCCAAAACGCTGCTTGCACAGTTTTAATCCTTTCTGCTTGGAAAATCTCCCAATGACGTTAATTTATCTCGAATTTTGGTCACGGGAGATAAAATAAGCTAGAAAATACTGACACTATAAAAGTTCTATACTTACGGTTCCGAAAATAAGAATACACTTATACCATCGGTCTGTAAGATAGACGGACTGGACATTGGCAGAGGACTTTTGTAACTGAAGTTCGTAAAACCACTGTTGCAGCTCAGAGAGCCATGTGATCCAGATTGGAAGTCTGAATGAGCATAATAAAATATGAGAAAGCTTTGTAGTGGGTGTCATGCTGTGTATTCACTGGGAAAGAGACAGAAAGTGTTTAATATGTTAAAATTGTCATATGCCTGTATTTATTTTCTTTTTCTGTTCAGTTGGGTAAATTTAGGTGGCATGCCTTTTCAATGATAGAATTGTAATGCCCATCCAAATTTGCAATGAGGGTATCAAATGGAGACCAGACCGACCAGGTTGGGAAAACATATTAAATCCTCCCTGAACATCATTACTAATAACGCTAGGTGTGCGTGTTGGGGATTGGGTTGCAAGGAATGGTTGGAGGCTTCCAGGGAAATATGGGGAAGGGGGGAGGGGTTGTTCATTCTCCACCCCCATTGCCAGGCCGGGGTATACCAAGAAGGTCATTATCCAAATGATGGAACTACCGGTCTCAGTCATCAGGCCAACTGCACCCCTCCTTGCAAATTGACCATGTGTGGAAACAGTGGGCTTTCACTCATCACCAGCCACTTGTGGGCCCCTCAGCATGGTCGGAGATATTCCTATAAGTGAACATCGTGGCCTTGGATTTTTACTGACAATGACAGTTATAATCCTGAGAAGATAGTTTCCAGGAGTTTCATTTATTGCTGCCTTCAGGGGGATTTGAAACCAGAACCTTTGTTATACCAGTCAATTGCCCTCACCACAAGTCAACCTCCAGATTATAGGATCAACATGTCTCACCTCATTGTGACTGAGTCCTTCACAATAATATTGTTGTGGTTCTGTAAAACTGCATGCCTCAAAGGCAATGGCACACAACATACAGCGATCCCCAGGCAGTTATTTCATTAGTATTCGTATAGTTACTCCTCCCCTCATGTTTAGTGGGTAAATGGGATGAACTGCATTGCATGGGACTCATAGTTATGTCTAATGTATATCCTTTAAATCCCCACTCTGGCCTCCACTTTAACCCTTTCCTTCTAGCTGTTATACAAAACACACATGCAAGCATGCACACCACTCAAGAACGATTTAGCAGGCATGCTGTGAGCACGTTCCACGTGTTCGGACTACCAGCAATGCATCCTTCCTCGGGAGTTTGTGCACCATTTTTCATTCAAATATGCGTGCCAGTTCTCAACAGACACCTCACCTCAATCCTCATCTCGCACCACGAACTTCACCATCTTCACTGCAACCACCTTCCACACACAGGAAAAATAATCCCACGATCATTCACACTCCTTCCTCACAGTAAATCGCCATCCTACTTTGAGCGCCACATGGTGCCGGCCATTACCCTGGGTACCGTGTGGCAACCAACCGCTCTACAGCTGCTGCAATTACCACCACATTTCACCAGAAACGTCACGTGTGAGCATCCTGTTCGATCACCATCATAACTGCCCTCACCCAGTCATTAAACCACGACAAAATCTCAAGGGACGGGGAAGAGTGATGCGACGACTTGATACAGATCTCGAATGTGCATTACGGCTTGTGGAGGAGTCCATGGGTAGCGGGAGAAGTCCGCAACCATTCTACGTTAGAATAACGATCAAAGCACATCTGGGGCCGGGGTGCACGCTTGGGGGTCGCGGCCCCATGTAAATTGAGGAGCTCTGAGCCGTGCCAGGGTCGGCGGGCTATTGAGCCGGTTTCCAGTCACGGAGCCGGGTGGGGTGTGGCTAAGACCACTCTGGCCCAATAGAGGAGTGGCATTTGGGTCACAGTGCATCGTTTTCCGGTCCTCGCCCCACCCTTTGCCCGGGGCTAATAAAAGGAGCGGCATGGAGCCGTTTGATAAGATAATTATGCGGCTGCCCTTCTTCACTCTTCTCTCCCTTCGCCACAGCCTGCTCGTGGGTATGAGTGCATCTCTCCACCTTGCCATCGTCATGCCGCTGCTGTCGGGGCCACTGAACTGCAGAGCCAGATAAGGTCGTCAACCAGCTGTACACGGGTGGATCAGCGTGGAGTACAAGGTGCCACGAGTCCCCGTGATTGAGCAGAAAGGAGGAGATAAGACGCAGCTCCCACGAGGTGGGAACACTCAGGCTGAGCATCCCACAGAGGTACACCATTCACATTACAGATCCCTACACGGATAGGATAGGAACTTTCCTCCTCATGCATCAATTTCTATAATCTCTCTGTTCCCCCCTCTATCCCGTCCACTGTGGATGCAATAGTCCGATTGTTCATGGCCGGCTGGGACAAAGAAACGGAAATACTGACGTGCATTCCCATTTTCCTCTCGCACAACACCGCACCCCTCACCTTGCAGTACACCGCACCTCCCACTCCCACATTTTAGACATCAGTATTCCTCCCACCTGCCTCTCCTAAGCGTTCTGAGTCGCGTTGGTCAACAGACCATGCCAGGTATTTTGAGGGTGCTTATCCTCACCTTCTCTTTCGATCTTTCCTATCTAATTTTCGTGTGTGTGTGTGTGTGTGTGTGTGTGTGTGTGTGAGATGGCACCTGCCCTAGCATAAGTAAGACTGTAGAAGAAATTCGGGATAACTCCGCTCTGTCTGCTTTTGTAAGATTGCTGTCTTTTGCTACACACCACAAATTCCTTGCTTTCCCTGCTGTACAAACAATAAAACCCATCCATTGTGCCACATACCTTTCCTCGCTTTGGTTGTAAAAAAAAAATGCACTGTATAGAAATGTTCACAGCTCGTTTTTATGTTTTCTTTCATTAGTCCAGCATGGCTCGCACCGTAGTTTAGCCGGGACATTATTCCCCAATGATATGTTTTATAGCCAGTACGTGCTTGGCAGTTCCACTCGGCTGCATCTGATCTGGTAGGCGATCTTGTTTAAGCAAGTACGTACCGAGGGCGTGTTCCCCGGTAATGTGATCACATGGCCTTGAGGTAAACGGTTTTAGATGGAGGACCCTAAGTCACGTGGTCGAGTTATTGGCGTTCGCAGTTGATTAGCGACCTGCCGTGACACTAATTTATTTGTGTGCGACGACCTGAAATTTTGGCGAGTCTGGTGAGAACCAGAGGTGTTCCACCCCTCGTGGTCTTCCCCCAACCTTGGGTCCGCAACAATATGCATTACAGTCATAAACAAAGTTTTTCTTTTTAGGAATACTCATCAAATATAATGTTTTCTTTTTAGGAATACTCATCAAATATAATGTTTTCTTTTTGTCATCGACAACATCAAAGTTATATTTTGTCTCACTTGGCTTCCTTTCTTCATGCCTTCATTTATAGCCCTCCTTCTTAGTGCCCTTATATATGTTGACCAATTTTGATTCACAATATAAAAGTACACCATAAGTTTCAGCTTGTGTGTTTCAGTTTCAGCTGGTCGAGAGGGCAGTTCTGGTGGATTTCTTTAAAAAGGACAAAGATATCATTAGAGTGTGTGTTACTGGGTTGGGGGATATTGCAGAATAGTACTGCAATGATCTGCACTCTAAATACCCCCAGCAACACCATGTGGAAGCATGTGGGAAATCTGTGTTATGACAGAATGGAGAAAAAGTTAATTGTGCAGCAATGTTAAGAGTGGACCATCATATAGAATATTGCTGCATTTTATTTAAGTGTACAATGAAGGAATGTTTTTTTAGTTTTTGAAGGAATAGTTTCTTATGGCAAGTAGCTTTGTAGTGTTTGTCCTGTCTTTGTCTGTTTGTCATTTTGTCTGTCTTTCCCCATAAAATGAGTGAACATACAATTGATTTACTGGCTGAAGTGACCATGACCTCAAACTGTGTGGGCATAAGATGCACGAGCTTGACGAGAAACTGTGTAGCTGGAAATTATGAACTGGGTTTCACCAGGAATGACATGGGCTGAGTGCAAAGGTGGTTCTGGCTGCAAGACGTGTGGGTAAGGGGAGCAGTATGGGGCTATCTCATTATCTGTTGCTGGTCGAGAGGGCAGTTCTGGTGGATTTCTGACAAATGAAAAGGACAAAGAGATCATGAGAGTGTGTGTTACTGGGCTGGGGGATATTGCGGAACAATCCTGAAAATGGCTGGCTGGTATACGACAAACCCTCTGACCACTATACCAGCAAGGTATTTGGCAGGATAGAACATGTTTACTGTAAAGAGATGGTGCCACATGCTGTACATCCACAATATCCAGAAGCACCTGTGCCTGGAAGAGACAGAGTGGGCTACAGCTTCTTGCCTGGGTTCCACAGCGAGATGACATGAACGCCATCAAACATGTCTGGAAATATGGATCGGGAGCTGTGGAAAAGCCGAACTCTGCGAAGTAATGTGCAAGAGCTGCAACACAATCTACTACACAGTTGGCAAAATCTGTATCAGGCTGTTATACAGAAAATCAATGATTCAATGCCTTCACAGGTACAAGCACTGTATGATGGCAAAGGTCATGCTGCATCAGATATAAATAAATGGAGTCAATTTGATTGTGTTCATATTTCTGATTGTCAACGAACTTAATTTTCACAATCAAAGATGTTCATTTTATCCTGGCAGAGCACTGTAGAAGCAGAACTGATATACAGGGTAACACAGTATTTTAGCTTCTGATGCAATTTATTGAACAGAAATTAATAAGCGTTGTTCTTTCTTGAATACAAACTGACACAGCAACGCATCGTCATCGTCAAACATCCAATAATACAATTTTTGTTGTGAAACATCCAATAAGTGCATGTTTTAACATATATATATATATATATATTCAAGTTTTGAAGCTTGCTTATATATTGATCTCATGCTTGTATTTATTTGGCTGTAGAGAAAGGGTGGGAACTGTTAGTTAATGGAAAAAGGATGGCAATTATCTTTCAATTAATGGCCTTACTTTGTGTTTAAGACCAAAGACGTTATTGATTTGCAGGTGGGTCATGCTGCAGGCCAAAATACGAACTTAATTCCTTTTACTTTCCTTCATTAGCTTCAAGTGTTTGCCACTACTGGATTTAAATCTCCCAACTGGCATAGTAATTAACACTTATAAATGAGATGCTCCTGTTTAACTAAAGTTTCAAATGTACACACCATCAAACGTTTCTCACAATATAGCTTCCTGTAATCATGAAATGACTGAAGTGTAATAAACATGTCACACTTTATGCATGGTACATGAATCCGATTGTCAATAAACCATCTTGGTCATATCTCAGATACAATTAACAATGAAGGATATATGATAAGGTTTTTATGGCATCTTGTAAATTTATTTTTCTAGCTCCTCCATGAGCCTCGACTTTGTATAAAAAAAAATGCAAGAGCACCACAGAATGAATATTCCATCCTGCCATTAGATGGTTTTTCTGAAACTTCAAACCACATTTTAAAGTCAAATCTGAATTTTTGATGCCCAAGGTCTACCAAATAATATGAAAGTGTAATCGAGTGACTTTTCCTGTCAACAAATGCCCCTCTCTCTGAGATACAAATGGTGCATATGTTCATCGGAAAAAATAAATAAGACAGCAAAGGCTTTTCACAACCCAGGTAGTCAATGATGCCAAAATGAATGTGGCTAACTGTCGGGACAGCGAGCAAGGTGTCTTAGGCAGAATCAGTGCAACATCGTTGGCTACCTGGGAATCGTTTTAATGTCAGGTGATCTTGTTAATGTTCCCCTCTGAGAAGATGTATTTTAAGGTTGCAATACGAACAATAATCCATTCGTTAAAGCAGAACGTAGACCAAAAAAAATTCCGACATACTCATATGATGTATGACACAAGATTGTGTGCATTGATTAAGCATTTAAGCTATTTCATAAATTGGTATTTTTCAGCAACACCAAATATTATTATGAAGAAAGGCTACATGCTGGAGGTGAAGTATTGTGTGTACACATTGCCATCTTTTAAGCTTTTCATCGCTCTTCAACTCTCACTTGTATAGGTACTTACAGTATAACGATCTAGACTAGATAGAAAATAACATAAACAGTATTCACAACATATGTAACTAGAGAGTTCATAGAACAAGATACCCCACACAGTGTTATTCAATTATAATAAGATAACGATTTTAACGATCATAAAAAAAAAATTCCGAAAGTTTAGTGCCATTGAAGCAATCCAGAAGCAGTCCAAAACACCACCGTTATGCACCACCTCATTGAACCTTTATTTAAATTGAAATGTATAACTGGGAATTTTTGGAAGTGACAAAGTGATTTGTGTTCTACAGTCTTCAAGTATAACATTAAATTTAAATAAAATGAAGATTGTGAAAGTCATAAAAATAAATTAATTCCGGTTTTACCACCATTTTCCGCCGGTCGATTGCATCAACTTATGTAATGCATTACATTCGTTATTCATGCCTGTCGTGTATGTCCATTATCACGTCCTTAAAAACAGTAAGTTTCCTGTTTGGAATGATTTTTTATTTTGGCTGACTGCTAAACAGGCAGACAGAGCAGAATAATTATCTCATTACACTCTGCGCATGTGCGATCGGGACGAATTCTGAGCCAAGGTAAGTTAAAATGAAAGATTAGTCTTCCGATTCATGTTCAAAATATAACATGCAATATAAATAAGTTGTTTCTCTATCATAAACTGAGAAGACGGACTGACAGACGGACGGACAGACATGAACCGATTCCTTAACCCCACTTTTTTTCTTGTCAGGTCAGGTATGGGAGCATGCGCTGGAGCAGCGCATCGCTGTGTCCACTTCCCACCGAAACTCCAAGGGCCTCCGTCAAGCCATCCCCCACGAAGATGCCTGGCCCATCCCCATCTCAATGAGATGCTGATCAACCTGCTGCAACCACGAGGCATGTGGTCGGCCCATTGGCCTCCTCCAATCATGAGGCTCCCTTGCTGAGAGAACATGGTGAGCAAGATCAGCGTCAGAAAAACGAGCCACATGTCCATACAGCCGCAGCTGACGCTCACGGACTGTGCAGGTAACAAATCTCATTTGAGACCCTCTCAGCAATCCCTCCTTGGACACAAAGTCCGACCAGCGATAGCCAAGGATTCTCCGAAGAGACCTGGTATCAAAGGAATTAAGTCTCCATCTCAGATCCCTGGTCAGAGTCCAAGTCTCACATCCGTATTGCAAGACTGGAAGCACCAAGGACCTGAAGACTCGGACTTCCATCCTCCTGCACAGGTGCCGACAGCACCACACCACATGATCCAGTGAATCCACGATTCCCCAGGCCCAATCCAGATGTATATAGACCTCTGGCTTCCAACCTGCAGAAACATGAATATCACTGCCAAGGTAAGTGAATCTCTCTGTGACCTCAACATCCTCACCACAAACAGGTACAGACAAGGATAGCAGCATCCAAGATTTTATTGAAAGCTTGGATCTTAGTTTTGACCCAGGAAACCCATAATCCCAGCGGCTCCGACTCCTCATTCAGCACCTCGATGGCCCCGAAAAGGATATCCAGAGTCTCCGCAAACATGACTGAATCATCTGTGAAATGAAGGTCAGAGATCTTGACATTCCCAAACGATGCATCGCGGCTTGATCTCTCTGACATCCTCCCCAGAATCCAGTCCATCCAAGCACTGAAAAGTGTGGGTGCCAGTACACACCGCTGATGAACTCCAGTAACAACTGGAAATAAGTTGGAGATAGTATCACCACATCTCACAGCACTCTCAGTACCAGAGTGTCGTTCAGACATCAGATTGATCAGCTTTGGTGATACCCCACGAAGACCAAGAATCCTCCAGAGTGCATCCCGATTTACTGAATTGAACACTTTGCAGAGATCAATATAGGCTGCAAGTAGCCCCTGCCAAAACTCTCGTCTGCGGTCGGTGAGGACCCGAAGAGCAAGGATATGGTCAATCGTTGACCTCTTTGGTGTAAAACCTGACTGCTCTGGGTGCTGGTGCTCAAGCAGATGGTGGCGAACCCCATCAAGAATTATCCGAGCAAAGACCTTGCCTGGCACTGAGAGCCGCATAAACCCTTGGAATTTGTTGTAGTCCTGGCGATCACCCATCTCTTTCCAGAGAGGAATAACAACAAGGCCCCTCTTCCAGTCAGTTGGGATGATGCCTGCATTCCAGACAGAGCATAGAATTGCATGCATCGACATGAGTACAGCATTTCCACCATCCTTGAGAAGTTCAGCATGGATGCCACAGATCCCAGCCCCCAGGAGCTTTACCCCATTTTAAGCAGTTCGCCACAGCCTGTGTTTCCACATAGGAAGGTGAATCACAGTTAATTGGAGGGTCAGTAATTGGGATAGTAACACCCTTGACCTCCAACTCGACAGCTAGTGGATCTGCCAGGTGCAGCCGCTCAAAGTAACCTTCACTTCAGACTCCTCTGTCAAGAGCCCACCACCCTCCACTCTAACTGTAGTGCACCGAAGGATGGGCTTGAAGGAACGCAATACACGAATTCCCCTGTAAGCAGGACGAGAATCACTTTTAAATAGGTGATGCTCCACCCCCTCACATATTCCTCGCACATAGGCCACCTTGTCCACCCTCAGCACAAATATTGTTTTACGCCTCCACTCCCTGAACAGCTCAGCTCTACCATTAAGCCTGGCCTTGTGACTCTGGTCAATGGTATCCAGCGTCCTGTGAGAGCCAAAATTCTTCTTCGCCCTCTGATGAGTTCCAAGACATCCACCGACAACATCAAGGATGGTTGTCTTGAAGGCACTCCACAACTCTTCAGGATTCCCCAAAGCACCCAGACCCCCCAAATCCCCACTCAGCCTTTTCACAAGCTCCTCAGCTACCCTCTCATCCTTGAGCTTGCCAACATCCATCCTAGGCTGAGATGGTACCATTCTCCCAGATTTGAGCTGCAACCTCAGAGTTGCTACCACAAGCCTGTGGTCAGAATTGAGGAACTGAGCACTCTGTTAAACCCTGCAGTTCTGGATCATCCTCCAGCGACCATCAACTAGCACATGGTCAATCTAGTACCGCAATCTGACCCGGGAAGGTTATCCCATGGTTTTCCTTCTAACATCAAAGAATGGGGGTCCCGAAGGCTTTGCCCCAATCCCGTTATCTGGTGAGCTGCCCTGCGCAGGGCAGCTGCACAGAAGGTACTCCCACTGAGTGGGTTTTCAGATTCTTTGCGTTTTTCATGTGTTTTGCGGAGTGAAGGGTTTTACGATGGCCAGAGTGCAAATACTATCACCAACCTCCTAAAAAAAAAAAAGGAACACAACTGCAGGAGGGAGTCTGCAGACACAGTTGGGCACGAGATATGGATGGTCGTTGGCTCACAAGAAGCTCCTCCACACTTTGACAGGTTTTGTTTTTAATCCTGCTGGGTGTCCATATCCATACACCCTCCTCACCAGGAAGCCTGGTGGGGGAGATGGTTTAGTCGCTGACAACCCGACCATGAAACAGGTTTACATGGTACCTGTAGCAAGTCACAGATCTAATCTGGCCTGATGCTTTGTGTGCATGGGATAACTAGTGTAAGTATATACAGTGGCCAAGAATGGGTGATTGGGTAGAATAGGTTTTGAAAGGACGGGAAGCTGATGACGATGCTGTGACATTGGGAATAAAACACCACCCACTAGAATGCTGTGAATCATCTCGCATAGCGAACGCTGTGCCAAAAGTCTATTTTCGACTGGGCCAAGCAGAATAATCGGAGATGGAAGTAAATTTAGATGCTGTAAGCAGGATTGTAAGACTATTAATGACACCTTATGGAAGTTTGTTGATGCTGCACAACGTGATGAGAGAAGAGATAGAAAATTGGACAGATAATTAATGTGTCATTATTTAAATAGATTATCGATTACTGAATGGCAGGTGATGGGCAAATGGCAATTGACCAATATAATTTCAATGTCCCTCAACTACGTACAATATTTTACCATTTTTTTACCGTACAAGGTGTGGTAGTTATACCTTTTAGGTTCAATCACCTTGATGATCGTGATGTCATACCTCTGTTAATACTGTGAGTGGAGCACACTGTGTTTCTTCATCCCCTTCTTTTTTTTGCAATGCAAGTACTGGAGCACACTGTATTTCTTCATCCCCTTCTTCCCTTCTATCATTCTCTTTTTTATCCTTATCTGAAGCTCTGAAAATGCCAGCCTTGTTCTGGATGTCACATCTCGCAGCATTGTCACTTAGCTGAGCGTTTTGGTCTTCTTGAGACATTGCGGGGATGTTTCCTCCTTGTATTTACACCAGGTTTGCAATCTGCCATCTGGGAACACAGCACATTTTCTGACCTGGAATAAAAGAACATGCAAGCTCATGTTTATCAGAGGCAGCATCAACTTTTGTCGCCCAATTATTATATTACTAATATTATTATTAGCAGGTCCCCAAAGAAATTCCATACAATGTAAAATGTGACCTCAAGTCCTCAACTCCCCTTCCTAACCTTGATTCCTTAAATCCCCCTCACCACAACACCCCCAGTCCACAACCCCAAAGCTTCAATCTGCTCCCCACTCCAAGTCTTCAAATCCCCTGCTCATGCCAAGTCTTCAACCCACCCCCATCCCCCCCCACTCCCAATGCAAGTACTCAACCCCACCCCCCTCCCCACCCAAAGCCTCAATCTCCTACCCCAACTCTGTCCTCCCTCCCCCTTTCTTTAAAGCAAGAGGCACTCTTACATCATCACATATTATTTCTTCATTACCTCATTGGAATAGTGCAATATTTAACTCTTTCTTCTATCCACCTTTTTATTATGCCATCATCATCTTCACAGAAATTGATCGAAACACCAGCATGGTTCCTATACATCATGGTTTATTACAGTTGAACCAACGTCCAATTCACAATCTAGCAAGATATGCAGAAATTCGTGGAAATCCCATGGAATTGCCACTTTCAAATGATTGTGAGTAGCCTAATTAGGTCAATAAATGATCCTAAATTTATTATATTCTTCCTGATACACACATATATATATATATATATATATATATATATATATATATTATATATAGATAGATACACATACACACAATGTTAACGTGAACCAAGAGTGAAGTCTATGACACGCCATTGCAAATCCACACACTTCCCACCTAAAGCAAAGTTTAGAAACGGCACAAGGTTCCACCGTATCAACAACAACATGGTTCCACCGTGTCAAACACAGGAATGACCCAATATCAAATTTTAAGTTAAAAAAAAATATTATGTACGAACTTGGGCTCAAATCCAAAAAATCGTTACACATTTCATGTGTCCCCCGATGTTGATTGCATATACAAAGTTTCATTTAAAATGTGCCCGGACTTGCATTTTTTGGTATTTGACCTTTTGACCACACCCGAGTGGGTGAGGCCAAAATGATATTGCTCTCATACTTTCTTTTTTGGTAACTACATCATTTGGTAAATTTTTGCAAAACTATTTAGGAGGATATAGCATGACAGATGAACAAACAGATGGACAGACAGACAGACGGACAGACAGATGGGGCCGATTCCAATACCTCCCCGTTAAAAGCGTGGGGACAATAACGATGAAACCATTTGATTCACAACTTTGCGAGATTCCATCACCTCGTGATATGTGATGGAGGGACTGACAGACTCACAAACATATTATATAGACGAGCAGAGTACTCGCCCTTTGGGCAATTTTGTTCCAAGTATGCAACACGTTCTTCTGATGCATACCTTTATTTAAGTGGTGTATAGGTAACTGACAGCTATGAATGGGCAAAAGAAAAATAACCCATGAAGTTGTGTGCATGAAGTGAAAACATACCTACTACTTAATTCAAAACACCTCACTTCAATGCAAAAAGTGGGGACACGAATACTGTACTGTCAATAGTGAAGACTTGTAAACCCTCCCCCACCTGGAGGCGGTGCTACACGATACACATTTACATAGAGAATTTGCATCCCTCCCGCTCATCCCCCCCCCAAGACCACCGGCAAAGATTTA
>CM068956.1:128962383-128975322 GCA_035128595.1 Eptatretus atami
GGCGGCTCACAAACATACTGCCTTCAGGGCAGCTAACAAACATTCTTCCCTCAGGGCGGCTCACAAACATTCTGCCCTCAGGGCGGCGTCACATATCATGGGAACTTGGAAAAAACAAGGAAATGTTAGACTCGGTCCACCTTCAACAGAATGGAAAGGGGGAAACACCAACAGCAGAGTAGAAGTAAGAGTGAGAGTGAGAGTGAGAGTGAGAGTGAGAGTGAGAGTGAGAGTGAGAGTGAGAGTGAGAGTGAGTGTGAGTGTGAGTGTGAGTGTGAGTGTGAGAGTGAGAGGAGAGTGAGAGTGAGAGTGAGAGTGAGAGTGAGAGTGAGTAGTGGAGAGTGAGTGTGAGTGTGAGAGTGAGAGTGAGAGTGAGAGTGAGAGTGAGAGTGAGAGTGGAGTGAGTGTGAGAGTGAGAAGTGAGAGTGAGAGTGAGAGTGAAGAGTGAGAGTGGGAGAGTGAGAGTGAGAGTGAGAGTGAGTGTGAGTGTGAGTGTGAGGTGAGAGTGAGAGTGAGAGTGAGAGTGAGAGTGAGAGTGAGAGGTGGAGTGTGAGTGTGAGTGTGAGAGTGAGAGTGAGAGTGAGAGTGAGAGTGAGAGTGAGAGTGAGTGAGAGTGAGAGTGAGAGTGAGAGTGAGAGTGAGAGTGAGTGTGAGTGTGAGAGTGAGAGTGAGAAGTGAGAGTGAGAGTGAGAGTGAGTTGTGAGTGTGAGAGTGAGAGTGAGAGTGAGAGTGAGAGTGAGAGTGAGAGGTGAGAGTGAGAGTTGAGAGTGAGAGTGAGAGTGAGATGATGAGTGTGAGAGTGAGAGTGAGAGTGAGAGTGAGAGTGAGAGTGAGAGTGAGAGTGAGAGAGGTGAGAGTGAGAGTGAGTGAGTGAGTGTGAGTGTGAGAGTGAGAGTGAGAGTGAGAGTGAGAAGTGAGAGTGAGGTGAGAGTGAGAGTGAGAGGTGAAGAGTGAGAGTGAGAGATGAGTGTGAGAGTGAGTGTGAGAGTGAGAGTGAGAGTGAGAGTGAGAGTTGAGAGTGAGAGTGAGAGAAGTGTGAGTGTGAGATGTGAGTGTGAGAGTGAGAGTGAGAGTGAGAGTGAGAGTGAGAGTGAGAGTGAGAGTGAGTTGAGAGTGAGTAGTGAGAGTGAGAGTGAGAGTGAGTGTGAGAGTGAGATGGAGAGTGAAGAGTGAGAGTGAGAGTGAGAGTGAGAGTGAGAGTGAGAGTGAGAGTGAGTGTGAGTGTGAGATCAAGGGGAGGGTAAGAACTACACATGGGGGTTAACAAGCTTCACGTGAACTGAATGAAACACAGCAAGAAGAGGAAGGGGAAAGTGGGGATGAAATATAAAAGGAACAAACCAACTGACAACGCACGAAGGAAAAGAGGTGAGGGGGGTTGTGGAGGAATCACAATAACATGGAAAAAGGGAGTGTTTGGGAATGGGGTCACTTGGGGTAGAATAGATCATGAGTATGGATGGGGGGGGATGACTTAAGATTGTGGTGAACAGTTGTCCTGAATCCTTGGAGGGAAAAATGGAACCGAACAGACTCGGGAAGGTTGGTTCTAAAGGCGAAAGAAAAACAAGGAACAAGTGAGTGGCGGTTTGTGGTGAGCCTGGATTTTGGGAGTTTAACAATAAGAGGGTTACTGGCAGACCGTGTGAACCCTGCAGACACCTGGGAGGGACAGAGCCAAGAGAGGGCAGAGGGTGCAAGAGCAAAAATGAGATGGTACAATACAGAAAGGCCACCAACCTGACTGGGATGTGAGGATAACAGGCCGAGACACACACTTAGCTCCGTCCTAGTAGATCCCAATGATTTTGAGGACCTTCCTTTCCACGGCATCAAGAAGGCAAAGTGTGAGGCAGGGGTACCAGCCCAAAGGGGAGAGAAATCCTCCATCAAGCTGCGTTAAAGATCCCCCACGGTGTCTTTCGTGAAGAGTAGGTGCGTTATCAACAACACTGAAATTTTTTTTTACAAATTCCTGCCCAAATCACCTTTGGGAGAACACCAGGTCTTGCCACCTGGTTTGTAAAAGACTTGAGCCAATATCTTCTCCGACCCACCGAAAATCAGGTGGGAATAATTGGTGCCACGACATAACTAATAGTTGTCTCTTCCTTGATTGAAAAACACATTTACTTTGAAAATTCACTTTCTTTTTTAACATCATTGCCCCCCTTTGTTATGCCCTTCTGAGTTGACCGAATGAAGCAGTGAAATGCAATACATTCCTTCATAGGTGTGCGAGTGGTTGTGAGTAGGTGTTTCCGAAACAGTCTTGACCCTGGCTGGCAAGTAAGGAATAATTAACACCTTTAATTGTCCACCCTCGGGTTGGCAGGGTAGTCTAGGCCCTGGAGGTACGCACACTCGCCTCCAAGATGTCTAGCCCGGGTTTGAATCCTGACCCAGCTATAAACTGCCATCCTGGTTATTCACAGATAGGGTGATTCATCAATGCGTGTGCCGTCCCTCGGATGGATGTTAAACTGGCGTACCGTCTACCGACAGTTCATGGACTTTGAATATTCCACGATGTCTTTCTCGAAGGGTTGGCGAGCCATCACCGGCACGATGACCAAACTCTTGCCCAAACTACTAAGTCGAATGTCAGACCTGGCCAACCGATTCATGAAAGACTTGGGCCAAAAACTTCCCAACAATAACTTGGGAATAATTAGTGCCCACTCTCGCCTCCACCGCCAACGGACGATGCACATTCTACCGAGGGTCGAACGGTGAAGGTCCAGCCTTCCTGTGCATTGAGAAAAGAGCAGGCCATGGTGGTGCCAACAATTCACCAACGTACCACGACCAATCTACTGATTACTTCCCTGGGAAGGAAATGGTAACATCGGAATCACAATCCACAATAAGGAGTGGATTTCAGTGCGATTGTAGATTTAATGTTTCGCACAATTGGCACGCATGAGAAGGAAAGAGTAAACTTTTGCTCCTACACTTTATCCACAAAATATTAACCCTTTAAATGACACCGGTACGTGAAATTTTACAAGACGACATTGCCAGTGACAAACACCGGTTAAATGTATCAAAAGGAAGAACTTTATTTGTATAAAAGAAGTTTGAGTGAGTTTTTAAAGCAGTGTTAAAAGTTGAATTTTTCTGTAAAAGTTGACTCCAAAGTTTTCACGAAGTTGTTAAAACAGCGATTAAAATGAGTACACACAGCTTTCCCAAGTCAAAACATAACCTGAAGTTGCATCTCAGGGGAAAAAAAATATTTATGATACAAATTAAAGTTTCTCTAAAGCTCCGCACGCGTGGAACTCGGACCTCGGAGGTCAGAGGCACTTCGCTCTTGTTAAAATGAGCCAGTGGCTCATATAATGTGTACGCAGCAAGAGTACACGAGTGCGGTATCATCACTTTACATTCGTTTACTTTTTAGCTCCCTCGACCTTGAAACTGCGTTTTTGGTGTGTCTTGGAGTGCTTGGCAAGGTGGTCACTGCGCATGAAGCGCTTGTCGCACTCGGGGCACGCGAAGCGCTTTTCGCCCGTGTGAGTGCGCACGTGCCTTTGAAGCTCATCCGAGCGCGTGAAACTCTTCCCGCAGAAGAGCCAGCCACACACGAAGGGCCGCTCACCATTGTGCCAGCGAAGGTGCGCCTTCAGGTGCGACGTCTTGCCGTACACCTTGGCGCAGCCGGGCACGTGGCAAACATGTAGGCGTTTTTTCGACCCAGGGTCATCGCCACTGCAGGGACTTTGGCAATTAGGACAGCGGCAGCGCCTGCAACGGCGGGTACCCGCGGGCACCGCGGTCTTGGCACCGAGCAACGCAGCGAGCTGGGAGTGGTACTGCACGAGAGGGAGCTCCGACTGCTTGAGGGTTATCGGTGCTTGCAGAGGGAAGTGGTGCGGCACCTCGGCACGGGGGGTTGGCGACTGCATGCTTGGCCCTCCCCACCAGGAAGACATCTCCTCCG
Organism: Eptatretus atami; assembly: GCA_035128595.1. Taxonomy (NCBI): domain Eukaryota; kingdom Metazoa; phylum Chordata; class Myxini; order Myxiniformes; family Myxinidae; genus Eptatretus; species Eptatretus atami. The sequence continues at coordinate 128,966,330 of CM068956.1, forward strand.
TCGTGCGGGCAGATTGCTGCGTCGGGAACATCGTAGACCCCCCGCGATGGTGCGACACAAAGTGGGGCATCGCGGAAGCGCTCGGTGAGGACACCTGGTAGCCCTGCATGGAGGGTGCATAATGCGAGTTTCCAGGGCATGTGGAGGAAGCCAGGTGTGGTGCGTTCACCATCGTTACCATCGAGGCTTCTCGAGAAACCGGTGACTCAGCCGGTGGGGTCAGGGGCATTTCCTGAGTTGAACAGCTCAGGGGTACACACAGCTGCGTCTTCAGAGACCTTTGCTGGTGGGTCTGCCCCGGGGAAGAAAAATAGTTTCCGTTCCAGAAGTATCCTCGAGACGAGGACAGCACCCCTGGCCTCAGATCATAGTGTTGCACACAGGATTCGGGCGAGGTGCTCGGCGTACGGTCCTACAAACATTGGGGGGTGAGCGGGGTAAAGGCAACTGAGAACTTCGTTTACTCATACATTTAAAGGGAGAAAAAAAACTTTCAAAAAGAAAAACTTTCAAACCAAGTTGCTAAGTTGTAACGTAACAACCCTGACCTGCAGAAAAGCAGGCACGTCGCTCCTGATGATGGCCAGTGCCGCCATGGTGTCTTCACTCCGTAAGCACCGTGGCCTGCTATAGGCCACCAACTGTCCCTCTCGTCGCGACCTCTTCACCGGGTGCTCTCCCTCCCATCTCCAGAGGAGCTCTGCTGTGTCCGTCGGAATCGCTCCTTGGAACTCGATAGTCCTTTGGTCCACCGCCAGCCAGTGAGCGTCCGGTGGGGAGTCCTTTGAACTCTATCTTCAGCCAATCATCAAAGTGCGGCGGGCATTTCAGAAAGGCAATCCAATCCGCTGGGAACGCGGCTCTCCCGCGGTGTGTTTGTTGACGGGCATTAAAGGAAAGGCTCCGTCACGGAAGGAGATAAAGAAAAGACAATTAATGAAGCAATCATCGTGTGGGGAATGCTTATAAACAATGAATTGGATTTATTTTGACATTAAAGTTCCGCGGCCCGTTCATTCCCGCGATAAGGCGCTTGTTGATGAGATGGGTCACTGGAACGACTTGGTTTGTTCTTTTCACTAAACGACCGCAAGTGACAATGGAAGCAGCTTCCTCTTGTAGACCTCCCATCACCGGTGATGTGCACCCAACTAGACCGCTGGGCGAGCGGTTTCAAGACAATTGCAATGGCAGTTTGGAATGAAACTCACATTTTGATGAAAGCTGCTCTGCACGCATCTCTTTCAGCATTATACTCTTGGGTTGGAGCATCGTAGTAATGGCATTTCAACCTTGATCTGAAGTCATCGTTGTTGTTTGTTTTTATTATTTAGTGAATATGTATGTATACATATATATTATACATTTAAAATGTCTGTCGTTTGGTGTCATACTCTTCTTCTGGGTGAATGTTGAGCTTTGCTTGTGTACGCAGCTTTTCAAACACAGCAAGGGAAGCGGCCGCCAGAAACGAGAGACAGAGGAACGTACGAATGATGCACAAATGCATCTTTTTTTCTTGGTCAAAATAATCTTTTTGGGATTCCATCCTGAATTCAGTCTTCTGGTTGCATCATTATTTAGGTGCGGCTCTAAGTTGTTATGGGTGTAATTTGTAATTTGTTCAGGGTGCCGGTGATCAGTCGCAGCTTGCCTCCTCTTTTCAAAAGACACCGTAGGATCTTTAAGTTCCTCCAACTAATGATGGCAGATGGGGCACCCAGCTTTGTGCCACATCCACCATCATCGCACAGTGATGCAACCAATGCCCTGCCTGTGAAGCACCGGGGTGACAGTTTATAGCTCGGTCGATATTCGAATGCAGGCTCGACATGTCATAGACGAATGCTCAAATTCTGTTCCATAGCATTATTGTACAAATAATTCATCCTTATGATCTGATCTGATCCGCTGGAAACTCTCGCGGCCATCGCTGCAGTTTTACACTGTGGAATGTTCATGAGGTCCCATCTAGAGCATTGGGTGCAATTTTGGTCACATCTGAGGAAGGACATAGCTGCCATTAGTACGAGAGAGAGAGAGAGAGAGAGAGAGAGAGAGAGAGAGAGAGAGAGAGAGAGAGAGAGAGAGATGAGCATAGAGATACAAATTGATTCCAGGGCTAGCTCGACTAAGCTACAAGGAATGGTTGAAGGAGACAGGACTTTATATATCAGAAACGAAGAGATTACGAGGGGATCTGCTGGAGATGTTTTAGATAATGAAGGGTGTAGACAACATAGGTGAAGTGGAGTTTTTCAGCAGAACATACTGTGATAGGACCAGAGACCATACACAGCCGAAAAGTAAAGAAGAGGAGAGTTAGAGGAGAGTTAGGGTAGTAATAAGGCAGGGGTCTTTCACTCAGAGTAGTTGATGCATGGAATGGTCTCCTTTGAAAGGTAGTGGCAGCAGAAACATTTGATCTATTTATATTGGAATTAGATAGGTAACTAGAAGCATTGGAGATAGAGGAGAACAGGGGCATTGGCAGGACTTGTAGGTAGTTTGTGTGTGGATGGGTGATGGTTTCTGTTGTTGTTGTAGTGCAGGCATGATGAACCGAATGTCATCCTCCTGTGCCAAACTTGCTTGTCTAAATCCTTGTATTTATATCCTTGAAAGGCAAGCTGGTATCCCTCCACTATAAACGGCAAGATACCTTGAAATACATTTGCACAAAATATTGTTTTGGTGTGAAGATGAGATTTCTCAATCACAACTCGTCGCTCGATCGATATTTGCTTCACAAGTTTGCAACTGGCAGACCTTAAAATCACCCCATTGCTGAAAATAATATCAAACCAATCTATTTGATTAAAGTGTTTCATAAGGAATGAAAATCCTGAAATACATCAATTTCTTTTAAACACACATTGTTCTATCTTTCGAGTTGAACGCCCCCGATGATTCATTCATTGAAAATGAAAATAAGTTTGAAAAACGATCTTTTGATCAATTACCGCAAGACCTGCAATTCATCACATCACGATCGCACCGCTCCATTGCTGACCCTGGTTGGGGTGTGTGTGTGTGTGTGTGTGTGTGTGTGTGTCTGTGTGCGTGCCAGGAGATGCACAGTGTGCGCCAATGATTAAACCGGTGGTATAAGTTGGATGCTCGTTTGGCTCCGTGGGAGTAAATTTAGCCCAAGTACTGGCGCAAAGACCTTTCCCTAAGCAAAATAATTTACAACCTCAACATTGTTTACGGAACAGGACTATTAAAGCCCCTTCTCAAGGAGCCCCGCTCCCCCATTTCTCTGCGCTTACACTACACCAGATCGCATTTTCGTCAGATCTGATTCCCCAGTGGACTGAAGGAAGGATTAGATAGTGCATCGGCCAACTGGGCTAACTAGCTGCTGGGATGAGAAGAAATTTTCCACTTTTTTTCTCTGCAAGAGCAAGGCTCATGGAAGAGCAAGGTTAAATCGACAGTGCGATAATGGGGAAACAATTGGCCACGACTGGCAAAAGGAATTAACCAGCATTAAAGGAAGAGAGAGAGAGAGGAGGAGGGAGGAAATACTGCAAGCGGCAAGTAAAAGGGTTTGGGTTATGAAATGTTAATGGGGGTAATAAAGATCATGGATCAGGATGGGTGACGACATGAGGTGATGGTGCATTGTCTTCTTGGAGTCCTGGAAGGACGAGTGGGCAAGATCGGACTCTGGACGTTGGTTTCATAGACGGGCGAAGTGAGGAACAAAGGAGTTGAAGCAGTCTGCCTGGATTTTAGAAGTTTAACAAGAAAGGGGTTACTGGGAAGAACACGTGCATGCTGGATTTGCTGGGAACGGTCGGAGGATTGAGATAACAGAGGAATCAATGTTGGAGAAAAGACGAGAAAATAGAGGGGTCACCGACCTGCCTGCGATGTGAAAACAACAGACCCTCCCTGTGCTTCAGCCTCATCAGAGGAAATTCCAATAATGTTGAGCTGTACATTCCACAAAATCCAGAAGAGACAGATGTGATACTGGGGCAGCCACCCATCGGGGAGGGCAGTGCTCCAATGAACTATGAGCAAAGGCCTTGTAGACTGAGTGAGTAGCTCTACTTTTCCAAGGAAAGATTTGGATCCACTGATGTTGCCCAATCGGTGGCTGGCTTTGGAGACCAGCTTTGCTATATAGTCAGCACAAGATAAGTCATGGCTGATGGTAAGGCCGATAAGTTCAAGAAACTCAGCCACTTCCATTGGATGACGAAGGAAATAGCTAGGTGGGTCAGTTTGATGATCCTTCCTGAGTGACAGGGTGAGGCAACAGGACTTAGGAAGCCTTAATTTCTCATGCACAGTTTCTGGACTTTCTGCACGCTTGGATGATCTTGGATTGGGGAAGGGTGGTTGGGGGGGGGGGGTGGGGGGGAGGGAGTGTTGAGATATGCATTCTGGTACCAGTGTTACAACTGGTTTCTATTTTGAAACATTCAGACCTTAAGGAAGAATTTCTGCAGAGAAACAATAAAAGCAATTATATCAGCATTGCCTTGCATGTGCCACAAGCCATGCAGACACCTCATCCAGTATAAAATCAAACTAATGCCTGTAAAAGTAAGCAACGAGAAAAAAAAATTACTGTTTGGCAGAGACATTAATAAAAGCAAAGCGAAAAGAATGCAAAACGTGTAAAACACAGAAAGATCACAATCACAAGCAGATTTTGTAGAGACAAAAGATCCATCAAGACCATCTTGACCAGAGTATGGCCTTCAACAGCTGGGGCGAAACAGGCCGGTCATTTATTGCTAAATTTATGAAAGGAAGTTCACATGCTTGGGGGCAATACTGGTTTGCAATAGAATGTTCAAAACGCACATATGAGAATCATTAGCTTGTCTCTGATATTCCTCGACTGCCCGTAAACATAACCAAACCACTGACTGAGCATCAAAGCACAAACTTTTTTGTAAACATGGGGAAAGCAAATATTACAGGATGTTTGTCTACAAGAAGACAAAAAAAAGTTTATTTTGCTATCTATTATATAATGTCAACCATGGTGGCTGTCCGTGCATTTGTGCGTCTGTACCTTCGGCTGTCTCCCGTTTCTGGCGGCCGCTTCCTGTGCTGCATTTGAAAAGCTCAACAATCACTCGATTCATTTACCTTCACTTGATAATAATCGATTTACTTGCTTGGAAAGCGAATAATCGATTTGCTTTGAGCAAAAACTCATGTTGTTTAATCATGTAGGTGTCTGTTTCAAAAGCCTGTCTTTCCAAAATGGAAGAACACAGTAGGAGCACACAAAATTATATATTGGGTCGCCGAAATAGGTGACCCTTATTGTCAGTAATTCTGTCTGTTTGTCTGGATGTTTGTTTGGATGTTTGTTCATTTGTCATCAGCATAATTGGTAGTAGACGTGGGCAGATTTTGACCAAACTCGGGTGGTAGGTACATCTTATGACCTAGTGCTTTGGAAATTGTGATGGTTGCTAGGACGCTTTGGTTCGCTAGCAACAACCGAAAAACCTTCAAAATCGGTACCGTTCACGCGAAATAAACCGAAAGCCATTATCCCACGTAGGTTATGAAATTTGGCACGGATGATCTACAGGTGATGCGCTATCAAATTTATTCCAGTTTTGTGATATATGAATACTTTACCGCAGCACCCCCACAATTAGGGTAGCGCGAAAATTGCCGAAATTGAAGGCCCCCTATAGCGACCAGGTGAGTGCATCGATACGAATGAAACTTTGCAGGTTCATGGTACTCGATGAGTACTACAACTTTGCCTCAGGACATATTGACCGATTTCGCTTCGGTCAGGGGGTCAAAGGTCAATTAGTGCAAAAATCGATAATATGCGAGAGCTGGAGGTGCCTTCGCCGCAAATGCTACTCCTCCTAGGGTTATGTCGGATGGGCATGAAAATTCACACTAATCATCTGAATACATTGTGCACAAACGATCGAGCCGGATTTTCGATTTAGATCTTTGTTCACCCACAGCACCCCCTCGAACTTTGGGGATTTCCGATTACAAACCGCATTTCGGTACTTTCATTCAATGGATACCGAGTAGTTATCAGTAGATGGAACTGCATGAGATTTGATATGCATAATCTTAAGGTGATTCCCTATCCGCTATATGACATCCATTTTGCTCTATATCTTATAGTTCCATGCTCGGCGACCCATCGCCGCCTACTGGCTTGTAGTAATACTTCTTGAAGCAATCAAAGATAATACGATGGTACATAGAAGAAACACAAAAACAACGACAGCCACGACCGCAACACCAACTACATGTTATAAACTATAACAGGCACTCAGTGGAGTGCAGACCTCCACCAGGCTGCACAGTTTACGTTTTGTATCCCACTGATAGGCTGGATGTGGATTCGGACCTGAACAAAAATCTAATCAGCTTGTTCTTGTCACCTACCCAACTTATCTGCTAAGTTTTGTTTTCGTTCATCCACAATTTTTTGAAATATCATGCAATATATTGTTTTTGGCCCCATATCTCAATGGTGAAGAATCACTTAAAAATAAAAAAAATTTCTCATATCTGGATCCAGATCTTCACCAAAACGGAATCAATTCTAACTTGCCACATCTGCAACCTGTCCACCAAGTTTTGGCCAAATCCGTCCATAACTTTCTGAAATATCGTGCTATTTATCGTTTTTGGCCCTAACTCTCAATGGTGAAGAATCACATTAAAAAAATTATAGTACTGCATCCGGATCCGGATTCCGATCTTCACCTAAATCGAATCAATTCCTCCCTTGGCACACACCCAACCTTTCCACCAAATTTCGTCCGATTCCATCTTCAACCTTTTGAGATACCCTGTTTACAGACAGACAGACAGACAGACAGACAGACAGACAGGGATGAAAACGTAACCTCCATCCACCTTTGGCGGCGAGGGTAAAGATCCTTTTTTCGCGTGTTTCACTTCATTTTACATTCTCATTGAGACTCATAGAGAGACATGCAATATGTTTGTGAAGTACAACATGTTGTCTTTTGATTAAAATCGTCAACGAAGCGACGGATAACCACACCTAGTCCATATAGAGGGATGGTGTCTGTCCATCTGTCATGTTTCCTGTCCTCTCACACCACTTGGCACATCATCTCCAAACTTCACAGACAGACATTAGCAATGTCTTACAATTCTGTTTTAACAATCTAAATTTACTTACAACTCACGTGGGGTCTTACAGTCCATCAGTAACTAGTGCTGGCAGACTGAGAGACAGTGTGCTTAATGATTCAACACCACCCTCATCCCTCCCAAAAAAATTCCTCTGTATCCATATTGTCCACACCTCGCATTCTCCCACACCCCTCATCATTACCCACATCCCTTGTTTGTCTGTCTCTGTCTATTTTCTCCCTCTGCCCTGCTGTTGGCATTTCCCCCCTTTTGCCTCTGCTGTTCGTTTTGTTGTGTTGCGTCCTGATCCTTTCTGTGGTCTAGCTCTTCCACGAGCCTTGGATATTAATATTTATAAAAAAATAAACCCCAAAAACAAGGATATAAACAAGGAGTTCTCTGATGCAGGAAGGGGGCATTTGGCCCATCATGTCTGTGCTACACCAACCCCCAAAACCATCACCCATCAACACACAAACTACCTACAAGTCCTGCCAACATCCCGATACTCCTCATCTCCGATACTTCCAGGTACCTATGTAATTCCAATTTCAACCTATCTACTGTTTCTGCTGCCACTACCTTTCTGAGGAGACTTCCATACAATAACTACTCTCTAAATGAAAGACCCCGACATTAATACTGCCCTAAATCTCCTCTTCTTTATTCGCAGGCAATGGCCCCCTGGTCCTATCATTGTCTATTCTGCTGAGAAACTCTTCTGCACTTATTTTGTCTCTACCCATCATTATCGTAAACATCTCAATGAAATCCATTCATAATTGATCCGATGAGAATTAATTATTCTCAAAACTTATTTTCTTTTTTCCACGACTCACTCGTCTTTTATTTCAACTGTAGCCGACAGCTCAGTTTGATTGTCTAGTCTTTTGTCGAGTGAAACCCAAAAGTGGAATGCTGAAAGTCCTATTACCATGAATACCAAAAAGGTCACATCGTTGCAGCTGATTGGCAATGCATGTCTTTTTCAAGGGTGACTGACACATCTAACAGCAACGGTATTGTTCTTGGTATTTATTGTGTTGGTTCTAAAACCCAACCTGGCCACCAAGTTTCGTCCGAATTCGTGCATAACCTTTTCAGATATCGTTAGGGTTGGGTAAATAGTGAAGTCTTTTCGGTTAAGTGTCTTCGCATAGCATTTTCTAAGGCCATTTTCGATGCTGAATCTGAAAACGTTGGAATTTTTTTTTACCTCCGCATGACTTTGACCCCCGGAACTTTCATTTATTCAAAATGGCGACAAAAAAAATGATATTTTTATGAATTTCTGACCAACTGAGAGAAAATAAGGCTTGTAATATATCAATGTATAGGTTTTTCCGATCAGGAAATACGAAAATGACACTTATGCAACGATTTGATTATTTTTAAAACACAATTTTTGAAAACCGCACAATATTTTGCTAAAATTGAACTGTTTTTGTCATCTCAGATCAACATCAGACCGAGATCACACCGGTGCCGCCAACAAAAGTTCATTCATGTTATCCTGCACGGATTCATCGGGTTTGGTAGCATTCTTTATAGAGTTGTGTAGCTCGGTCAAACTGAATTTTGAGTGCGGAATTCCCTGCTCCGTCCTTCGCACGTCTTTGTTGGCGTATGTCTGGGGCGACGGTTAAGCGTAAATATGTCACTTCCGCTAGAAGTTATTTCTCCGATAGTGTACTCAGTAAATCTAGACTGTCTGGGTCAAAGGTCCTTTGTGCTTTTGCAAGTTTGTATAGTAATCAATAGCCCAGTATTTTTATTTTTCTTCAACTCTTCCTTTTTCCTAAATTACTTGATTTCGGTCCTATGCAACATCTAATCAATTTGAAGATGTGATTAGCGTATTCCTTGAC
>CM068956.1:128984502-128991145 GCA_035128595.1 Eptatretus atami
ATGCAGTAACAAATCTCATCCGAGTCTCTCTCAGCAACCGCTCGTTGGACACAAAATCCGACCAGCGATAGCCAAGGATTCTCCGAAGAGACCTGGTACCAAGGAATTAAGTCTCCGTCTCAGATCCTTGGTCAGAGTCCAAGTCTCGCATCCATAGAGCAAGACTGGAGTACCAAGGACCTGAAGACTCGGACTTTCGTCCTCCGCCACAGGTACCGGCAGCGCCACACCCCATGATCCAGTGAATCCATGACTCCCCAGGCCCGACCCAGACGTCTATTGACCTCTGACACAGCCAGCAGAGACATGAATATCACTGCCAAGGAAGTGAATCTTCCACGACCTCAACATCCTCCACCACAAACGACACAGACAGGACAGCAGCATCCAAGATGTCACCGAAAGCCTGGATCTTAGTTTTGACCCAAGAAACCCGTAATCCAGCGGCTCCGACTCCTCATTCAGCACCTCGAGGGCCCCAAAAGGATATCTAAAGTCTCTGCAAAGATGACTGCATCATCTGCAAAATCAAGGTCCGAGATCTGACATTCCCAAACGAAGCACCGCAGCTTGATCTCTCCGTCATCCTCCCTAAAATCCAGTCCATACAAGTGCTGAAAAGTGTGGGGCCAGTACACACCCCTTACGAACTCCAGTAACAACTGGGAAAAGTCAGAGATGGTACCACCACACTTCACGGCACTCTCAGTACCAGAGTAGAGTTCAGACATCAGATCGATCAGTTTTGGTGGCACCCCACGAAGACCAAGAATCCTCCAGAGGACATCCCGATTCACTGAATCGAACGCTTTACAGAGAACATAGGCTGCAAGCAGCCCCTGCCGAAACTCTCGTCTGCGTTCGGTGAGGACATGAAGCAAGGATACGGTCAATCGTTGACCTCTTTGGTGTAAAGCCTGACTGCTCTGGACGTGGTGCTCAAGCAGATGGTGGCGAACCCTATCAAGAATTTTCGAGCAAGACCTTGCCGGCACTGAGAGCAGCGTCACCCTCGTAGTTGTTGCAGTCTTGGCGATCACCCTTCCCTTTCCAGAGAGGAACAACAAGGCCCCTCTTCCAATCGGTTGGGATGATGCCTGTGTTCCAGGCAGAGCACAAACTGCATGCAACGACACGAGTGCAGCATTTCCACCAGCCTTGAGAAGTTCAGCATGGATGCCACAGATCCCTGGAGCTTTCCCCGTTTCAACTGGTTACCGCAGCCCGTGTTTCCAACAACGAAGGTGGACCACAGTTGATTCGAGGGTCAGCAACAAGGACTGTAACACCCTTGACGTCCAACTCGACAGCTGGGGGATCAGCCTGGTACAACCGCTCAAAGTAACCGGCCAGCGGGCCTTCACTTCAGACTCCTCTGTCAAGAGCCTACCACTCTCTGCTCTAACTGCAGTGCTCCGAGGGATGGGCTTGGATGAACGCAATGCACGAATTCACCTTAAGCGGGACGAGAATCACCTGTTCACAGGTGATGCTCTACCCCCTCACAGATTCCTGCACATAGGCCTCCTTGTCCACCCTCAGTGCACGTACAGTTTTACGCCTCAGCTCCCTGAACAGCTCAGCTCTGCCATTCAGCCTGGCCCTGCGACTCTGGTCAATGGTATCCAGTGTCCCTTGAGAGACAAAACTCTTCTTTGCCCTGCGGTGAGTTCCAAGACATCCCACGGCAACATCAAGGACGGTGGTCTTGAAGGCACTCCACAACTCTTCAGGACCCCCAAAGCACCCAGCACCCCAAGTGTCCACTCAGCCTGGTCGCAAACTCCTCAGCTACTCTCTCATCCCTGAGCTTGCCAACATCCAGCCTAGGCTGGGATGTACCATTCTCGAGGATTTAAGGTGGCAGCTTTAGAGTTGCTTCAAACAAGCCTGTGGTCAGTATTGAGGAACTGAGCACTCCGGTAGACCTGCAGTTCTGGATCATCCTCCAACGACCGTCAATGAGGACATGATTGCACAACAGGGAAGGGATTGCACAAAGCAATACAAGAACAAATAAATGACCCACTACTGGTCATACGTGCCCATGGTACCAAAGACGAATGGACAGGAGCTTTAATTACAGATGCCTTCGGGGATGATAAAGCACACAGCGGTGGAGTAGACAGAGGGAATCACAAGACAATAAATATCTCGTGATGTCCATTTGGACATAGCAGGATGGTTAAGGTTCTGGGCACTCTGGCAGGGAATGTGATGCCGTGTCCCAATACTGTGTCCCAACACTGTGTCCTGATGCCAGGGCAGAGGAGAGAAGAGGGCGTGGCTTTGGCTCCAGCAGGTCGTGGCTCTGCCCAGCATCGTCGCAGCACAAAACGTGGCTTCCACTCCGACAATTCTGGATATCACCTGTTTCTCCATGGTTGCTCAGCCCTTTCTGCCCTCAGGTTTGTGTGTCATCGATGATGCGCAATGCCCCCCTCTCTCACTCACCATTAGCCACTGACCCGTCTCAGGTGGTAGGGGCAGCAGAGAGACCCCTCCGTGATCCTTCATCCCGCCATCCTGAGGGAACACCAATTACCCCGGACATCACGCCGGCATCTCCTGCCAAAACTAGCACCATTGGCCGAGTGAAACACGAAAAATAACGTTTCGACAGATTCACAGAGGTAAGAACATTAAACATCGGCTTGCAGAAAAGGAGATTTATAGACACACACAATAGGAGAGGTGGACGTCGTCTACCGATTACATATTATAATGACGCATATGTAATATCACAATTCATTACTTTACACTTACGCTATTACATCCAATGCATTCAGGAGCTAACTAGACTACACTAAGCAATGTTAACCCCTAGGAGTCATTTCCTCAACAATACTGTATTAGGGCAAAATCGATGATCAAATTAGAGTACTGTAATTTGTCTTATAAAATAAATACACTGAAGTTGACTTGAAGGTAATGAGGAAATGCACGAATGGTTAATTTAATTATTTTAAGGGTCTCACTTCAGCTCATTTTCTCTCCACATGGCTCATAACAATCACACAAGCCGAGCTCACACTCCCATCAAGCCCGAGGCTCGAACGCGGTCTAGTGTGCACTGCGACCTTTCGACCTCTAAATACTCGGCACGTGCGGCCTCCTGCCCCAGATCGACCTTTATCTTTCCCTAAGCCAGCGTGCACCAAGAGCGATTCACTTGCGATGTGTCACCAAATTCTCAGGATAGCAGGTATAAACGACTGAGTCAAGGTGCAAATTCATTTGTGGCTCAACTGTTATTATTTTGTCCTGCAACCTGCAACAGTGCTGTAACCTCTTCCCAATCGATGGATGAAATCGATGTGGTTCAAATTATGTGCCTTGAATTTTCCCATGAAATTTGGAATGCATTGTGTCGTTAAAAACAATTGGGAATGTAGTGGCCTGGCAGGATGGAGCTCGAGCTGGAGGCACGTGCACATGCACTCTCCTCTAAACAGTCTAGCCTGGGTTAGAATCTCAATCCAGCTATAAACTGCCACTCTGGTGATTTACAGGCAGAGCAATTCATCAATGGCTGCGCATTCGTTTTCTTCTTTCGTATGCAACACATGGCTGTGGGTGGCATCATTTATTGGGGGCGCAGCTGTGCCACGGATGCAGTGCCCCTTGTAGTTGAGAGCAGGGAAATTTGGAATTTGTTCAGGGTGTCGTTGATAACTCGCGTACTCTTGGTGAAAGACATCGTGTGACCTTTAATGTCGACCAACTAATGCTGCCAGACGGGACGTCCAGTTTAATATCCATGCGAGGAATGACACACACACACATTGATCTCCCACCATGAATGCGAAATTCCAAGATGACAGTTTAAATTCGAGTCGAGATTCGAACCCAGACGAGAGAGCTTAGAGGTGAATATGCAGAGCCTAGAGGTGAATATGCATACCTGGAGACCTAGACTATCCTGCAAGTGTCAGTGTGTGCCGTCCTAAACTGGCCGTTTCATCTGCTGCCGTTGGTTGGTAGACATTAAATATGTCCTTAGCGAAGATGAGGGCAATGTAGCTCAGCCCACTCGTCCCTCCCTCCCCACCCCCCCCCCCCCCCCCCCAAACAAATGATTGCTAACCCAAATATCATGTGCTGCATATGAAAAAAGAATGAGGATGCCTTATTTGGTAATACAAGAACACTCATAATCAGAAGTCGTTTATTTTTCTTCAGTTTCATCCACCAATATCCAGGGCATGAACACTTCAAATGTTGCTTAAACAGCAAACCATGTATAACCTTCAATTTAAATGGAACCTCCTTACTGAGGCTGTTCAAACCCACTCTTCCCTCCAGGACTTCAAGCAAATGTTTCACTACCACCTTATGTCATTTCGCATCGCAACCCATGATCTTTTCGACTCCCATGAACCAACTCGACTTAACCAACCCTCTGACCTACAAGTTGCTGTCCTTCCTCCATTTCTATTTCTGCTTCTTTCCTGTTCGTTTATTCCCTTGCTTGCCAAGTCCAAATGTTGCCACACCACCCCGATGCCTCGATATTGGAGGGAAAAAAAATACATAAACTAGAAGGGCACTCGGTAGAGCGCACACCTCCGCCACACGATACCTGATCCAAGAGAACATATCGGGCCCAATACATTTTTGAAATATGCAAAATATCGTTTTTGGACCTGTATCTCAATGGTGAAGAATCGCTTAAAAAAATTAAATAAATCAAATATCCCGATCCGGATTTGGATCTTCACCAAAATCGAAACGATTTGTCGTGGTCACACACCCAACCTGTCCACCAAGTTTCATCCGAATCCGTCGATAACTTTTTTGAGATATCGTGCTATATATATGAGTTGAGCTCTATCTCTCAATGGTGAAGAATCACTCTAAAATTATCGGATCTGGATCCAGATTCGGATCTTCATCAATATTGAATCAAGAACACGACCTACCTGGATGCATAGTGCCAACTGTAAAGTTTGATGGAGGAGGAATGATGGTCTGGGGCTGTTTTTCCTGGTTTGGGATTAGGCCCCTTAGTTCCAGTGAAGGGAAATCTTAACGCGACAGCATACAATGAGATTCTGGACGATTCTGTGCTTCCAACTTTGTGGCAACAGTTTGGGGAAGGCCCCTTCCTATTTCAGCATGACAATACCCCCATGCACAAAGTGAGGTCCATACAGAAATGGTTTGTTGAGATCAGTGTGGAAGAACTTAACTGGCCTGCACAGAGCCCTGACCTCAACCCCATTGAACACCTTTGGGATGAATTTGAACGCTGACTGCGAGCCAGACCTAATCGCCCAACATCAGGGCCTGACCTCACTAATGCTCTTGTGGCTGAATGGAAGCAAATCCCCGCAGCAATGTTCCAACATCTCGTGGAAAGCCTTCCCAGAAGAGTGAAGGCTGTTATAGCAGTAAAGGGGGGACCAACTCCATATTGATACCCATGATTTTGGAATGAGATGTTGGATGAGCAGGTGTCCACATATTTTTTGCCATGTCATGAACATCCGACGGACGATGACAAAAATATATCATTGAGAAATATGACCGAGGTTTATTAACACCACGTGACTATAAGAAAGTAATTTAAACAAGAGCGAGAATATACTTGTAATACATGCCCCTACCGATGTGATATTTTCTAAGTCCAAAAAGGGGAATAACTGTGAAAAATTGAGGAAACTCCCTTCAACTAAAACTTGTTCTGTACCTTATCATAACAAAGCCAAGTACCAAGTTTCAGTTCTACCTCAGAACAAGTGTGTGTCTACCCTCAGGAGAGCCAGAAAACAACATCTTTATCGTCTCAAGTCTGAACTCTCAAACATGTCTCCCTTGTCCAAATCCTGGGAGCATCTAGTGAAGTCTGTTTCTGGTGTATGTTCCCCCTCCATCCCCTCCCTTACTTCAAATGGCCACACAGCTGACACCGCACGTGAAAAGGCTGAATGCCTAAACTCTATGTTTGCATCTACAATTTTGTCACAAACACATCACTTTCTGTACCCACCTTACCCAGTCTCACCAAACTGTCCCTGGAATCTGTGTCCTTTTCTACTGACAAGGTGGAGAGCTTCCTGTCAAAGCTCGACTCAGATTCTGCAACCGGTCCAGACGGCAACAGCCCACGTGTCCTCCAAACCTGCTCCTCTGCTCTTGCTCACCCTCTCTCTGTTCTATTCACCCTCTCATTTGCTCAAGGTCATCTGCCATCTACTTGGAAATCAGCAAACATTACCGCCCTGCATAACAAAGGTGCAAAAACAGATCCCTGTAACTACAGACCAATCAATTTGGATTCAGTCCAGGTCACTACCCTGGATATGCTGCTTCTGCTTTCCCAACAATGGATGGAGGTCCTCAGACATGAATCAGAGCCATCTTCCTAGGCATATCGTGTGCTTTCAATACGGTCTGGCATCCTGCCCTGCTCACCAAACTCTCTTCCTATGGTATCCAAGGCCATCTCCACTCATGGCTCACAGACTTCCTCTCCCGTCACAGCCAACGTGTGACCCTAAATGTAGTTCTCGCATCCCTTCTTCCTGTCCAGGCTGGAGTTCCTCAAGGCAGTGTTCTGGGCTCTGTTCTTTTTCTGGTTTTCATCAATAATCTCTCTGACTCCCTGGAAAATCCTCTATCTCTTTGCTGATGACTCCAC
>CM068956.1:129009565-129020823 GCA_035128595.1 Eptatretus atami
TGCTTCAAAATATTGTGTCCTTAACCCCTCCCCCTCTCTCTCTCTCTGTGTCCACCCTTCCCAGTCGTACCCAATTGCTCCTGAATTCTGTGTATTTTGCACCTGAAAAGGGAGAAAAGTTTCTGGCAACCCTCGACTCTGACTCTGCAACTGGACTGGACGGCATCAGCTCACGCGTCCAAAAAAAACCAACTCTGATGCTTTTGCACTTCCTCTCTCTGCCCTTTCCCCCCTGTCATTTACCATAGGTCATCTTACATCTACTTGGAAATCAGCCAACATCACAACATTACACAAAAAGGTGCAAAAATGGATCACCTCAACTACAGACCAATCAGCTTACTTCCAATCATCGACAGTCATTGAATCCATCATTGCATTTGATATAAAATCATTCCTTTTCTCCAATGACTTCATCTCAGATCATCAACTCGGATTCAGACCTGGTTACTCTACCTTGGAGATGCTGCTTCCAATCTCCCAACAATGGATGGAGGCTCTCAAGATCAGACATGAGATCAGGGCCGTCTCTCTGGACACATCCTCAGCTTTTGATACAGTTTGGCATCCCACCTTGCTCTCCAAACTGTCTGCCTATGGAATCCAAGGCCAACTCCACTCTTATATTACTGACTTCCTCCACTCTCGTAGTCACCACGTAGCTCTCAACGGAACCCTTTCTTCTCCTCACCCTGTCAAGGCTGGAGTACCACAACACAGTTTTTTGGCCCCATATTATTCCTAATATTCATCAATGATCTCACTGATTCTGGAAAGTCCTCTTTATCTCTTTGCTGATGATTCCAATATATGCCGTGACATATCGCATCATCCTTCTGACAGATAGGCAGAAGCCCCTTCCCTCTCCTCAGACCTTGCCAAAATCACAAACTGGCCAAACACTTGGAACATGTCTTTCAATCCTGAGAGATCCCACACACTCACTCTCTCTCCCCAAAAGGACTGCACCGCAAACCCTCCCATTTACTTTCTCAACAACCCTCTCAAAGAGGTTCAGTCACTAAAAAACTCTTGGGTCTCACTCAGCCATGATCTCTCTTGAGCAAGCCACATTTCAGAGTTGGTCTCCAAAGCCAGATGCCAACTGGGCATCCTCCATTGTACAAAGTCCTTCCTTGGCACACCTGAGCTCCTATCCACCTACAAGGCTTTCATACGCAGCTCGATGTGCTCCCACCTGAGCTGGCTCCCCTGCCTCACATCTTCCTCAGATTGATGCCATGGAAACCAAGGCCTTCAAGATCATTGGAATCTCTTGTGATGAAGGTGAGTCTCATCTATGGGCCTATCATTTTGCCATTACCAATAAGTCGGTGGTCTCTGTCTTCTTCCACCGAATTTCTGGTCTTGCACCCTCTGCCCTCTCTGTGCTTTGTCCCCACCCCACAGCTATCTGCAGGATGCATGTGGTCCACCAGCAACCCCCTCCTGGTGAAACTGCCTAAATCCAGAATCACTGCTTACCTGCACTCATTTATTCCTCTTTTTCCCCACCTGTGGGATCATCTTCCTTTGATATCATTCTTCCCTCCAGGTCTTCAAGACAGCTGTTTGTCTTGGGAGGCATTTGTCCTGCAGTGGACTGAAAACAGACTGATGATGATGATGACGACAATGATGATGACTATGTGCCACTGCTTTGTGCAAACACAAACTTGCTCTTCTCAACAAGGTTATCCATGTCCTTAACAACAATGCTTTGTTACCTGCAATGATGTAACATCTGTGACCTGGGCCATACGTAAGAAGGGCATCATCCATGACCTGGGAATGGGCATTTTTTCCTCACTCTCCATATTTCTATGCTCACCAGACATAATATAAGGTAATTAAGGCTCAAGTAAAGATCATTTGTCTCATATTGTAATACTTTACCATGTCCAAAGTATCCCCATTGCCCCACATGCTGTCAAAGAGTGATCTTCCACATCCACAACCTAAATATTCCACATCAGACAATCCAATAGAGATCTAAATGATCTTTCACTGCACTGAGAATTATCGATATGGAAGGCCAAGAACCTCATGAACCAATGAAGTATTTACACGGAGCGAAAACAATGGAATGACGTATGTACAAAAAATATTCACAACACTTATACATTCCCCTTTATACCCTATGCAACAGACAGACCCACCTACAACTACATGGCAGAAAACGAGAAAAACAACAATAAACTCTTACCCTGGTGTTTTTTCTGTAGGGTGGTTCATCAAGCTGGATGACCCCATCTGCCAGCATTGGTTGGTGGTGGACATTACAGATCCCACTGTGTCTTTTCCGATGAGTAGGCAAGTTGTCTTCACATCTGAGCATAAAGGTCATGATTATGTACGACATATCAGGCTGAAATCCCAAGCATTTTAAACATATTGTGATGGTTTGGGACATCACCTCTGAATATCTCCGAGAGGACGGCGTGTCTTGAAGAGAGCATGGACCTCGTTTTCAACTCTCACTCTGTCCGGATCTTCGCATCCAAGGTCAGCTTACCATGCTGATGAGTTAAGCGAGGCAAACGGGGAACTGTGCCAGAAGTTACATAACAGACCTCAGTCAGTCTGCCGAGCGGAACCAACGTCATGTAACCGCATCTGATATTAAACTTAGATAACGAATCCGGGCTGGCCAAAAGCCTCAGCAGCCTTATGCCGCCATCAGAACGGACAAAATAATAAGTCAGGACAAAGTCTCTTGAAGAAATGGTCTTTCGTGGCAGTAACAAAAATGCAAATATTTACAGTGGCAAGCAAACAAGTATTTACGAGGAGCGAAAACAATGGAATGGCATACGTGTTTAACAATTACAGCACGTATACATCTCTCTTATCCCAATAAGCAACAAACACGCCTTCAGAACATAATCACAAACTTAACACTCTGCAGTACAATATGCCGGCATCATGCATCTGATGTGGAAGGGAGAGATTGCTGATTGGCAAAGAATTATGGGATGAATGATTGGTGAATTAAATGAGATGAGATGGAAAGAAATAAACGGGGATAGGATGGACCCCATGCACACCTCAAACTTGTTGACTCTGGCTCCCACGTCCTGACTGAAACCAGGACCCTCCACCCGTGCTCCGTTCCCCTCCTGCTCTTTGCACAGCTGCGGCACTGGTGTTTCCCCATGGAACAGTGACATCACTCGTGGCATGTACTTAATGCTAGCATACAAAGAGGTCAACATGAGAGGACCCTCACATTAATTGTGCGATGAATAATAATTGAGCTCCCACCAGAATCCGTGACCCTCTCAGGCTTTAAATCTCTCCCATCCTCCAGGTCATTTGGCACCCCCATTCCTTTACACCCTTCTCCCCCCAGAGGCTTTACCCGCAGCCTTTAGTTAATCTTCGAATCCCCCCATGCTGCACTTTTCCCCCTCGCCTCGTCCATGGGAGGAGCTGCCTTCAAGCTGGGTCTTGGTGCGATATTCGTCGGAAGGTGCTCACGAAACGTGCCCGAAACGGCACTCGAGGCATTCGTGCAGAGAATCGGCTCACAAGCCTCTGGTTTTTGGCACAATCTTTTATCATTGGTGCTCATGAAGTGGTTTGAAATGGTGTCTCGGGCTGTGAGGATAAGGTGCTCGTGTGTGAGGAAAATATGCAGCAGATGGTTTGTGGAAAGGAATGTGGAATGACGAAAAATGATGTTTAGGATTTCTAACTACGCGATTGCAATGCAGATCTAGCAACACGGACTTTAGACAGTTGAACTAAACAATATAACTATGAAATAAATGCTTTAGTTTTGGAGGATCTCTTTGAGACTCATCAAAAGCACAACACTATGTTCCTTTACAAGGAAATTCAACACAGTCGGCAGCCACTTGGCTCATCAAAGCAGCCACTATTGTTGCCAACTGATGGTTCTTTGTCAGTGCTCTATCCTTTTTTAAATGCTAAGCATCAAGCAAGGAAGCAGCACATACCATTTATTTGGTATGAGATGTCCTTGTGTTCAATTCAAATCGCTGACCTCCCAGACTCAGAGGGGATGCTCAAACCATTACACCACCGAGTCTGGTTGAAGATGTTGTTGTGGTTATGGAAATGACCCCCATGCATTCAGAGACAGGTAGGATTTTCCCCAGACTGGTATTTATTTAGTTTGTACTTAGATCTCCTACCTGTTGTTTCGAGGGATTTTGGGAGGGAGATGCGTTGTGAGTTTAGCATGTTCATTCCTGGAGTAATGTTCCAAAACTTTCCAACTTTTAGTCCAACAATCCACACATTTGTTCCTCAACCTCAAACCCCTCCCCTCGCCCTTTTGCCTCTCAAGCCCCCACTTCAGAACCATCCCCCTTTCATGAGTCCGCACATCATGAATTACCGATTAGCTCAGCACAATGGACCCAAATTACTCAAACTCAGTACAAACGATCCTTAATCATGTGCAAATCAGCGTGGAATTAAATACACCTTTATTTTCATTGCCTGCAAAACACCTATTCAAACACAAGAGATGTGATAATTTGCGCTACATTTGTCACATGACGTTGCTATGCCAGAGACAACAACAGCTGTATCCCAGGGGGTTGTGGTTTGCTAGCAGGACCAACCCTCCAACGCCCTGGTCGGCAGAGGCCAATGAGAAGGCAATATGGCCTGGAAGACGAGCAGTGAAAGGAGCAGTAACCACATCCCCTCTGTGCGGTGGTAAAAGGCTCAAACTCTTCATGTGAAAAGGATTACAGGCACCTTTCGATGGAAATCCGCAAACACATTCCAGACGCATTAGAACCAAGATATTCTAGTTTTGTATTTTTAATT
Organism: Eptatretus atami; assembly: GCA_035128595.1. Taxonomy (NCBI): domain Eukaryota; kingdom Metazoa; phylum Chordata; class Myxini; order Myxiniformes; family Myxinidae; genus Eptatretus; species Eptatretus atami. The sequence continues at coordinate 129,014,372 of CM068956.1, forward strand.
ATCTGTAATTTGTAGAATTTGTTTTTCACTTGGAAGTTGTGGGTTACAATGTATAAATAAAGGTGGGAAAAGTCTGATTTAATGTTAATTCATTCCAGGCTATAAGGCAACAAAAGGAGAAATTTTTTAAAAGGGGGTATGGAATTCTTATAGGCACTGTAGGTGGGCTCCGTAAGCGATAAGATAGTCTGCTTTCTCATGTATCTTTTAAATCACTCCTTTTCATTGCGATTTCTATCCATCCATTGTAAATACATGTTCGTGATTGCTACCGTAAATACCTGCCATTTCTGACTGAATAAACCTTGTTCTTGTTGAATAAATGTACTTGTTAAACTGTTAAATGTTTCCGACATGCTCACTCTCGTCCTTTTCTCCGTTGGTCCAACTTAGTGTGTAAGACTAGATAGCTTGGCTCCAGTTTGGCTCCGGGATTAGCCAACAGCCATCCATGGTTCGCTCAGCCATGCATAACAAATAGGCGGTTGGTTGTTGAGGGCGTGACTCTAATTAGGATTGCTGTGCCAACGGTAAGGTAACGCGTAACCAAGGAGCGAAGACCCTGCTAGGCCCAGTGATTCTAATCGGCGGCGACGGCTGTCGAGCAACCCGTCAGACCGCAGAGTTATCTGTGGCTGGCGGCCTCAGGAACGGAGGTGAGGTAAAGGTCTGAGGAGCTCCCTCATTGTAACAACAGACCCTGGTACTGTAACAATATATTGTACTGCATCTACTATGTTCAATTTTCATTTGCTAAAAATGCTCTTGTAATTAGCATAAAAGTCCATTGAAGTGTCCAGATGTCCTTGCCCTTACACAGACGCAAGCTCCTCCAGGAGACTTGATGACTCCAAAGCACTATCTGCTGCTTTTAGAAGATTCAAGGTTGAAAATGGTCAACGGCTTGTTAGGAGGGCGGCTGCATCCTACTGGGTGGTTTGCCATCATGCTTTATGGTGCAATCAACAAAGCCACGTTCCACGGTCCAACAGCCCGACTTGAAAGCTTATAATACTCGGTGGTGCAGCCCCACTGAATGGGCGATAACGACTTGCTTCATAATTGCACGCACGCTCATGGCCAGTAAAGTTTGATAAACAGGTAGAGTTCCATGTTCTTGTTATACTGGAGGACAATCTGCCTTCAAGTACAAGGTCAATGGCTCCATCATATGATGAGCAAATCATGACAGCATTCCTGCTCCTGGTGTTCATGATGTGAGGGAGAGACCGAAAACCAGGAATGTTCCTTTCCTTCGAAAATCGTTGATAGATGTGTTCAAATCGCAAGTAGTTCGAATCATATTTTATAGAATGGAGTGTTTAAAGAATCCTGCTCCGTCCATAAAATGCACGTTCTGCACTTCAGCTTACGTGGAAGGCCAAAAATGATGGACTGAGAAATGGTTTGGCGAATATGGACCGGAATAAAATATTTATTAGTCTAACATCACAATCCAGGAAAGACACCTGTGAAGTACAATTACGATTAAATTAAGCTATTAAATAAATAACATAAAATAAAATTATTTCAACTTGATTCATTCATTCCATGGCAATGATATATCAGTTATTTCTCTGAAACTCGTTGTCCTCCCTCCCTAACCCTTACACCCTACCCATCACCCATCCAATGCCTTGTCCACCCTACAGCCGAAGTGGGAGGTTGCCCAGGTAGATGGAGAGACCTATGGCAGCGTATCCATGTGGAATGATTTTGTTTTATGCGATTGGGGGTGATGTCCCAAAAGCTGCGTAAGGACTAATCGCTTGGTTTGGGGAAATCCGTTCTCCGAACGGTGTGTGACCTGATCATGGCTGTACCATGAACAAAGGGTCAATGGTCTCAAAGGCATCATCGAGCCCTCACGGTTCCTGCGCTGCATGCAAGATGAGTCTTCTTGAGCTGATAAGATGTCATCTTATGTCATCATCATACATCACGTAACATTATTGTCATTACTTATAGCATTATGAACATCACATTTACAGGACGTAACACAGTTTTCATTTCCGAGAAGCATCCATCTTTTTCGCGATGATGCATCGCTCGAGGTATTCTTGCACAATGGCATGTTTTTCATCATCGAGGAACAACATTGTGTGTCCCGACTCCTGAGATCTGTAGGTGTGGCTTGGCAGGATGGTCTAGATTCTAGAGGTATGCGTATTCGCCTATGAGCTGTCTCACCTGGGTTCGAATTTCCACCCAGCTATAAACCGTCATCCTTGTGATTCCCATGTCAGGCAATAAGACATCAATGAAGAATGTTTAGCCAAAGAAGAACCCATCTACCAGCAATGGGGGAGTTGCTGGACGTTAAAGATCCCACTGTGTCTTTGTCAAAAGAGTCGCTGAGTTATCGCCGGCACCCTCAACAAATTACAAATTCAGGCCACAATCAAGCGTCAGGCCTGGCTGGTTCCTAAAAGACTTGTGCCAGACTTGTCCCCCCCACCCCACCCCCGACCGATCCAATAATTGAATCCATAAAGAAGATGAAGATTTAAACGATGTCCAGTTCATCCTTCACTCCATCAAGTCGCCCCCGCTTGGAACTGCGTGAGCTGGCAACAGGACGGACCGTATGTTGTTTTCATTAACTTACAAGAACAGGGGGAGACTGTCACCTGGTCCATCTCTAATCGATTTACGGTAAAGTACGGTGACATCGTGCTTATAGGAGTGCTCAGAGGTCACGGTGTCATCTATGAGCTGTCTAGCCTGGGTTCGATTCCTCATCCCACCATAAGCTATTCCTCTTCATGATATGCAATCAGGGCATCGTATAACCATCGACTGTGCTGTCCTTCAAAAGGGACCTGAAACCAGCTGTGACCTCTACGTGATCCATCTACTGGTATAACCCCTTTGCTTATGAACGTGAAAGATCCCACTTTCCCCATTGTTACCTCCGCCATCGAAGGTGAAGGATGAATGAAATTTCATTCATTCGGATGAAACTTGGTGGACACATTGCGTGTGTGACACGGTTGTGTTGATTCCATTTTGGTGAAGATACGGGAATTATTTAATTTTTAAGATGATTCTTCACCATTAAGAGATCGTACCAAAAAGGATACGTGGCTTGATATTTCACTTTTTTTTTGAGTGCCCTTCTGGTTTTTAAAGAGTGGACCATTGTGTGGCAGTGGCCTATCTTGAAGACGAGCTGCTTTAGCAATGCATTGCATGCCAGTGGTGACCTGGGGAGGGTACATTTCCCTACCATGGTATAGTCATGGGCACCCAATAGATGCCACCCAGATTGGCATAAGGGCGATTGTTAATATTGTGAATTGTACCAGAAAAAAAGAAAAGTTCATTTCAAATAGAATGTTTAAAAACACTTCAACAGGACAATTTAAAACCCCCACAAGAATCAACCCCTAACACCAGTGACCCTGACCCATTTACTCCCCAATATAGTTGATAAGATTTGACAAAGGGTGCAGAACACAACGCGCACTCAATGGCAAAGAAAGAAAACAGTGGAAGGAGGTAAATGAAGGAATAAATAAGGATAGGACATGAGAATGCAAGCTACCCGAAGGAAATGAAACAAAATAATACACAACTACAACTGACGCTAATAACTGCGAGCAGTTACACACGGTTACAAATAACGAACGCTACCCGTTCCAACGCCGATGTCATCCCAAGGCGCACGTTATAATGACAATGCCACCCTATGCCAATGTCTTCACGCCGCCGCGTTCTAATGACGATGCCACCCATGCCGATGTTCCTCCACGCCACCTATTCTAATGACAATGCCCACCTATATGCCGATGTCTTCCCACGCCACCTATTTCTAATGATGATGCCACCCTATGCGGATGTCTTCCTACACCTACCTATTCTAACTGACAATGCCACCCTATGCCGATGTCTTCCCACGCCACCTATTCTAATGATGATGCCACCCTTATGCCGATGTCTTCCACAGCCCGTTCTACTGACACTGCCACCCCTATGCCGATGTCTTCCCACGCAGCCGGTTCTAAATGACAATGCCACCTAATGCCAATGTCTTCCGTGCCACCGTTCTACTGACGATGCCACCCTATGCCGATGTCTTCTCACGCTGCCCATTCTAATGACAATGCCACCCCATGCCGATGTCTTCCCACGCCACCTGCTTGAAAGATAATGCCACCCTATGCCAATTGTCTTCCCATGCCACCTGTTCTAATTGTAATGCACCTATGCCAATGTCTTCCCATGCCATCTGTTTTAATGATGATGCCACCCTATGCCAATGTCTTCCCACACCATCTCTTTTAATGATGATGCCGGATCATCCCAAGGCGCACGTTATAATGACAATGCCACCCTATGCCAATGTCTTCCCACGCCGCCCGTTCTAATGACGATGCCACCCCATGCCGATGTCTTCCCACGCCACCTTATTGTAATGACAATGCCCCCCTATTGCCGATGTCTCCCACGCCACCTATTCTAATGATGATGCCACCCTATGCCGATGTCTTCCCACGCCACCGTTCTACTGACAATGCCACCCTATGCCGATGTCTTCCCACGCCCCCGTTTCTAATGACAATGCCACCATATGCCAATGTCTTCCGCTGGCACACCGTTCTACTGACAATGCCACCCTATGACGATGTCTTCCCACGTCTGCCCATTCTAATGACAATGCCACCCCATGCCGATGTCTTCCCACGCCACCTGTTTGAATGATAATGCCACCCCCATGCAATGTCTTCCCATGCCCTGTTCTAATTGTAATGCCCCTATGCCAATTTCTTCCAATCCATCTGTTTAATGATGATGCCACCCTATGCCAATGTCTTCCCACACATCTGTTTTAATGATGATGCCACCTATGCCAATGTCTTCCCACGCCGCCGTTCTAATGACGATGCCACCCCATGCCGATGTCTCCCACGCCACCTGATTGTAATGAACAATGCCACCCTATGCCGATGTCTTCCCACGCCACCTTTCTAATGATGATGCCACCTATGCCGATGTCTTCCCACGCCACCGTTATCTAGCTGACAATGCCCCCCTATGCCGATGTCTTCCCACGCCGCCCGTTCTAATGACATGCCACCATATGCCAATGTCTCCCGTGGCACCGTCTACTGACAATGCCACCCTATGCCGATGTCTTCCCACGCCACCTATTCTAATGAATTGCCACCCTATGCCGATGTCTTCCCACGCCACGTTCTACTGACAATGCCACCCTATGCCCGATGTCTTCCCACGCTGCCCATTCTAATGACAATGCCACCCCATGCCGATGTCTTCCCACGCCACCTTTGAATGAAATGCCACCCTATGCCAAGTCTTCCCATGCCACCTGTTCTAATTGTAATGCCACCCTATGCCAATGTCTTCCCATGCCATCTGTTTTATGATGATGCCACCCTATGCCAATGTCTTCCCACACCATCTGTTTTAATGATGATGCCACCCGATGCCAATGTCTTCCACACTGTCGCGTTCTAATAACAATGCCACCCGATGCCAATGTCTTCCCACGCCCACCCATTCTAATGACAAATGCCACCCGATGCCAATGTCTTCCCACGGCACCCATTCTAATGACAATGCCACCCTATGCAAGTATCTTCCCACGCCGTCCGTTCTAATGACAATGCCACCCTATGCTGATGTCTTCCCACGCCGTCCGTTCTCATGACAATGCCACCCCATGCTGATGTTTCCCATGCCGGCAGTTCTAATGACAATGCCACGCCCGATGCAATGTCTTCCCACGCCACCGTTCTAATGACAATGCCATTCCATGCTGATGTCTTCCCACGCCGCCGTTCTCATGACAATGCCACCCGATGCCAATGTCTTCCCACGCCGCCCATTCTCATGACAATGCCACCCGATGCCAATGTCTTCCCACGCGCCCATTCTAATGAAATGCCACCATGCCAATGTCTTCCCCGCGCCCATTCTAATGACAATGCCACCCTATGCTGATGTCTTCCCATGCCACACTTCTCATGACAATGCCACCCGATGCCATGTCTTCCACGCCGCCCATTCTAATGACAATGCCACCCCATGCTGATGTCTTTCCCACGCCGCCCATTCTAATGATGATGCCATGCTAGTGATGTCTTCCCACGCCGCCCACTCAAATGACGATGCCACCCTATTACGTCATATTTATCAAACTATATTTCTCATGGCTACAGGCTAATCGATCCCAAGAACTGCCACTTGCAGCCGGAATGTGAGTAGTGATTTCTCAGTGGACGCTTACAAAACTGGAGCCACGAGGAATAAATTTGATAAGTATGACGTCATCGTTCACAAATGGTTTGTTAGCCATGTTGGATTGAAGGAAAACATTTAAAAACCTTTTTCTCTGGAACCACTTCACCGATTCATGCGAAACTTGAAAAATGTCATCCACTATCCATATGAAAAAGGTTTCATAACAACGACGTCATAGGTCACAT
>CM068956.1:129034019-129044019 GCA_035128595.1 Eptatretus atami
TTCTCCTTCATACTAAACTGAAACCTATCAGCTTGTTAAATTCGCATGGAATACTAAGAAGTCCATGGGATGTGCAAGGTGAAGTTGCGGTGTTTGGTTATTAACACTCCTTTATTGAAGATAATTAGGCTTATTTTTAATTATATCTTAATCAAGGCATCTTCACCACCTCACTCTCTGGGGTCTTAGTCCTCACCGGTTGATGCGCTATGTTTTTGAGTCCTCCATCCATGCATTGATTGGACAGGCTCGCACATTTTCTTATCGATATTCTTTTTTTCACTTTCCTCACTCATGTTATCGAGTGCCTGCACGTTCATCAATAGCTACAATCCCTGGGTATATTGCACTGCTTATACCAACGCCTGGAGCGTCGGCGTTTGTGGTTCTATTTCATTTCAGCACACACCATAACCTAAGATTCCTTTAAACTAAACTGACATTACATAATATTTAAACTCAGAATGAACATCGCAGCAGTTCCACTTCCAAAAAGTTGATCTTAATTGTCCAATTCAGACATATTTGTATTTTGGGGCATCTCTGGGCTCTATGTAACCTCGTTGGCGGCGTTACTTGTTAATCGATCGACTCAACAAAGCATGAGAGGCTATTCGCCGCGATGGTCCACGTTTAGTCAAATTAAACCTACATATTAAGTTTCATTAACATCACGGCCGATAGCGAAGGTATGCACGCTCGTGTCTAGCCGTCTAGTCCTGGGTTCAATCCTGACCAAGTTATAAACTGTCACCCAGTTTCATCGGCAGCTGGTTGATTTATCACATGTGTGTGTCGTTAAACTGGATTACATTCTGCGATTTTTCCCCCCCCCACCCCACTCCCCTCCCAATTCTCTCTTCCTCTCCCTCTCCTCTCCCTCCCCTATCCTCTCTCCCCTAGTGATATACTACTGTATGGAGTATCGATCAAGGTTTGAACTTTCAACTTTAAATCATTCCTTGTAAAATAAATCACGCATTCAGCAACAACTTCAATTTTTCATGGAATTTGTTTCATTGGATTTATATATAATAGGTACATGCACTTTGTTGGTGTCTGGGTTGATTCCTCTCACTATTAAACTGTCCGGATTGCTTGGCAGGCAAGGCGTCTTCTCACAGAGTGTACCGTCTTTCAACGGGCGTTAAGCAGCTAATTCCATTCTGGCTAGCCATTGGCCTGGTGGACGTTAAGATTTCCCCGTGGCCTTCCACGAAAGGTCGGCGAGTTAATCATCCAGCAACCCGTACAAACCACAAATTCCTGCCCAAATAGCCCTTCAAATCGAACGTCAGCCCTTGCCACGCAAGTCATGAAGACTTTTGGCAAAATATTCACCCACCAAGCCCACAGAGAGTTGGGAATGTTTGAAGGCGTTAAGCGATGTGTTGAATATTGTAGTAGTATTAGTAGTAGTAGTAGTAGGTAGTATAGTTAGTAGTAGTAGTAGTATAGTACTACGAAGTTGTACCATCAATCGCTGTGTCACATTGATCTCGTTCTCATGGGAAGAATTGTACCATTACGGTTAGTTACATCCGTGTATCACGGTACTACACAGTAGGCTGCACATGAATACAAGCCGTTGGTAGACGTAGGACCGTAGTTTGGCTACATATAATTAAATAACTCGATGCGCCATCACTTTGCATACTTTGTCCGGCGAAAGGATGGGGGGGGGGGTGCGGGGCGTGCTGGACACAACACACACTTATCGTCCGAACGAGAAATGGCTCCGTTCGTGTGAAAAAACACGAAAAGTTATTTGAAACGTGAGTCGGCCTGTCGGTGAAAAGTTTCGAGCACAGCGGAGGCGTTGTGACGTAGCTCGTAAAGTTGCGTAACACGTGTACTTACCGGCTCACGGCACGATTCGGGAACCTGACCCGTACGGCACGCGCGTGGCGTCCGTGAGGGGCATTTACATATTACGTACGTTGCGCCAACAATGGAGAATCCATCAGATCCTTCGTGGAGGAATCTCTCAGTCTTACTCACGTTGTGTTGTTCTTCATCTTCTTCTGTGGCTTTTTTGTTTCACAGCCCTACAGTTTTTTCATCGAACTTCCTGAAACTTGGCATATATATGTAAAATAACCTGCGCGATCAGTAACTCATCTCCATTTTGAAACATTTCTGCCCAGAAAAAAGTTATGACGTCAAAATATCTCCGCTAACGGTAAATCGCCTAAAAAAATTATCTCCGAACAGGCAAGCTTTTTTGAATTCTGTTTGCGGAATCGAACACGGGCATTAGCAGAGATGATTACGCACATGTGATACATCACTATGACGTCATATCAATTTTTATGACGTTCTTCCTATTTTTTGACTTTTTTCTGTTTCACAACCGCCAAGTTTTCATCGATCGTTCGTGAAACTTTCCAATGTATATGTAGAAAGCACCACGCGCAGGCAGTAACCATCTCCGATTTTGAAATTCTTCCTAGAAAAAGTTGACGTCAATATTATCGCCGCTAAATGGAAATCGCTATTACATTTATCTCCGAACTAGGCAAAGCTAGTTTGAATTTGTTTGCGGAATCGAGCGGCAATTAGCAACAGATAACTTTATCGCAACCTGATACATCACAATGACGTCATGATTCGTTTTATGACGTCATCATTACAGAGGAACGAGGATCTCCGTCATTGAGCTTTTGTCGGTTAATTCCCATCACCAGACCTCCCCCCCCCCTTTGGTCATGAATAAACGTCGACGATTTTCTTCAATTGCAGTTTAGGAAAGGTGCCGCAAGTTCTGTCGACGTGTAACCGTCATGTTTTTGATGACGTCATCATCGCTTTTTCTTTCTCACCGCACGACGTGCTGAACCGCGTTGACGCAGTACGAGCCCAGGCCGTTCGGTGGGCGTACGCAGAAGAGAGGACGCGACACGTATCGCGCGGGTTCCGACGCAGGTTGAGGCCGCTGCAGTGTGGAAAGAGATTTCCATTTAAATGAGTCCGGTTGTCGAAATGCGCGTTTTTTCAATGGCGGTTTGTTGACACCGGCGTTGGCAGAAACGAATCTGCGAAAGCAGCATCAATGGGAACATGGGCGAACATGTACGAGGCAGCGCGTCGGACGGGAGATTGAGGACACGAAGGGCTGGAGGGGGGTGCCTCTCAACACGTCTTGATATCAAAACCCATAATTACTCCTTTTCCAGGACAACACGGTTAAGAGATTTTATCTCGGCCGGTCCGGTTTCCCACAGCAACGGCAGGTTGTGAGCCGTTTGCCCCAGCAAACGCCAAGTTGATGTCACTCCGTGCTCAATGGAGCGATCGTGGGGAAGAATTTCTGCGTTTTACGGACGAATGGCAATGGAGCGTACGGAAGGATCTGCCTGCCAAAGAGCTGGTGCATCCGTCTTTCCAATGTCCCGTCCCAAAATGACAAAATGGCACCGACTTTGGAGGCAGGCACGGGTGCGAGGGACATCGTGGCAGGATCGCCTGACACGAGGTAGCTATTCGAGCGAGAAAAAAAAATGTCTGGTAGTGGTCTTGGAAGATCCGAGGTTCAAAAAATGGAGGCACCACCAACTGAGCAGGCAAATGTTGTTTGGGTATGCAACGTTTCGCAGCGAGCGGTCTTCATCCGGAATCTTACGGGACCGTGCGCGCCCGCAATACTCCACACAACTGCGGCAAGGGGCATCACGTGACTCCAATGGGCATGTTGGATCTGATTAGTTTTCATCACTGAAGTACCACTCTGTGTTGACCCACAGTTCACGCAACTGCGAAGGGCATCCAACCGTGACTCCAATGGGCAATCTAAGTTGAGATACTGACCTTGTTTTCATCCTGAGACTCTGTGTGACCCGCAGTTCACGCATACTGCGGAAGGGCATCACCGTGACTCCAATGGGCATGCTTGAGATCTGACCTTGTTCTTATCACTGGAAGACCACTCTGTGCGAACCGGCACGTCTCCCAACGTGCGGAAGGGGCATCACGTGACTCCAATGGGCATGTTGAGATCTGACCTTGTTTTCATCACTGAAGACCACTCGGCACTCACCGATGCAGGCCCTGCCCATAAAACACCAGGGTGACAGTAGTTTACATCGTTCGATCGGGCATCGAACCACACTAGACCGTTCAAAAGCGACGACCTCTGAGCTATCCAACACAAAAATAACCCGACATGTTTCCCGAACAAAGAGGTCATGAGGTCGGTACTCTGGCACCACAATGAGGGCGTGGGAGGAGGGAAATCTAACATGTGACGACATCGACAGCAATCAAAAAATGCAACAACAGATGAGGTCATAGGTTGTTCGATCTGGACCGATGGTTATGTTTGCTTCACTCTGCGTCGAGACAACTGATTAAACTGAAGTTCATTGAGAAATTTAACAACCATTCATTATTCATGCGACAATAACTCCTTATGTTTTACGGCACCATTGTATTACTGAGGATTGATAATTTGACCATTGGATCGTTGCTCTAATTGGTTTATGAAAATGAAGCACAGAAACGACCCTGGACCCGAACGTGAGAAATTCAGTGATTTCGAGGACAGCAACTACAAACGGCTTTCCTGCACTCATTCAATGTAAAATAGAGAGTACCCTCCCCCTCCCACTATCCCCTCCTCCTCCACTCCCCCCTTACCCTCCACTCCCCCTTCCTCCTCCACTCCCCACATCCCTTCCACCCCCCTATCCCTCCACTCCCCCTCCTCACATCCCTTCCACTCCCCCTCTCCCTCCACTCCCCCCCTCCTCCCACTCCCCACATCCCTTCCACTCCCCCTCCACTCCCCCTCCTCCTCCACTCCCCCTCTCCCTATCACTCCTCACTCCTCCTCCACTCCCCACATCCCTCCACTCCCCACATCCCTTCCACTCCCCCTCCACTCCCCCTTCCTCCTCCACTCCCCCTCTCTCCCTCCCCACATCCCTTCACTCCCCCTCCACTCACCCCTCCTCCACTCCCCACATCCCTTCACTCCCCCTCCTCCTTACTCCCCACATCCCTCCACTCCCCCCCCTCCTCCACTCCACATCAACTCCCCACTCCCCCCTCCTCCTCCACATCACTTCCACTCCCCCTTCGCTCCACCTTGTAGACAACACAAAGCTGCGGGGTACCATCATTACATTGGCTGAGGATGTGGCTGTGCCATTGGTGCAATGCCCTCTGCCGGTTCGGGCAGGAATTTCGCCATGGTGCCGGCGATAGCTCGCCTGCTCTTCACGAAGGGGGATCTTTAACGTCCACCAACCAACGCCGGCAGATGGGATTCCCGTTTAACGTGCATCCGAGGGACAGCACACACATTGATGAATCAACCTGCCGATGAAACACCGGGATGACAGTTAAATCGAAGGTGTAGTTTCAGAGCAGAAGTTGAAAGTATTTATGGACGGACGGACGGATGACGCGCCATCCCATAATCTCCCCGGAACTACGTTCCAGGTAAGCTAAAAACATCCTGGCTGCGAAACACCGGGGTGACAATTTGTCAGGAATCTAACCAAAATTAGGAAACTCAAAGGATACCTTGGCTGCACGAGCCTACAACCTGCTGTTGCGATAGTGGAACACCTTTGTTGAGAAACAGAACGAGCCTCTCCCAAACCTTCCAGTACCACTCAGAATCGGTCTGATGGTGTTGTGGTATAGCCCACCATCACTGAGGACCAATAAAGGAGCACCTGGATGAGTTAGGTGTTCGTTTTAACACATTGCATCATTAAGACCCTTAACAATTGTTTTTCTAAGCTCCAACCCACCAGTCCATCAATCACGAGGTCCCAAGAGGAGATGAAATTCCATCGGAGAATCAGATCCAGTGCTTTGAAGACATCTTACAAATCCAACCATGAAAGTTCCCACCCCTTTCCAGGCCCCATTAAGCCGGACGTCTCTACAGTAGCATGAGGACCTCCGCATTGCTCATCGGAATACTGACCGTGGCATCATCCCGATCTGACGTCCTCCATCACTCAAGTTCATGCCAAGGATGTGTTTGGTGCAAGCGTGTGATTTCTCTCCATGACACCGGATGCCCTGCGAGCTACAGGCATTTGGGAGGGGATGCGGTGGACCTCAGGAGGGGGTGTAGATGTGGAGGTGGGGAGCTTTTTGGGAAATGACGAGCTATCGGCGCTTTATGGTAAATGATCCTATTCTTCCAAAGAGTCTTCATGGCAGGAAAATGGGGAGGCGCAGGGAAGGGGGCATTGGATCGTCGACTGAGTAATGTCGCGTCGAAGGAAAGAGACCAGCGGATGAATAGGGTCTGATGTGTATCGACCACTGAAGTGAGATGGAGACCTTGGATGAGATATGACTCCACCCGGCGGATGTGCAGGAGGAAGACCCACTCTTTCCTCTGCCTCACACCCTCCCCTACCAATACAACCCCCGTTCGACCCAGTGAGCTTGTGGAACTCACAGGTCGGATCTTGTGCCACTGTTAATAGCTGCAAACCCTTTCCGCTCTGCCAGAGACCCACCGATTATATCATAACCTCTCCATGACACCTGCAGCTTCACCTCAAATGTCACCGGAGGAAGAGTGGGGAGAGGGTGAGAGGGAGAAGCAGTGTAATGAAGAGGGAACAGAGGGGATAGGTTGGAGAGGAGGTTGAGGGATCAGAGGAGGAAGAAAGTATGGGGTATAATCAGGACGGGTTTGCATGAGAGATGAGATCTTCACATGCACTTTCTTCGAGACAATAGTGAACACACCCCTCTCCGCATGGAATACCTCTAATCGTATCTTGTGTTCACCTACAGGTTGAACATGAACTGAAAATGGCTTGTCCCTTTAAAAACAAAACCAGAACACCTCCAATCGGGCAGTGAACACCATAGTATTCATGTGTACTACACCATGGACATTGTCCATTTTGTAATTAGTGTTATTTTGTGGACAAATCGATAGCGATTCATACGAGAATAATATATAATATATATATATATATATATATATAACTATATATCTATATATCTATATATCTATATATCTATATAACTATATATCTATATATCTATATATCTATATAACTATATATCTATATATATCTATATATCTATATATCTATATATCTATATAACTATACTGTATCTATATAACTATATAACTATAGATCTATATATCTATATATCTATATAACTATATATCTATATATATCTATATAACTATATAACTATATAACTATATAACTATATAACTATACATATATATATATATATATATAGGGTGTTTCAAAAAGATTGATACAACTTTGACTTCCTGCCATTTATTTGTTTTTTTGACCGATATAATTTTCCTTTTCAGGGTTTCGTGGTGTTATCGTGGTATTTGTTCTCTGTGATTTCTAGCTCCGTAGCTCAACTATGCCACTGACAGTGAAGCAGAAAACAAAAGTGGTGGCTCTGGGGTATGAGACTAAATCATATGCGGACACCCGCCGGAGGTTCTGCCGGGAATACGACCTCAGAACACGAGATGGACCCACAAATTGTGCCATTCAACGTATTGTGAAACATTTTGAGCACAAGGGTACAGTGCACAACCAGAGCAAGGGCAACAGTGGCAGGTCAGCATCAGTAACCAAGAGCCAAGCCAACATCGACACCATGCGGGATTCTGCAGTGGACAGTCCCAAGAGGTCCCACCACCGGGGCTCCTGTGAGCTCGGCATCAAACCAACATTAGTCTGGCGTATCCTCACTAAGGAACTGAAGCTTTTCCCATATATCATCTCTATTAGGCATAAACTGAGTCAAGATGACATGAAAAGGAGACTTGATATGTGCAATTGGTTTAGTGACAGGATGGAGCAGTACCCAAACTGGATCAACCTGATCTCTGCCTACGCCAACCGCCCTGACACAATGGATGATCTGAAGCAGGTGTCTGACTACCTCCAGGCAGTGCCACATGAGACCTCCAGAAAAGTTGGACAGAACTTTCGAGTCAGGATCAATGCCTGTCTGAACACCGGAGAGGCACACATAGTGAACGTCAATTACAAAGATTTTGCGTAAATGCCAATTTCAGACCTTGGGCTTCACCACCTCTAGCAGTGACCTTACTGCAATAGCAATCACAATTAGCAATCAGTGATGGAAATACCATGTCATAAATCTTCAAGAAATGTTTGGTTCATATTCCTGAGGTTTCTGTTTCTTTGTAAATCAACATTTAAAGTTGCATCACTCTTTTGAAACACCTGTGATATCTATTATATATATATATATAGTATATATATCAGCAGAATACCTGCTCACAGGCTATCTTGTTCCAAGCGTGCAACACGTTCTTCTGACACACCCTTCAGTGGGGGTGTATAGGCCACAGATCGGTGCCTCGGTCGTTTCCCAAAATAAAAATAACCCGGGTTATGTATACTAGTGCGGGCCCGTACGTGCAAAATTTTTTTTTTTTAACTTTCAACCGCGTGCCAGAAACAAAAACCACACAGGCTGTTCCTTCGCTCTCGCATGCTCGTATGCGCGTGGCCGCACGTGCGTGGCTGCACATGCAAAAAAAAAAAAACAACTTTCAAACCACGTGCCAGAAACACCACACAGGCCTTCCTTCGCTCTCGCGTGCCCTGGTACGTGCGTGCCCGCACATGCATGCCCGTAAGTGCGTGCCCGTACGTGCTTGGCCGTACGTGCATGCACCCGCACATGCATGCCCGTACGTGCGTGCCCGTACGTGCTTGGCCGTACGTGCAAAAAAAAAGAAAAAAAAAAGAAAGAAGAATTGTGACATCAATCGTGCAAAAAAAAAAATGAATAAAAAGAAGAAGAATTGTGACGTCAATCGTGACGTCATAGCACCGTATCCTGTCATGGTTGGCAAATAAATGGCCGTAACTTGGAACCGCTTGGCTGATTAATATCAAACCTTGAAAAGGCACATCCACGCACCTCAGCAATATTCCTGGCAAGTTCAATTAGATCCGACCAGTGTTTGTCGAGAAACAGCGGTCGCAGACACACAGCCACACAGACACACAGAGATTGCTGGAATTATAGATAGACTAGTGCATGTCCGTAGTGCGTGGCGTATGTGCAACCAAAAAAAAAAACTTTCAACCACGTTCCAGAAACAACAACCACACAGGCAGTTCCTTCGCTCTCACATGCCCGTACGTGCGTGGCCATATGTGCAAAAAAAATAAAAATATATATATACTTTAAAACCGCTTGCCAGAAACAACCACACAGGCCATTCCTTCGGTCTCGCGTGCCCGTCGTGCGTGGCCATACGTGCGTGCCCGTACGTGCGTGGCTGTACATACAAAAAAAAAAACTTTCAAACCACGTTCCAGAAACAACAACCACACAGGCCGTTCCTTCGCTCTCGCGTGCCCGTACGTGCGTGGCCGTACGTGCAAAAAAAAAACTTTCAAACAACCACACAGGCCGTTCCTTCGCTCTCGTAAACGACGACTGGATTGGGGCATTGTGTTTATCTATAAATGCGCATAAGAAATCGAGAAATTATTAGAATACAGTAAGTCATCACTATCCGGAAGTGGTGCGTGCCCCTACGGAATGTTCACATGCATTCCACGAATTATCGCTTTCATTGAAGTAACAACTGCTGTGATACTTACACACACAGAGTTAATTAAAATCCAAATTAAAATCAAGTTTACCTCATGTCTTTGCCAGCCATGACATTCGCTGCCATTGACCATTGCCACTCCTACGCCACGGTGAAGCGACAGGGTAGGATTTGTAGGAGACCTGAAAGTGCAGTGTCATTTTAGTATTCCATGTTCGAATTGTTTTAGTTTTAAAATAGTTAAAATAAAAAAAAGTTTGCAAAGCATTCCACCAAATTGAGATGTATTTCGTTGGCAAGCATGTTGAGTAGAGCTGAATTCCTTAACACTTCCAAAGGCCACAACGTTTTGACAATTGGAACCAAAAAAAAGTTGTGCACTTTTTTTGATAAATTATTTTCGGAACAATTTTTCTTCAATAAATAAATAATAATAAAATC
>CM068956.1:129052468-129088792 GCA_035128595.1 Eptatretus atami
ATACCACCTTAGTTGTTGACCTTTGGCTTATTTTGACCTTTTGACCTCAAAAACAATAGGCTTCTTTGTTACGACAAACTCTACCATGTGATGAAGTTTCGTGAAGATCAGTTTGAAATTGTGACCTGTAGGCGACAGACAGACGGCCAGACGGGCACAGACAGACGGGCACAGACAGACGGGCACAGACAGACAGACAGAATAACAAAATCGACCAACCAATATACTTGAAAAATCTTCGACTTAGCAAGTAACAAACAGACAGAAAGGGCTGAAAACATCACCCCCTTCACCTTCGGTGGCAGAGGTAATTATCAGATCCGGATCTTCACCAAAATATCATCTGTTCTTCCGTGTCACACACCCAACCTGTTCACGAAATTTCATCCGGATCCGTCGACAACTTTTTGAGATATCCTGCACACAGACAGACAAACAGAGAGACAAATGAAAAATCACTCACAGAGTGACACTTGGTAAAACGGATAGAGAACATACCTCCACCAGCCTGAACAGTTTACATCTTGTATGCCACTGATAGGTCGGATCTGAATCCGGACCTGAACCAAAATCCAATCGTCTTGTTCTCGTCACCGAACCAACTCTTCCACCTCGTTTTGTCACAAGTCGTTCACAACTTTTAGAGATAACATGCCACATCGTTTTTTTGGCCCCATCTCTCAATGGTACAGAATCACATAAAAAAAATTGTCGCATCCTGATCCGGATTCGGATCTTCACCAAAATTAAGCGTTGCCATCCTTGGCCAGTCACTTATACACAAATTTTGGCAAATACTTGCCAAACTTAGCAACATACTTGGCAATGTTTTTTTTTTCCAAGTAATAAACAGACAGACAAAGAGGGGTGAAAACCCACGAACTCTACTGCGCTCCTCAGAGCAGCCACTGAAAATGTTTTAAAATGTCATTATTGAAATGTTTCATTGCCTCCACCAACGAAGGTGAAGGTGGTTGTTTCACCCCTTTCTCTGTCTGTCTGTTTGTGTGCAGGATATCTCAAAAAAGTTTGTCGGACGGATCCGGGATGAAATTTTGTGGACAGGTTCGGTGTGTGACAAGGAAATTATGCACAGGAGGAGGCCATTCAGCCCATCATGCCTGCGCCACACCAACAGCAGATATTTAATAAATCCGCCAATTACCCCTCCCTTCGTGTGCAGCCTTTTGGCTGCGAAACTGGTGCTCATTTCGTCGACCGCAGAAAGATGACAGGCTGAATCAACCCTCCTGGTGTTAATTCATCGGGTTAACGGGACTTGAACTCGGGACCCGAGGATCCCAAGCCACCACCCTAACCGCTAAGCCAACACCACCACATCTTAGCTAAGCCAGCTAAGAACTGATTAGATTTTGGTGAAGATCCGGATCCAGATCCGACTACGAGAATTTTTAAGTGATTCTTCACCATTGAGAGACAAGGCCAAGAACGATATATAGCACAATATCTCAAAAAGTTGAGGACGGATTCAGAGGAAACTTGGGGGACATGTTGGGTGTGTGACAAGGAAGAATGGATTCAATTTTGGTGAAGATCCGAATCCAATAATTCATTAAGTGACTCTTCACCATTGAGTGATAGGGCCAAAACGATATAGAGCATGATATCTCAAAAGGTTATGGATGGATTCGGATGAAACTTGGACAGGTTGGGTGTGTGGCAAGGACGAATTGATTTGATTATGGTGAAGATCCGAATCTGGATATGGATACGAGAATTATTTAATTTTAAAGTGATTCTTCACCATCGATTTGGCCAAAAACGATATATCGCACGTTATTTCAAAAATATATTGGGCTCGATATGTTCTCGTGGATCAGGCATCGTGTGGCAGAGGTATGCGCTCTACCAAATGCCCTTTCAGTTAACTAGAGGGGGAGCACTCGGTAGAGTGAAACTCACCGCCAATATGCTAGGTCACTCAAGTGAACCTGATATCCTATTCATTCAATTTGACGTCAACAGTGCTCACAGAGTTATAGTTTGCAACTTTCCCTTTTACTTTTACATACTCAATTCATTCGTCATAACGAGATTCCTTGAGACAGAAATTGATTTTACGTGGGTATATCCACCTGAAGTTCCAAAATCAGCCGCAATTATAATTTGGCATGTTTTTTTGTTGAAATCACTTAAAACATGTAGAAATGCAAAAAAAAAAATTCAAATATTTTTTCAAAATGGCCGCATAGCGGCCATATTGGACTTTGACCAAGTCAAATGTAATGGCATGATCCGTGGACCATACCTAATCCCCACCAAGTTTGTCGAAATCCGTCGAGGAGTTTTTCCGTAATACTGTTCACAAACAAACAAACAAACAAACAGAAAGGGGTGAAAACAGTAACTCCATCCATCTTCAAAGATGGCGGAGGTTAATAATGTTTTTACTGGTTTCAATGACACATATCTTGTGTCGTATTGTGACCTTAAAGAATACTGATTTTATCTGTGACTTCATAATCCACTCACCGCGTTGGCATACCTCACAATCGCTCCCGGTTGGTCCTCCGATCCGTTCCCCGCATTGGCATACCTCACAATCCGCTCCCGCGTTTGGCATCTCACGATCCGTTCCCCGATTGCGCAGCTCATCGCGTTCCCGCATTGGCATACCACTCCGTCCCCACATTGCATACCTCACGATCCGTTCCGCTATTGGCATGCTCACGATCCGCTCCCGCGTTGGCATTCCTCGGATCCCTCCCCGCGTTGGCATACCTCACGATCCGTCTCCCGCGTTGGCATGCCTCACGATCGCTCCCGCGTTGGCATGCCTCACGATCCGTCCCCGCGTTGGCATGCCTCACGATCCGCTCCCCGCGTTGGCATGCCTCACAATCCGCTCCCCGCGTTGGCATGCCTCACGATCGCTCCGCGTTGGCATACTCACGATCCGCTCCCGCGTTGGCATACCTCACGATCCACTCCCCGCATTGGCATACTCACGATCCGTCCCCGCGTTGGCATGCCTCAGATCCGTTCCCCGCGTTGGCTGCCTCACGATCCGCTCCCCAGTTTGGCATACCTCACGATCGCTCCCCGCGTTGGCATGCCTCACGATCGTTCCCCGCTTGGCATGCCTCACGATCCGCTCCCCACGTAGGCATGCCTCACGATCCGCTCCCCGCGTTGGCATGCTCACGTCACTCCGCGTTGGCATGCCTCGATCCGTCCGCTTGGATACTCACGATCGCCCGCGTTGGCATGCCTCACGATCCGCTCCCCGCGTTGGCATGCCTCACGATCCGCTCCCCGCGTTGGCTGCCTCACGATCCGCTCCCGCGTTGGCATAACTCACGATCCGCTCCCGCGTTGGCATGCCTCACGATCCGCTCCCCGCGTTGGCATGCCTCACGATCCGCTCCCCACGTTGGCATGCCTCACGATCTGCTCCGTTGGCATACCTCATGATCCGCTCCCGCGTTGGCATGCCTCACGATCCGCTCCCCGCGTTGGCATACTCACGATCTGCTCCCCGTTGGATGCCTCACGATCCGCTCCCCGCGTTGGCATGCCTCACGATCCGCTCCCCGCGTTGGCATACCTCACGATCTGCTCCCCGTTGGCATACCTCATGATCCACTCCCTGTGTTAGCACACTCATGACAACCTGTTTTAATCTATTGATATATATATTATGTGCTGTGTGTAGTCGCTCTCCCTGTTCTGATTAATTAGCCCTCATTAGACTTTGTCCGAAACAGGCGCTTTTGGATTTGGTCTCGCTTTTCGTGTTGCATGGGTGCGTGTGTGTGTGTGCGTGTGTGTGTGTGTGTGTGCGTGTGTGTGTGTGTGTGTCACAACCATATCTTAGACATGTATGGACCAATTTTTTCGTACTTGGCACAAAGACGACACATGGCCATTTTTTTTTCGACATCAGATCCAAGATGGCCGATTGGCAGAGCCATTTAGTTGTAAAAAAAACAACCCCAGAGTCGAACACGTCCTAAACTTTCTCGGACACGCATTCACCGATCTTGTTCAGACTTGGCACACAGATAAAGAACGATGGCTTAAATAAGCACGTCATGTTTTTTTTCGAGAAGAGATCCAAGATGGCCGATTGGCGGCTATTTTAACTGTAAAAAAAACCTGTTGAACACGTCCTCAACCATTTCTCGGACAAGCATTCACCGACGTTGTTCAAACTCGGCACAGATAATGAATGATGGCTTACATATGCACGTCATGTTTTTTCGAGATCAGCTCCAAGATGGCCGACTAGCAGCCATTTTGTTCCAAAAAAATGTCCCCAACCATTTCTTGGACAGGCATTTACTGATGTTGTTTATACTTGGCACACAAATAATAAATGATGGCTTGCATAAGCACATCATTTATGTTCAATATCAGAACCAAGATGGCCGGCTGGCGGCCATTTTGTTCCATAAACGTGTCCCCAACCATTTCTCCGACAGGCATGGTCCGATTTTGTTCAAACTTGGCACAAGCACAGTAAACAATGGCATTCACTTATATCAAACTTTATTTTGGGATCGGATCAATGATGGCCAACTGGTAGACTGGCGGCCATTTTAGTTGTGAAAAACACCCGATGTTGAACACGTCCTCAACCATTTCTCGGACACGCATTTACCGATGTTGGTCAAACTTGGCACACAGATAACGAATGATGGCCTCCATATGCATGTCATTCATTTTCGAGATCAGATCCAAGATGGCCGACTGCTGGCCAGTTTGTTACTTAAATGTGTTCCCAACCATCTCAGACATGCATGCTCTGACTTTGTTCAAACTTGGCACAAGTACAGTACATGATGGCATGTACATGCCCCTCACTTTATTTTGCAATCTGATCAAAGATGGCCGACTAGTAGAACCTGGCGGGCATTTTAATTGTACATAATATATGGGCTAGCCTTTAACTCCACAAAGCAAAATAACTAAAACAACGGGGGCTATGACATTTTATGTCTTTTTATTTGCCAAAACGAAGTTGTTGCAAGATATGTTAGTCAGCTTGTATGTTTTTATTTTTTTTTTTTGTCTGTAATCACGTATAAAAATTCTGCAGAGCACAGTTATCATTGGAAATTTTTGTAACTTCGCATATCAGAGGCTATAGAGGTCCCTTTCAGTGCATAAAATTTTGAAGGTCAAGGTCAAAGGTCAAGGTCACTTTGTCGCAAATCTGGGGAGCCGACGAAACCCTTATTTTTTGAGTAATTTTTGATCGGATCGTCTTCAAACTTCATGGGAATATAGTTCATGGTCTGGCGCTCAGCTGATTAATTTTTGGTGGCGATTGGCCTTGACCTTCATGGTTAGCGCCTAAGGTCAAACATATATTGACCCAAGGTCAAATTTTCAAGTTTTAGGAACCATATCGTGTAGTACCTCAAATTGACACCTCAGATGACGTGTCATTGACACATTATGACGTCATTTGATAAAAGATTGACAATTATGACAGTCATCTTGGTAGAACGTCTCTGGAGCACCGCATATTTTCATGGATCTCGAATCTGTAGATTCATCTCGAAGTCACTCTCGTAGGCAGATATTCTCAAGGAGTCCCATGGTGGATGCAGCTCTGTTACCTCAGTGATGACCTTAAAGAAGTCAACGTGGTCACTTTTGGCAAGATACGGGTCCATGCGGTGACATTGTTATTTTTGTTATCCGCCCCCGGGAGGGAGGGGATTGTAATCGTCCGGTTTGTTTGTCTGTCTGTCTGTTAGCAACTTTACGGCAAAACGGCTTTAGCATATCATATTTAACCACAGGTGGGCAATGAACCTTGGACGACCCCATAACTTTTGGTCCAATTGGATCAAAGGTCAAGGTCACGAAAAGATCAAAATCGTTTTTCGCTCATAACTTCGTCAAAAATGATCTGATTTACTTCAAACTAAGCTTATAGTGAACCTTATTCTATTTGCCACTTATAATCCTACCATTCCTATAGTGAAAAATGCATATTTGTGAAGATCGGTAGGGTCCGAATTTGGGGGTACATGGCCATCGGTCAAAATTACAAATTTTCCTTAAAACTAAAACATGGTTACAAATTACAACTTTACGGGAAAACGGCTGGCTCAAACACTGTCAAATTGTATCCACAGTGGGTAATGAACTCGGACACCCATTAACTTTTGGGTCCATTAGGTCAAAGGTCAAGGTCAGGTCACAAAAGGTCAAATCGTTTTTCGCTCATCTTCGTCAAAAATGGTTTAATTGACTAACAACTAAGACTTAATATATTCCTTTAAATCAACATTCAGGTTAAGGATGTATCAAATTTAAATTTGATCCCCAAAATAACTTTATGCCTTAAATGGGTGGGATTTGTTGTGCCTGGCACCACTTGTTTCACCTACAATTCGTCCCATTCAATAGCTATTTAGGGATGTTTCTAAGAAAGGCATTCGTATAATATGGAAAAGCATTTTATTTATCGAATAATATGGTGTGAATTTTTCTTACTCTTCATGAATGAATTGGAATTCTAAAAAAAACAAAAGAAAAGAGAAAGAGAATGAAGTGTGCATTTGGTTTTCCTTTGAAAACTCCATCTCCTTTGGATACATTTCCTCATGAAACAAATCAAATATGAAACCCATCATTCATTGCAAGTACATTATCAATAAATTTTACTGTCTTTCATCACAGTTGTTTATTTCTATTCATGTTCTGAACTCAGACTCGTTGATGTCCAGAAGTAGATTTGTGAAGAAAGGGTCCGGATCTGAACCTGTATGTTCTGTCGTGTGAGAGGGTCTGCCAATGCAGACTGTCTGAGCCGGAAGTCTGATAAAGCCCACCGCGAACAATGAAACATTTTCCAAATTTACTGGTTTTTTAAGTTGTAAAAATTTGGATTTTTTTAAAATAAAAATTTCGATCATAATGACAAAGTAAAAAAAAAAATTCTTCACTTTGTCATAATGTTTTTTTTTTGTGTAGATCGGTGACAATTTTTTTAAAATTTAATCCATTTTAAATTCAGGCTGTAACACAACAAAATGTGACAAAAGTTGAGGGGTGTGAATACTTTCTGAAGGCACTGTATATTGTCCTGAAGCTCACCTGGATCAGGAGCACCAGTCACTCAAACCCCCCCCAGAACCCCTCGACCCTGATTATTTTTTTTAATGCAGTGAACAAACTTTAGCATATCATGGGCGATGAAGGTTGTGGTCAAGTTTCATTGAAATTGTGTGTGTAGTTTTGGAGAAGAGAGCAAATACCTCTTTTGGGGGGGGGAGGGGGGTTACCCCCCCTCCCCCGTAGACTCCCTTAATGAGCGCAGATTTTGATGCGGTCAATAAACTTCATTCGGCATCAGATATGAAGCTTGTGTCCAAGTTTCATCAAAATCAAGTATTTGGTTCAGGCGATAATGACTGAAATGTTTACGGACTGCTCACTCACCTACGGACACTGCTCAATCGCATAAGCTCACCGGACTGAAGTCCAGGTGGGCTAATAATAATACTACTAATAATACCATTTCCCTTTCAAGGAACTTCAATGCAGGAGGAGACCATTGGGCCCATAAAAAGTAGCGCAATGGTTGTCGTACTCCATCCATTTTAAATGCTGAGCTCAAGCAAGAAAGCAGTACGTACCATTTAAAAAATATTTGATATGACTTGATCGGGGTTCAAACCACAAACCTTCCTGACTCAGAGGGGACTCTCTAACCATTACACCACCGAGTCTGGTGAAGGAAGACATTAAGTGACATAAATGCACTTCCATTTGAACAAGAACAGCAAAATTGCGTTGTGCGCTATTGTCACAAATAGCGGTGACAGCAATTTGGGGCTGCAGCACCCATCCTGACCAAACAAACCGACTTAATTATGGCTAATAAACCAACTAACCCTCACAGCACGGCCGAAGAGATGGGACTGGAAGCTAATACTGCTCACGTCATCATCATTCCCAAACACTTTGGTTCAAGATGCTCAAGCTGGCGCTGCCAGTCCATCAGACAGTTTATATTAATCACTGGCCGAGTTGCTCCCCAGACGAGCCTCCATCAGTCAGCGATGACCAATGCCCCACGTGTGATGTAATGACTAACCTTCTGCTTGGACTCGCACAGTGATTAGTAGAAATATTACAGGGCCACCCCCCCCCCCCCAAGAAAACCATCCTTAATGAAAGAGAATGGCTGTTTACTCTGTCACAGGTGATTATGAGATCAAGTCCATTAAGCGGTCAACCACATTTTTTGTGGCAGCTCCCAAGAAACCAAATTCATGTTCCCAGACTGGCTGAACACCAGAGAAAAGAGGGAGATGAAGCAGTAAATGCCTTCGGAGGAACAAAAGGGTTGCCTTTGGTTGAGGTCAAACGATTTGTCTGACAACCGAGTGATGTGAGGGCAACCACTTAAATAACTCAACAAACTCTGACCCCAGAATTGGGCCTCTGGCACCCTTCACCCACAACGGACCAATGGTCCATGGCACTACCTGAACTTTGTCGAACGACTGAGTGACGTGAGGGCAACTACTTAAACTCGACAAACCAAGACCACAAAATTGGGTCTGTGGCCCCCTCACCTCTAGCGTACCAATGATCCATGGCACTGCCTGAAATTAGTCCATCTGAACAATGTCATGGTAGCAACTAAACGATCTATCTTCCAGAATAGGGTGACGTGGTGACACTACTTTGGAGGTGAAGCGGTGGGGTGGTCCAATTGCCCATAGGAGTATTGTATCCCTCAGATTCATCGGCGAACCATCAACAATACTGTACTTGCACTTTGGAATGCAGTGAAACAGCAACCAGGGTGATTGCTCCTTGTAGTCAATACGATAAGCCGGTTGATCCATCCATGAGACATGAATCATCAAATGTCCATCTTTATACGCGAGAGACCGTCGGATCTGAATTATAGTTACCCTTCCTCAAATATTTGCGAGAATAACAAATAATCCCAAGAAGAATAAGAATGGGTGATTCCAGTCGGTTGTGCTAAAAGAGGATGAGAACGTGCATACAGTTTCATGGATGAAGGGCGACCTTTTGAAGCAGCGTAGATGGTATTCTGAGAAGGCGCCCCCTCCAAGGAGGTCACTGATTACTCCAACTGGGACTCGTGCGTTCTTTGTGTAATGCGTTTTATTCAGCGGAGATCCATGCAATTCGAGTTCGGATTAATGAGGCAGCACAGACTCGACTGCAGCTCAAATGTCTGGAAGCTGAAGCTGCAGCAGATTCTGCACTCCGTGACCCCTCACTCCATCCTTCGTTGATGGGCATCATTCCTTACACCCTTCGTTGAAGCCTGACTTTCCATCAGCAAACGCACAATAGCACCATGCCACACCTGCTCTCTCCCTTTGCCGTGTACTCGTACGCAAGGATGACTTGGACACAGTCGAGTGCACCAAACAGCCTCCGATTGCTCCGATTCAGGCGTGAAGTTTGCTTCGTCTCACTGGCTCTTTCATTCCGCTAATGCCAATGTGGAAATGTTGTGGTCAAAGGGTGAGGCAGCTCGGCTGAGCTACCCAGAGTAAAGTTCCACTTAGAGTTTACTCATTTGCATGCCATTCAAGAACAACATTTTTAAACTATTTGTCAAATGCCTCTCAAATGCTGGGACTTAATTAAAATAAATAATAATAAAAAACAAGATCAAGGAAGATCTAAAAAATAAATAAATAACAATGGCCAAGGAACGCCAATGTCTTTTTACATAACAATGTATATTTCTGTCGTTTTAAAAAATATTTACTAACAATACATGTACATTGAAAAAGAAAAACAAAGCTGGGCACTTCATTCAGATTACCGAATACCTCGTCAATAGACCTTTTTGAACACCACACATATCTATCTATTCCTTGTAAAAAGAAGCCTTTCTGACACTGGGTTCAAATGGCTTTGAAGGTACATGGTGTCCCGGTGGATGTCATCGTGTACCTGGCCAGCACCTTCTCTGCATGGTAGGCAGGGGTTGAAGCCTACAGGCTACGCTCCTGTCTCCTGATTCAAACATGGAATGTACATGAGATAATAGTTTCCTCCTCGATCCTCGAACCTATCCAATAGCAGGGATGTTGTTGAATGAAAAAAGTTAATTGAGGTGCAAGACGGAAATCAGAAGGCAAAAGCCTGGTTGTTGCATTTATTTTAAAAGTACCATTCATATTTATCTTGTTCTCAAAATAAGACAAGGATGAGTGGAGATTCGTAAATAATACAAATAATTTTGAACCTGAAACGCAAAATTCTTGTCCTTCCACGTTGTTCCAAAGGCATCACCGTTTCCTTTTCACTGTGCACACAGTTACCCCACTCCTAAGCACCCCCTTCCCCACCTCAACACCCTCCATATTCCCCCAACACTTGCTGCGTGTGTCGGTGTCACACGAGGGTCACGCACCACTGCAAAGGCTTTTAAAAAAGCAATAATCACAAAAGTATAGTTTATTAGATTCAGCCATGTGGAAAACAGGGTAGTTTTCAGATTAACGAATAGAATAAGGAAAACATAAAATGAGACATTTGCATCCAACATTAAAATGACTTTGGAGCCAGAGCGAGTAGTTTATTAGCATTAGTTGCCTGAGGCGAGGTTTTAATAAATACAAGTCCTTAATTTCAGCCGACCATTGCGCTTGCCCAAGGCAATAAATCATGAGCACTCCGGAGAGGAAAAAAAACACAAACTGAGAGAACCCAAGAACTTTGGGGACATTCTGGTGTCATAATGCAAGGACTGTGTGGTTTCCTGTGCCGTGGTGTCTGTGGAGGTTTCCTGTGCCGAGGTGTCTGCGGAGGTTTCATGTGCCGAGGTGTCTGCGGAGGTTTCCTGTGGCGAGATGTCTGCGGTGGTTTCCTGTGCCGAGCCTGTCTGCAGAGGTTTCCTTTGCCGAGGTGTCTGCGGATGTTTCCTGTGTCGAGGTGTCTGCAGAGGTTTCCGGTGCCGAGGTGTCTGCGGAGGATTACTGTGCCGAGGTGTCTGCGGAGGTTTCCTGTGCCGAGGCGTCTGCGGAGGTTTCCTGTGCCAGATCGTCTTCGGTCCTGCCAGGGGGTTGCGGAGGTTTCCTGTGCCGAGTTCTGCAGAGGTTTCCTTTGCCGAGGTGTCTGCGGAGGTTTCCTGTGTCGAGGTGTCTGCGGAGGTTTCGGTGCCAAGGTGTCTGCGGAGTGTTCCTGTGCCGAGGTGTTTGCAGAGTGTTCTTGTGCCGTGGTGTCTGCGGAGTGTTCCTGTGCCGTGGCGTCTGCGGAGGGTTCCTGTGCCGAGGCGTCTGTGGAGGGTTTCTGTGCCGAGGCGTTTGCGGAGGTTCCTGTGCTGATCGTCTGCGGAGGTTTCTGTGCCGAGGTGTCGGTGGAGGTTCCTGTGCCGAGGTGTCTGCGGAGGGTACCTGTGCCCAAAGGGTGGGGGGGGGTTTTTTCTTGTGAAGGTTTTTTCCTGTATCGAGGTGTCTGTGGAGGGTTCCTGTGTTGAGGTGTCTGCGGAGGGTTCCTGTGCCAAGGTGTCTTCAGAGGGTTCCTGTGCCGAGGTGTCTGCGGAGGGTTCTTGTGCCGAGGTGTCTGCGAAGGGTTCCTGTGCCTTTGTGTCTGTGGAAGGTTTCTGCGCTGAGGCGTTTGCAGAGGGTTCCTGTGCTGAGGTGTCTGTTAAGGATTCCTGTGCCGAGGTCTCTGTGGAGGGCTTCTGTGCTGACTCACCCACGGAGGGTCCCAAAAGCAGACGCGCCTGCAGAGGGTCCCCAAGGAGAAGTGCCTGCGGAGGGTCCCAGAGCGGACATGCCTGCGGAGGGTCCCGGAGTGGACACGCCTGCGGAGAATCCTCGAGCTGAAGTGCTTGTGGAGGGTCCTAGAGCAGACATGGATGTGGAGGGTCCCAGGGCAAACACGCCCACGGTTGATCCCAGGGTGGACATAGCCATGGAGGGTCCCAGAATGGATGTGCCGGTTGAGGGTGCTAGTGCAGATGGGCCTGTGGAGGGTTAACAGAGCGGACACACTTGCTGGGTTCAAGAGCACGCATGCTTGCGGAGGAATCCTTAACAGATGCGCATGCAGAGCAATCATGTGCCACTGCATCAGAGGAAGGTTTTCTTGTCAGAGGGATACGTGTCTGCATAAGTTCTCGTGCAATATATCTGCAGAGTGAGGGTCCTTGTGCTGACATGTCGGGAAGGGTTCATGTGTTGCCATTTTGTGATGTGCAGCCAGTGTCTGATGTGATAAGTATACGAGACTCAATCGATGCAGGTTTCAACAAGATGCAATACTTGTGTTGTGCAGAAGTCAAAAACAAATAAACATCACTTTACCTGAATTGATTCGTACATCGACGGACAGACACACAACAACAGAAGGAGATTGAGCATGTCAGAAAGACTGCAACTGTGACCTGCATTGCAACAGGTAATGCTGGTTAAAAAGGCCGATAATTAGTGTATGTACATGTACCCTGAATCTGCATCTGAGGATCAGTAAACCAATTTTAACAGAAAAATATAACTGCCGCAAAATAAGGTTAAAATCCAAACCAAGCACACACACTCACACCCAAATATTAGCATCTCTTCATTGATAGACAGCAAGAGATGATGGCAGTGTAATCAGTCACACAGTTGATTGGAAAGGGAAGTGGATGGGGATTGGTAAGAGGGGTTCGATTTTCATTTATTATTAACACCACAGGGGAAGGAAGGGTCGAGCCAAAAAAACCAAGAAGGTCCCCCTGGGTGGAAAGGCAAAGAAAGAAGTGGGAGGATAGAATCAGGATGGGGGTGCCACATATAATTATTGGCCCACAATAAAATAATAGATGAGGAGAGGGGCTTCAGGGAACTTTGCAAACAAATAAGGAGCATTACAGATGGTACCAACAGTGCAAACTAGCGACCTCGGAAGGGACTCCTGGTGCCCCCTCCAGTCGTGTACTGGCCAAGAAGGGGACCCAAAATTATGTGCCAGATGATGTGGCAGGTGATTTGACAGCCTCCCCAGATGCCACACCTGGGTTTGGGCCTCTAACTTTCTGGTGGGAAGTTTGTGGGAAGACTGACTCCAACGGTACCCTCTGGCAGACATTGCAGAACTCGGAACGCAATAATCCGTAAGGCAGAAAGGACCCCAAAAATCCACAAATCCCCCCATCCGGCATCCTGCCCCAAGAGCTTGCAACAAAACCAATGTTCCACAAGAGGCTCTTATGGGACAGGTGGTGGTACCACCCCGGGTGACTGCGGACAGCCTACCACCTAAAATGTGATGGTTGGTGGGAGAAGGGCCATATAACCATGTAATACAGGACTTTAATCAACCATTTCCCGAATCCTCTACCGATCAATTTTCATGTTTGTACATGTGTGCGTGCACACAAATATGCTCACATAGTACGTACATACATACACATACAGTGTGTATGATCAAAATCGGACTTGTGCGCATTTTTTGACATTCGCATTGCGAGGAGACAGAGCCACTGTGTTCACGGGACTGCCGGATGTTCGGAAACGTCCTCCGCCATCACAGTGCATCCTCCACACTTCCTTTTTCACCAGAAGAGTTCAGCGACCGGAGAGTGTTGAAGAGGATTGAAGAGGGTTCTACAGCCCGTTGTAATGAGGTCCCCAGCGCTTGTTGACATGGTCATACGAGTGGATGAGCCACTGCTGCTCAAGCACACGGTAACGCTCCGCACACAGGAATAAAGGCTTTCCACGTCTGTGTACACATGCACACGCCACAGTGGTCACGCAGAAACAAGACACAAGACACAATCCACAGGACACGCATTGTGACACCAATCAAAGATAAAAAAAACTCACTTCACCGAGCACGGCTCACGATTTAAGATCATGACCAGACCGATTCCTACCTAACTAAATCTGAATGGGGAGCAATATTGGCAATCCCTCAATAACAAATTATTTCATGTTATTATCTGGCAGATCTTCACGTCAGGCCACCCAACGATACAAACCCTTGGAGCCCCTCTCTTATCTAATCCATGGGAATTTGATGCAATAAATTATCAATTATTACTTAAAGGAGGAGGAGGAGATTGGGACCATACTCTGTACAAAGCGTTGGTGCTGTTTTAGCAGTCTCCTTGGCTATTGGGCACAATCCTGGACGGGTCGCCACTCCGACACAGTATACCAGCAAGCTGGCACTCATTTTGCCGACTTCGGAAGGATGACAGGCCGAGTTAACCCCACCTGGTATTAATTCAACAGCTGAGCGGGATTTGAACTCAGGACCCGAGGATCCAAAGCCCGCCACCCCAACCATTAAGCCAACACCAGGCATATTACTTTGACACTTTCAAAATCATTTTTTGGATTCAATTATTTGTGCAAATAACATCGGCGTTTGTAACTATGGACTCCGCGGACACTGCGGGTAGGTTCTCTGTAGCTTTTTTATTTTGAAGGAAACATTACGGATCGGTTGGAAAAACAAAACAACGACATTAAATTTATCTTCAATTACACTTGATGTTTATTTTGTATAACAAAACTGATAAAGGTTGTAAATCTGGTAAAGTCAAATTGTCATGGAATACAAAGCTTTGACATGTTTTACTCCACCGGTTTAAACTAAAAATGATTTTCAATCCGCACCGGGAATATTGTCCGGGTTATTTCTTTCAAGGTGCTTAGTTTGGACGTCTCTTGGTGTCCAAGTTGATATTTAACCAAACCAAGGATTTCAGCAAATTGATAACTCAGTCATCTATAATGAAGGTGAACGGAAGCAAATGTTTCAGCTGCAGTGACAGACAACAAGTCATTGTGCGCTCACAAATTCTCCTAAATTAAGGAAGCATCAACATTTGAGATGAAGTCACGGCCGACACACCTGAGATCACGGTCCTCCTCTCCATGGGCATCCAGGTACACAGAACCCCAGAGGCAGAACTCAGGCCCACGGATTATGATGACGACAGATGCATTTACAAGGAGAAAGATTCCCGTGCCAGCTCCACAAAGCTGCGTGTGCTGAGGATAAATGCAACAAGAAGAGAGTGAGTAAAGATGGAGGAAAAGCATTTGGGGGGTTGGGGGGGGGTATATGACAGCACAGGTAAGTTGTGGTGAATAGTGAATTCCAGCACTAGAAAAGGGGTGTTACATACATTACACATGCATGGTGGAGTCGTTTGGGGGGGGGGAGGAAGGGAGGAGAGGTTAAATGAGACACTTCAACTTGAGAGAGAGAGAGAAGAGAGAGAAAAAAAAAAGGACAACAAGAGAGAGAAGGGAGAATGTGGCAAGGGAATGAAGCTGGGAAGGAGAAAGAATTACGGAGAAGGAATTAAAGTGACTTCCCTGGGACATGAGGACGAGAAGGGGGTGGATTGGGTGTTCAAAATTATAGCATTTTTCAGATGTAACACAACATATATATACCTGGCTCCAAATGCTTAACATTTAATTTTCCACCTGTGTTATGAGAAATGGAATCTCAAACAGATAATAGACTGCTTATGCATCACTTCAAGCAGGTCATTCTAGATTCTAGAAGGTACCAATTCCAGCTAAATGAAGAATGATGCTTTATTATATGAGCAAAGGAGATGTGATCTCTTATTGATACGAGTGTGATAAATCAATTTCACAATCGACCGTTGAAAAACCTTCTCGGCCTCAGGATCACCTATGGCATCTCCCAAGCAGATCATATATCAAATGTAAACGACAAAGCCTGGAGCGCACTGAGCATCCTTCGTTGTGCCAAGTCCTTCTTTGGTAAATCAGAGTTTCTCACAACCAACAAGGCCTTTATCTGTAGCTCAATGAAGTACTGTTCTCATGCATGGACAAGTGCAGTCGCTTCACACATCTCTCCAGAAGGCTGTGGAAACCAATGGTCTCAACATCAATGGTATCTGCCACAAAGAAGAAGAAGCAGAGGGCCTATTGCTCTCTCGACACAAACATATTGGTGGCCTATTTTATTATTTTATTTTTACCACCTCTCCTCCAGTCTTGATCCCTCTGCTCTTTCATCCCTCCATCTCCCCCATAACTCTGAGTAGCACATGTTCTTCCAGCAACTCCATCCTTGTAAAACCCCAAAACTCTATAATTACTGCTCACCAAAACTTTTTTTTTAATTTTTACTCTCTCTCTCCCACTTGTAGAACCTTACTCCATTTTATGTTAAATCCCACTCTTCTCTTGAGAGATGCAAGTTGACAGTGCACTACCATCTAAGGTCATCCACCCCTCACTATGATCTTTCATACCATCATGAAACCTTCCCTAACCCTCATCTACTCTTAAGTTGCTGTGGGTCTCTTGCCAATCTCTCTCCTCCTGCTCAACTCCTCCTCGGCCTCCAACTCATTCAACCGCCTCCTGCTCTCTACATGTCCCCACCCCCCCAACCACTCCCTACCTCTCCTTTCACCCATTGTTTCCCCAGTGTATTGCTCTTTCACCTCACTCTTCGATGCCACCCCATTTTTGCATACAAAAAAGAAAAGAAAAAGAAAGCAACGTGCTCACGTTGTCCTTCCTCAAATCTGAATGTTGCCAAGTATTTCAATGAACACATGCCGTGAACACCATGGTTTGCTGTCATGAGGATAAGTATTATATTAAATGTGTTCTCAAACAAAACATCCCACTGGGTGAATTGTGACAAGGTCAGCACAAAAGCACAAGAAACTTAATGCATTTCCAAAGGCAGAGGTGATACGATACACGAGCCGCTGGGTTTGTGTTGAAAGTAGGCCGAAGTCTCGTTTACACTGTGCATTTTGCAGTCGAGAGGCAGAGTGACCAGTACCATGCGGTATACCTCAAACGGACTGTATTCTACAATTTAATTCACATTTTTTGCAACAGAGAGATTAATTTAATGTCAACACATAAGGTGTTCAGTTGGATGAGGTTTGAGATTGTGTGCGCACAAACGCACGCACACACAAAACGTGTTTGCAGCGCACACTTTGTGTGCACAACTTACCTGCACGCACTCATAGCAGTTTTGCTGCTTACAGCATGCACCCTTGAGGCACACAAAAGCACCACACACAAGGCACAGCGCCGGGTCCTTGGGAACCTTGCTGCAGGCATGACACGGCCGGCGGTGATAGTACTGGAAAATAGTGTTGTAGCTCTCAGGCAACTGAAGCAGATGGGGCTCGGCCCAAGTCTTGCACTGCATGCTCAGCAAGGTCTTGGGTTGCAACGGGAGGGGAGGGGTGCGGTGGGAAGTTTGAGTAATACAGAAACACAAAATAGCATCTGTGAAAGTACAGCAGGTGAAGGAGAATCGGAAAGCAGTTCAGATGAACAAATGACCCCTGTAAGAAATACCACTAAGCATGCAGAACTGGGAATCCCATCGCACTTCATCTGCCTTTGCAAACAGGACAAGCCGAACATCTCTTTTTACAAACTCCAACAAACTTCAAAGACTGATGCAGTTATCGTTGGAGATGCTCATCAATGCAATACCCACACATTGTAAGGTAAGATTGTATTATTGAAGAGTAACAAAAAGGAACACAGTGTGCTCGATGCAACGCAAAGGATGCAAACTGGTAACTTAATTTCAAGGCCACAAAATGGATGATATGAGGCCTCAATCAAACTCCGACAGAAATCACAGTTAGTATTAAACTGGAAATCAGTGAAGTCTGCGAGGACCTCGAAGCACGAACTGTCAATGATGTGTGAAAAAATGCCCGCAATTTAACCATACAATCAGAAAAGTCATTTCCAAGCTTCAGCCTGCTGATAACAATAGCCTGCAAAAAGCGAGCAGCCAACATCCGTCTAGGAGTAACTCAAGTGGGAAGCGTGGTTTCACGGCTGCTGGGTTGCAAGGAGGCAGAGAGATTCACGACTCCATGCTGCCTCATTCAGCCTGCGCAACCATCCACTGACCCCTACCACGAATCCACGTCCACGTTCAAGTCTCGGCGATTTGTGCAGTCTGGTGCCCAGAACAACCATTCTTTGATGAGACTGTGGAAGACGGGACTGACTCATCATGATCCCCTGCAATTCTGGCCTTGCCCGACGCAATGTCCAGGATCATGGTTACAACTTCATCGAAGAAGAAGAAGATGAAGAAGAAGAAAAAGAAGAAGAAGAAGGGATACTGGGAACAATAAGAGCAAATGCAAATAAAAGTGACTGTGCCTTAATGTGCTTGAATGCAAAACATCTCCATCATGTAATGAGCCAATGATTTCCATTCTCAAAAATAAATTAACAAAAGAGGACATTCCTTCCAATTTGATTTGACAAACAGATCAGGTGTTTTTGAGGTATCAATCAGAGTGTCATTGCAAGAAAGAGGTATGCTCAAGCCCGAAGCCAGAGTAGTACGGCAGCATGGTACAAATGCTTCATATCAGGATATAGGTAGGCGTCGCAGAGGCTCATGATGATAATGGTAATGATATTGAGGTTATTGTTATACGTATATGCGCGATGCACATACAATGAGAAGTACTTGAACAGTGAGTGCATGCTTAAAAATGAGATTGAATGAGAAATAGATTCATTGTGATGAGTGCAGAGAGTCCTAAAACAATATTTTGCTGATGAAATGAGTGACATGGATTAAAATATCCATAAACCATTCTTTAGATGCTCACAAAACTTCACACATCGATTAATTGAGGGTGCGGAGTGCAGTTGGGTAAAAGCTGTCAGGCAAGCGATTACAGTTGGTCTTGATGGAATGATAAAGTTTACCCGAGCAGAGAAGTTCAAAAATGTCATGTGCTGGGTGGAACTCATCTCGGATGATAGCTTTCACTCTTTTCATTACCAGACTGAAGTACAGGCAGATCGCACTCAATAATTTTACAAGCAGTCTTTACTATCCTATTGAGTCTGGATCGGTCGGCCCGTGTCGAGCTGCCATACCAGACAGTGAAAGTCAGTGTCACGACACTCTCTATTACTGCCCGATAGAACTTGATAGAACAAAGGATGGCTGACACTGAAACTTTTCAACCTTCTAAGAAAGAACAATCGTTGCTGGGACTTCTTCACACAATGATTGGTGCTTCTTTCCCACTTAAGATCATTGGAAATATGTACGCCTAACAATTTCAACTTCAGCATCGTGAATAACCAAGGGTTGAATGGGAGTTTTGTTTTTTTCCTCGGAAGTCAACAATAATTTCCTTTGTCTTCACGACGTTGAGTTCGACATTATTTAGAGAACACCATTCCACAAGTTTTTCGACTTGATGACGGTAATTAATTTCATCACTGTTGACAATGAGGCGAGCAACGGTCGTGTCGTCTGCAAATTTCACCACCAGTGAACTATCAGATGATGCGACACAATCATGAGCAAGCAATGAATATAACATCTGCGATAAAGCACAGCCCTGAGGCTCCCTGGTGTACAGGGTGATCACCTGAGAAATTTTCAAACCAATTTTGACTACCTGTGCTCTGTCTAAAAGAAAATCCAAAATCCAAAATGAAACCATCAGTACCAGTCGCTTTACGATTTAAGATTATCATGGATAAGAAGGTGATTCAAGACCGTCGTGGACTTTTCATTGTGCGTTACCAACCCCAAGGTTCTTTGATCGATCGACGTCCAACTGGCCGGCAGATGCAGTCCAAACCGGCGCTTATTTAAAAGACAGCACAAGCGATGCAGGAACATGACAAAGAAAAAAGGTGACTGGCTCTTCTCTGCTTTATCATCGATATTACTTGGTGCAAGAACATTTGCGAAGCCCCTCCCTCGAGAAACTACTGGAGCGTTCCCAGATGCTGCTAGAAACTGCTTGTTAACACGAGATGATTCGACATACGAAAGTATCCAGCAATTGCAGAAACACGAGCAATCTTTCGAGGAAAGCTTAAAAACTCATGACAATATTAATATTTGTCCCCTTTTTACACTCTCTACCGTCGACTCCAATCCACTCTTAACATCAACATCTCGCCTCAACACACATTGCAGAGTCATGTGTCATAAACGATCAATTCCATATTGAATAAGTATATGAGTGTTAGCTGAGCAATGAACGCAATCCACTGTCTAACAGTCACTCATAAATCATTTGTGCCATTGTCAAATACTCCATGTTAAACAGAGTTAATTGCTGAAATTTTGCACGATGATATTGTCTACCCTGAACAAAATTACTCAGGTGGTGACATCAATGCTGGTCAAAGCACTCTGGGCAAAACCAAGATAGCTGCCGCCAGAGGTGCATCAGAAAGTTACTTGTGCAGGACATCAAACCAGCTGGGATTCGTAGGAGACTGTCCGCACAATTTGGTGGTTCACATATTTCAAGTAGATTTGTGTTTAGATGGTGCAGAGGGTGAAAAACAAAAATGGTCACTAATTGGTGAACGATCTTGAGCATTCTCACTTGCAATCAACAGCTGCCACTCAAGTGAACTCCAAATGTGTTGAACAGCTAATTATGGAGAATCGCCCATAATATGTGAAATTTCTGAGGAACTGGTAGTCAGTTTTCGAAGTGTGGATACATTCTTTCATTCCCACTTTACATTCAAAAAGGTGAGTACATGATGGTAACCCAAAGACCTTACGTTTCATCAAAAGGAAACTCGTACAGCTATTGCAACATAGCTCCTAGAAAGCTGCCAGAGAGAGAGAGAGAGCGAGATGATTCCTTGAATAAGATTATGGAAAGTTTATGGTGGAAAGTTTATAGGAAATTGCGCTTTATGGGCTTAAGGGTTTAATTCAGGTGGAGTGTCTTGAATGTAGGAAAAGTCAATGCACAATACGAGAAGTGATTGTTGTGCAATTAAGCCAGACAAGCGATACATGGACAATGGGCCGGGTATGCAATTTCAGGGCGTGACTTCACTGCATGATAATACTCACAATCACAAGGCAAATATGACCATACATAGCAGAGATATGATTGGAAGGGATGACAGGCCAAACATAGAGATATGCACACTTGCTACTGAGATATCTAGCCTCTGTTTGAATCTCGACTCAGCTGTAAACTGTCATCCTGGTGTTTCTCAGGCAGGGCGAGGCATCAATGTGTGTGCCGCTCCTCGGAGTGACATTAAACTGGACTTCCCATTTGCCGATATTCGTTGGTGGATGTTAAAGATCTCATGGTGTCCTTTGTGAAGAGTAGGCAAGCTATCACCGGCACCATGGCTAAATTACATATTTATCCTCTAACCTACAGGGGGCACTGCATTGGCAGCATAGCTGCACCCCCAGCAAGTTATGCTACCTGCAGCCACATGCTGCTACAAAAGAAGAAGAAGAATAAGAATAATAAGAAGAATGGGATGGGAAGTTCAAACTAATCCCATATACATGGCTGAGTATTGCTACCTTGGGATTTTCCTCTCTTTGGACCACTGACATTTAATTTAGAACGATAAAGACATGAAGATACATAGCTTGAAATGGCTAAGTACCCATCCCAAAGACTTTGATGCAAAAGAAGTTGAGGCATGGCAACATCGATGGGACAAGCATATATAATGAGCAGCAAGAGGAATAGCTTGAGAAACAGCTGAAGTTTCATGAACTTCCCTGTATTTTTGGATCATCTCAAATAAAAAGTCCACATCAACCTTGAACGAGCCCCGTGCATCAGCTTTGTGTCATCTTCATCTGCTCCTGTCTGCATTTCCCTTTGCATCCAGCATCTCAAGCAAGCACGTGGACTGAACCTCCACACCCAAGCAAGAAAACCATAAATTGACATCGATGAATTCCCAGGCATCAGTCCCCACTGGGTCAGGCTGGACCGATGGCCTGTCAAACTTCAAATGAGCAACTTTCTTCAAGCAGCTCCCACACCGTCAGTCTGACTCCTTGCTCCGAAGCCTTTCACATTTAACCGTGACGGCTTTGCTGACTGGAAGGACTTGCAGTTGGTGAAACTGTCTATCTGCCTCCTTAAAGGAATTTGACATTGAGGAACAAATGTACAAATACAGCACCAAAACGGCGGAGAAATGTTACATGCAAACACAGACACGAACGGAGAAAGCCATACCCTGGAATCAGCAGCATTGCTAGCAGCAAAAGTGGTGACCTCAAAGCACCACTGACCCACAAGCTCGTCCGAAGAGGCCACCCAGTGTAAACAATGCCCGGTGAGGTTATGGCAGTCCTTGTCAGAAGACCTCGGAACCTCAAGCAGCGCCAGGAATACCGCAAGCACGGCAAACTCCTCGTCAGCAGACTGTTTGGGGAGGTGGGAAAAGCATGCTTACAGCAATTCCACACATGGTACTTCAGACGATAACTCCAGCATGTCGGCATTTGAAAAGTTACAACACAAGGCAATGTAGCCAGATGAAATGGAAGTGCGGCAGGCACACACAAATCCAGGAAGTCCGGAAGCCACACGCAATCCAAAATTAATGTTAAAATATTGCATCGTGGCTCATATCCCATGGTGATGCTTTAGAGCAGCGAAAGAGCCATTTCAAGCTCAAATCCCATGCTTAGTCACAACCGTTTTTTTAAACTAAAGAGCTGCACAAGAAGGATTGCTGCTTATCCGCTGAGGCTGCCGATGTATGAAAACATCCATCACACGGGATAACGGCAGGAAGCACGTCACGTGCACACCGACACTGGCGCGTTCGGATAAAAACAACGGTGCTCGATGAGTAAAGCTAGCTTTGTGAGCAAAATAACAAATAAGCCAAGCAGCTTGAGAAATCATCATGGACAGTTTAGCATTTCAAAGGTTGAAAACATCACTTTGTCGTTTTAAAAAAAATGTATTTTTACAGAGTAAAGAAGGCTGGACAATATTTGGAACAATCTGAGGGGTTAGTAATGAGCTTCTCAAGGTACCATATTGGATCGTTCTCAAGGAACCGATAAATGATTCCGAGATCTGCAGGTTCAAACGCACCGTCTGCTTTATCATGAAAATGCAGCATGTCCAAAAAGTAAACTGTCCTTGTGAAAGAGCTACGATGTCTACCCGTACGCATTTGTGGAGCGTTAAAAAGAATCAGCGAGACAAGTCCGGAGATCATTGAATCAGAAGCCGTGTACATCGCATGTCATGAGAGACGATTACATGATGAAATTCATGATAACGGCTCAAAACTGGATGACGGTATTGGTGCTTGACATGACGTGGATGGGTGGAGTCACACGTGCGCTGAAGGAAATGATTCCATGATCATTCCTGAAGTGATGAAACCATCTTTTGAGGCATCAACTGGGTGGAAGGAATTGAGAAAGATGAGAGAAATAAATGAAAAGGAAAGGAGAGAAAAAGAGAGAAGCAAATAACGTTGGAAGGAAAGGGATGGAAGGCGGGTGAGGGGGTAGGGGGGGATTCTGCCATACAGGCAGCCAATATGATGTCAGGAAAAAGAAGAATGAGATTGAAACAAAGGAGCCACCAAATGAATCGATCGATGTCATGAACAGGAAAGACTAAAACAGAAAAGTGCAGATTTAGAGAACAAAAGGTGAAAATAAGTTTGTTGGTAGATATCATCTGCACAGCAAGGAATGACTCAAGAGTGTGGATAGAATGAAGGAAGGATTGCAATCCAGGAATTTACAATCTAAACGTTTAGTTCGGAGTAAATTTCTCCATTCCGAACAACGACAACGTGTAAACAGATGCACAAGTCGACAAAACACAATGAGGAGCGAGTGGGGGAAGGGAGGGAGGAAAGGAGGGAGGGGAAGAACTTAGTAGTGTACCAACCCCAAGCAACACAGATCTACTGCACTATGAAGAAGAATGACTGCCAAGATGCACATGCAGTGAGAGGAGTGCAACACGAGCGTGTGATCAGGCAGGAGTGTTCACCTGGCCTCATGACCACAAATAGGGAGTGCGTGCCCGGCGCAAGCCGAAGCCCAAGCAAAACTCATTCAGGAATCACTCTCAATTGCCACTCGTCACAAATGCCACATCCACCACAATAAGTGGAAATCTCCACCAGATGTGTCGACTCCGACCTCCTCTGATTATAATGTGCCTCCACTAACTTACCGTTCATGCACTGCACCTTCTCAACTTACTTCCTTATTCTGGTGTCTTGGTGGTGGGTGAGAGGTTTTGAAGACCACTCCCTCTTCAATACCTGGGACTACCCCCAATGTGCCCAAACGAATGCCTGGAGGATTTGGGTTTCTAAACACCAGACCCCACTCGGATGCTCAAAATTCTGGGTTCAAACCAAAATAAATAGGAGTTGAATGGAGAAAAAGGCAAAGACAGAGAGAAAGACAAAAAAAGCACTCCAAGACAAGTGACATAGAAAATAAAACATCAAATCCTTTTTTTAGCAAACGGTGTACATTCCAGGATGCTGCCCACAACCCAAAATAATTTGCGCTGACACTGAAGGTGGACGGAGGTTATGTTTTCACCCGTTTGTCTATCTGTCTGTCTGTGAGCAGGATATCTCAAAAAGTTACGGACGGATTCAGACGAAACTTAGCGTGCAAGTTGGGCATGTGACAAGGTCTAATTGAATCGATTTTGGTGAAGATTTGCATCTGGATTCTGAAACGAAAATGAAATTTTTTAAAAGCAATTCTTCACCATTAGTGTAGTAGATAGTAGAAAAATGGTGCAAATTATGATACAAGCATCAAATTTGGCATTTCTGTTCTGCAGGGCTTTCTGATCAAATCTGCCCGATTGGCCATTTGAAAATCCAAATTTTGAAAAATTTGAAAAAAAAAAACTTCAAAAAATTTGAAGTCACAGCTCGCTGAAATTCTTGAAGCGCAAGTGAACATCCCAGACAGAGAACCAAGGGGAGATGCAGTCATCATTGATGCTCAGCACTTATCAATGCCCTACCTCCACGCACTTCAAAGATATTGATGACTATGCGAAAGAAGACATCATCCCAAAGGTGGAATCCTATGGTGCCAGGTACGAGAGGGTGGACGTAGTGTTTGATGTGTACAAGAAGTCAAGTCTGAAGTCCGAGGCAAGGTCGAAAAGGGGGCAAGGAATCATAAGAAGAGTGACAGGAACCAGTAAGACCCCAAGTAACTGGAGACGCTTTCTTCGAGATGACAGCAACAAGACTGAGCTGTTTCACTTCCTTGCGGAAAAGATGTGTGAAGCACAGACGACAAGCACAGTCATTGTCACAAAAGGAGAAATGCCATTAGCAACACAAGGAAGTCACTGGATGCTGTGTCTCCATGTTGTCATGAAGAAGCTGACACTCGAATATTTGTACACGCCAGGGATGCAACGACGGATGGTAGCAAGTCCATTATCATTAAGGCTAATGACACGGACGTACTAGTCATAGCAATATCTGTACTGCCATCCTTACAGGAACTAGGTCTTGAGAACATGTGGATTGCCTTTGCCAAGGAGCCAAGGTGCGATGGATTCCAGTCCATGAAGTAGTTTCTGCAATAGGGCCTGAGAAAGCTAGAGGGATCCCATACTTCCATGCGTTCACTGGATGTGACGTCGTGTCTGCCTTCCGCGGTAAAGGGAAGAAAACTGCATGGCAGACTGGAACGTCTTTGATGATGTTTCTGAAACATTCACCAATCTCAGCCAGCATCCAACATTGATTCGTGATCTTGACTTTTTTGAAGTTTTTTTTTTTTTCAAATTTTTCAAATTTGTTTTCAAATGGCCAATCAGGCAGATTTGATTAGAATCCCCTGGAGAACAAATGTGCCAAATTTGATGCTATGTATCATCATTTGCACGATTCCTCTCAAAAATTGCTGTTATCTGCCCCACTACATTGAGAGATGGGGCCACAAACACTATATCGCATGATATCTCAAACATTTAAGGGTGGATTTGGACAAAACTAGGTGGATGAGCTGGGTTGGTGAGAAGGACAAGCTGATTAGATTTTGGTGAAGGTGTGGATGCAGATCTAGCCTATCGGTGGGCTCCAAAACGTGGAATGTTCAGCCTGGCACAGGTATGTGCTCAAACAGGTGCCATTCTAGTTACAAATGTAGCTACATTTTGAACCCTGGAATACAGTAAGATGAAAAATAAAGAAAAAGAGTAAGAAAGATGGTTTATGGAGGAGGAAAGAAAAAAAAAAAGGAAGGAAGGAAGGAAGGGGAGGTCATATTTCATTTTCAAAACTGGAAACAAATTTCTGATACA
The DNA here is from genome assembly GCA_035128595.1 of Eptatretus atami. NCBI lineage: Eukaryota > Metazoa > Chordata > Myxini > Myxiniformes > Myxinidae > Eptatretus > Eptatretus atami. Next base: position 129,078,552 of record CM068956.1, read on the forward strand.
GGCCAGAGTGAGTGTCTGATTGTTTGTCTTCAAAGTCGTTCCACGTTACAAAGAAATTATTTATCAGGTGCCACAGCAAAGTATCTACAAAACAGATAAATAAACAAATTGGGAATGGAAAAAAACAAAAACAGAAAAAAAGAACATCAGTTGCTGCAATGGCAAAACCGTACAATTGTCACGTCTGCAGTGTAATGCAGCGGATTGACGCACCTGGCAGGAGGGCATATCGTCATCATACAGGTAATGCTGGAGAAGGGCTGCCACCCGCAAAAACGGCAGGCAGCTTTTCCGCACAGCCAACTCTATGCTCAGCTGAGACCACATAGCCTGGCTGGTCTGAAAAGAGCATACACAACAGGAAATGAGCTTGTTACGAGTATGAGCACACGGCCGTAAGTAAAGGAGTAACCACAGATTACAATCAATGAAACTATCACCACTGCAGTGAGATTTTAACAACTGTACTAAAAAATGAACTTCATTTCTAAGCATAATCGAAGAGGTGCTTACGCATGAAAAAGGCATCCCTATTGTCACTCTCAAAGCATTGACAAGACATCCTATGTGGCAGCCTGCACAATTATGAAGAATCCAAGCTTTCCTCCATGCTGCGTGTGCTTGCTTCCATGCCTAAAAGGCTGGCAGTTATCACAGTAGGTTAGGTGGATGACCAGATTACAAATTGGATGCCAACATGACCTTAATTTCGCGAATGGATAATCTTTGACAGCGGCCTTGCATTGGGCTGGTGAACAGTTCCAACACCATGCTGGGTAGCATGACGTCTCAGTTGTTCATGTAACGCTGATATGTTTTCCGATTTAGATGCGATTCTCAACAAAACAAGATTGGATATTAAACTGCCACCATTGTGAGTGTATGCCAGGATTTGTCATTAAGCACACCGTCCTTAGGAAGAGATAGTAGGTTGCCTGCCGTGTTTACAATTCCGGTTTGGATGTTAAATACAATTGCCTTTCAATCCAGGCAGAGGTTTGGATTGATTCACTAATTGATTGCATAAAATAGGTCAGAGTTGAGTCTATGCAAGCATTTCTCAGAGATGCCTACTTGGTATCAAAACTCTCTGTAGCAAAACTATACACCGGTACAAGGAAAAACAAGTTCTCATTATGATGCTAAATGCAAAAGCAGCACATTGCACTTGTAACTGCAACACAATATAGCAGCCACAAGACCATAACTGATTCTAGATCCACTATGGGCATGCCCATCTGTTAAAAGACCCACCCAACCAATCTATATTATAATAGGCAAAGGGGTTGACTTTGTGCTTATCTCCTTAGGCACGCTGCTGTCTGAGCTCCTTTCTGTGGTCTCATAAACGGCATGGCGATTTGTTCTTTTGCCATCAAAATTGAATCGACATTTTCTCCTGAGCTACAGCTCACACTCAGACCACACTCCCAGCCCTTTAATTGCATTTTTGCACCCATATTTGATTGATTTTTTTTTCCTCTTCCAGTGCCAAAGCAGCAATCATGTTTCAAAACAGCTGAATCCCCTCGATCTACTCATCACTGTAACATGGATTCATCTCAGCATGGTGGGGAGGGAGGGTGCTTCCTGTTATTCATATACACATCCACTTCACACCGTGTTACTCAATTCTCTCAAAAAACATTTCGGCCCACGCACATCTGAATTACATCCTCGTATCATATCAACACTCATTCCTCCATTCATCCCCAATCCTCTTGGGACAGGGGAACTCAGAGAGGAAGAGGAGGAGGAAGGCATCCAAACCTAAAAAGTCATCCCATTAAAATTCAATTCAACAATCTGCAATTTTAGCTTTGACAATTATTCCAATTATCTTGTTCCACGCAATTTATAACGTCAATTTTTAAATGTCTTCAAAATTCCTCTTTCGCTTTTTTGTCAATCAGCCTGCTTATGTTTGTGTCTGCCCTAATTATTCCTTGGGCTACTGTGGGACCCCCACGGAGATCCACAGCCTCAGTATCCACATCTACCGTTGACGAGGGACCTCAGCAGGACCCACAAGGGACCCCTCTCTGACCGTCTCGGTGCCCACACCCTTTCTCCAAAACTCGTTGGCGGCACCTACATAATTTACATCATATCATTCCCTCCCTTTCTTCCGGACTCGTGGAGGACACATCACTCCTCCCAATTTACCTGGCGGCCATATGCTTTTCTCCAAAGCTTACAGGGGGCTTGCAGTGCAAAAAAGAACTGTTCCGTCTTCTTTTGACCAAAAGACCCGGAGGGAGCATGACCTTCCATTCATAACAATGCCCTCAGGGCCTGCAGGCACATCTATTCCAGCATGGGGCACCCATGGTACATCCCACGGCTCCACTCGGCCAGAAACATTTGCATAATCTCAGTGGGAAATCACCCTTCTGGTCCTGCACCGAACCAGTCCGTCTCTAATTGCGACTCCCATGGTGCCGTTCGTCCTCCTTCGCTCTCAGTCCATTCTACCACTCACTTCACGTACCATTCTCGCACTCACACTTACCATGTTCGCACCCTTACTTGCACGCGTGCACTCGCCCCCACTTGTGCCGGCATGCACAGGCAGTGCACGCTTAGCACACCGACAGTTCGGTCTTGGGCACGCACACCTGTGGTGCAGCGTCAAGCTCCAGCACAGGGAGTTCACATGCAGGGTTCACCCCACACTGCACACGCTCAGGCATACACGCCTCCCCAGGAAGAGTCTTTGTCCAGCTTTGCGTTAACTGGACTTGTTCCCGATTGATACCATCACTCGGTATGTCCACGTGCACTCGCCGACTCTGCGTGTGCAGTTGCACATGCACAACGCCTGGTCGTGGCAATCGTGCTTTTCATCCAGCTTTGCCAGCACGGATCCCTGCACCTGTGGTGCCGCACACCTCACACCTCATTGCCCCAAAACATCTTGATGTCTCCTCTTCTATTCCTTTCATCTGTTCTGGCTCTGTTCAACACATGTGTATCCATCTCCTACCTCCTCGCTATCTCAGTTTTATTTTCTTTTGTCCCCGTTGCTATTTCTACTTTACGTTCCATCTGTTGTGATCCTGTCTCTCTCTGTCCCTCTTTAAATTTATCTTTGCCTTCACTCTTAATTATTACAATCCAGGCAGCCCTTACATCTCCTATTGTGGCTCTAATCACTTCTTTTACTCTGGTTTAGCTGACCGCCATCTGTTCCGCCAGCCTTTCCCCCATTCCTTCCTGCAAGGTCGTTGCTTTGGCCTGGACGGCCACAATGCCGGCTTTTGTTTTGGCCTGACCAGCTTCCATTTTATTTGTTAGCCTATCTTTCATTTTTGCATGTCTGCTTTCCACTTTTTCGATGAACTTTGTCAGCATAGCCATCATGGTTCCCGTCTCTGCTCCGGGGGAAAACATCGGGTCGAGGGAAGTAAGTTCTTACACTTCCTGAGTAGGAGGGACTGGATGGGGAGAACAGCTGTGTGGTGCTTTCTGTCTCAACAACCATATGCTGCGCCTTCAATTCATGCGGTTCGTTCTCCATGGTGGTTTACAATTTCCCACCAAAATTTTCATGCCAAAAAAACCGATTTTTCCTTTTCTTTTATCTTCGAAGGACAATTGCCGTCAAGCACCACACAGCTATTCTCTGATCTCCACGCGATATGCGATGCTTGCGCTTCATGTCTGAATCTCACTCTCCAACACTAATGTAACGGTAGACTGTGGGGTGGATAAGTGATCGCACCTGCCACCCAAACGATCACCAATTGAACAACGGATGGTCCTGAGAGTCCGTACGATGTCCGCCCAGAAAGCCGAACAGATCTTTGCTTCGGTTTTTGACATACAGAAACTCTTAACGAGATCTGCCGCCGACAATAATTTCCCCATTTAATTAGGATTTGGGGCCGAGCGAACCCCAGGGAAATTCATTGCGATGTTACAACCTCTTAATAAGGGTTTCATGCCAAATTTACAATTGCCGTGAGTTTAAAGCTTGCCACGGATATAATCCCAAATCACAAACCACCCACCAGGCCGACGCTCCAATGGTGCAAACACAGGTTTAACTAGAGGGGGAGCACTCGGGAGAGTGCAAAACCTCCGCCGCCAATACTGCTGGGTCACTCAGGAACCTTATATCTTATTCATTAAATATGATGTCACAGTGCTGACAGTTATAGTTCTTTTCTCCAACATTTCTTTTTTTTGGGGGGGGGGGGGGTTGGAAATCACTTAAAACATGTAGAAATGCCAAAAAAAACAAATTTTTCTCTAACAATTTTTTTGGGGGGGGGGGGGGACCAAGTCCAAAATTTAATGGCATGATCCTTGGACCATACCTAACCCCCCACCAAGTTTCGGCGAAATCCGTCGAGGAGTTTTTCCGTAATACTGTTCAACAAACAAACAAACAAACAACAAACAAACAAAAACCAATGTCACCCTTAGGGTGACCCGTATCTTGCCAAAAGGTGACCACGTGTGACTTCTTTAAGGTCACACTGAGGTGAACAGAGCTGCTATCCACCAGGAGCGACTCCTTGAGGAATATCTGCCTACGAGAGATTCCGATGAGAATCGTTCTAGAGTAACCATGAAAAATATGTGTTTGCCTCATAACGTCACCAAATGACGTCATAATGTCTCAAGCTTGACATATCTAGAAAGCACTCATCGAGGTGTTCATTTGAGGTACTACACGATATGGTTCCTAAAACTTGAAAATTTGACCTTGGGGTCAAATATGTTTGACCTCAGGCGCTAACCATGAAGGTCAAGGCCAATCGCCACCAAAAACGAATCAGCTGAGCGCCAGACCATATACTACATTCCCATAAAGTTTGGAGACGATTCGATTAAAATTACTCAAAAAATAAGGTTTCGTCGACTCCCTGATTTGCGACAAAGTGACCTTGACCTTTGACCTTGACCTTCAAAATTTTATGCGCTGAAAGGGACCTCTATAGGCCTCTGATATGCGAAGTTACAAAAAATTCCATGATAACTGTGCTCTGCAGAGTGATTTATACGTGATTACAGACAAAAACAAACAAACAAAAAAAAAAAACATGAAGGTCAAGGCCAATCGCCACCAAAAATTAATCAGCTGAGCGCCAGACCATGAACTATATTCCCATGAAGTTTGAAGACGATCCGATCAAAATTACTCAAAAAATAAGGGTTTCGTCGACTCCCCTGATTTGCGACAAAGTGACCTTGACCTTTGACCTGACCTTCAAAATTTTGTGCGCTGAAAGGGACCTCCATAGGCCTCTGATATGCGAAGTTACAAAATTTCCAATGATAACTGTGCTCTGCAGAATTTTTTATACGTGTTTACAGACAAAAAAAAACAAAAAAAAAAAAAACATACAAGCTGACTAACATATCTTGCAAAAACTTCGTTTTGGCAAGATACAAACAAACAGAAAGGGGTGAAAACAGTAACCTCCATCCATCTTCGAAGATGGTGGAGGTTAATGATTAAACCAAGCAAAGGAGGGATGAGGAAAACAAGGAAGAAGGCACACAAGTCACAATTACTACTGGCACGATAATAAATCCCATGCGTCCACAAACTGGAATGGATTAATATGTTAACTTAACGCATTCACACGACAAATATTCATACAGGGATAGGTCACAAGACAATGAAGGAAAACCTGATATCCACGTGATGCTTGTGGTCGTTCGAGGGGAATGTGGGGGGAGCTATAGTGGCGGAGCTCTTCACAGGAAGAGATGTGCCAAGCGGCATCATGTCCCAGGCCCATAGCCTATCGGATCTGCGAGCTTGTTCTGCATTCCCGGGTTGGGTCCCGTCTGTCTCTGTCTCTGTCTCTGTCTCTGTCTCTGTCTCTGTCTCTCTCTCTCTCTCTCTCTCGATCTCTCTCTCTCAGCCTGCAGCGTCCATTCGTTGGACATCACACTGGAGGCCGACCCTCTCCATGCTCCTCACCCCTGAACTGCTTGTCCACCGCCCCCCCTCTCGCTCTACCAACTCAACTCGCCAACTGCCCATTCGAAGCAGCCACAAACTGTCCCCACCCCTCGGCTACCTTACCGTGCAACTGTGCGCCAATTTGTTCTCCTTCTGGCCTCTCAATCCTCTCACCACAACCACAGTTGTGAGCAGTTTTTAGGCTATTGTGGCATTCAGCACGAGCTGCAGTTCTTACATACTTATCGTGCACGATCGTGAGACGTACTCTTGCAGTCCTCAGGGATGAAGGGAGGTGGGGGGGGGGGGGGAGATTCGCTGGGCTTGCGGAGCTGGATATATGGCAGTTCACTTTAAAATAAACAAATAGACAGATTACGTGGGGAATGATTTACAGACTTCATAAGGGGGAGCGGTGAGGAAGCCTGGACGCAGATTATGGTGGGGAGGGGCCAAGATTATCATCTCCTAAATAAACTTTGACACATGCTCCATCATTTTCACACAGAAACTGCACACTTATGCTGAACATACACTAATGGTATAACTAATATATTTTACATCCGTCAACCCCGAACACGATCCCGCCACAATATATTATTCACCTGCAATCCAAATAATTATAAGTATCACATTTTCCCCCAAGTAGGCATCTGTAACAGTCGGCACCTCTGCCTTCTCGCCATCTGTGCAAATTAAATAACGATATAAACAATAATTATAATATAGCAGTATTTGTACACCGTAAAACCAACACCTAGGTAATTTAGGAGATGAATGATGAAAGAAGAAAGGAAGAAAATAATTACAAACCCTGATTAAAAACTTCTAAATATAGGATGGCATCACTAAACAGGAGGGTCTTCAGAGACAATGTTCCATAATTGTGAAGGAGGCAACATCCCAAATGGCTCTTAACGGTGTTTTTGGAACAGCAGAGAAAAACGTGCTCAGGGTAGAGTTCGTGAATAGATTTGTCGAGGAGAACAGATGATTAATGTAAGTTGATACCAGGCCGCACGTAGTGTATAACTGACAAGTGCTCAAATTATGAGGTATATGTTGTCTTAGATGCAACATCATTGTGCAACAAAGGAAAACAATTATCAAATTGCTTGTCATTTCCTGGGTCACAATACCCTCACAATACCCTCACAGTGAAACGATACCCCCAATTCACATCAACCTTTTACCATCCATCTATTTAATAAGTATGCAGAAATTGCATGCCCCCACACCCTCCCCACAAATTCCAGTCCTCCACCGAACTAATGTGTCCCATGCATGTCCTCTTTCCTCCAAAATCCTTTGCCCTTATCTTCATACTCTTCCCAGACTCTGCTATTTTCCATTCTCTTTCCTGTACTCCTTGTAATATTATTTTTTCTCAATTGTCATATGTTTTTTTTGGTCCCTTTTCCACTTTTGTCACAAAATCTGGGCTACACTGTTAACATTTCTTTTGTTCCATCAATTTGTTTTTTCTTTTCATTCCCAGTATAATTAGCTTCTAGCCGTGCGTGCACTTTTCTGGTCTACATAATAAGCCATCATTCGGCAAATGATAAAGGTAAAATCAAAACATTAGGCGTGAAAGCTCATCGTGAGATTCGACATATGGATTGGGTAATGTGATGGAAAATGCTTGAAGAAACACATTATGGCACAGAGAGATGCTCAGAAAATTGTTCGGAGGATAGTCCTCCATTGTGTTTCTGTCTAAAAACCTTGATGGACTGTTATTAAATATCAATTATTTTCCCATTTAAGCCCCATTACAGACCTCGTGGTTTGAATGGCCAGAGACCAGGCGAGCACTTTCGTGACAGGCATGTCAATTGTTTGTAAAGGATAAATAACTTGAAGAACGAGGTCATCACAAGAAGGGCAAAGACGACGTCAACTACGTGGAGGAATGTTGTACAGAAATACTTTTTCACAAATCGGAAAAAATATTTAAGAAGTGTTTTAAAAAGGTCAAATTGGTACTGAACTCGAGCTTCTCATCATTGTATCCAAAATCTATCATGAGGTAAGAAGTTCGCATCAAGAAGAAGATGATAATGGATAGCCTCACATTGCTTAGTGTAATTAGCCGAAGACCAATGAAATAACCTAATCCATTCTTTAATGCTAAGGCTTACCCCATCGCTTTGAGTACAGCCACTGTCCTGATACAAACATCCAGTACTCAGCGCCTCGATGACCTTGCTCAAATGCTCCTGCAGAACTGGAACCTCTGGTGTCCACATGTCCTATATGGTACATTTGAGGAAACCATTTGTTACGGTTCGAGATGAGATGTCCCGACACACAAATCAGACCCACTTCCTCATGGTAAAATGTAAGGATGATTCAGCACTTAAACACATGATAATTAAATTTAAAAAAACAAGATATTCAATCAATTTATGATTCATCTTTGAGGAAGGTGAAACTCCTTGGCCTTTTTATGAACGATAAGTTATCTTAACAAGAATGCACCACCAAACTGCCCTTCAAAGTCACGTGACATTGGCACATAGTCCAGGTTTTGTCGAGTCCTTCCTTGGCATGACTCAGGCTTTAATTTATACAAGATATACTGCTGTATTAAAAAAACATACAAAAAAACAAAACAAAACATGAAAAACTAGAGTTCATAGAACACAATACCCCGCAGTGTAACTTGAAGCAGTCCCGAACACCAACCTTATACACCATCCCATTGAAACTTTATTAAAATTGAAGTACCTGAACTGTAAAACTGGAGGTTTTTGGAAGTATTATGACAGGTGATTTGTGTTCTAGTGTCATAGTATAAAATTACATTTAAATAAAATAAGTTTGTAAAAGTTGTAGAAATAAATTTATTGTGGTTTTTAACCACCATTTTCCACACTGTCTATTATACCACCCTATCTAACATATTACATTCGTTATTCGTGCCTGTTATTTGTGTCCTTTATGATGTCCTTAAAAACAGCAAGTATTCTGTTTGGAATGATTTTCAATTTCACTGCCAGGCAGGCAAACAAAGTGAAAATATTATCTCACTCCTCTCTGCGCATGTGCGGACTGTCAGGCAACGAAAGACCTGTCTTCCGATTCATGTTCAAAATACAACATTCAATATAAGTTACCGCTGGGCTGATTAGAAAAATCTGACGAAAACACATTACTATGAAACCAGATTATGTTTACGAGTGTGTGTATGTGTGTGTGTGTGTGTGTGTATAAAAAAAATATATATGCGTGTGTGTGTGTGTGTGTGTGTGTGTGTGTGTGTTGCGCGCGCGCGTGTGTGTGCAAATATCTATATATAAATATATATATAAATATATAAATATATATATATATATAATAATATATATATATATAAATATATTGTTACGGCTGTGGAAATTCGCAAACCACCATTCAGGACCCGTAGGTGGAATATCTCTTAAGTACATGTGTAGTTAGCCCAAACCCGCTGTCTAAAGGGAATTTATGTGATTCATTCGGGCTGCGACGCTTTGAGATAGCCGTTTTTCTGTTCATCTTTATTTTGAACCAACCACGTCCCAACCGCCATCACACAACAACCACCGCAACCACCACGCCAGCCATCGTCACCAACTGCAACCACGCTCCAACCCTCGGACAACAACAACAACGCCAACAGCCACGACCTCTACCTTCACAACTCGCTCCCACATCATCGCATCATGCCATTCACAAACGGCACCATGACCATCAAACCACCACCGAAAACCCTCCACCACCCTCACCTCTCTCCTTCTATGGCCATTCCCGCACCACCTGTGAACACTGAGCGTCGGGCTGTCTTGGGCTCGTTCAGCGATACGCACGAGCCGCAGCGCAAATAGCGGCCTTTCTCAGGAAAAATCGGATCACAAACGCTACACGCCCACTTCTGATCCGTCCAATTAGGAAGCGCGGGCGGCTTGGCCCGCCTCCAGGCGCGTCTGTGTGAAATCGAGATATGCAAATTCTAGGATCAGGGGAGGTTCACGCCCACTTTTCCTCCATCCAATGCGGAGCGGGCCTCCGCCCCCGAGGTCATCCTGATCCAGATATTTGCATATTGTTTTCTCCTGCCGGCCTATAAAATGGTGAGCGAAAGGCGAATCGTGGAGAGTGTGGCAGTAGCAGTGTGTGTCGGCAGAGCAGAGCCGAGCCGAGTCGGGTCGGGTGGCAAAGTCATCGGTGAGGCAGGAAGAGTTGGGTTCTGGGGTCGGCGGAGAAGAGTTGTGGGAAGAGGCAAAGGAGCTCGGGTCCGAGGCGAGAAGGACGGCGGTCGGTGACGAGGTCGCGGTGTGAGATCGCTCGTCGC
>CM068956.1:129088817-129108817 GCA_035128595.1 Eptatretus atami
CCAAGAGAGAAGATTCCTTTGCAAACAGGTACTAAGCCCGAACATCTCTTTTTACAAACTAGTCCAACAAACTTCAAAGACTATGATGCAGTTATCGTTGGAGATGCTCATCAATGCAATACCTACAAATTGTAAGGGTAAGATTGTATATTGAAGATGTAACAAAATAGGAACATCAGTGTGCTCGATGTCAACCAAAGGATGCAAACTGGTAACTTAATTTCAAAGGCCACAAAATGTGGATGATATGAGCCTCAAAATCAACTTCGCAGTAAATCACCAGTTAGTATTAACTGGTAAATCAGTGAATCTGCGTAAGGCACCATCGAAGCCACGACTGTCAATGATATGTGTGAAAAAAATGCCCGCAATTTAACATTAACAATAAAAAGTCCATTTCCAAGCTTCAGCCTGCTGATAACAATAGCCTGCAAAAGCGAGCAGCCAACATCCGTCTAGGAGTAAACTCAAGTGGGAAGCGTGGTTTCACGGCTGCTGGGTTTGCAAGGAGGCAGAGAGATCAACGATTCCATGCTGCCCTCATTCAGCCTGCGCAACCATCCACTGAACCCTACCAGAATCCACGTCAGTTTCAAGTCTCGGCGATTTGTGGCAGTCTGGTGCCCAGAACAACCATGTCTTTGATGAGACTTGTGGAAAGACGGGACTGATCATCATTGATCCCGCTGCATTCTGGCCTTGCCGACGCAATGTCCAGGGATCAATGGTTACAAACTTCATCGAAGGAAGAAGATGCAGAAGAAGAAAAGAAGAAAGAAGAAGGGATACTGGGAACAATGAAGAGCAAATGCAAATAAAAGTGACCTGTGCCTTAAGTGCTTAAATGCAAAACATCTCCATCATGTAATGAGCCATGATTTCCATTTCAAAATAAATTAACAAAAGAGGACATTCCTTTCCAATTTGATATTGAACAAACAGATCAGGTGGTTTTTGAGGTATGCAAATCAGAGTGTCGATTGCAAAGAAGAGGTAATGCTCACCCGAAGCAGAGTAGTACGGCAGCATGGTACAATGCTCATATCAGGAATATAGGTAGGCGTCGCAGAGGCTCATGATGATATAGGTAATGATATTGAGGTTATTGTTATATGACGTATATGCGCGATGCAGCAACAATGAGAAGTACTTGAACAGTGAGTGGCATGCTTAAAAATGAGATTGAATGAGAAATAGATTCATTGTGATGAGTGCAGAGATCCCTAAAACAATATTTTGCTGATGAAATGAGTGACATGGATTAAAATATCCATAAACCATTCTTTAATGCTCCACGAAAACTTCAACGAACATCGATTTATGAGGTGCGGAGTGCAGTTGGGTAAAAGCTGTCAGGCAAGAGATTACAGTGGTCTTGATGGATGATAAAGTTTACCCGAGCAGAGAAGTTCAAAATGGTCATGTGCTGGGTGGAACTCATCTCGGATGATAGTTTCACTCTTTTCATTACCAAGACTGAGTACAGGCAGATCGCACTCAATAATTTTACAAGCAGTCCTTTACTATGCCCTATTGAGTCTGGAATCGGGTCGGCCGCGTGTCGAGCTGCATACAGACAGTGAAAGTCAGTGTCACGACACTCTCTATTATGCGAAGAACTTGATAGAAACAGAAGGATGGCTGAGCACTGAAACTTTTTCAACCTTTTAAGAAAAGAACAATCGTTGCTGGACTTCTTCACACAATGATTGGTGCTTACTTTCCCACTTAAGATCATTGGAAATATGTTACGCCTAGACATTTTCTAACTTCAAGCATCGTGAATAACAAATGGGTTTGAATGGGAGTTTGTTTTTTTCCTCGAAGTCAACATAATTTCCTTTGTCTTCCACGAACGTTGAGTTCGAACATTATTTAGAGAAACCATTCACACAAGTTTTTTTCGACTTGGATGACGGTATTAATTTCAATCACTGTTTGACAATGAGGCGAGCAACGGTCCGTGTCGTCTGCAATTTCACCACCAGTGAACTAATAGATGAATGCGACCAATCATGAGCAAGCAATGAATTATAACATCTGCGATAAAGCACAGCCTGAGGCTCCCTGGTGTATAGCAGGGTGGATCACCTGAGAAATTTCAACCAATTTTTGACTACCTGTGCTCTGTCTAAAAGAAAATCCAAGAATCCAAATGAAACCATCAGTACCAGTCGCTTCTACGATTTAAGATTATCAATGGATAAGAAGGTGATTCAACGACGCGTCGGGACTTTTCATTGTGCGTTACCAACCCCAAGGTTCTTTGATCGATCGACGTCCAAACTGGGCCGGCAAGATGCGTCCAAACCGGCGCTATGTTAAAAGACAGCACAAGCGACAGTGCAGGAACATGAAAGAAAAAGGTGACTGGCTCTTCCTCTGCTTTAATCATACGATATTACTTGGTGCACCGAAATTTGCGAGCCCCTCCCATCGAGAAACTACTGGAGCGTTAGATGCTGCTAGAAACTGGCTTGTAACACGAGATGATTCGACATAGAAAAGTATCCAGCATTGCAGAAACACGAGCAATCTTCGAAGGAAAGCTTTAAAAACTCATGCAAATTAAATATTTGTCCCTTTTTTACACTCTCTACCGGTCGACTCCAATCCCTCTTAAACATCACATCTCGCCTCAACACACATTGGCAGAGTCATTGTCATAAACGATCAATCCAATATTGAATAAGTATTGAGTGTTAGCTGAGGCAATGAAAAGCAATCCACTGTCTAACAAGTCACTCATAATCATCTTGGTGCCATTGTCAATACTTCCATGTTAAACAGAGTTAATTGCTGAAATTTTTGGCACGATGATATTGTCTAACCCTGAACAAATTACTCAGGAGTGACATCATGCTGGTCAAGCACTCTGGGCAAAACCAAGATAGCTGCGCCAGTAGGTGCATCAGAAAGTTACTTGTGCAGGACATCAAACCAGCTGGGATTGCGTAGGAGAACTGTCCGCACAATTGGTGGGTTCACATATTTCAAGTGATTTGTGTTTAGCATGGTGCAGACAGGGTGAAAAACAAAAATGGGTCACTAATTTGGTGACGATCTTGAGCATATTCTCACTTGCAATCAAAACAGCTGCACTCAGTGAACTCAATGTGTTGAACAGTCTAATTATGGAGAATCGCCGCATATATGTGAAAATTTCTGAGGAACTGGTAGTCAGTTTTTAGCAGTGGTGGGATACATTCTTTCAATTCCCACTTTACATTCAAAAAGGTGAGTACATGAATTGGTACCCAAAGACCTTACATTTCATCAAAAGGAAACTCGTACGGACTATTTGCAACATAGGCCTCCTAGAAAGCTGCAGAGAGAGAGAAGAGCGAGATATTCCTTGAATAAGAATTATGTGAAAGTTTATGGTGGCAAAGTTTATAGGAAATTGCGCTTTATGGGCTTAAGGGTTTAATTCAGCGTGAGTGTCTTGAATGTTATGGAAAAAGTCAATGCACAATACGAGAAGTGATTGTTTGTGCAAATTAAGCCAGACAAGCGGATACATGGACAATGGGCCGGGTATGCAATTTCAGGCGTGACTTCACTGCATGATAATACTCACATTCACAAGGCAAATATGACCATAACATAGCAGAGATATGATTGGAAGGGATGACAGGCCAAACATAGAGATATGGCACACCTTGCTACTGAGATATCTAGCCTCTTGTTTGAATCTCGACTCAGCTGTAAACTGTCATCCTGGTGTTTTCCTCAGGCAGGGCCGAGGCATCAATGTGTGTGCCGCTCCTCGGAGTGACATTAAACCCTGGACTTCCGCATTTGCCGATAATTCGTTGGTGGATGTTCAAGATCTCATGGTGTTCCTTTGTGAAGAGTAGGCAAAGCTATCACCGGCACCATGGTAATTACACTATTTATCCTCTAACCTACAGGGGGCACTGCAATTGGCAGCATCAGCTGCACCCCCAAGCAAAGTTATGCTACCGCTGCAGCCACATGCTGCTACAAAAGAAGAAGAAGAATAAGAAATAATAAGAAGAATGGGATGGGAAGTTCGAACTATCCCATATACACGGCTGAAGTATTGCCGACGCTTGGATTTTCCTCTCTTTGGACCACTGCATTTTAATTTAGAACGATAAAGACATGAAGAGTACATAGCTTGAAAATGGCTAAGTACCCATCCAAAGACTTTGATTGCAAAAGAAGTTGAGGCCTGGCAACATCGATGGGACACAAGCATATATAATGAGCAGCAAAGAGGAATAGCTTGAGAAACAGCTAAGTTTTTTCATGAACTTCCCTGTATTTTTGGGATCATCTCAAATAAAAAAGTCCACATCAAACCTTGAAAACCCCGTGCATCAGCTTTTTGTGTCACTTCATCTGCTCCTCAGTCTGCATTTCCCTTTGCATCCAGCATCTCAAGCAAGCACGTGGACTGAACCGCTCACACCCAAGCACGAAACCAATAAATTGACATCGATGAATTCCCATGGCATCAGTCCCCGCACTGGGTCCAGGCTGGACCGATGGCCTGTCAAACTTCAAACTGAAGCAACTTTTCCTTCAAAGCAGCTCCTCACACCGTCCAGTCTGACTCCTTGCTCCGAGCTTTCACATTTAACCGTGACGGTCTTTGCTGACTGGAAGGACTTGCAGTTGGTGAAACTGTCTATCTGCCTCCTTAAAGGAATTTGACATTGAGGAACAAAATGTACACAATACAGCACAAAACGGTGGAGAAATGTACATGCAAACACAGACACGAACGGAGAAAGCCATACCCTGGAAATCAGCAGGCACTGCTAGCAGCAACAAAGTGGGTGACCCTAAAGCACCACATGACCCACAAGCTAGTCCGTAGAGGCCACCCAGTGGTAAAAATGCCGCGGGTGAGGTTATGGCAGTCCCTTGTTCAGAAGACCTCGGAAACTCAAAGCACGCCAGGAATACCGCAAGCACGGCAAACTCCTCGTCAGCAGACTGTTTGGGGGAGGTGGGAAAAACATGCTTAAGCAATTCCACACATGGTACTTCAGACGATAACTCCAGCATGTCGGCATTTTGAAAAGTTACAACACAAGTGCAAATGTAGCCAGAATGAACATGGAAGTGAGGCAGGCACACACAATCCAGGAAGTCCGAAGCCCACACGCAATCCAAAATTAAATGTTAAAAATATTGCATCGTGGCTATATCCCTATGTGATGCTTTAGAGCAGCGAAAGGCCATTTCAAGCTCAAATCCCATGCTTAGTCACAACCGTTTTTTTTAAACTAAAGAGCTGGCACAAGAAGATTGCTGCTTATCCGACTGAGGCTGCCGATGTATGAAAACATCCATCATCCGGGATAACGGCAAGAAGCACGTCACGTGCCACCGACACTGCGGTCGGATAAAACAACGGGTGCTCGATGAGGTAAAGCTAGCTTTGTGAGCAAAATAACAAATAAGCCAAGCAGCTTGAGAAATCATCATGGACAGTTTGCATTTCAAAGGTTGAAAACATCACTTTGTCGTTTTAAAAAAAATGTATTTTTACAGAAGTAAATGAAGGATGGACAATATTTGGAACAATCTGAGGGGTTGTAATGAGCTTCTCAAGGTACCATATTGGGATCGTTCTCAAGGAACCTCGATAAATGATTCCGAGATCTGGCAGGTTCAAATGCACCGTCTGCTTTATCATGAAAATGCAGCATGTCCAAAAATAAACTGTCCTTGTGAAAGAGCTAAACGATGTCTACTGCCGTACGATTTGTGGAGGCGTTAAAAAGAATCAGCGAGACAAGTCGGAGATACATTGAATCAGAAAGCCGTGTACATCGCATGTCATGAGAGAACGATTACTGATGAAATTCATGATAACGCTCAAAAACTGGATGACGGTATTGGTGTTGAACATGACGTGGATGGGTGAGTCACACGTGCGCTGAAGGAAATGATTCGCATGATCATTCCTGAAGTGATGAAACCATCTTTTGAGGCATCAACTGGGTGGAAGGAATTGAAGAAGATGAGAGAAATAAATGAAAAGGAAAGGAGAGAAAAAGAGAGAAGCAAATAACGTTGGAAGGAAAGGAAATGGAAGGCGGGTGAGGGGGTAGGGGG
This sequence comes from Eptatretus atami, assembly GCA_035128595.1. Classification (NCBI taxonomy): domain Eukaryota; kingdom Metazoa; phylum Chordata; class Myxini; order Myxiniformes; family Myxinidae; genus Eptatretus; species Eptatretus atami. Next base: position 129,094,914 of record CM068956.1, read on the forward strand.
GGAATTCTGCCATAAGGAGCCAATATGATGTAAGAAAAAGAAGAAATGAGTTGAAACAAAGGAGCCACCAAATGAATCGATCGATGTCTGAACAAGGAAAAGATAAATCAGAAAGTGCAGATTAGAGAACAAAAGGTGAAAATAAGTTGTTGGTAGATATTCATCTGCACAGCAAGGAATGACTCAAGAGTGTGGATAGAATGAAAGAAGGATTGCAATCCAGGAATTTATATTTAAACCTTTAGTTTGGAGTAAATTTCTCCATTCCGAACAACGAAGTGTAAACAGATGCACAAGTCGACATAAAACACAAATGAGGAGCGAGTTGGGGGAAGGGAAGGGAACGGAAAAGGAGGGAGGGGAAGAACTTAGTAGTGTCAACCCCAAGCAACACAGAATCTACTGCACTATGAGGAAGAATGACTGCCAGAGCACATGCAGTGAGAGGAGGTGCAAACACGAGCGTGTATCAGGCAGGAGTGTTCACCTGGCCTCATGAACACAAATAGTGGAGTGCGTGCCCGGGGCGCAAGCCGAAGCCCAAGCAAACTCATTCAGGATCACTCTCAATTGCACTCGTACAAATGCCACATTCCACCACAAAAGTGAAATCTCCACCAGAATGTGTCGACTCCGACTCGCTCTGATTAATAATGTGCCTCCACTGACTTACCGTTCATGCAACTGCACTTCTCAACTTACTTCCTATTCTGGTGTCTTGGTGGTGGGTGAGAGGTTTTGAAGACCATCCCTCTTCAATCCTGGGACTACCCCCAATGTGCCCAAAACGATGCCTGGAGGATTGGGTTTTCTAACACCAAGACCGCCCACTCGGATGCTCAAAATTCGGGTTCAAAAACGCAAAATAATAGGAGTTGAATGGAGAAAAAGGGCAAAGACAGAGAGAAAGACAAAAAATCACTCCAAGACAAGTGACAATAGAAAATAAACATCAATCCTTTTTTAGGCAAACGGTGTACATTCCAGATGCTGCCCACAACCCAAAATAAATTTGCGCTACCTGAAAGGTGGACGGAGGTTATGTTTTCAACCCGTTTGTCTATCTGTCTGTCTGTGAGGCAAGGATTCTCAAAAAGGTTAAGGACGGATTCAGACAAACTAAGCGTGCAAGTTGGGCATGGTGACAAGGTCTATTGAATCGATTTTGGTGAAGATTTTGCATCTGGATTCTTCCTGAAACGAAAATGAAATTTTTTTAAGGCAATTCTTCACCATTTAGTGTAGTAGATAGTAGAAAATGGTGCAAATTATGATACAAGCATCAAATTTTGGCATTTTCTGTTCTGCAGGGCTTTTCTGATCAAATCTGCCCGATTGGCCATTTGAAAATCCAATTTTGAAAAATTTGAACAAAAAAACTTTCCAAATTTGAAGTCACAGCTCGCTGAAAATTCTTGAAGCGCAAGTGAACATTCCCAGACAGAGAACCAAGGGAGATGCAGTCATCATTGATGGCTCAGCACTTATCAATGCCTACCTCCACGCACTTCAAAGATATTTGTGACTATGCGAAAGAAAGACATCATCCGCAAAGGTGGAATCCTATGGTGCCAGGTACGAGAGGGTGGACCGTAGTGTTTGAATGTGTACAAGAAGTCAAGTCTGAAGTCCGAGGCAAGGTCGAAAAGGGGGCAATGGAATCATAAGAAGAGTGACAGGAACCAGTAAGACCCAAGTAACTGGAGACGCTTTCTTCGAGATGACAGCAACAAGACTGAGCTGTTTTCACTTCATTGGGAAAGATTGTGTGAAGCACAGAGACAAGGCCCAGTCATTGTCACAAAAGGAGAAGATCGCATTAGCAACACAAGGAAGTCAACTGGATGCTGTGTCTCCATGTTGTCATGAAGAACTGACACTGCGAATATTTGTACACGCCCCAGGGATGCAACGACGGATGGTAGCAAGTCCATTATCATTAGATAATGACACGGACGTACTAGTAATAGCAATATTCTGTACTGCCATCCTTACAGGAACTAGGTCTTGAGAACATGTGGGATTGGCCTTTGGCCAAGGCGCCAAGGTGCGAGGGATTCCAGTCATGAAGTAGTTTCTGCAATAGGGCCTGAGAAAGCTGAGGGATCCCATACTTCCATGCGTTCCAACTGGATGTGATGTCGTGTCTGCCTTCCGCGGTAAAGGGAAGAAAACTGCATGGCAGACTTGGAACGTCTTTGATGATGTTTTCTGAAAATTCACCAATTCAGCCAGCATCCAAACATTGATTCGTGATCTTGACTTTTTTGAAGTTTTTTTTTTTTTTTTCAAATTTTTCAAATTTTGTTTTTTTTCAAATGGCCAATCAGGCAGATTTGAATTAGAATCCCTGGAGAACAAATGTGCCAAATTTGATGCTTGTATCATCAATTTGCACGATTCCTCTCAAAAATTGCTGGTTATCTGCCCATACATTGGAGAGATGGCCCAAACACTATATCGCATGATATTCAAACATTTAAGGGTGGATTTTGGACAAACTAGGTGGATAGCTTGGGATTGGTGAGAAGGACAAAGCTGATTAGATTTTGGTGAAGGTGTGGATGCAGATCTAGCCTATCGGTGGGGTCCAAAACGTGGAATGTTCAGCCTGGCACAAGGTTATGTGCTGCAAACAGGTGCCATTCTAGTTACAAATGTAGCTACATTTTGACCGCTGGAATACAGTAAGATGAAAAATAAAGAAAAAGAGTAAGAAAGATGGTTTTATGGAGGAGGAAAGAAAAAAAAAAAAGAAGGAAGGAAGGAAGTGGGAGGTCATATTCATTTTCAAAACTGGAAACAATTTCTGATACAGGCCAGAGTGAGTGTCTGATTGTTTGTCTCAAAGTCGTTCCACGTTACAAAGCAATTATTTATCAGTGCCACAGCAAAGTATCTTACAAAAACAGATAAATAAACAAATTGGGAATGGAAAAACTAAACAAAAACCAGAAAAAAGAACATCAGTTGCTGCAATGCAAAACGTAACAATTGTCACCGTCTGCAGTGTAATGCGCGGATTGACGCAACCTGGCAGGAAGGGCATATCGTCATCATACAGGTAATGCTGGAGAAGCGGCTGCCACCCGCAAAAACGGCAAGGCAGCTTTTTCCGCACAGCCAACTCTATGCTCAGCTAGACACATAGCCTGGCTGGTCTGAAAAAGCATACCAACAGGAAAATGAGCTTGTTACGAGTTGAGCAACACGGCGTAGTAAGGAGTAACCACAGATTACAATAATGAAACTATCACCACTGCAGTGAGATTTTAACAACTGTACTAAAAATGAACTTCATTTCTAAGCATAATCGAAGAGGTGCTTTACGCATGAAAAAGGCATCCCTATTTGGTCACTCTCAAAGCATTGACAAGACATCCTATGTGGCAGCCTACACAATTATGAAGAAATCCAAGCTTTCCTCCATGCTGGCGTTGCTTGCTTCCATGCCTAAAAGGCTGGAGTTATCACAGTGTTAGGTGGATGACCAGATTACAATTGGGATGCAACATGAGCCTTAATTTCGCCGAAGGATAATCTTTTTGACAGCGGCCTTGCAATTGGGCTGGTGAACAGTTTCCAACACCATGCTGGGTAAGCATGACGTCTCAAGTGTCATGTAACGCTGATATGTTTTCCGATTTAGATGCGATTCTCAACAACAAGATTGGATAGTTGAAACTGCACATTGTGAGTGTATGCCAGGATTTTGTCATTAAGCACAGCCGTCCTGAGGAAGAGATAGTAGGCTTGCCTGCCGTGTTTATCAATTCCGGTTTTGGATGTTAATACAATTGCACTTTCAATCCAGGCAGAGGTTTGGATTGGATTCAACTAATTGAATTGCATAAATAGGTCAATAGTTTGAGTCTATGCAAGAGATTGTCCAGAGATGCCTACTTGGGTATCAAACTCTCTGTAGCAAAACTATACACCGGTAACAAGGAAAAACAAGTTCTCATTATGATGCTAAATGCAAAAGCAGCACATTGCACTTGTAACTGCACACAATATAGCAGCCACATCAAGACATACTGATTCTAGATCCACTATGGGCATCCCATCTGTTAGACCCACCCAACCAAATCTAATATTATAATAGGTCAAAAGGGGTTGACTTTGTGCTTATCTCACTTAGGGCACGCTGCTGTATGAGCTCCCTTTCTGGGTCTCATAAACGGCATGGCGATTTGTTTCTTTTGCCATCAAAATTGAATGCGACATTTTCTCCTGAGCTACAGCTCACACTCAACCACACTCCGCAGCTCCTTTAATTGCATTTTTGCACCATATTTGAATTGATTTTTTTTTCCTCTCCAGTGCCAAAGCAGGCAATCATGTTTTCAAAACAGCTGAATCCCCTCGATCGTGACTCATCATTCTGTAACATGGATTATCTCAGAATGGTGGGGAGGAGGGTGCTTCCTGTTATTCATATACACATCCACTCACACCGTGTTACTCAATTCTCTCAAAAAATTTCGGCCACGCACATCTGAATTACATCCTCGTATCAATATCAACATCATTCCTCCATTCATGCCCAATCCTCTTGGGACAGGGGAACTCAAGAAGAGGAAGAGGAGGAGGAAGGCATCCAACCTAAAAGTCATCCCATTAAAATTAATTCACAATTGCAATTTAGCTTGGACAATTATTCCAATTATCTTGTTCCACGCAAATTTATAACGTCAATTTTTTAAATGTCTTCAAAATCTCTTTTCGCTTTTTTGTCAATCAGTCCTGCCCTTAGTGTTGTGTCTGCCCGTAATTATTCGCTTGGGTACTGTGAGGACCCCCACGGAGATCACAGCCTAGTATCCACATCTAACGCCGTTGACGATGGGACCTCAGCAGGACCACCACAAGGGAACCTCTCTGACGTCTCGGGTGCCCACATCCCTTTCTCCAAAACTCGTTGGCGGCACCTACATAAATTTACATCATATCATTCCCATCCTTTCTTTCCGGACTCGTGGAGGACACATCACTCCTCCCAATTTACCTGGCGGCCATATATGCTTTTCCTCAAAGCTTACAGGGGGCTTGCAGTGCAAAAAAAGAATGTTCGTCTCTTTTGACCAAAAGACCTTCGGAGGGAGCATGACTTCCATTCACATACAATGCCCCTCAGGCCTGCAGGCACATCTATTCCAGCATGGGCACCCATGGTACATTCCACGGCTCCACCTCGGCCAGAAAACATTTGGCATAATCTCAGTGGGAAAATACCCTTCTGGTCCTGCACCGAACCAGTCCGTCTCTAATTGCGAACTCCCATGGTGTCGCCCGTTCGTCCTCCTTCGCTCTCAGTCCATTCTAACCACTACTTCACGGTACCATTTCTCGCACTCACACTTACCATGATTCGCACCCTTACTATGCACCGTCACTCGCCCCACTTGTGCCGGCATGCACCAGGCAGTGCACGCTTAGCACACGCCGACAGTTCGGTCTTGGGCACGCACACCTGTGGTGCAGCGTCAAAGCTCCAAGCACAGGGAGTTCACGATGCAGGGTTCACCCCACACTGCACACGCTCAGGCATACACGCCTCCCCAGGAAGAGGTCTTGTCCATGCTTTGGCGTTAACTGGCTGTTCCCGAAATTGATACCATCACTCGGGTAATGTCCACGTCACTCAGCCGACTCTGCGTGTGCAAGTTGCACATGCACCAACGCCTGGTCCGTGCAATCGTTGCTTTTCATCCACTCTGCCAGCACGGATCCCTGGCACCTGTTGGTGCCGCACACCTCCACATCATTGCCCCAAAACATCTTGATGTCTCCTCTTTCTATTCTTTCATCTGTTCTGGCTCTGTTCAAACATGTGTATCCATCCTCCTAACATCCTCGCTATCTCAGTTTTTATTTTCTTTTGTCCCCCGTTGCTATTTCTACTTTTACGTTTCCATCTGTTTGTGATCCTGGTCTTCTCTCTGTCCCTCTTTAATTTATTCGTTTGCCTTCACTCTTAATTAATTACAATCCAGGCAGCCTTACATCTCCTATTGTGGCTCTAATCACTTTTTAACTCTGTTTAGCTGACCGCCATCTGTTCCGCCAGCCTTTCCCCCTTCCTTCCTGCAAGGTCGTTTGGTTTGGCCTGGACAGGCCACAATGCCGGCTTTTGTTTTGGCCTGACCAGCTTCCATTTTATTTGTTAGCCTATCTTTCATTTTTGCATGTCTGCTTTCCACTTTTTTCGATGAACTTTTGTCAGCATACCATCATGGTTTCCCGTCTCTGCTCCGGGGGAAAACATCGGTCGAGGGAATAAGTTCTTACACTTCCTGATAGGAGGGACTGGATGGGGAGAACAGCTTGTGTGGTGCTTTCTTCTCAACAACCATATGCTGCGCTTCAATTCAATGCGGTTCGTTCTCCATGGTGGTTTACATTTCCCCCACCAAAATTTTCATGCCAAAAAAACCGATTTTTTTCCTTTTCTTTATCTTCGAAGGACAAATTCCATCAAGCACCACACAAGCTTTCTTCTGATCTCCATCGATTTGCGGATGGACTTGGCGCTTCATGTCTGAATCTCACTCTCAACACTATTAACGTAGACTGTGGGGTGGATAAGTGATCGCACCTGCACCCCAAACGATCACCAATTGAACAACGGATGGTCCTGAGAGTCCGTACGATGTCCGCCCAGAAAGCCGAACAGATCTTTTGCTTCGGTTTTTGACATACAGAAACTCTTAACGAGAATCTGCGCGACAATAATTCCCCATTTAATTAGGTTTTGGGGCCGAGCGAACCCAGGGAAATTCCATTGCGATGTTACAAACCTCTTAATAAGGGTTTTCATGCAATTTACAATTGCCGTGAGTTTAAAGCTTGCACGGATATAATCCCAAATCAATAACCACCCACTCAGGCCGACGCTCAAGGTGCAACACAGGTTTACTAGAGGGGACACTCGGGAGAAGTGCAACCTCCGCCGCCAATACTGCTGGGTCACTCAGGAACCTTATATCTTATTCATTAAATATGATGTCCACAGTGTGACAGTTATAGTTCTTTTCTCCAACATTTCTTTTTTTTGGGGGGGGGGGGGTTGGAAATCACTTAAAACCATGTAGAAATGCCAAAAAAACAACATTTTTCTCTAACAATTTTTTTGGGGGGGGGGGGGGGACAAGTCCAAAATTTAATGGCATGATCCTTGGACCATACTCTACCCCCACCAAGTTTCGGCGAAATCCGTCGAGGAGTTTTCCGTAATACTGTTCAAACAAACAACAAAGCAAACAACCAAACAAACAAAAACCAAATGTCACCCTTAGGGTGACCCGTATCTTGGCCAAAAGGTGAACCACGTGTGACTTCTTTAAGGTCACACCTGAGTGAACAGAGCTGCTATCCACCAGGACGACTCCCTTGAGGAAATTATCTGCCTACGAGAGATTCCGATGGAATCGTTCTAAGAGTACCATGAAATATGTGTTTGCCTCATAACGTCACCAAATGACGTCCATAGATGTCTCAAAGCTTGACATATCTAGAAAGCCTCATCGACGGTGTTCCATTTGAGTACTACACGATATGGTTCCTAAAACTTGAAAAATTTGACCCTTGGGGTCAATATGTTTGACCTGCAGGCGCTAACCATGAAGGTCAGGCCAATCGCCACCAAAAACATCAGCGAGCGGCCAGACCATATACTAACATTCCCATAAAGTTTTGGAGACATTCGATTAAAATTAACTCAAAAAAATAAGGTTTTCGTCGACTTCCCTGATTTGCGACAAAGTGACCTTGACCTTTGGACCTTGACCCTTTCAAAATTTTATTGCGCTGAAAGGGACTCTTAGGCCTCTGATAGCGAAGTTCAAATTCCTATGATAACTGTGCTCTGCAGAGTGATTTATAGTTGATTACAGACAAAAACAAACAAACAAAAAAAAAAAACATGAAGGTCAAGGCCAACGCCCACCAAAAATTAATCAGCTGAGCGCGCAGACCATGAACTAATTCGCCCATGAAAGTTTGAAGACGATCCGATCAAAATTACTCAAAAAATAAGGGTTTCGTGACTCCCCTTGATTTGGAACAAAGTGACCTTGACCTTTGACCTGGACCTTCAATTTTGTGCGCTGAAAGGGACCTCCATAGGCCCTCTGATATGCGAAGTTACATAAATTTCCAATGATAACTGGTGCTCTGGCAGAATTTTTATACGTGTTACAGAGCAAAAAAAAACAAAAAAAAAAACCAAAACATACAAGCTGACTAACTATCTTGCAAAAACTTCGTTTTGGCAAGATACAAACAAACAGAAGGGGTGAAAACAGTAACCTCCATGCCATCTTCGAAGATGGTGGAGGTTAATGATTTAACCAAGCAAAGAGGGATGAGGAAAACAAGGAAAGAAAGGCACACAAGTCACAATACTACTGGCACGATAATAAATCCCATGCGTCCACAAACTGGATGGATTAATATGTTAACTTAACGCAATTCACACGACAAATAATTCAAAGGGTAGGTCACAACAATGAAGGAAAACCTGATATCCACGTGATGCTTGTGGTCGTTCGAGGGGAATGGGGGGAGGCTAATAGTGGCGGAGTCTTCACAGGAAGAGATGTGCCAAGCGGCATCATGTTCCAGGCCCATAGCCTATCGGATCTGCGAGCTTAGTTCGCATTCCCGGGTTGGGTCCCGCTGTTCCTCTGTCTCTGTCTCTGTCTCTGTCTCTGTCTCTGTCTCTCTCTCTCGTCTCTCTCTCGATCCTTCTCTCTCAGCCTGCAGCGTCCATATCGTTGATCATCACACTGGAGGCCGACCCTCTCCATGCTCCTCACCCCTGAACTGCTTTGTCCCCAGCCCCCCTCTCGCTCTTACTCCAACTCAACTTCGCCAATGCCATTCGAAGCAGCCACAAACTGTCCCCACCCCTCGGCTACCTTAACCGTGCAACTGTGCGCCCATTTGTTCTCCTTCTGGACTCTTCAATCCTCTCACCACAACCACAGTTGTGAGCAGTTTTTTAGGCTAATTGTGGCATCAGCACGAGCTGCAGTTTTCTTACAATACTTAATCGTTGCCTACGATCCGTGAGACGTACTCTTGCAGTCCATCAGGGATGAAGGGAGGTGGGGGGGGGGAGATTCGCTGGCTTGCGGAGCTGGATATATGGCAGTTCCTTTAAAATAAACAAATAGACAAGATTACGTGGGGAATGATTTACAGACTTCATAAGGGGGAGCGGTGAAGGAGGCCTGGACGCAAGATTATGGTGGGGAGGGGCCAAGATTATCAATCCCTAAATAAACTTTGACACATGCTCCATCATTTTCACACAGAACTGCCACATTATGCTGAACATACACTAATGGTATAACTAATATACTTTTTACATCCGTCAACCCCGAACAGATCGCACAATATATTATTCACTGCAATCCAAATAATTTTAAGTATCACATTTTTCCCCAAGTAGGCATCTGTAAGCAGTCGGGCAACCTTGCCTTCTCGCCATCTGTGCAAAATTAAATAACGATATAAACAATGAAATTTAATATAGCAGTATTTGTACACCGTAAAACCAACACTAGGTAATTTGGAGATGAATGATTGAAAGAAGAAAGGAAGAAAATAATTACACACCTGATTAAAAACTTCTAAAAATAGGTGGCATCAGCTAAACAGGCAGGGTCTTCAGAGACAAATGTTCCAATAATTGTAAGGAGGCAACATCCCAAATGGCTTCTTAACGGTGTTTTTGGAACAGCAGAGAAAAACGCCTCGGGTAGAGTTCGTGATAGATTTTGTCGAGGAGAACAGATGATTAAATGTAAGTTTGAACGCAGGCCGCACGTAGTGTATAACTGACAAGTTGCTCATTATGGTATACTGTTGTCTAGATGCAACATCAATTGTGCAAAACAAGGGAAAACAATTATCCAAATTGGCTTGTCATTTCCTGGGTCACAATACCCTCCACAATACCTCACAGTGAAACGATACCCCAATTCACATCAACCTTTTTACCATCCATCTATTAATAAGTACGCAGAAATTCATGCCCCACCACCCTCCCCACAATTTCCAGTCCTCCACCGAAACAAATGTGTCCATGCATGTCCTCTTTCTCCAAAATCCTTTGCTTATCTTCATACTCTTCCCAGCTCTGCTATTTTCCAAATTCTCTTTCTGTACTCCCTTGTAATATTATTTTTTCTCATTGTCATATGTTTTTTTTGGTCGCCTTTTCCACTTTTGTCACAAAATCTGGGCTACAACTTGTTAACGATTCTTTTGTTCCATCAATTTGTTTTTTCTTTCATTCCAGTTAATTAGCTTCTAGCCGTGCGTGCACTTTTGTGGTCTACATATAAGCCATCATTCGCAAATGATAAAGGTAAATCAAAACATTAGACGTGAAAGCTCATCGTGAGATTCGACATATGGATTGGGTAATGTGATGGAAAATGCTTGAAGAAACACATTATGGCAGCAGAGAAGATGCTCAGAAAATTGTTCGGGAAGGATAGTCCTCCATTTTTGTTTTCTGTCTAAAAACCTTGATGGACTGTTAATTAAATATCAATTTTTCCCAATTTAAGCCCATTACAGACCTCGTGGTTTGAATGGCCAGAGACCAGGCGAGCACTTTCGTGACAGGCATGTCAATTGTTTTTGTAAAGGATAATAACTTGAAGAACGAGGTATTCAACAAGAAGGGCAAAGACGACGTCAACTACGTGGAGGCATGTTGTACAGAAATATTTTTTCACAATAGGAAAAAATATTTAAGAAGTGTTTTAAAAAAAGGTCAAATTGGTACTGAACTCGAGCTTCTCATCATTGTATCCAAATTATCATGAGTAAAGAAGTTCGCATCAAGAGAAGATGAATAATGGATAGCCTCACATTGGCTTAGTGTTAATTAGCCGAAGACCAATGAAATACCTAATCCATTCTTTAATGCTAGGCTTACCTCATCGCTTTTGGTACAGCCAACTGTCCGATACAAACATCCAGTACTCAGCGCTCGATGAACCTTGGCCTTTTTCAAAAAATGCCTCCCTGCCAGAAAAAAAAAAACCTTTGGAAACCTCAGGGGGGATCTGGGTGTCCACATGTCTTTATCCTATATGGTACATTTGAGAAAACTCATTTGTTACGGTTCGAGATGAGATGTCCCGACACACAAATCAGACCCACTTCCTCTGGTAAAATGTAAGGATGATTCAGCACTTAAACACATGATAATTAAATTTAAAAAACAAGATATCAATCAATATTATGATTCATCTTTGAGGAAGGTGAAACTCCTTGGCCTTTTTATGAACGATAAGTTAATCTTACAAGAATGGCACCAACAAACTGCCCTTCAAAGTCACCGTGACATTGGCCATAGTCCAGGTTTTGTCGAGTCCCTTCTTGGCATGAATCAGGCTTTAATTTATACAAGATATAACTGCTGTATTAAAAAAACATACAAAAACAAAAACAAAACATAAAAACTGAGTTCATAGAAACAATACCCGCAGTGTTACTGAAGCGTCCGAACCCAACCTTATACCCATCCATTGAAAAACTTTATAAAATTGAAGTACCTGAACTGTAAAACTGGAGAGTTTTTGGAAGTTATTATGACAGGTGCATTTGTGTTCTAGTGTCATAGTATAAAATTACATTAAAAATAAAATAAGTTTGTAAAACGTTGTAGAAATAAATTTATTGTGGTTTTACCACCATTTTCCACCTGTCTATTATACCCCCTATCTAACATATTACATTCGTTATTCGTGCCTGTTATTTTGTGTCCTTTAAGTGATGTCCTTAAAATACAGCAAGTATTCTGTTGGAATGATATTCAATTCACTTAGCCAGGCAGGCAAACAAAGTGAAAATATTATCTCAGCTCCTCTCTGCGCATGTGCGGACTGTCCAGGCAACGAAAGACCTGTCTTCCGATTCATGTTTCAAAATAAACATTCAAATAAGTTCCGCTGGGCTGATTAGAAAATCTGACGAAAACACATTACTATGAAAACCAGATTATGTTTACGAGTGTGTGTATGTGTGTGTGTGTGTGTGTGTTATAAAAAAATATATATGCGTGTGTGTTGTGTGTGTGTGTGTGTGTGTGTGTGTGCGCGCGCCCGTGTGTGTGCAAATATCTATATATAATATATATATAAATATATAAATAATAATTATATATTATATATTATTATATATATAAATATATTGTTACGGCTGTGGAAATTCGCAAACCACCCAATTCAGGACCCGTAGGTGAGATATCTCTTAAGTACTGTGTAGTTAAGCCAAACCCGCTGTCTAAAAGGGAATTTATGTGATTCATTCGGGCTGCGACGCTTTGAGATAGCGTTTTTCTGTTCTACTCTTTATTTGAACGCAACCACGTCCCGCAACCGCCCATCACAACAACAACCACCGCAACCACCACGCAGCATCGACCAACTGCAACGAAACCTCCAACCCTCGACCAACAAACACAACGCAACAGCCACGACTCTACCTTCACAACCGCTCCCACATTCATCCATCATGCCATTCACAAACGGCATCCATGACCATCAAACCACGCACCGAAAACCCTCCACCACCCTCACCTCCTCCTTTATGGCCATTTCCCGCACCACCTGTGAACACTGGCGTCGGCTGTCCTTTGGGCTCGTTAGCGATACGACACCGAGCCGGCGAGCGCAAATAGCAGGCCTTTCTCAGGAAAAATTCCGGACACAAACGCTACAACGGCCCATTCTGATCCGTCCAATTAGGAAAGCGGGGCGGCTGGCCCAACTCATGGCGCGTCTGTGTGAATCGAGAATATGCAAATTCTAGGATCAGGGAGGTTCACGCCACTTTTCCTCATCCAATTGGCGAGCGTGGGCTCCCGCCCCCGAGGTCATCCTGATCAGTATTTGTATTTTTTCCTGCGGCCTAACATAAAATGGTGAAGCGAAAGGCGAATTCGTGGAGAGTGTGGCAGTCGCAGTGTGTGTCGGCAGAGCAGGCCGAGCGAGTCGGGTCGGGTGGCCAAAGTCCATCGGTGAGGCAGGAGAGTTTGGGTTCTTGGGTCGGCGGAGAAGAGTTTGTGGGAAGAGGCAAAGGAGCTGGGTCCGAGGCGAGAAGGACGGCGGTCGGTGACGAGGTCGCGGTTGTGGAGAATCGCTCGTCCGCGGGACCCAAGCCCAGCAGCCCATTCTCTCTCCCCCAGGGCATCAACAATTCCCCCTTTCCCCCGCGCTGAGATAGTGCAAAGAGGGGGCCCCGTTCCCACCCCACTCCAAACGTCGTGCCACCGAAACCCGCCAAGGAGCACGGAGTCGGGGCACAGCCACGCGGCCACATCTGCGGCTCGTCCGCCAAACGCGTCACGAGGACGCGGGTAGGACCCCCCCCCGGTCTCGCGGACCTGGCCGCTCCTCCAGGTCACGCGCACAATTGCCTACAGGCCTGTCTGCCCCCTTGTCTATGAGGGTGGCTTCTTTCCTTTGCTTTTGAGTAAATGTTTTGGCGCCGTCTGTAAAGTAGAACTGTATAAGTGTTGCCGTGGTGTGCGCGTAGTCGGTAGTAAATCTGCGTCGTTGTTGCTTTTGTTTTGGTTGCTACATGTGCATTTTGACTGTATGGCTGTATAATGTGTGCTTTCGTGTGGTGAAATAAATGTGCATTGTGTGAACTGTTTCCCGTTTCGTTTCGTCTTTTTCTTAATTGACCCTCCATCTTGCTTCACGTAAAGGGTTCGTAGTGGTGCAACGCCCGGTAAAATAATCTGAACCGTCGAGGTCGACGATAACACCGCTCGGTTATCCCGAAAGTACGGAACGGGCCGCCCAAGCGGCTCGTGTCCGGAGTCGACCTGCGGCGAGGTACGATCGCCGGTTACCATCCGCGTGGGTACTTAG
>CM068956.1:129111317-129124930 GCA_035128595.1 Eptatretus atami
CGGGTATAAGAGGCGGAGGCGCATGAGGTTCTCTGGTTCTCTTGTTCGCTGGGTTCTCTCTGTTCGTGCTCGCTTCTTGTTCATTCTCTCTGGGTTGGCGTGTGCTCTCTCTCTGTTCGTCGGTGCTCGGTCCGTGGTCGAGGGCCAGCACGGGCAGGCACGAAGCACGCCGGAGGATCTCGCGTCGAGTGGAGCGGAGAGCGCTCGCAGACCGCGAGAGGAGGACGGTCGCCAAGGACTCTAACGAGCAGGGAAGACCGCGACTTCCTCATTTTCTTTGGGTTCTGTGTGAACGTGTGTGTGTTGGCGCCGTGTTTAATAAGTAGAATTGTATAAGTGTTGCCGGGTGTACGCGTCAGTCGGTCGTAGCTCGCATTGTGGGTTTTGTTTTCTATTTGATATATGTGCATTTCTGACTGTTTGCTATACGTGTGCTTTGTGTCCGTCTGTGTAAATAAAATGCTTGCTTGTTAATTGTTTCCCCGTTTCGCTGCGTCCTTCCTTCGTTGGGTCTCCATCTTGTTTTACGTAAAGGGTACGTAGTGGGCTGGATACGCCCGATAATTATACAGGAACCGTCGAGGCCGACGATAACACCGCTCGGTTATCCCGTTAGCACGGAACGGGTCGCTTAAGCGGCCCGTGTCCGAAGTCGACCTGCGGCGAGGTGCGATCGCCCGTTTACCATCCGCGTGGTACTTGTAGGTCGAGTTTGGCGAACAACCCTATCCCACGCGGGTGGTCGATTGGCACGATCGTGGTGAGGCCGAAAGGCCCACCGTGACTAGATCCCGGCGTTAGTCCGGGGAGGTCACGACTGAATTGTCCGTCCGTGGAGCGAGGCGGTCGCGATTCGAGTCACGTGGCCGATCGCACGCCGGCGGGCGCGAATTCGCAACACTGGTGTCAGAGAGCGGGAAAACGGACTCTTGTCTCCAAGCTAAATTCATAGGGAATCGGTCCAGGGTGAGAAAAGCGACCCCGATTCCCTCTAAATTACGAGCGATTAAATTAAACCCTTACGTGGAATAAGATGGCGTCTCAAGCGAGCGGGAGCCGGGGGTAGATATGGATGTAGTATGTTTAGAATCCATGGCTCAGGATGGAATCCCCATGCAGGACATTGGTGTGCAGGAGCAGTTTCCCCCCCAAACGAATCCAGAACCCGTAATGGGCGTGGCAGCGGCAGAGGCCGCGGCGTATGACATCTCCCCTCCCCACCTCCGTCAAATCCCCTCCCAGCTCCCAGCGAAACCGGGACCGATGGTGGCGGATCGGTCCTGCTTTCGCCATTAGTCATCACACAAATGATGGAGATGATCACACAAGCAATGAGGGGGGGATGCAACAGATGGAAAACAAAATGGATGGAATGAACGAAAAAATGGATGGAAACGCACTCAAATTAGATGGAATGAACGAAAAAATGGATACAAATACGCAACTAATGATGGACGAAATGGATGCGCACACACAGGCATTCGTAAGCGATATGCGAACCCAGCGGGGTGAGATGCAGCAAATAGGCCAATGCCTGCAGGCAGGCATGAAAGCAACAACAGGGAAGTGCGTAATGGCGACGCCACGTGTGGGAGCGAACGAGCTGGAGGGGTGCAACGGTTGTCAGGCCCCGGGTGAAGGCGGGTGAGAAAAAAATAATTCGGGAGACGTGTTGGGCGAGAAGTTTGGAGGTGACGGAAAAAGTGACGGTAACCGAGAGGGAAAATTAATTGGGGTGACGAGACGTGCACGAAGGAAATAAAAATAGTGGAGTGTGAGAAAAGTCTTCAAGACATGACGAAGAGAGTTGATAAGCTGGGACTGGAGGTAAAAACGGAGACAGAGGAACTGGGAAGACGGATGACGGACACAAGGGGAAGCGGAGGAACGGTTGGAAGCCAGGGCAAGGTCGGAGTGTGCGGAGATGAGAAAGGAATTGGAAAAGAAAGCTTCCGAGTTACAGAAACACCGAAAAAAGAGACGGAATTACAAAACGCTGAGGATGTTGAGAGAGGAAAGAACGAGAACGGAGAATGAAACGTTAAGGAACCACGCTGTACAGATCAAACAGTTGGAAGCAAAGGCCAGATTAAAGAATGAGATGCAAGAAAGAGTAATGATGGAAGAACGAATGAGACAGAAAAGGAAATCGATCAATGGAAGGAAACCACGAGATTGCAGAATGAGGAACAAGAAAGAGTACTGAAAGAACAAGGAATGAGACAGGAGAAAGAAATCAGTCAGTTGAAAGAAATAATGAGATTGCAGAACGAGGAACAAGAGAGACTGGAATAGAAAACGAAAAGAGTATGAATTTGAAACTGAACGACAAGGAAAAAAAAATAGGTTGGGATACGAGAAGTTGAAGGAGCAAGGAATGAAGCAGGAAGGAGAAATCAGGAGATTGAAGGACACAACGAGATTGGAGAGGGAAGAGCGAGAGGAACAATGGGATAGAAAACAGAAGAACATGAAGCCGAGTTTGACCAATTGAAAGAAAAGGCGAGGCTGGAGTGCAAAGAGGTAGACAAAGAACAGCAAATGAAACACAAAGGGAAATTAACCACATGAAGAAAACATGAAACTGCAGAAGGAAGGACAGGAGAAAGAACAAGGAAGAGTAATGAGACAGCAGCAAATGAAACACAAGAAAGAGATTAAAAAATGAAGAAAACATGAGGCTGGAGAAGGAAGGACAGGAGAGGAAACAAGGAAGGGTAATGAGAGAACAGCGAATGAAACACAGGAAGGAAATGAGCCAATTGAAAAGAAGATGAAGATTGGAAAATGAAGAGCAGGAGAAACTGTGGGAGAGAAAACAAAATACGAGTTTGAAATTAATGAACTGAAGGAGAAGTAAAATTGAAGTCCAGAGAGATGAAAAAACTCCAGAAAGAAACAGAATCTAATAAATGGATAGAGACGCGGGAGACAGAAAAAATAGAGGAGAGACTGCATGATAATGACGGGGTTAAAGGAACAGAACACACACACAGAGAGTGAGGATAATGGGGGTGAGCTCGCGGACTGGGTAGAGACCCGGTGTGAGCAGCTGGATGGCCGCCTCCAGGAACGAGGGGAGGGAGTATGCCCCCTTGAGGCGAATCACGACCAGGTGGGTTCGGTCGTGCCAAGCGGAGTTGAAGGGACGAGTGCTGTGGATAGGTACACGTGAAGCTTGGGGGTATAGAGGCCCGGGAACCCTTGTGGGGACACGAATCCCCAGTGTGGTTGTGCAGGGGTGTGTGTTTGCGAGTGTGCGGAGATGCGTGCTTTCGACGCATGGTGTGAGTGAGCCCCCTGTGCAAGTGGAAGGTTGGGTGTGAGTGAGAGGGTCCGTGTGAGAGAGACAGTGTGCGTAAGGTCTCTGTATGTGAGGGAGATGACGGTCGGCATGCGTGAGCATGCAGCCGCGTCTCCCGGTGTGAGTTTAATGGAGTGGAGTCTGTGCGTCGTAACACGCAGGTGTGCGTGAGGGTCGAATGGCGACGACGACGGCGACAGAAGAGCACAAGCCGGGTAGCGGCCGTAGTTGGAACGGGGACCGTGCCGGGTTCACCCAGCAGCGAGCGCGCGGTCCGTGCTGTGCAACGCACGAGGCCGCCACGTGCTCGCTTGCGGGAGTGAAGCCCGGTCCGGAAACGCCAGCGGTGGTTTTGCCGATCCCGCGGACGGACAAAGGTTAGGCAGGATACGGATTTGGACCGGACGGGTTCTCCACGCGAGCTTGTGTTAAGCTCCAACGGGCAGAGCACATGTGTTCGCGTGGGAGCCCCTCGGAGTGCGAGGTTGCTTTTGGGGGTGCGCAGGGTGACGTCATGGCTGCACGTGGGGTTGGAATCCGGCAGGAGGGTGAATTCCTGCCGGATGGTACCGTCCAAGAGGGACGAGGCACACGTGCAGCTGCATGACGTCACGGGCAGGTGCAAGGTGCGCGAGCTGTGAGTTGCCGCGCTGGTGCTGCGCAATAAAAAAAAAAAAAAAAGCAAGCCTCGCTTTCGGGTGAACAGGATTCCCTGGGCAAGGGGTGGAAGATCCCTTGACCAGGGCACAGGATGACACTAGTTAGGGGGAAGGGTTAGCTTAGTTAGACCGGCTCCATGGGGCAGGGGTAAGTCCTCATGGGCCCGTGGAATGGATTAGTCAGAGGGATTGTAGTGAGCTTTAGGTTGGGAATGATTTATGGGAATTATTTTGAGGACAGAGACAGACTTTGGATGTGTAGTGGGGACGTAGCTTAGCTACGTAGTGTTAAAAGGAACGTGCTGTAGTGGAAGGGATGACGTGGGAGCACGAGTTAGTTAGGGGAGGTAGTTAGAAGGATGGCAGGATTCAGCGGTGTGCGTGTTGAAGAGTTGGTGAGTTGTGTTGGGTCATGGTGAGTGAGTGAGGCCAGCGGGTCTGTGTGAGTGGAGCGAATGTGGAATGCATGTGCAATGAGTGATTGGGGGAGGAGTGACTCCCGCCAAGGGACCCCGGGGTCAGTGTAGAGTGAGTTAGCTGGGTTAGTCAAATTGATAAAAATGGAGGTCGTTTTGCTGTTGGTGGAGTGTAGGCTCGAAACCTGTTTGGAGGGGTGCAGGAGCCCTGTTGACGGGCTGGGAGCGTGGCTGCGAAAGGTGAGTATCGTGAGTGGGTACCCCGGGCACCGGGCTAGTCGGCCGTGGTAGGCCAAGGCCCATGGGGGCCGGGTTAGCGTAGTGGGCACGGGTGCGCCCGCTTGGTGCGGGGCCCGGAGCGCCGTTAGCCGCGTGGGCAGTGTCGTGGGCACGGGTGACCCTCGGAAAGGGGCCCGGGCGCCAGCCTGCCACGTGTGCGTTTCAGGGAGTTGCCATGGGGCACTCCCGGTGTTTAGGGAGCTGGTAGGCTCGGAGGCAGTGTAGTGCCCGGGGGTGCCATCGTAGGGGATTCGGCAGAGGGTCGTGCCTGCCAAAGGAGCCACGCGTCCCAGCCACGAAACCGTGCAAGGGCACGAGGGAAAATTGAGGCAAGGCCCGAAATTTGCGTGGACACCAACACAGGCGACGGGAATCTGGGTTTTTAGAACCAATAGATTAAGCGAGAGGTGCTTGTTGAAAGCCCCGGGGTAGTTTAACAGTTAAATGGTTAGGGTAGATTAGGAAGTGTACCCCTCCGCACCATCCATCCCTTCGCTCTCGTTGTGGGCCGCTGGACCCACTTTGGTTAGAGATCGCTGAGATCTGGGGAGGCCATCCTGAGGCTTCATCGGGCCTCGCACAGGACGCTAGCTCTCCCTTATTCCCCTCCGGGAAGGGAACGTAGGGGTTGGGAGTAGGCTAGGGGACTATAGGTTAGCCGAACAAGGACGATAAAGGGGTTAGGGGACGATTTATAGTGGGGAAGAGGGTGAAAATAAAACAAAAAACAAAAAATAAGTTGGGGCTAAATTGGGTTTTTACAAATTAAGGGAGTGGGTATGGACAGTGACAGGCAAAGGCGATAGGTTGGGAGGAGACAGGTAGGTAGGTCCGAGCCCGCCTTCTGTGTGGCCAGCACCACCGCACTCCCTCCACCAACCTGCACTGCACGGAAAGAGGCCGGCCAACTTCATCGCTGGCTGTGTTATTTCGAGCCTGTGCCGGCCAACTTCATCGGCTGGCTGCGTTTTGCTGCGAGGCCTGTACCGGCCGGATCGTCTGCAGCTGTTTTCTGCAAGGCCTGTGCCGGCCACTTCGTCTGCCGGCTGTGTTTGCCTGCAGCGGCCTGGTTCTGCAGGCTGTGTTCGCCTGCTCACCTTTGCCATCATGCCCACTGCCCCTGTTCACCAGCCCCGTTCAATTTTGCTTTGTCCCCCCTGTTCATTGCCATGTGTGCCAGGATCGTCGTTACAACAGTTTGCAAGCTGCAGGAACTGTCCTGTTGGCAGCTACAACACGGGCCTGCAGTGCGGCCCGTGCACCGTGTTTGCATCCATTCATTCATCCAGTCATTCATCTATCCATCCATCCGTTGTGCTCATTGCGTGTGCCACTTGGGCTGGCACGGAGACTGCATTCGCGCAGCCCATGCGCCGTTATTCACGGGGTTCTTTAAAAGGGGGAGGCTAGGACTGCGTGTGAGCAGCGGCCACGTTCCCTGTCACCTGCATTGCTTGAGCCAGAGACTGCATGCGAGCAGCCTGGCTCCCTGCTGACTGCTTTTCTTTTTGCAGAGTCCATTGATCCTGGGCCATGGTTTAGTGTATAATTTGTAATTTAAGGTGTTAAGTTGTGTATTGTAATATGAGTGCGCCCCCGGCATGTCTGTCTAGCGCCGGCAATTTTATTTAAGTCGTCTGTCTAGCGCCGGCAATTTTATTTAAGTCGTCTGTATGAGTGAGTTTTTTTAGTGAGTTACTCAGCCCTCAGGTTATTATTTTGGGGACATGAATAAATGAATGTCGCACTCAGGGATCCGTAGGTAAAACGTACTAGGGAGAACTACACATGATGGCACACGATAATTTGACGACTCGGGACGATCTGTAAAAGGGGAGGGGGTGGTGTTACGGCTGTGGAAATTCGCATTACACCATTCAGGTCCCGTAGGTGAGATATATTCTGAAGTACATGTGTAGTTAGCCCCAAACCCATTGTTTAGAGGGAATTAATGTGATTCATTCGGGCTGCGATACTTTGAGTTAGGCGTTTTTCTGTTCTTGCTTTATTTTGAACCAACTACAACAACGCCAACAACGCCAACCACACTTCAACCCCAACCAGCCACACTCAACAAGCCAGCACCGCCATCTCACAACCACCACCAATCTTCGCCACTACCCACACCAACGAACGCCATCCTCCGCGGTCCACGTACGACGGTTTCCGCGTTGGAAACCGTCGAACGCGAGAAGGGAAGGAAGAAATCCCCACAGCGAGGGCGCGCGGTTTTCCCGCTCGTTTTCTTCCTTGGCCGGCGCCAAGACGGATTCTCCTCGCCCCCTGGATGGCGCGGGGAGGGGGGAGCGAGAGGGAACACCCCCTTCTCGAAGCGCCTCGAAGGAGGGTGGAGCCAAGAACGGGGCGGGCGCCGGGGGTATAAGAGGCGGAGGCGCATGAGGTTCTCTGGTTCTCTTGTTCGCTGGGTTCTCTTGTTCGTGCTCGCTTCTTGTTTGTTCTCTCTGGGTTCGGCGTGTGCTCTCTCTCTGTTCGTCGGTGCTCGGTCCGTGGCGTCGAGGGGCCAGCACGGGCAGGCACGAAGCACGCCGGAGGATCTCGCGTCGAGTGGAGCGAGAGCGCTCGCAGACCGCGAGAGGAGGACGGTCGCAAGGACTCTAACGAGCAGGGAAGTCGCGACTTCCTCATTTTCTTTTGGGTTCTGTGTGAACGTGTGTGTGTGGCGCCGTGTTTAATAAGTAGAATTGTATAAGTGTTGCCGGGTGTACGCGTTAGTCGGTCGTAGCTCTGCATTGTGGGTTTGTTTTCTATTTGATATATGTGCATTTCTGACTGTTTGCTATACGTGTGCTTTGTGTCCGTCTGTGTAAATAAAATGCTTGCTTGTTGAATTGTTTCCCCGTTTCGCTGCGTCCTTCCTTCGTTGGGTCTCCATCTTGTTTTACGTAAAGGGTACGTAGTGGGCTGGATACGCCCGATAATTAATCAGGAACCGTCGAGGCCGACGATAACACCGCTCGGTTATCCCGTTAGCACGGAACGGGTCGCTTAAGCGGCCCGTGTCCGAAGTCGACCTGCGGCGAGGTGCGATCGCCCGGTTTACATCTGCGTGGGTACTTAGGTAGGTCGAGTTTGCGAACAACCCTATCCCACGTGGGTGGTCGATTGGCACGATCGTGGTGAGGCCGAAAGGCCCACCCGTGACTAGATCCCGGCGTTAGTCCGGGAGGGTCACGACTGAATTGTCCGTCCGGTGGGCGGAGGCGGTCGCGATTCGAGTCACGTGGCCGATCGCACGTCGGCGGGCGCGAATTCGCAACAATATTATTGTGGTTTTGAGAAACCACTATTGTAAATGTGCACTCACGACAAGTTGGTCCTTCAGTGTAGTTATTTCCGCAACAAATGTTTACAATAGTCCCTTACCTTTGGGTGGGTCTGTGGGATCCAAACTGCGTTGGAACGGGTAGATTAGGATTCACCCTTCATTTTCCTTTGTCACATGGAAGGTTGTTGGCAAGGCGTTGGCCGCCATTTGATGCGGGCATGTGCCGATCCATTACTTTCATTCCCCTTTTCGTAAATTTCCCTCTCCCTTCTTTATCGTTAATTTCCTCTCTCGCTCTCATTTCTCACACCACACGTAAGTACATGCACTTTTATTTCACATAGACTGTATGTAGTTTGACACAATCTCTTCCAACATGCATGTAAGGCAATCAAGACATTAAGTACAGGAACATAACCTCAAACTCTAAAGGAGATCCCTCACCCTGCAACCCTCAACCCTCAACCCCATTGTAAGCCTTCGTGATGGCCATCACGCGCCCAGGCGATGTTTGGTCAGCATTGACCTGAGAGGCATCTGCTTCGTTCATTTCCCCCATAATCATTCTTGCGCGCCTTTGGCGCTGCACGCCTCGAGTCAGCCGAATGCTCGCTCGCCTTAAGCGGTGGCAAACGAGGTCTGACTCTCACGACAGCTGGAAGCCCCGACTGAGAGGACTCACTGCAGAAACTCGAATGGGCGGGGCGAGGGAGGCGGAACGCCAATCCACGTGCAGGCCCCGCCCTGAGGCGCAGATTCTCGAAGCTTCCAGGCCGGCCTTATAAAAGAGCGAACCCCGGAGTGTTTGTTCTCCTTCAACGGACACTCCATTCCCTGATGTACGGATTTTGCATGTATCGTGCTATGCACGTCTTTGTTTGTTTGTTTTTGCTCAAGTGAGGGTTAGACACTTTTTACACGACTGGTCCCATAACATGCTTGAATGGGAGAGTCCTTTTTCTCATCTCCTCTCCTTTTTATCATCATAAAACTCCTCTTCATCAGGTGTGTGTGTGTGTGTGTGTGTGTGTGTGTGTGTGTGTGTCCACGCCATAATTTCTTACCATTTGAGCTTTTGTCATCACATATGAGAATGTGGAGAATATGGGTCAAAAGTTCAAAGTCACATAAAATCGTCAATTTTAATTCGATTGACTCGAAATTTGAGCAGAATTTGCATATTGGGTCACTGAATTGGTTCACCAATCAAAAGCTCGAAGCCTATTGTTTTTGAAGTCCAAAGGTCAGGTGGCAGTGACTGATTTTGCAAGTACCAGTCTGTGACCGCTTGTTTGATGTTTGTCTGTGCAGGCAATAACCTTTTTACCATTTGAGCTTTTGTTATAAATTTTTCAAAAAACCTCTAATAGGCCAAATTAAAAAAACCACCAGTTGATCATCCCCACCTGCTTCATTTTTTGAAGCCGCCTCCTTTTTACTTGGCGAACAATTTATTATTATTTTTGACATGTATGTTGATCGCCTCCGTTTGTTTGTTTGTTTGTTTGTCTGTCAAATCACCTACAGCACAAACTGCTCAACCGATCATTCTGAAATTTTCAGAGATTAATGTCACCAACCCTGCGACGGTCCCGCATTGAAGTTTCGTAAAATTCGGTCGACATAAAAGGTCGACATCGGCCAACAGACCAATTTGAGCCAAATTTTCTAAAATCAAATTTAATCTGATTTACTTGAAATTTGAACAGGATTTGCATATCAGGTCAGTGAATTCAACCACCTATTACTTTTGACGTTATCATCAGTTAAAAGGTCAACATAGGCCACAAGGTCAACCCAAAATAGGCCAAATTTTTTAATTGTTTCCAAAGTTGTCAATTTTCATCTGATTGACTTGAAATTTGAAGACCATTTGCATATCAGCTCGCTGAATTCAACCACCTATTAATTTTGAGATCAACTTCGGCCAAAGGGCCAATTTGGGCCAAATTTTCTAAAATCCTCAAATTTCATCCGATTTACTTGAAATTAGAACAGGATTTACATGTCAGGTCAGTGAATACAACCACCTATTACTTTTGAGGTTATCATAGGTCAAAAGGTCAACATCGGCCACAAGGTCAACCCAAAACAGGCCAATTTTTTAAATTGTTTCCACAATTGTCAATTTTCATCCAATTGACTTGAAATTTGAAGACCATTTTCACGTCAGGTTGCTGAATTCAACTACCAATTAATTTTAAGGTCAAAACGGTTAACACAGGGCTAATTTCTAAAAATGATAGATAGGGCCAAAGACTAAATATATCACTATATCTCAAGAAGTTGTGGACGAGTTATGACAAGGTGGATGAGTTGGATAGGTGACGAGAACAAGCGAATTGGATTTTGGTTCAGATCCAGCCCATCAGTGGGATACAAAATGTGAACTGTTCCACCTGGCAGAGGGATGCACTTTTCCACGTGCCATTCTACTTTGTGCTGTTTTTCCAAGTTGACACTGTATGAGTGATTTTTCATTTTTGTTGTTTGATATTTTGTCAAACATCAGGAGAAAATCAAAATCAAAATCAAAATAGCACCCGTTACTGAAGGAAGCTGTGCAGTGAAACTGCTGCACTGCTTCAAAAGTCGCCCAGTGGGTGACTGACGGTTACTTCCCCAACAGGCTATCCAATAAACCCCAACCCAAACTAAACAATAACACAAAAACTAAACAACAACAAACTATAAACGAATGAAACACGTTGGTTTGGTTTCTTCTTCATGATTTATGGATGGAAGGAAGGAAAGACACCAATTTAAAATCCATATCTTCGTGTACAACTCTGACACCATTCTTTGAATATCTCATTTTTCCCATGTCGA
The DNA here is from genome assembly GCA_035128595.1 of Eptatretus atami. Lineage (NCBI taxonomy): Eukaryota > Metazoa > Chordata > Myxini > Myxiniformes > Myxinidae > Eptatretus > Eptatretus atami. Next base: position 129,122,091 of record CM068956.1, read on the forward strand.
TACTGAGTATTTTCAACTTCCACAAAGCTTCTACCGAGTCGGACCAGGGAGTGCTGGTGAGTCCACATCCCACATATGTAATTCTGTGTATTAAATGTTTCCTGTAGATCTGTATAGAAAGATGGCAGAGCCAAAAATTTTAATGTGCATGAAGTGTGTTTTTTTTGTGTTTCACCATACATTTAATATATATTTGATTAGAACTGTGGATTGTATTTTTAATAGGCTTAGTGAGTGTGTACGTTACGTGTCAGGTTTCTGACACGTCATATTTGTTTGGGGGTAGAAAACTGACATGTCTGGTACATGACTGATGTAATATATATATTTTTTTTTCGAAGGGGGCAGGGAGGGGGGATGGAAAGGTAAAAAACTGGCACGTCTGGTACGTGATTTGTCGGGTACTAAAATATGGTGGCCATTTTGAAAATAAATAAATAAATAAACAAATAAATAAAAAGGGCCTCCTTCCTTTTCAAAAAAAATCTGGACAATCAACTGGTATATATATTTTTTTACTTGGCCTTATAAGAAGAATATGGAAACACCAATTTATAAAATTGACATTTTCCTTTTTTAGCTGTTGTTTTCATCAAGTTTAGTTTCAGTACAAAGCAGACGTGGACAGGCTTTGCATTTTTGGATGCTTTCTCATTTTCATGTTGTAACAAATTACACATTCATGTCAGAATTTTTCAAACTCTTCCTATTCAGGTTGAACTACCTGGAGTGGAGGTCATTTCTTTGCGAGGTCAATTTATTATTCCCCTGTTCATTTATTTCAACAACCGCTCATTACATTTACATCCAGGATAGATCCTTGTACAAAAGCATTGGTGGAATCACAATTGATGAAAAAAAAAAATAAAAACTCGGGTGATTGCATTCAAGTGTTTCTGAATGGTGCCATGCAGCAAAGACATATAATAAAGTCAGACCGGAATCTATAGCACAGATGGTGCATCGATTTGGGAAGTCAAGGGAATTTCATAAAATACCTGCTGTGCGCAGGTAGACGAGCTCCAAGTGGCACGGTCCTCCGGCCCCATGCATAGGCTGAGTGCAGCAAGCGCTTGTGTGTGCACGAGTGTGAACAGAACTTGCAGGATACATCCAAATAGATCTGGCGTAGGAAAATACAGACGTAAGCAAAGCAATGAAGAACGCACACAGAAAAAGAAAATGTCTTTCTTGTTACACGACTGTTATTCGGAGATAGATTCACCTCAACTTGCATCCATAAGGAAAGTTAAATCTTTACTCCAGTCACACAACTAATCGTATTTATTTTTTTTTGGATACAAAATCCAGGCGCATTGAGTAAGAGAATCGAAAATCTATCGTTTTAACGTGATCAATTTAAAATATAGAGAAGACCACTTACATTTAAGCGCTTCTCCAAACCTTAGTCAGAAAACATCAGCTATTTACAAAATTACTTGGTGATTCATAATATGACAAAGCCCACCGTGACGAAAAACTGAAAACAAACTTTAGTTGTGGGCTTTGAAAATACGAAACTCAGATATTGGAGCATTTTCCCAGCTGCAGTGGCTTTCTGAAAATAGTACCCCATCTCATTACACGCACCACAGTTCCTTCATGCGAGCTGGAGATTCGTGTGGCTAGGCCAGCAGTACAGATTTATAGCTTTAAAAGAAAGAGCCAGGGGAGTGGTGAGCATCTCTCTTTGTGAAAAGCATCATCAGCCATTGAAATCAGGGCTAATTACATGACCCGCTGGGGACCCCTCTCTCGTATTATTAGGGTCGAGAAGGCAAGCGGCTTCCAATCATGAGCCCTTTTTGTGCCCAACCAGGCGGCAGTGCTGGCAGCTGACAATGAGAGGGTGGACAGCATGCATAGAAACATTCTTGGTGCTTACTCTGGGGTAAAATGTTAATAAGAGCAGTGCTGTGATAACAATATAACTAAAATGCACATGTAGTTTAAAGGAATTAAACAAAGCTTAAGTAGATATTTCATAGTTTCACCATTAGTAAAGAAAAACTATTTGGCTCTAAACAAGATGATAAAAATTGACAACAAAAGAGCACAAGATAGCTTTGCCATGTAGGTGACAGACATTTGCTGCATCAGCAGACCAGGACTTGTTGGAAGTCCTGCTCGTGCATTTGTCCTCATCCAAAGCCAACAGTACGGTAGCATCGACCTTCGACTGAGCGGAGGAGCAGCGGCGGCATAGGCAAGGCAGTGGAATTAGTATGCTGACAGTGATGCACAAATCCCTTCGCTCATTTAACAAACGGAGAGATAAGAGAGCCGTAAGGAAGCAGATAGCAGAGCCATTTTCCTCTCGGCATTATGTGCTCCTACTATACAGGATGCCTCCTGGGGTCGATAATACACAGTCAGGCGGTGGTAGCAGAAGGGCCTTGCAGTGTTGGCCTACATATTCTATGCACAACAAAGCAAGGGGTGGCTGTGACTGAATGACCGATATAATTCAACTTTGAGCGGTAAAGAAATCACGAGCAAGCCTGAAAAGTTCCGATCAAAGGGGAGGACAATTAAACACTAAAAGGCCTAACACAATGTAATACGAAACGAATCGCACAGAAAATTAAAACAATAAAAAATAATTCCTCATTTTGGAATGTTTCGTCAAGAAATCGAGCCATGCATCCTACCAAACTCAATTATAGTTCAGTGCCAGCACAATTCTTACAAATTACCAATTAGTATTAGTGTGTAGGGATTTTCATGTTCTGCTTCAAAGATTTAGAGAGGTGACAAAGCACCACAAAAATAAAAAAACAAATCAAACTTCTTGCCTTTTTTATTTTCTACCTTCAAGATGTACCTTATACCAACCAATT
>CM068956.1:129129356-129157775 GCA_035128595.1 Eptatretus atami
GACTGAATTGTCCGTCCGGTGGGCGAGCGGTCGCGATTCGAGTCACGTGGCCGATCGCACGTCGGCGGGCAGCGAATTCGCAACAATTATTATTGTGGTTTTGAGAAAACACTATTGTAAAAGTGCACTCACGACAAGTTGTCCTTCAGGTAGTTATTTCCGCAACAAATGTTTAGAATAGTCCCTTACCTTTGGGTGGTCTGTGGATCCAAATGCTGCGTGTGAACGGGTAGATTAGGATTCACCCTTTCATTTTCCTTTGTCACATGGAAGGTTGTTGGCAAGGCGTTGGCCGCCATTTGATGCGGGCATGTGCCGATCCATTACTTTCATTCCCCTTTCGTAAATTTCCCTCTCCTTCTTATCGTAATTCCTCTCTCGCTCTCATTTCTCACACCACACGTAAGTACATGCACTTTTATTCACATAGACTGTATGTAGTTTGACACAATCTCTTCCAACATGCATGTAAGGCAATCAAGACATTAAGTACAGGAACATAACCTCAAACTCTAAAGGAGATCCCTCACCCTGCAACCCTCAACCCTCAACCCCATTGTAAGCCTTCGGGATGGCCATCACGCGCCCAGGCGATGTTTGGTCAGCATTGACCTGAGAGCATCTGCTTCGTTCATTTCCCCCATAATCCTTCTTGCGCGCCTTTGGCGCTGCACGCCTCGAGTCAGCCGAATGCTCGCTCGCCTTAAGCGGTGGCAAACGAGGTCTGACTCTCACGACAGCTGGAAGCCCCGACTGAGAGACTCACTGCAGAAACTCGAAATGGCGGGCGAGGGAGGCGGAACGCCAATCCACGTGCAGGCCCCGCCCTGAGGCGCAGATTCTCGAAGCTTCCAGGCCGGCCTTATAAAAGAGCGAACCCGGAGTGTTTGTTCTCCTTCAACGGACACTCCATTCCCTGATGTACGGATTTTGCATGTATCGTGCTATGCACGTCTTTGTTTGTTTGTTTTTGCTCAAGTGAGGGTTAGACACTTTTTACACGACTGGTCCCATAACATGCTTGAATGGAGAGTCCTTTTTTTTTTCATCTCCTCTCCTTTATCATCATAAAAATCCTCTTCATCAGGTGTGTGTGTGTTGTGTGTGTGTGTGTGTATGTGTGTGGGGTGTGTGTGTGTGTGTGTGTGTTGTGTGTGTGTCCACGCCATAATTTTCTTACCATTTGAGCTTTGTCATCACATATGAGAATGTGGAGATATGGGTTCAAAAGTTCAAAGTCACATAAAATCGTCAATTTTAATTCGATTTACTCGAAATTTGAGCAGAATTTGCATATTGGGTCACTGAATTGGTTCACCAATCAAAAGCTCGAAGCCTATTGTTTTTGAAGTCAAAGGTCAGGTGGCAGTGACTGATTTTGCAAAGTACCAGTCTGTGACCGCTTGTTTGATGTTTGTCTGTGCAGGCAATAACCTTTTTACCATTTGAGCTTTTGTTATAATTTTTCAAAAAACCTCTAATAGGCCAAATTAAAAAAACACCAGTTGATCATCCCCACCTGCTTCATTTTTTGAAGCCGCCTCCTTTTTACTTGGCGAACAATTTATTATTATTTTTGACATGTATGTTGATCGCCTCCGTTTGTTTGTTTGTTTGTTTGTCTGTCAAATCACCTACAGCACAACTAAACTGCTCAACCCATCATTCTGAAATTTTCAGAGATTAATGACCAACCCTGCGACGGTCCCGCATTGAAGTTTCGTAAAATTCGGTCGACATAAAAGGTCGAATCGGCCAACAGACCAATTTGAGCCAAATTTTCTAAAATCAAATTTAATCTGATTTACTTGAAATTTGAACAGGATTTGCACATCAGGTCAGTGAATTCAACCACCTATTACTTTTGACGTTATCATCAGTTAAAAGGTCAACATAGGCCACAAGGTCAACCCAAAATAGGCCAAATTTTTAATTGTTTCCAAAGTTGTCAATTTTTCATCTGATTGACTTGAAATTTGAAGACCATTTGCATATCAGCTCGCTGAATTCAACCACCTATTAATTTTGAGATCAACTTCGGCCAAAGGGCCAATTTGGGCCAAATTTTCTAAAATCCTCAAATTTCATCCGATTTACTTGAAAATTAGAACAGGATTTACATGTCAGGTCAGTGAATACAACCACCTATTACTTTTGAGGTTATCATAGCGTCAAAAGGTCAACATCGGCCACAAGGTCAACCAAAACAGGCCAATTTTTTAAATTGTTTCCACAATTGTCAATTTTCATCCAATTGACTTGAAATTTGAAGACCATTTTCACGTCAGGTTGCTGAATTCAACTACCAATTAATTTTAAGGTCCAAACGGGTACACAGGGCTAATTTCTAAAAATGATAGATAGGGCCAAAGACTAAATATATCACTATATCTCAAGAAGTTGTGGACGAGTTATGACAAGGTGGATGAGTTGGATAGGTGACCGAGAACCAGCGAATTGGATTTTGGTTCAGATCCAGCCCATCAGTGGGATACAAAATGTGAACTGTTCCACCTGGCAGAGGGATGCACTTTTCCACGTGCCGTTCTACTTTTGTGCTGTTTTTCCAAGTTGACACTGTATGAGTGATTTTTCATTTTTGTTGTTTGATATTTTGTCAACATCAGGAGAAAATCAAAATCAAAATCAAAATAGCACCCGTTTACTGAAGGAAGCTGTGGCAGTGAAACTGCTGCACTGCTTCAAAAGTCGCCCATGGGTGACTGACGGTTACTTCCCCAACAGGCTATCCATAAACCCCAACCCAAACTAAACAATAACACAAAAACTAAACAACAACAAACTATAAACGAATGAAACACGTTGGTTTGGTTTCTTCTTCATGATTTATGGACGGAAGGAAGGAAAGACACCAATTTAAAATCCATATCTTCGTGTACAACTCTGACACCATTCTTTGAATATCTCATTTTTCCCATGTCGATACTGAGTATTTTCAACTTCCACAAAGCTTCTACCGAGTCGGACCAGGGAGTGCTGGTGAGTCCACATCCCACATATGTAATTCTGTGTATTAAATGTTTCCTGTAGATCTGATAGAAGATGGCAGAGCCAAAAATTTTAATGTGCATGAAGTGTGTTTTTTTTGTGTTTCACCATACATTTAATATATATTTGATTAGAACTGTGGATTGTATTTTTAATAGGCTTAGTGAGTGGTGTACGTTACGTGTCAGGTTTTGACACGTCATATTTGTTTGGGGTAAACTGACATGTCTGGTACATGACTGATGTAATAATATATATTTTTTTTCGAAGGGGGCAGGGAGGGGGGATGGAAAGTAAAAAACTGGCACGTCTGGTACGTTGATTTGTCGGGTACTAAAATATGGTGGCCATTTTGAAAATAAATAAATAAACAATAAATAAAAAGGCCTCCTTCCTTTTCAAAAAAAATCTGGACATCAACTGGTATATATATTTTTTACTTGCCTTATAAGAAGAATATGGAAACACCAATTTATAAAATTGACATTTTCCTTTTTTAGCGTGTTTTTCATCAAGTTAGTTTCAGTACAAAGCAGACGTGGGACAGGCTTTGCATTTTGGATGCTTTCTCATTTTCATGTTGTAAACAAATATTACACATTCATGTCAGAATTTTTCAAACTCTTCCTATTCAGGTTGAACTACCTGGAGTGGAGGTCATTTCTTTGCGAGGTCAATTTATTATTCCCCTGTTCATTTATTTCAACAACCTCCCTCATTACATTTACATCCAGGATAGATCCTTGTACAAAAGCATTGGTGGAATCACAATGTGAAAAAAAAAAAATAAAACTCGGGTGATTGCATTCAAGTGTTTCTGAATGGTGCCATGCAGCAAAGACATATAATAAAGTCAGACCGGAATCTATAGCACAGATGGTGCATCGATTGGGAAGTCAAGGGAATTTCATAAAATACCTGCTGTGCGCAGGTAGACGAGCTCCAAGTGGCACGGTCCTCCGGCCCCATGCATAGGCTGAGTGCAGCAAGCGCTTGTGTGTGCACGAGTGTAACAGAACTTGCAGGATACATCCAAATAGATCTGGCGTAGGAAAATACAGACGTAAGCAAAGCAATGAAGAACGCACACAGAAAAAGAAAATGTCTTCTTGTTACACGACTGTATTCGGAGATAGATTCACCTCAACTTGCATCCATAAGGAAGTTAAATCTTTACTCCAGTCACACAACTAATCGTATTTATTTTTTTTTGGATACAAAATCCAGGCGCATTGAGTAAGAGAATCGAAAATCTATCGTTTTAACGTGATCAATTTAAAATATAGAGAAGACCACTTACATTTAAGCGCTTCTCCAAACCTTAGTCAGAAAACATCAGCTATTTACAAAATTACTTGGTGATTCATAATATGACAAAGCCCACCGTGACGAAAAACTGAAAACAAACTTTAGTTGTGGGCTTTGAAAATACGAAACTCAGATATTGGCATTTTCCCAGCTGCAGATGGCTTTCTGAAAATAGTACCCCATCTCATTACACGCACCACAGTTCCTTCATGCGAGCTGGAAGATTCGTGTGGCTAGCGCAGCAGTACAAGATTTATAGCTTTAAAAGAAAGAGCCAGGGGAGTGGTGAGCATCTCTCTTTGTGAAAAGCATCATCAGCCATTGAAATCAGGGCTAATTACATGACCCGCTGGGGACCCCTCTCTCGTATTATTAGGGTCGAGAAGGCAAGCGGCTTCCAATCATGAGCCCTTTTTGTGCCACACCAGCGGCAGTGCTGGCAGCTGACAATGAGAGGTGGAGCAGCATGCATAGAAAACATTCTTGGTGCTTACTCTGGGGTAAAATGTTAATAAGAGCAGTGCTGTGATAACAATAGCTAAAATGCACATGTAGTTTAAAGGAATTAAACAAAGCTTAAGTAGATATTTCATAGTTTCACCATTAGTAAAGAAAAACTATTTGGCTCTAAACAAGATGATAAAAATTGACAACAAAAGAGCACAAGATAGCTTTGCCTGTAGGTGACAGACATTGCTGCATCAGCAGACCAGGACTTGTTGGAAGTCCTGCTCGTGCATTTGTCCTCATCCAAAGCCAACAGTACGGTAGCATCGACCTTCGACTGAGCGGAGACAGCGGCGGATAGGCAAGGCAGTGGAATTAGTATGCTGACAGTGATGCACAAATCCCTTCGCTCATTTAACAAACGGAGAGATAAGAGAGCCGTAAGGAAGCAGATAGCAGAGCTATTTTCCTCTCGGCATTATGTGCTCCTACTATACAGGATGCCTCCTGGGGTCGCATAATACACAGTCAGGCGGTGGTAGCAGAAGGCCTTGCAGTGTTGGCCTACATATTCTATGCACAACAAAGCAAGGGGTGGCTGTGACTGAATGACCGATATAATTCAACTTTGAGCGGTAAAGAAATCACGAGCAAGCCTGAAAAGTTCCGATCAAAGGGGAGGACAATTAAACACTAAAGGCCTAAAACAATGTAATACGAAACGAATCGCACAGAAAATTAAAACAATAAAAAATAATTCCTCATTTTGGAATGTTTCGTCAAGAAATCGAGCCATGCATCCTACCAAACTCAATTATAGTTCAGTGCCAGCACAATTCTTACAAATTACCAATTAGTATTAGTGGTAGGGATTTTCATGTCTGCTTCAAAGATTTAGAGAGGTGACAAAGCACCACAAAAATAAAAAAAACAAATCAAACTTCTTGCCTTTTTATTTCTACCTTCAAGATGTACCTTATACCAACCAATTTCTCTCTCTCTCTCTTCTCTCTCTCTCTCTCTCTCTCTCTCTCTTCTCTCTCTCTCTCTTCTCTCTCTCTCTCTCTCTCTCTCTGTCTGTCATCCCTCACCCACACCAATCCTCAACTGAGGTCCATGGAATGAAATCAGCATATATTAAATAAAGGATAAGTTACGGATAAAATAAAATTACAGATACAATAGACAAAAGAAAACACACTTCCTGGAATTGTACCTCTGGTCTTTGCAGCATGAGATTACGCAAGCACTCAAAATTCACTGTTCAGGACTCCTGTATCAATCTGACCATCTAGCAAGCTCATTAGGTGCTATGTACTCAATTTATATTAATTTGATTTACCTGACAATTGAATTGGATCCCCAATAAATATTTTCTAAGACAAACCAAACTAGTTTTACCAACATTTCCTTGTAACCAAGACCAGACTAAAGTGAAAGAATCCCCCACATAAATCATGACAACTGCAACAATATTACTCAGTTATCCATAGCCATACTTCTGATTCCATGGTATCCATTCTGCTGAAGCAGTTTCCATGGCTTAAGACACCTTGTAAAAGTATAGCCACCTTGTTATAGAATGCGAGGCTATCGCAGGAATTCAGTATTGGCCAGGCCACTGGAACACAATGGCCTTCTCATTTGAAAGGCACAGCAACTCTAACAGACAGGAAACCCACATTCAGGTCCCTCCGAAGGATGGCATACTCATTGATGCAACAGGGTGACAGTTTGTAACTGGCTCGAGATTTGAATTTCCCTGAGCAATCTTATCGGCCCCAAATAATATTGTTGCAGAAGACTATATGTTTAAAACTTTCATGATGATGTTGGCCCCTCCTGCAGACAATGAACTGGTTTAGGATTCAAATCCAACTGAAAGCAGCAGTCTAATTAATTTCAATTTCAAGTTTGTGTAACATCAGCTTGTCTGAAAATGATCATGTTGCTGTGGGAGTGCAACAATAAACTAGAGCGAAGTCGATGACACGCCATCGCAAATTCCCGTGCTTTCCACCTAAAGCAAGTTTAAAGATGGTAAAAAGTTCCACCAGGAATGACCCAATATCAAATTTTAAGTAAAAAATTTTTCTTCGTTTTGACTTCCTTTGAGCCTAAATCCCCACCCCTGGGGTCAAATCCAAGAAATCATTACATATTTCATGCATCCCCAATGTTGATTTACATATACAAATTAAAATGTATTAAAATGTGACCGTAATTGCATTTTTCATTGTTTGACATTTTGAGTGCCCCAAGGACTGGGCCCAAAAAATGATTAATGATCTTGCACCTTCGTGCCATATGGTGATCATAACGACCAAGTTTGGTGAATTTCTGCCAAATGTTTAGAGGGAGGGAGTGAGCGTGATGGACGGAAAGACAGATGGAGCCGATTACCATATTCCCATTTTTTTCAAAAAGTGTGGTGATAAAACCCAGCCAGTTCATAATGACCTTAAGGGAGGAAGTGATCTGCCTTTGCTGCTTGGTCTGCTTGTAACACAAGTCCTTACTTTGTAGTTTATTCCTAATGCTCTCAATGCAACTTGGAATGTCTGAAAATTCAGCATTGCTCACATCCTTTCAACTGAAGAAAACTGAAATGCGAAAAAAGAATTTGACGTGAATGCATGAATGGATATGCCTCCACCCAGGTTAGATGTTAACCAACTGTTTCGTTTGATCTCAATTAAACGTCACGTGAGAAAAAGAGAGAGAAAAGTAGAAGAGAGAAAACATCAGATGGCTCGAGCTTGAGCTATGGTCTGCAAAACTATTCAAAGGGGACGTGACCTTTGACATGTGGAACCCAAAATTGAATCAGTTCATCTTTGTATTGCAGTCCATACTTGTGCTCAGTTTGGTTGAAATCCCTTTTGTGGTTCACGAGTTATTGTGGAACAAAGATTTTCAATTAATGTCAATTGACCATTGACCTTTGATCTTTTTGAACTCAAAATCTAATCAGTTCATCTTTGCAATGTAGTGCATTCGTACCAGGTTTGTTCAAAATCCCTTCAGCAGTTCACAAGTTATCGTGCGAATGAAAATCTGCTATGGATGCCACAAATGGATTGGATGGATGTACGGACAACCAGAAACATAATGCCTTGGCTGTGGATGCATCATAAAAAGAAAGAAAATGTGCACAGATTTTAAGATGAACCGTCACTCATCCTTTAGTACCACTGTTATTGCAGATACTTTTGTCAATTTACCAAAACTTACCCTTCACGATATTCCAATTGTTCGCCACTTCCTGGACCATTGTCCAACAGGACCATTGTCCAATGAAAAGGCTGTCTCTGTTTAAAACAAAATTCTCTTAATAGCTCGTACTTTACGTCACCAGCTTTATCCCCCACTCACAGATTAACCACTCGATCCATCGCTCGGTAACACTTGACTAAAACAGCAGAGCATTCACGTAAAAAAACCCCCAAATATGGACAGAAAATGCAGGCAAGGCCACAAGTTCGCAAAAATAAAAACAATAAAAGTACAGCACATTCAATGAAAATACGGTACAGTACTGTCCGATGCCGCTATTCACAGAGGAACGTTCTTAAAAATGCCGCAAATGTCAAATCGCGAACGTCGGGGCATTGTTTTCAATGGAAAAAGGGGATAGCATATTCCCGGCGTTTCATGATTCATGAGAGAAATAAAAATCCCATATGAAAAAAAAGCGAAAAAACGCGAATACGCCCGCAAAGAACTGAAAAAAACGTGAAAAAACCCACAAATACGCCCGTGAAAATTAAATAAAAAAATACCCCCAAGAGGAGTGCGGGTCATCTCTGCCAGAGGTCGAAAGTAACTCTGTGCCAGACTGGAATAGGGCAGTTCATAAAGTACGTACGCCTCTACTCCGGGTTTCAAAACCACCCACCCCCTCTGTATGCAGGCGAGACCACTAGGGTGTTTCATATTGCAACTTTTTTGCGCTAGTCAAGTTGGCTACCCGTCGTAGCTTTCCAAAATGGATAAAAACCCCACTCGCCGATTTTTAGAATTTTCCTCCCAAAAATGGCCGCGGCGGCCATTTTTTCCCAAAATGGTGGCCTTTTTCGCGTTTTGACACAGAAATCGACTCCTACACCTGCTAAAATACGTTAATGTTACTTGATATGTGTATGTTTGTAGATGATTATGATTGCTATGTCTGCTAGCAGTCGGGACGAGACATTAGGCATCCAATATGGCGGAAAAAATCCAAAATGCGTCCAAGATGCGGATTTTTGGCCACTGGAAAGTGTTCCCTCCGATGTGGGTTCTAGATTGTCTAGTTATTAGGTTTTTGGGTGTGCTGAATTCGTTTTTATGCTCTAAAATGCAGTACATCTGTCACAGAGTCTGCGGGGTCATGCTCTCGCGTTAAGAAGTAGTTCTTGCAAGTCCGAAGAAGAATTTTGAATACTCTCGCCTCATTGATATCAGAAAAAACAATTAAATATTCGAAGGTCAAACATGTATTTATTTAACATGTACAGTATATACACGAATTACTAGTATACTAATGCCATAATGAATGTTCTAATATGAATTCATGTATGCGTGCCTATCAGCCTCGGAATAATATAATATTGGCCATGGCATGGCATACATGGCTGTAGCGACATTTCAAATTAAAATTTCCATAGTTCAAAAACATCAATGTTCACACTTCGCTTCATATAGTTATCTACATTTTCTGAAGAGTGGATTTCGTGTATCCAGATAATTCTGCCTGTGCCACTCAACCACTTGAAGCAAAGCTTGCCTTTGCTGTTCATCCCTCGTGTCTATTAAAATCCGAAATCAACTTAATTCCACGCTCTGCAAGGTCTTAACTACGTGAACATTGTGCACATAGTTTGCGAATTTTTGGTAACCATCACTTTCTGGCCATGTGCTTGCAGGCTCACACATCCATTCTACATCTAGTACATCATATATTCAAGAAGATTGAATAACCGCCACGAGTCTCATCTATGAAACTGCTGAGACACAGGTCACCACTCTCATTCTCATCCACGGCCGGAAATTTGGCTTTCCTGAGCTGAGTTGATCATGAGGTAGTCTGGTGTCTGATGCAACAGTTTTGCCATCGTTTCTCGCTCATCTGTGGGCACGTTGGAATCGGCAAGAGCGAAATTACCAATTGCGTGTCAAATACCATAGGTGTCGATCACTCCTTCATATATACGGAAAAATGTAATAACTATATGAAGCGAAGTGTGAACATGATGTTTTTGAACTATGGAAATTTTAATTTGAAATGTCGCTACAGCCATGTATGCCATGCCATGGCCAATATATTGATTATCGAGCTGATAGGCACGCATACATGAATTCATATTAGAACATTCATTATGGCATTAGTATACTAGTAATTCGGTATATACTGTACATGTTAAATAAATACATGTTTGACCTTCGAATATTTAATGTATTTTCTGATATCAATGAGGGCGAGAATATTCAAAATTCTTCTTCGGACTTGCAAGACTACTTCTTATCGCGAGAGCATGACCCCCGCAGACGTCTCTGTGACAGATATACTGCATTTTAGAGCTAAAAACGAAATTCAGCACACCCAAAAACCTATAACTAGACATATTAGAACCCACATCGGAGGAACAACTTTCCAGTGGCCAAAAAATCGGCCATCTTGGATTTTTCCGCCATATTGGATGCTAATGTCTAGTCCCCGACTGCTAGCAGACATAGCAATCATAATCATCTACAACATACACATATCAAGTAACATTAACGTATTTTAGCAGGTGTAGGAGTCGATTTCTGTGTCAAAAGCGAAAAAAGGCCCCCATTTTGGAAAAAATGGCGCCGCGCCATTTTTGGGAGGAAATTCTAAAAATCGGCGAGTGGGTTTTATCCATATTGGAAACTACGACGGGTAGCCACATTGACTAGCGCAAAAAATTGCAATATGAAAACACCCTAGTGACCACCCCCCACCCCCTCATACATCGCTAATCGCTTGCAAAGCCAGCAGTTCCTTATGAACCGATGTTTGTAAGCCATGACGATGCAGTCCCTAGCGGTGTAATTTACATTTTTTTTAATATCACAGCACGTCATTTATGAAAATAAAAGTACAAAAATGACATTCAAAACAATGTTAATGTCATAAATGAAAGTAGTGTGCATAAAACTTGTGTTCCATTGTTTTAGTTAAATCTGACAAAAAACTTCAAATGTAATATTTGTCTCGGAGAGTTCCCGTTTCTTAATTTTTAAACTTTATTTTTGTATGTACTTTATAGAACGGCCCAATACGGGGAATCAGAGCGAATTTGAAGGCTATAATACGAACGAGAGCAAATTTCAACAAAATGCGCGTGTTGCTCTAGATAATAGTCCATAGTATCTCAATCACTAATAACATTTGATCTCTCTTGATAAATGAGGGAGGAGATACGATTTGAAATCGACGATTTTCGCACTTTGACAGCCTCGTGACGTTGACCTCGACCTTGGAGACCTTGAAAGTTTTATATCGTTGTGGATGTCTCATCGACCTCTATCCATTCCACTATTGTTATTTGTCTCCACTCGGTTTGATTTGGACGGGACGGAACGGTACGACTACGTCGTACGTCGGATGGTACGGACGTGACGTACGGACGGACAGACTTCGAGACTGGGGTTATGAGGTCATCTCGACTGAGATGATAGAGATGACCTAAAAACCTGCAAATATGTGTAGCACAGGGCCGCGAATGTTGAAGCAGGTCACATTTTATAAGCCAGGAATAGCGAGGTCCGACGTTATCTAAAAATGATGCAAATGCAATGCAAGCCTACTTTTCAACTCGTCCCAATGAAGAGTTAAAGATTGCTTCATCAAAATCTTAAGGTGCTCCAAAGTCCATTCTCCTCCCGACTTACCTCGACCTAACGGCTGCGGCATGGTGAGAACCAGAAGCAACAGTAACGAGCAGGGGTCTCGGAATAGCAGAGGCACTGGAAATGGTTCCACCTCGCTGGACCTATAATGTGACAAGACAATTAAATTTGTGAGAAAGACACAACGTACTCGCCAAGAAAGGAAAATGGTGCAAACAAAAACAAAAAGCAAAAGTACAAATGACTCGGAAAGACGTCTTCAGGTATAACTGATTAACAGGTATAATTTCAGGCAAAATCCCTCATTTCCGGCAAATAACCTTCATTTTGTTTCCAGACACACCATCCTTTCCCTTTCTTGAGCCACTATGTATATTTAATCTATAAACACCACAGTGGGTGAGCAGTTTTTTGTCTACCCTTGTCTGCAGGACACTCACAGTGTATCCGCACCGAGTCGTGTCTGCGTCAGATGCACCCAAGGGTTGTAAGCCATGTCGATACGGTAACAGCGAATGCCCAACGCCAAGATATTGAAAAGCTGGCCTGAAGGATTGAAAACAACACAACAAACGCACTCTGTTAGTGAAGACAAATCCGCATGATGCCCAATAAATAAATAAATAAATAAATAAATAACAGAAAAGACATTTCACGAGTGGAACACATGTTGGTTTAGTTCGAGTTGATGAAGTCTGGATTCAAAGTTTATGAAACCCAAGATAGTTGCAGTAAAAATTCCACACCAATTGATCATAAGTTTAAAACCAAGCTGGCTCATTAATGACCTTCTGGACATGGGTAATCTACCCACCCCAACTGGTCTGATCTATACATGTGAGACCAGTCCACTCACTCTGGTCTCAATGCACTGGAAACTTCACCACTCCACCCACAAATGATCGCGCTTATGATGACAAAGCTGCACTCTGGGTTGAGGCTGAATAGAATAGATTTTTAAAAGTCCATTTCACATTAAAACCACGGATTATGTGGTTTCCCCTTCTGGCAAGCAAAATGAACCGTAACACGCACTTGGCCGCAAGATCGAGTCCATTAATTAGTACGAATTCAATTACTAATACTAATGGAAGTGAACAAAAACTATTTACTTCCTTGATAATTTACATCTTACTATTATTCACCGTCTGTCTGTCTGTCTGTTCCCAGATACCGCAAAAACCGCTGAACCGATCGCAACCATTTTTTGGGTGTGTAATCCTGGGACCCCTTGGAGTAAAATAGGCATAATATAATACATGACCCTCCTTGTGGCTCCAAAGGGGCGGGTGCTTCTAGTGTGTCACATGGAAAATAATGCCTGGGATTAATTAAATAACATGCTCAGCTTTGGATACTATTATCCACTCCATGTTATCACATATGAGGTAGGGTAGGAAGGATCAAGCCGGTAGGCGACATGGGTGGTCGCTAGACTAAGGCGAATTTGAAATACTAGTACGGGGCCGTAGGGCGGGCCCGTAGGTGAGTGCCAGTATGTGCAGCCCTCTCTCGCCCCCTCTCTCTCCCCCCTCCTTTGCCCCTCGTCTCGCCCTTCCTCTTCCCCCTCTCCTCTCGCCCCCACTCTCATCCCCCTCTCTCACGCCCCCCACTCTCACCCCCTCTCTCGCTCCCCTCTCTCGCCCCCTCTCTCCCCCCTCTCTTGCCCCCCAAGTCTCGCCCTTCCTCTCTCCCCCTCCTCTCTCCGCCCCAACTCTCATCCCCCTCTCCGTCCCCTCTCTCGCAGATATTGGTCGACAGATAAATGGCCGTAACTGGGAACTGCTCGTCGATTATATCAACCTTGAAGGCACATCAGCGGGTCCCCGGCAATTTCCTGGCAAGTTCAATCCGATCGGACCGTCAATCGTGCAAATTAAAAAAAAAAACATTATATTGTGACGTCATTCGTGACGTCATAGCACCGTGTCTTGTCCATTGGTCGATAGATAAATGGCCGTAACTTGGGAACCGCTTGTCCGATTAATATCAAACCTTGAAAGGCACATCAGCGGGTCCCCAGCAATTTTCCTGGCAAGTTTCAATCAGATCGGACCGTCAATCGTGCAAATATAATAAAAAATAATAATAAATAAATAAACATTAATTGTGACGTCATTCGTGTTCATAGCACACGTGTCTTGTCATTGGTCGACAGATAAATGGCCGTAACTTGGAACCGCTTGTCCGTTGTATCAAACCTTGAAAGGCACATCAGCGGTCCCCGGCAATATTTCCTGGCAAGTTTCAATCCGATCGGACCGGTGATCGTCCGTTATTAATAATTTGGGAAAAAATGGCATGATAAGTGAGAAGTAAGACGACACCTTCAGCTGCCATATATACACCTTTTCAACACTGAAAAAAGCAGTAAAATGGCCATAACTTGGGAACCGCTCGTCCGATCGATATCAAACCTCGAAAAGACACATCCGCGGGTCCCCAGCAATATTCCTGGCAAGTTTCAATCAGATCGGACCGGCGGTCGCGAGAAACGGCGGTCGCACACACACACACACACACACACACACACACACCCACACACACACACAGACACACACAGAGATTGCTGGAATTATAGATAGATGTAGATAAGAGAACACATCAGATGGATTTTTGCCGTTCGCTGTTCCATAAAGGAACATGACGAGCAACTGTCCATTCATCATTGTATTCGATTCCCTAACCCTACGTTAGGGAATCCAACGCGAACGTTGGGGAAGCATATAGTAATATAATTGCACTAGTCATACAGTTTTTGACGGATCGGGCTGAAAATTTTTGACAAAGAGGTTGATTTTAGTGGCATAAAAGCGCGGAAGCCGATTTTTGAAAAATATTATATTTCGGATTTTTCAAAATTTCAAAGTCCGTTGCTAGGCAACGGTGGCGTCCATAGCAAGGTGCTCAAAAGCATACAAACTAGATCCTGGTATGAACCTACCAGTCAAGTTTCATCAAAATCGGTTGACTCCTCTGGCCTCCAGAGCTGTCCATTACATTACAAACAAACAGACAGACATACAGACAGACGGAAAACCTGAGACTAGGGTAGTCTAGCGACTACCCAAAAAAATGGAGGGGGGGGGTGCCCTTACAGAGCCGTAATGTACATGTTTCAGGATCTGCAAAAACACATGGTGATGCTGCCCTGGCAAAGCATGGTCTTTTGATCAGCAACGAAGAAAAAGCAGGAAAGGCTGAATGCTGAATGCAAGGCACACTAAAAACCTCTGCCGGAAGTCTATGCTCTGCACACGTGTTTTATAAACTACTCCTTGTGCAGGAAAATACATACATTGCTTAGTCAGCCCGTCAGGGCACATCCTCATATTATGTATGCAAAAATGGCAAAATTACTGATCTTTGACACTGACCACATATTTCATCATTATCCTCTTGACATTCCCCCTCCTCCCCAGTCCCCCCAGGTGACTTTCTTCAATGTGCTTCCCATTTACCTCACCCGGCCGACGTTATCCAGTGTCACCATTTTATCAAAGGAGATCGAAGCGTTTATCACAATGTTACGCTGATTAGAAATTACAGTTACTTAGGGTTCGGGATAAAGAATGCATAACTGATTCTGTCATCAATATCCATTTGTGTTTCGACCAAACAATAAACTTTAAATAATCCTGAATTTTACGTCAATGTCCGTTTACTTATTTAAACACATAGTTTGTGAACTACATCGACTGCGTAGCAAGGGATATCCAATATGAAATGTACAGTCATATATCCATATGAACTGTATATATATATATATATATATATATATATATATATATATGTATATACTGTATGTATTGGCTTTGATGCAATCAAACTTTCTTGAAATTCTTGCCTTCAGGCACACATCAGGGGGTGGGATGTGAGACAGGACTGGGGGCTACGTCATAGGTGTTGATTTCAGTCTACCGTTGATTATCCACATCAGTGTTTTCTGGACAGTGTCCAAGTGTTTTGTGTACCTGCTCCCTGTCAAACCAGAAGAACAGTATTCTGCTGCAGAGTACACAAGAGCAAGGCTAGCAGTGCGGAGTGCCTGCACTTGATTCCCAGCTCGTGCCTACTAGTTTCCAGATGATGTTTACCCTGGTCTTGATCTCCTCTGTGACCTGTTTTACTTCGGTGTTTGCAAGAGGCTGTGATCAAGGGTGAAGCTGCGATCAAGGGCAACTTCAAGGTACTTGGGGGAATGGTTTGTTCTTGACTGGTTTGCCGCAAAAGGAAACCTGGAGTTTTCTGTTATTCAGTCGGTTGCTGAGTTGGGAAGCAGTAAATGTAGTCTTAGTTGGGTTTGGGTGGAGATGCCAGTAGATGAAATATTACTCCATTACCTTTAAGTCCTGGGACAGGATACTGCTGAGATCGTCAAGGTTGATTGCTTGGGTAGCAAGATCAAGATCTTCAGCACAGGCAAACTTTCTGGAGGTGGTACAATGCATGTCGCTCACATATATGTTGAAGATAATTGGAGCTAAGATGGACCATTGTGGAAGACCATCATTCAGAGTCCTTATGGAGTTTGTTTGCTCTCCGAGTGAAACCCTATGCCTTTGATTGCTAAGCATAGAAGAAAGGACACACATTGTGGCTTGGCAGTGGAAAAGTCTGGCAGTTCTCAACAGAAGACCATGTTGCCATACCATATCATATGCTGATGAAAAGTCAATTAGTGCAACACCTGTCTTGAGTGCACTTTGGCGCGGTCGGCAGACCAACGCAATCCAGAACGTTTAGGGAGAGGTAGGTGGGAGAAATACTGGTTGTGTCTAAGGTGTGGGAGTGGGAAGTGTGGTGTAGTGCAATGTGGGGGGTGCGGTGTCGAGCCAGAGGAAAATTAGATTGCGAGTCAGTAATGTTCTTTGTGCGTCCAAACAAGACGGGATAGAGGGGTGTATAGAGAGAGAGGAGAACAGATGTGTGAGGAGAAAAATCCCTCACCTAGCTGTGTGAAGGTCTGTATGTGTAGCGTGTACCTCCGTGGGACGCTCCGCCTGAGCGTTCCCACCTCGTGATATAGCGCGTTATCTCCTGCTTAATTATCTGCCGGGGCTCGTGGCAACGTGCACTCTGCACTGGTCTGCCTGGCTGCGCGAGGTTGTGGGACATCGACAGCACAGCAGGGAGTCTCAAAGATGGCAGTCGCCACAGATATGGCTCTCGAAGAAGAAGCGGGTTCTGGCAATCGCACACCAATAGTGTTCAGAAGAAGAGCGAGACAGGGAGCGAAGCAGAGACGAGACTCTAACGGCTCCGCGCTACCCCTTTTATAAGCCCTGGCCGAAGGGCGGGGCAATGACCGGAAAGCGACGCGCTGTAGACCGAATCCTGTTCCTCTATTGGGCCACAGCGGCCCTAGCCACGCCCTGCCAAGCTCCGGGACTGGAAACCGGCTCAGTTGCCTACCAGCTTCGGCATGACTTGGAGCTCCTGACTTAACATAGTGCATGCTCCCCGAGCCTGCACCCCGGCCCTGAACGTGCTTCGAGTGCAGTCTGAATGTCGAATGGCAGCGGACTTTCTCCGCCATCCACGGGCTCCTTCACTGGCCAAAATGCACACCCAGGACCTGAACCAAACTCCCGGATTGCCCTTCTCACGACCTCTCCTCATTGCCCCCGGTCTTGCCATGGTCTGATGACTGGATGAGGGCTGTATCAATTCCAGATGCTCACCTGGGACGTCCCCGGTGAGATGCAGTTGAGCTATTAACGTCTGTTGCGTGGTCAAGCATCGCGCGGTGCCAAGGACAATCCGACGTCGTGCGGTGCTCCTCAAAATAGAGTGGTGAATTGTAGCGATGCAGAGGTACGTTGGGGTGTGTGAATATTTTTTCCATGTGTGGGAGGTGTTTGTGGTCAAAGTGGAGAGGTTTGGTGAGCGAGGTGTGAAGTAAAGTGGAGGTGCCAGTTGGGAATTGGCATGGAGATTTGAACAAAATAATGGCACGCGATTCCTGTGCGCGGGTGGTATAGTGTGTAGTGGAGATGTGGTGGATCTGAGCCATGGGAGGCATCGTGGTGAGCTTATTATCAATTGCCTATTGAATGACGTGTGTGCTTGCATGCTTGTTATGTACTATGGCTAAAAGGACAGGGTTAGGGTAGCAATCAGAATATGAATCAGACGCAGTTACTAGACCTAACTGCAAGTCCCACGCAACGCACTTCATCCTGTTAACGCACAAGTCATGAGGGGAGGACTAATTTCACGAAGACTAATTAAATAACCACCTGGGGATCACTGTATGTTGGGTGCCATTGTCTTAGAGGCATGCAGTTTTGTAGAACCGCAACAACATGAAACAATGGCATTCTGGAAGCCAGCAGGGAAAGGCTGAATTAATAGCGTTTCACAGTTGGCAAAGGAGTCAAATGGAAGAATGAAGATGGGCAAACAGATCAAACTTCAGATGGACAGACAGTGAGGGTGTTAGCAGTTTACTTGGGATTTTTTTTCTCCTACTTGGGATTATTTTTGGTTGTTTTAATCACCTCCCTTGCTCTCATTTGACTCATCATTTACGTGGATCATCGATACTCTTGCTTAGCGCACAACTGCTGGTTTATAAAATACCTGCATTCCAAACACTGTAATAAAGGTCTGAAATATTACAGTTGCAGTCGTTATCAAACTGACTGTGCCATAGTTATTGACAAATGAGACGCAGTGTTTAGATGGAGAACTGTACGACCTTGGAAGCTTGAACTGATCACTTGGGAATGTCAAGCATCCCATCTAAGCAATTCACTCATGGTAGTGTGACCTTAGGTTAATATCCCACATTCTGTTAATTTTCTATCGTCCACAAATGCCTTTGTAATCGATGTAAAGGTACACTGATGTGACATTTCAAACCTCACGAGCTCATGTGACAACTCATTCCTCCCCAGCCCTTCCTTCCCTTCTCCAATTTGCATAAATTAAATAATGCTCACTGCTTGGAGCCGTGCTGGAGGAACTATTCACGACACGCCACGGAGACATTCTACCGGGTTGTTACAGTCGATAGGCCAATCTGTCCGGCAGGCCAATTTAGCACTTAGAGCTAAAAAGCGAAAGCAAGTCAAATCCTAGTTGACGTTCAAGTTTCAAAGAATGAGGAGAGGTATGTAGCATAGGTTGTGCCCCTTGTTGAATTTTAAGTGCTGCAAGTTACACGAAAGCAAAACATAATACTTGTACAGGAAAATGACAAATTGTTTGCTAACGAAGCAGTGCAATAAACAATTAACACCCACCAACACCATTGCCAAGCCTGGTGTTCGTTGAATGGTAAAGGTGGCTGGCTTAAGATCTTAGTGTCCTGAAATAGCATTAAGTGGGTTGAGTCAGTCTGTCATCCTTCTGAGGGCAGCAAAATGAGTACCAGCTTACTGCGGTAATAAGCTATTTGAGTATTGTGCATGGGAGTGGCGGCCCATCCAGGACTGTACTCCTTAGCCAAATGAAACTGCCTCGGCAGCCCTATGTGACTCACGTCATGAAAGGAATGGTTATTATTATTATTTAACACCACTGCCACTACCAAATGTGTGCACTACAAGATATTGTGTCGTTGGCAAGTGATTTATTGAAAATGTTTTTTGTCCAAAGCCCTGCTTAGACCGTGTCGAAAAAGATAGTCCAGTAGTGACGGTATCGGGGCCTATCCGGTGACAGGCGATCAAAGCAGGCAGTCACAGATCACTGCATCCAGTTTAACGACACATCAGCTGATGCAGTCTTAAAACCGCTGGGGTTTGAATGAACACCTACCTAACTGTTTAACATGTGATCAGTGAGACCATTCACAGAGGTGGCAGGTAAATGGCAACATTACCTGGTCTGTTCGTGTTCGCAACTGAATCCCTGGCTCATGATGCAAGGAACCCACGAGGTTCAAACCTCGTATACCATGTGTCTTTGTAATTAAAGTGCAAGTACAATGACGTCTCATCACGTCTTTGCCACAAATGTAATATATGCAAAAGTTCATCCATGAGCCTTGGATCACTGTAGCAAAATCAACCAACACATAAATAAAACCTTCTTGTACCAGTGAAACCCAACTCAGGAAAAAAGGAAAACTAAAGCATCAAGCCAAAAGTCCATTCTGTATATTTTAGGCCAATCACACCTATAAATCAAACTGTGATACCAATACTTGGAAGGAGCTGCACTTGAAGGACAGTTTGAATTTACGCAAAGATTAACAAGGCACTAGCAATGGATACATGGACATGAAGCGATCCAACAGGCCACTGCACGGTTCAGGAACACTTCAATTAGCCTGATAAAAGCCCACAGCCATTCCCGAGAGATGCACGAGAATGGCTAGATTTGTTTTGGGCCAGCAAACACATCACCTTGGATTGCACTGTTATGAATAGGGACATAGATAGCTCTCTGTTGCCACCTGCAGACACTTCCTGCCTCTGCTCTCCTGAGAAAGACAAACACGGACAATACGACCTGAGCAGATCTGATCTTTGGACTTACGATCACAATTACAACTAGAGGGGGAGCACTCGGTAGAGTGCAAAACCTCCGCGCCAATACTGCTAGGTCACTCAAGTGAACTGATATCCTATTCATTCAATTTGACGTCAACAGTGCTCACAGAGTTATAGTTTGCAACTTTCCCTTTTACTTTTAAATACTCAATTCATTCGTCATAACTAGATTCCTTGAGACAGAAATTGATTTTACGTGGGTATATCCACCTGAAGTTCCAAAATCAGCCGCAATTATAATTTTGGCATGTTTTTTTTGTTGGAAATCACTTAAAACATGTAGAAATGCAAAAAAAAGAAATCGAAATTTTGTTGAAAAAAAAGTTGCAAAAAATGTTTTTCTCTAACAAATTTTTTTTTTGGGGGGGGGGGGGGGGGTTGGAAATCACTTAAAACATGTAGAAATGCAAAAAAAAAAAAATTCAAATATTTTTTCAAATTGTACGCCATAGCGGCCATATTGGATTTTGGACTAAGTCCAAAATCTAATGGCATGATCCTTGGACCAGACCTAACCCCCCACCAAGTTTCGTCGAAATCCGTCGAGGAGTTTTTTCCGTAATACTGTTCACAAGCAAACAACAAACAAACAGAAAGGGGTGAAAACAGTAACCTCCTTCCATCTTCGATGGCGGAGGTTAAATATAGCGCCATGCGGTACCTTTTTCAGATTGGCCTATTTGAAGTTCCCACCTGGGAACTCACCTGGGATCACACGAATTCAAATCACATATGCTGTGTTGATTTGTACATTGTCTAACTGTAATTAATTTGTATAATCGTAATGCTATTTCCTAATATCCATCTCTTGTATGGACTGTATGTCCTGCATACAAGCTTATACATAGGACTTAGATCAGCGCACAAAGAAAAGGCAACGATTAGAATGATTGACAATTTCTCAACGATTTTTCGACGGTCAACTAATCAAATGACTCACGCGTAGACGAGGGCCTAATAACCATTAGGTGGAGTGTATAGGCCTAACGGTCCTGCGTCAACGCAAGACAGCAATGCCTATACACTCTACCAACAGAAAATAATTTGAGATTAGAGCATTAAAAAAATGATCAAGACGTTTCCTCCGTTTAAAGAAAACGATGTCAGTTAATCAGAATATTTACAAGTCAACAATATGGTAAAGGTAAATCGGCAAGATACTTGAGACGAGCCACGGCAATCGTGCCTCGACATCCACGAGCGCAAGTCGCTTTTAGCTCAGGGCTCCGAGGCCACCGAAGTAGGTAAGGCCATATGGTAATCACACAGGCTATCGATTTCTATGGTCCCTCAACTCTCCTTCACAAAGGCTTTCCACCTTGCAGCCATCAAATAATCATCACTCTGCAGCCCCCGGCTGACGACAGACCGGCAACAATACTTGGCATTAATTTCACCCCGTGAATTGGGATTTTGACGTATGTCGTGGGGAGGAAAAGTCAATAGTTTCTACACCAGCAAATTCAATTTGATATGGTTGGCTGTGGAATGCTAAGAATCCTTTTTTTTCTGTGCTCCCTCAAAATAAATAAATATGGATTTTCACAGTTTTAATGCATTTTAAAATTCATTTTTGGCTGCATTTGAGATTGATCATGTGGTGCACCGTCAACGTATTGTGCTTGCCCAGTGATGTCAGGCAAAGTCGAGCTAAAAAGTTTTGCAAATGGTAAAACTGAGATTAAAGAAGTTTCTGCAAAGAAAATAAGAAATTATTTGATCTTTCAAGGCATCCTGAGCTTGCACCATCATTCCCAATTTGGAGGAAATGCAAGGAATGACCCACAGCTGATCGGTAATTATTCTTTGGGCTGAACACCACGAATGACTGAGCAAACATTTTTTTTTTCTCAGTCTCTACCCACGATATACTTACCAGACTCAATGGAATTGTGGTTCGAACCTCCACAATGAGTCTGGGAGGCCGGCAGTTGGATTCTGATGTTGGCCGAGTCATACCAAAGACATTAAAAAGTTGTTTGTGAGAACAACTGGGTTAGGAGGATTGCTGGAGTGAAGAGGGTGGATGGGAGGAGGAAGGATGAACTGAGGAAGGAGATTGGTGTGCAGAGCAGTTTGACAGGGAGATTAGGGAAATGCCGGCTGAGATGGGCTGGATACTTGGTGCGGATGGCGGAGGAGAGAATGGCAAAGAGAGCAGATAGGTTGATGGAGCAAGGTAGGAGGAAAAGAGGTAGAACACGATTGAGATGGGAGGATTGTGTGAGGAGGGATTTCCATGGGGTAGGGGTGGTTGGAGAGTGGAGAGAGTTGGCTGAGGACAGAGGGGGTTGGAGGAGTAATTTGGTCAAGGCAGGACAGAAGCTTGGTGCCATTGGACCTCACCCTTATCAAGGGAAGAGGAGGAGAAGAAGAAGTGCTGCTTCCTCACTTGATGCTCAGCATTTGGAGAACAAAGTACAGACAAACCCCATGTGTTGACATTGGGTGGGAGAGAAAGATTTCTCTCCAGTTCCCCCACTGACTGCAGAAAGAAATGCGACCCAGGATGCTCTGGGAAGTTTCATCACTTCCCCCAAGTCCACTGGCTGCGTTTGTGTGAAGTCCGATATTGTCCAATATCTAGCTGTCTGCATGTTACAGCTCCTCCATGAACCTGAGAACTTGTAACAAAAAAAAATAATAATAAAAAAAGGCTCAGTTGCTACATGTAAATTCAGGTTGCAAACTATGCTCCACCACTTTTCCCTTGAGGACAATTCCACAACGAACAATACTCGTTGCAAAGCTGAGCGTCTAAGCTCCATTTCTGTGTCAAAAGCGATTCTCTGCAACACATCGTTCTTACTTCCCCAGTTACCGCCCCACCCTACATCCACACCCCTCACACCCACACCCCTCCACCACTCTTCCTTCCTTTACAGCATGAACATTTTCACATGAACTTTCTTGGTTTTTCATCCATTCCTTCACTTCTGGGAGCTATTTGATCAATCAAGGTTCATCCTCATCAAAACCAAATGGCCGTTTAGCAAATGGCCAATTGAGCCCACAGCTCATGAAAGCTGCGATCCTGCAGTTTCATACCTGATATATTGATTCATCCGTTGCTTAGAAATGTCCTTGTAGTTCATGTAAACGTTCACTGACATCTAAAAATTAGTCCTTTGCTGATCTGTATGCCATTCACGTGTGAGCTCCTCCATGAAACCTAGATTACCACAAGGAATATGAATAAATAAAATAAATAAAAGGTTCCGGTCAAGGGTGTGATCAATATCCACTGCTCACCTGGATAAGAGCATCTGAAATAACATTCGGAGTTTGAATCTGTCCATAACAGAGTTGATTGCCTGAATGGCTCGCAACAAATTTCCTTAAATCAACAACCAACCCCTGTCTCAATGGTGAGCTGTGCACTACGTACTGAAGACACGGAAATAACCCACTGTCCCCAAGTGAACTACACCTCCAAACTGCCACTACCTTCAGCATCAAGAACCACAATAAGTAGTCATATTAGGAACCACACAGTCTTCGAGTCACACAACATCCTGACTCACATGGACATCACTGACACTTCACTATAACTTGATTAAAATCATGGAATGCCCAATGAAATACCATCAGAGGTGGACCAGGACCACAAGAACTGCAGCAGTTTAAAGACAAAGCCAATCACAACCTCTCAGGCAACTTGGGATGGGAAGTAAATGCTGTTTGTCTGTGAGCAGATCACACACATCCCTCAGCGAATAAAGAAAAAAAATACAGGTAAGACCACACAGGATGGCCGTAAGAAAGCAATTTATGCAGAGGAGGGAAGAGCTAAATTGACAAATTGTGGAAGGGAATTCCACAAATGTGAGAAAAGAGGAACAAAGGAGTGAAGTGAGAATAGATGCAGAAACAACACTTGTGTTGCTGGAAGTTTGTGACATAAAAATGAATTGATATATTTTTATGATGATTATTTTAATAAGTTGAAAGCAGCTGCTGCATTTAAGAAAAACTTTTTCCCCCACAGGCCTTCAAGAGAGTATAATTCTAATTCAATCCGAAACTAGAAGGGCACCCGGCTGAGCGCACACCTCCGCCAGGCTGATTAGTTTATGTGTTTTATCCCACTGATAGGCCGGATTTGGATTCGGACTTGAACTAAAATCTAATGGGATTGTTCTTGTCCATAACAGAATGTGGGTGTGAGGGGTGTGGGTGTTTTCACCAAGTTTTGTCTGAATCCATCCACAACTTCTTGATATATTTTGTTCACAAACAAACAGACAGAGAGATGGGGTGAAAACAAAACCTCCATCCACCTTTGGTGGCAGAGTTAATCACTTTGTTCCTTTGTCTTGTGCACCCTATCAAGTTATTCGCAACAATAGAGCAACCATCTACTACCACAGGCAATCAAAATTCCACAATTGTTTTCCAGCAAATAAATCACAACCAGATCACAACCCATCACGTACCACATAGAAAGTCAAATTGAAACGAAAATTTAATTTTAAAAAAGAAAAGAAAAAGAATGATCGAATCCAAAACCACAAATATACCAGACCAAATAAATTAAAAACAAGTACCGGTACATTCAAAGTACACCGCCTCCATGCCAAATAAATAAAAAACAATCCTCCAGCACGCGATGCGGCACATGGAGTTGGAAATGGGAGGGAGCGGTGTCCAACAATTGATTGATTAATTACGTAATTAAAATAAATAGATGATAATAGAAAATAATTAATTTCTTAATCAATTGCCGAATACCACTGTTTCATCCAAATCTGTAACTTTTTGAAAATCAAGTAATTCACCGAAAAGTTAAAACAATTAATTGAAAATCAATAAATCAAAAAAACCCTTTATAGCCAAATCACTTGGTCACTGTCATGTCAAAATATCAGCTTCCGGGCTCAAAGGATGGCTGAGATATCGCCCAGAAAGCAAGAAAGAAAATAATTAATCAATTAATTAATCAATAAATCAAAAATACTCCTTGGAGCCAAATCACTTAGTCACTGTTCTTTCCAAATATCAGCTTGCTCGCTCAAAAGGTGCCTGAAACATTGCCAGGATGAGAAATAAAATAAATAAGTAATTAACACATCGATAATAATTAAGTAATTCATCAATTAATTGGTTCATCAAAAAATAAAAAATACTGTTTTTGCCAAAGCACATCTTCACTTTTGTCCCCAAATTTAAGCTTCCTACATCAAAGGATGGCTGAGATATCGCCCGGACAAACAAACAAGAAGAGAAACAGACAAATAAGAAAATGAAAAAATCACACACAGAGTGACAACTTGGCAAAACAGCAAAGTAGAATGGCACTCGATGGAGTGCATACCTCTGACAGGTGGAACAGTTCACACTTTGTATCCCACTGATGGGCTGGATCTGAACCAAAATGCAATCCACTTGTTCTTGTCACCTATTCAACTCATTTACCTTGTTTTGTCAAAACTCGTCCACAACTTTTTGAGATATAGTGACATATTTAGTTTTTGGCTATATCTATCAATTTTTAGAAATTTGGCCTGTGTTGACCTTTCGACCTTAGAATTAATTGGTAGTTGAATTCAGCGACCTGACATGAAAATGCTCTTCAAATTTCAAGTTAATTGGATGAAAATTTAGGATTTTAGAAATTTGGCCCATGTTGACCTTTTGATCTATGTTGACCTTTTCACCTATGGTAACCACAAAAATAATAGGTGGTTCAATTCAGTGACCTGATATGTAAATCCTTTTCAAATTTCAACTCAATTTGATGAAAATTGAGGATTTAGAAAATTTGGCCCAAATTGGCCTATGTTGACCTTTTGGCCTATGTTTACCTCAAAATTAGTAGGTGGTTGAATTCAGTGACCTGATATGTAAATGCTCTTCAAATTTCAAGTCAATTGGATGAAAATTGACAATTTTAGAAACAATTAAAAAATTTTGGCCTATGTTTACCTTTTGACCGATGGTAACCTCAAAGTAATAGTTGGTTGAATTCAATGACCTGATGTGCAAATCCTGTTCAAATTTCATGTCAATCGGATGAAATGAGTATTTTAGAAAATTTGGCTCAAATTGGCCTATTGGCCTACATCGACCTTTTCGGTCGACTGAATTTTACGAAACTTCAATGTGGGACCGTCGCAGGTTCGGTGACATTAATGTCTGGAAATTGTGCACGCACGCACGCACACAGTCAACTTCCTTGTCAAAATTTTTTTTTGTGCCAAGTAACAAGAAAACAAACAAATGGAGTGAAAAATGAGTACTTCTTAACTTTGGGGCCCGGTGATGGTGTCACGCATTGCCTGGATATGGAATTGGGAAGAAGCGGTGTACAATAAATAAATAACATGAATAAATACATGAATAAAACGACTGCGACACATCACCATAAAAAATTCAGGTATTCCAGTATTAACCGCTACCACCATACAAGACATGGCCAAAAGTATGTGGACACCTGCTCAAACAACATCTCATTCCAAAATCATGGGCATTAATATGGAGTTGGTCCCCCTTTGCTACTATAACAGCCTCCACTCTTCTGGGAAGGCTTTCCACTAGATGTTGGAGCATTGCTGCGGGGATTTGCTTCCATTCAGCCAAAAAGGCATTGGTGAGGTCAGGCACTCATGTTGGGCGATTAGGTCTGACTCGGTCGGCGTTTCAATTCATCCAAAAGGTGTTCGATGGGGTTGAAGTCAGGGCTCTGTGCAGACCAGTCAAGTTCTTCCTCACCGATCTTGACAAACCATTTCTGCAAGGACCTCTCTGTGTATTGGTGTATTGTCATGCTGAAACGGGAAAGGGCCTTCCCCTAACTTTTGCCACAAAGTTGGAAGCACAGAATCGTCAAGAATGTCATTGAATGCTGCAGCATTGATATTTCCCTTCACTGGAACTAAGGGACCTAGTCTGAACCATGATAAACAGCCCCGGACCATTATTCCTCCTCCATCAAACTTTACAGTTGGCACTATGCATTCGGGCAGGTAGCGTTCTCCTGGCATTCACCAAATCCAGATTTGTCTGTCGGACTGCCAGATGGTGAAGCGTGATTCAACACTCCAGAGAATGCGTTTACACTGCTCAAGAGTCCAATGGCGGTGAGCTTTACACCACTCCAGCCAACGCTTGGCATTGTGCATGGTGATCTTAGGCTTGCGTACGTCTGCTCGGCTATGGCAACCCATTTCATGAAGCTCTCGAAGAACAGTGCTTGTGTTAATGTTGTTTCCAAAGGCAGTTTGGAACTTGGTAGTGTGGAAGTTGAATTATTAAAATGAATTTATAGACATGTAGAAAACGGAATTATTAATTGAATTTGTAGTCATGTGGAATAAAAAGCTTAGTTTAGTGCTTTGAAAAAGGAATTTAATAAATATACGAGGTGTGTTCAAAAAGTATCCAACCAAGCTAGGGAGGCGTGGTTTGGTGCACGTATGTAGCGATCCTAATTGGTATGCGTGAATATTTTCCCGCCTGCGAAGCTGTCAGTCGCCGACAGACCGCCGATGAGTGAGGAAGTGTAAGTGAGCGCTGTCGGATTTTCGTTTTTTACAAAATGGCGGAAAAACTTGAACAAACGCTATTGCATCAAATTTTGTGTAAAGCTTGGCGATTCCCAAGTGGAAACGATCCGCAAGATTCAACAGGCCTTCGGGAATGAAGCAATTGGCACCACACAGATAAAAGAGTGGTACAACCGCTTCAAAGATGGTCGCACATTAGTGGAAAGTGAAGCACGTTCTGGTAGGCCTCAACATCCCGAAATGAAATCGTCATTGACCAACTGAGGACCCTGCTGATGCAGGATCGTCGAATACGATCAGAGAACTTGCAACGAGGCGGGCGTCAGCATTGGATCCGTTCATTCCATTGTGACTGAGGATTTGGGCTTAAGGAGAATCTCAGCGAAGTTCGTGCCAAAGCTGCTAACGATCGAGCAGAAGCAACTCCGTTTGGAGATCGCACAGGACATGCTGGAGACTGTGAACAGCAATCCCAACTTCTTCAACACAGTGATCACTGGCGATGAGACCTGGGTTTATGGGTACGACCCAGAAACCAAGTTACAGTCATCACAATGGAAGCATCCAACATCCCCGAGGCCAAAAAAAAGCAAGGAAGGTCCGCAGCAATGTCAAAGTCATGCTGAACCGTCTTCTTTGACTCCAGTGGCGTGGTTCATCACGAGTACGCACCACACGGCACAACCATTACCAAAGAGTACTACCACGAGGTACTGCCTCGCCTTCGTGACGCTGTGCGACGCAAACGGCCAGACCTGTGGGCAGCGGTCAATTGGCAGCTCCATCAC